>JAOQGH010000012.1:112731176-112839609 GCA_025769975.1 Gallinago jamesoni
GACCAAATTCTTAAATAAGCCCACGATGCCTTGCCTGATTTAACAGATAATCCTTAATTTAATTCTCTGTGAAAAAAAAAAAAAAAAAGAGAGAGAGAGAGAAAACAAAAAATCAGCTATACTAAATAAAATGTTGATGAAACAGGCCACTGTTTAAATAAAATGGGCAAATAATCCAGGTGCATTGTTTTCTTGTGCAGTTTTTCCAAGATGTGGTGTAGAGGCATCAACAATATTTCTAAAAGACAGAGGGAATACCAATATTTCTTTTGTTATTGTACTTTCTTTCTATTGTTAATGTCCTTTCCAATAGTTTATGAAACAGACCTCTGTAAGAAAAGTTTTTTTCTTGCACAGACAAAAATCCACAGTTTCTAAATGTAGAAATCCTTAGTGAAATTTTCTTACTATATCTCAGAACCCCTTTGACTGAGTAGGACAGTACATACTGTGAAATAAATGAGAAGCATTCTAAAGTAATAGCAGAAAAAATAATAGCAGAAAAAATAGAAAAATAAAGAAAAAATAGAAAAAATAATAGCAGAAAAATTCTCGGTTTTATTTTTTTCTGATTTTGAATGTCAGGGTTTAAAGTTTGCAAGACTGATAATATTATCAGCGTAAAGAAACTGAAAGAAATCTGTGACATTTCTCCATGCTCAATTTTTATTCCTTTCTGTAAGGAGAGGAAACTCCTGCTAAAGCAATAGTAACAGTGAGAGGAGAGCTGCAGAAGTTTGTATCTGAGTAATAGTGAGGGCCTTGTATTCAGAAAAAAATAAATACCTGAACCTTTTGAACACTTAAAATTGTAGGCACTTGCAGGCTGGGAAAAGCTGGCCATTATAAGCAGTCATATAAGTATATAAGAACAGTCACATAAGTCATATAAGAACAGTCATTATAAGCAGGCTTTATTTTAGGATTAGTCCTACCACTAGTGACCAAAACATAAAACTTTTACTATCACTTGCAACTTCAGAAGTTCTTTTCAAATGGTATCCAGTGTATTTAGCAAAATACTTGTATTCATTCAACATATTCCAATTATGACAAAGTTTGCAGATAAGCTTTTGGAGCTTGAAGATGAAACTTTAACTATTAATTTAATGATACCTGATGAAGGTTCATCCTAAAATTTGTAATGTTACATTTCTGAAATTGGAAAGGCTCATTTTAAACAGATTCTCAGGGAAGCCAGAGTTTACTGAGTGACTAATTTCTGCTTGAGTCCCAATAGATAGAATATTAGTTGAATCCCATGAATAACTTTTAATTAAAATTAAGAAGCTTTTATCAAATAACAAAACAGACAACAGATGCAAGATGATAAAGAAGGGAGAAAACCCAGAACAAACCAGCCCAATACCGAAAAGATTTTTAAGCATTTTTCTAGCCAATATGTTGCTGGAAAAAGACGTTGTTTATCCTCAAAGGCCTCTTTCTCCGTTATTCGATTTCAACATCCATGAAAAAATACAAAAGGAGTCTTCAAGCTTTCTACCTGCCTCTTCCTCTTTGTTCAAAATACACTAACCTAAAACAAAAGATCTCCGAAAATAACTACAATCGTGAACAAAGCACTTTCTAAAGCCTAAAACTTAGCAGCTTTTTGTCTAAAATCCCATCATGTTATGTATTTATTAGCAGTATATTTTTCATTTATTTTCTCAAAGATTGCCAATAAAGGACTAAATCACATAAGGGAGTAGCTGTAAACCCTTTGAGTTCCCTAATGTCAAACTCATTAGCATCCGAATAACCACACAGCAGCACATCATCTGCACAATTGCAATTTTTTACTACTTTTAATAGCGTTTCTCAAAGGGCTCATTTTCAACTTTCTTCAGTGGTTAGTTGGTTCTCTGGGGAAAAGGAGCTTCCTGACGCTCACAGCTTCCACTCAACAACCAGGCCGTTTGCTGTCAGAAGCATCAGCCCTCTGCCCTAACCCCATCTGCTGTCTCTCTCATCCTAAGGGACTGGGGTTAAGACAGCACAGCTGAGATCCACTCTGAGAAGTGCACAAAGGACAGGAAAATATAGAAAACTTTTCACATTTAACTTTACATAATAAGCTAATACATTGAAAATCCTCTGTTTCGGAAAGGGAGTCTGGGCTGGGTCAGGGCTGGGAGGGTGGCTTTAAAGTTGTGCTGGAAAACTACATGCAGCAGTGGCATTTGCTGTTTTATTCCCATCTGCCTTGCATGTGACGCCATCAGCTACCTTTGTGAAGCAAGAGCGTTACAGTAGGACAAAAGCAAGACTTTTTATATAAAGCACAAAACCCGAACCCCTCTTCTGTGTTTAATTACAACAGAAATTACTGGTTAGTAGGTTTAAATGTGCTGTTTTCTGTTCCTTTCACGTAACAGTGCTGGCTGCCATACAGCTGATTCGTGGGTGAGTACCCCCATTTGAAGATGCGGTATTTCATAAAAAGTCTAATACAATGTCATGCATCTGTCGTGTTATAAACAGGGTGTGTAGGTTTATGCTGTGTCATGGGATGTGACATACCCCTGATGGAGTATAAGCTATGCGTCACCCCTGTCCACACTCCAGGAAGCAAATTTCAAATATAAGTGTTGGGATCTGATACGTCAGGTAACAAACAAGAGTTAGGGCTGATTTCACAGTAACATGGAGATCTTATACAATAAGTTACTGAGAATTTATTTTAGTGTATTTTATAAATTATAAAATTAATCATGGGCCAAATTTTGAGGCATTGCAAGAAGTGCAGATAAAAGTCTACAAAGTCAAAGAGAAAAATTAAGATCTCAAACTCAAGAGTCCATAAAGAACATCTATATGGGTTATTCGTGACTTCAATAATATCGTTGTTAATGGAAATCAGGTAGAACTAACTTATTTGTCAGCCAAGGTTCTTTTGTGGGATCACTCCCCTTAAGTCCACGCATATCTTCATTTGGCCCAATCTATTCATGCGTCTCATTAACTCATTTGTTTTAGTAAAGAACTCAAAAGGATTTCAAGATGGTAAATTATGCCTACACTTCAACTCCCTATGTGTCTGAAGAGAATTTTGTAATCCTGAAGGTGAAGCTTGCCTGCCTACAAAGAAAATCTCCACCCTTTTCAACCAACACCTCAGTTCAACTAGAATAATAAACCTTACAAACCCACAAGGACGGAATTAATGAGTTGCTTGATTTGTCAGTGTAATGGTTTACTGAAGTCACTTGGAACCTTTGCAATTCATCCTTTGGTTTATAGCCACTTCCAGTGCAACATGCTTTTGTACTGACTCTGAAGTGCCATCCTGCTGAGATCCATGACTCACATTGGGATACTGACGTGAATCACTGCTTGGGCCCCGTTCCTCCAGATCAGATATGTGTTTCAAATTCCTTCAAGGGACCATTCTTGTTGACACATTGTCCACAGGTAAAAGTTCACTTATTCATCTTAGATTATCAGAGAGCTCCTCGGGATTTAATAATGAGAAAAGACATACTCCACAGGTAAAAATTATCTCACCAGATGTCTGAGGGTGTTTTCTCTATTAGAATTGCAGGACACAAGACTGTACTACATCTGAAAAAGACCCCTACGAACTTTTTTTGAGCACAATGGATATAATTTCCAACAAATTAATTTGATTTTCTCTCATTTACCACATCATTAGTTGATATATTGCAAATACGAAAATGAATGATCACAATTTGTGATTTGTTAACTCAGAATGGAAGTAGCATCTAAGAAAACAAAATCTGATGTGCTCACCATTATGATTCCTGAATATTTTTCATGTTTCTGCAGTGACAGAGATTTCTGTTTCTCAAGGTAAAATGATGTAACATACTTACTGTTTGAGAGAAAAAATATGTGAAAGCAAAAGATACCATTTCAAATGAGTGAAGACGTATTGACCTCTTGACTTCTGATCTTTATCCTGCACAGACTGAAGTATGTAACTTTACATGTTAAGTTCTGCACAAATTTATCAGAGACCTCAATGAGACCCTTAAATTGTGTAATGTTCAGCACATGAGCACATGGCCTTCCTATGCTTCACTTTAAGACCCTCATTGCAGTACACTTGGGCAGTCTTGGAAATCTGAAGGAGTTCTACTTGGAAACATGATTTTTATATAATTTGAGTTTCAGAAAGGAATTTCATTGGGGCAGAGTACTCCTCTCTCCGCTTGTTTTATGAAGTGCAGAGTACATATGAAAGAGAATTATTGCTCCTTCAACTATTGCATTTTCTTTCCCACCAGTAAGACTACACTTTATGTTACTTGGTTCTGCCCTGAGATGAGCAGGAGGTCACCTTACCGGTACAAGACAGCCTTGTAACACAGGCAGCTGTCCTTCCAGTACCTGTTAAAACACAACTCTTGCACTCATCCTCTTTTTTAAACATGGAATTAATTAGAATGCCATGTGCAAGATCATATTTTGCCCAGCAGAAGGGTTTAACTTTCACCTGATTTAAGCAACAAACTATCCCTCAAAGATGCCTGAGGCTTTGCTGTAATTAACATAACTGCATTTAGATGCTATTCATGACCGATAATTCCAACACCTTGTAAAAAAAAAGAAAGGGTTGCATGCTGTAAACATTATAAACATATTCAAATAAGCTTAACACAATCTGCCATGCTTATTTCTGCCTAGATCATGGACCAGCGAAATGGTTAATGCAAATGGATTTATAATTTGCTTTGGGGGGCCAGTTTCTTCTCCTTATTTATTAGCCCAGCTGATGGGGCAGATTTGATGAGGCACTTCTGGAATAATTGAGTCATCACACAAAGAAGGCTGCTAGCATTCAGAGTGGTTTTATCAGCAGCAAGCAGGCCTGATTACTGACAATTACACTCTGATCCGGTGATGGAGGAGAAAGAGCCAACGAGTGGGAAATGTCCGTGTTTCTATCCAGGAATAATTTCTACATTCATTTTACATGCTAAGTGTTTCCTATCTCTGCATAATAAACTGTAAACAGGAATAGATGGCACAATGTCCCTTAATATTTCCTGGTAATGAAGACACAAATGTACAGTGAGTGCTGATAAATATAGATGAAACATAAGCTATTCTCTGAGTCTGTATTGTTACCTTTAAAATAAATGCATTTTGGTGGTAAAAGCATAATCATAGCTAATGCAAAAAAATGACAGAAGATTGAAGCTGTCCTTGTAACTACACAGAAACTTTGTAAAAGTCCTGTTAATCACTGCTGCTCTAGAGGCTCATAAGCTGAAGGTGATATACTGGAAAGAATATCATTTTGTTTCTCAATAGTCAACTATGTAGGAACTCCTTTGCTTCAATACAGTAAAGGAGAGCAACAGCAGTGACCTCCATTAACACTTCAGGGATAGAGCACATCTCAACACTAAACTGGAAAACAATGAAGCTGGTCCAAGAAGACATCTTCACTATGATAAATTGTCATTTCCCTCTCATCAGCCTTAAGATAGTGTTTATAATGGATAACAGAGCTAGACTATAGATTTCATGAGTTGTGTTTAGCAATGTACTATTGCCTTTAGGACGTAATTTTTTTAGCAACCAAGATGCTGTAAATTGTCAGTTATTAACTAAATGCTGAAAGCAGAACTTTAAAAAAATCTGTTTCTTCTCTGACTCAGGAAAAAAACATGGAAACAGACATGCTGAAGAGTTGAAATGTGATTTTGTGTTTGTTGATGGGCAATTATAGATTTCAGCTGGAAAATGTTAATGCCCTAGTCTAGGGAGTTTTTCTTTTTTAAAGTTGATCAGGCATGAAACACTGAATAATAAACTTCTGCATGCTTGTTTATTCCTTTTCCTCTTTTTAAACCAATTCATAGCTTCAAAAGAACTAAAAGTTGTTCTCTGTTCTCCTGTGGTAACTATGGTAACTATGTTTCATTAAAGTAGCCACTTAACTTCAAGGCTTGTGCTACAATGATATGCATTATTTAGAGTAAAACCACACCATAACAACCTTATGATTTCAGAGCAATTTTAAAAGAAAGTTCAAAGAGCATGCGTCATTGACTCTGGAACACAGGGTTTGTTTTCTTTTGAAACATGTTTACTCTTTTTCAGCCTGGATGACTTTCCTGCATGGAGTCATCTCTGTTGTGAGGTGCTGTGTGGGGGGGGGACCGCTATGGACTTCAGCAGAAGGTGATCTTGCTCTGCTCTTCGATGCTCAGTCACAGGACTGAGGCCCACAGGAGATGCCCGAGCACACAGATCAGTATAGCTAAGAGCAGTAAAATCAGTGGTGGTGTATAAAACACTCTGATATAACCTCCTTCAACATCAGGAAGACTCTGGTCTGGCTGTTACATTCCTTGTAGCTGTTTAGGAATCAGTGTGTTTGAAGGACAATTTTATCGGGGTGCTGTTCTGGTTGCATTAGACTTCTACAAAAGTGTTGGAGCTGATTAGATTCAGTAAAAGTGGTCAGTTCTCAAATACTTACAGGATTAATCTAGGTTACCATATTCTTTCTCTGTGATTTCTGACTGTTCCAGCCAAATTTCCTGGGGCTGATTTAATAGCCAGAATTAGGACATCGCAATTCTTATGCTGGACAAAACCCATGGCTAATTAGCTCATTGAACATTCTCCGACTTGGAGTCAAAAGGCACAGTGAACTAAAAATGCAAACTATTTTTATAGAATGAAATATAAATACCATTCTGATGCCCTATGCATTCATCTTCCCCTTTCTGAACAACAAGCTCTCTTCATTAAGCATGACAGACATGTCCCAAGAAAGGGAAAGTCACACAAAGGGAAGAAGTGTGCCTTCCCTCAACATGCAAATCACATATGTTCATTAACTTCAAGAGTGCCATGTGAAGTACAGTCTGCCACCATCTAAAAGACTTGTAATGACCCTAACTGCTAAAGATAATGGGGCTTTCTTGCACGACTGCACTGCCCCGAAGATCCTGGGAACATGCTGAAGGGCACAGGGGAAAAGAAACCAAGAACAAAAATACTACTTTGAAAATCAAAGTAACAAAAACATTAGCTAATGTTTGTCAGATACAAAGATGTGTATCTAAGATGATCACTGGGACAGACTTTCTATCTGAAAAGGTTTCACTTAGCAAATGTTTAGATCAGGTGTGTGGAGCAAGAAAAAGGGTCTTCTGTCTGTTCAAAGTTATTCCAAGAGGTCAGTGGCACCAGGGATGGCAGTTAAAATACTCTTGTATGATTCTAGAGTGAGGTGAAGGTTATTTCCTAAAATGGCACCTGCTTTCTGTCACAGATATAAACAGAAGGCACTGAAATTGAGCAAATGAAAAAAGGGGGTTCTGGAACTCTCTTCCTGCCTCTGCCACTGATCTATTCTGTGACCTTCAGCGAGTCTCTTCACCTTTCAGCTAAATGAGAATAACGACATAGAGTGCTGTGAAGTGCTTTTGTGCATTTCTAACCACGCTTTAAGGTAGTTAATATTATTTTCATCCTCCTGTGTTCATCAATTTAATAGCCTGCTCATGCTTTCACTTCCTCTGAAACTCAACCTGATACTTCAAGAGTCTGCTATTACTTGGAATTTCCAAGAAAAAAATGTTTCCTCTTTCCCTCCAACCTTTTATACTAAGAAAAAATGAAAAAATAAAAAAGGACAATTCTGAGAAGAATGGGTACGAACTAATGTATGATGAATGGCAAAATAATTTAAAACGCATTTCTGTCCTCATCTCTCTTAACATATTAGGCAATCCAGAGGTAACTGCACTCTTGGCATGTCAGGTCTTTATCTTAAAAATCTGTTTTACTTGTTTTCCCATAAAGAGAAACATTATCCTAGGAAATATCCTTAACCATTTTGCTTTGAATGTTTTTGCTATCAGTGTTGAAAATGCCAATAAGCTGTGTGTATATATATCTATACATATATTTATATGTTTAGGGTAACATTAAGTTAAAATATTTTACCCAGCAAGCACGTATTAATTTAAAAGAAATGAAAAGAGAAAAGTTTCTTTCAATTTGAGCATATTAGAATGTGGTAGGAAAATTGCCCATTGTACCACTAAAAAGTACTGAGTTAAAACATTACAAACACATATCTTTGAAATATTATTTTGTATTTGTAAATAATACTAATCCATTATGCATCCTATTGCAGTAAATTTGACTTGAGCAATATGAAAAAAATCTTCCTTTGGAGAGAAGTCTTACCATCTTTATTACTTTTAAAACAGTTTCCCTTCGGGCTCCCTAGTGTAAGCTCGGCTCAGTTGAAAACAACCAGACCACTTTGTGGACCTCAATAATGCAGGTTGTTTGCATGTGGAAGCAGTCACATACACTGGGATTAATCACACAGGTATACAGGGATACAGTCCTGGCCAGAAGATCTTAGAAATTAAGGTGATCAAAACCTATTTTGGATATGACAGCTCTAAATAATAAACAGCAGTTTAGAAATTCCAATAGTACATTAATGAAGTTTTACTATTTTAGTTGATAGTTATGTTGTTCTTGATAAGTCGGCCTGTATCAGATGTCTGAATATCTATGTAATAGGCTGTCTTGTTGTTTGGATGTCACATTAAATCATGGGTTCTGCCTTTTCTGTTGGCACCTCAAACGCCAAGATATGGGCAGGAAAAGGGGTGGGCTGGGGGGTGGCTTTTGTGCTCGGGGCTTAAGCCTTTTTTGCATCTGCTGTGCTCACCTACCCCAGGAGGGAGATTTTTGTTTTCTTTTGAAGCGGTCTGCATCATTCTGCATCAGAAACATGTCCTGATAAGAGAACTAGTAGCTGTGACTTTTAAATAATCAGCCTCACTAAAGGCGCCATTATGGCAACCAATAGTGTTCTACCCTAAATTATTTTGACAATGTGTTCTCTGCACTGCCCATAGACTTGGAGGATGTCCTCACAACATTCAAAGCTGGGACAATATTCACGGTTAAGAAAAGTCCAGAAGCAGCCAAACAGGTGTGTACTTCTCTCAGAAAAGGCCTTTTTAAATAGAAGACCTTTTGTACACTAGTTTTATCCTAGGCCCCTTTTAGGGGCCACACCTGAGAGAGAAAGTGAATTATCAATGACATTTTTTTAAAGAATCAGTGGTTTAACACTAATTTCTAATCAGATCCTACAGAAAGGAACAGCTCGCATGGCAGCTGTACTTTTCCCAGGGTTAATTACCTTTCACTGCTCTCTACTAATGAGTCAGCTGTTCCTGTCATCACACAACTACACTGTGTTCATCTGTAGCTCTAGCTGTGGACAAACACAGTAGCTAGAGCCCTGTTTACATATTGGGGAGGTTTGTTGTGCAAAGAATTTTGCAGTTTAAAAAAAAGAATACGTAAAACTCCTTCCTTTCCCATGTCTCTTTTAATGGAAACAATTGTATTTTTCAGGCCAGCACTGTGTTCTCAAGGTTACTGAATCAATCAACAAGACTAGAAATCTAAGGACATGAAAACTAATAAAAATTCATTTTTGTAATATTGTATGGTAATTTATATAAGGAATATTAGATCTGTGTACCTATCTAGCTTGTCTTACTTGATTGTTGGGTGAGAATATTTATTTATAGCTTGCCAGTCTATGAACTAAAAAACTTCTTTATAAAATATTTTTTTAAGCAGTAGAATGGATATTAGTGGAAAAATCAATACACTTAAAGAAAGAGTCTGTATTACTTTTATGGCAAAGTAAGGAAACAATGATATAATGCTTAGTAACGTGCTAATGATTTTACATAGTTCTAGAAGGTAATTCCATAGGAAGTAAATAGAACACATCATTTTCTGGCTGGGTTGAACAGGACACATTCTTTATAACCATGTAAGATCAAGACTGATCCTTATACATCACTTTTATATGTCCTTTTTAAGGACTGTATAAAACTTGGAGGGTATTTAGAAGAGCTAACTTTAATAACAGGGAGGAAACTTACACCTGGCTTCCTTTTGTTGTCAAGAAAGTAAGGGTATGAGCTTCTCCACATCAGCACTGAGCACCTACAGTTAGTCACTAGTAGTAATTTCAGCTTTCTCATGAGCGTCTATGAAGACTATGGCTAAAGATGGGTATCGTGATGGAGCCTCCAAAGCTCAAGCCCTGTTTGCATCAACAATCAGAAAATGTTTTCTTTTCATATGACCGAGTGCAGGATTCTAAGCTAGCACTGTCTTCAAAACATGATTCTATGCTAATATTTTCTATAAGGAGGTTGCTGATCTGATCAGATTTCCTTGGGTAAGATCTGTAGGTGTTAGCAGAGAAAGTAAATTTTCACTGTACACCAAAGGGACACCACAGAGCACATGTTGTGTGAGAATAAGCTCAACTATTTGCAGTTGTATCTGCACAGGGCTGTTCATGAAAATATTATTTGAGGCTAAATTCCTTGCTAGCTGTCACATGAGATAACCGTACTTGACAAAACTAAGGCATGAATATGCTCTTCTGAATATGATGATGGAGACAGAAAGTTAAGCTGTCCAGGTTAACCTTGAAGGACTGGCAGCTCAGAATATGGTAAATTTGCTTTTGAAAATATCAGGCCAAATGCACCATGGGATTTCAAGGGATCACTCCAATAGTCACCTGGGAAATGAATGTTTCCTTTGAATGTTAATTTAATGGACTACCTCTTTCTCTCAGGCACCTTAAGTTGTGACAACCTCAGACACTCTGAGCAATGAGAAAATGTGAGTTGTGCAGTTATGGTCTTTAAAAAGGCAGATATTTATTTATTGCTCTATTAGCAGCAATTCACCTGCTTGGTTTTGGAATTTTATGTGGAAGTGAATTTCCTGAAGGTGCATTAACTGGACTTAATGATTCACAGAAACCTCCGATCACTCGGGTCAGGCCAGGGAAAACTGTTATTACGTAATACCCATTTTTTCTCAAATTCTCCCTCTGCTCAAGAGATTATTCCTTCTTCTCACACACTGTAAATTGCTTTTTCCTAATGTTAAAAAAGAAATCCTCAGGGATAATGTGAGCATTCTTCTTCTACTCAAAGGTCTTCGCATATTACTGGCTTGTCTTTTCCTGAGTTCTCAAGATGCTTTCTTCTTCCACAGACAGGAAAATTGGTAACATGTCATGTCCATTTGGTGAACAGGAAAACCTAGCCCTTGGATTGAGTTACCCTCTTTGCTGGGATGCAGTCTGCTTAACTTGAACTCCGTCAATAACAGGGCTTACTTGCTCTCTATGAGAATCAGACTTCATGCTGTACACTGAAGCAGCTGGGATGCTTGAAGACAGCTTCTCAAAATAGCCTGTTGGGTCGATGACAGTCCTACTGTGGCGGTCCCTCTTGGAGGTTCAAGAAGGATAAAACACACCAAACGGTGTCTCTGAAAAATTTAGGGCAAAAAATCGTATCTCCCATAACATGCCTGCTTAAAAACTTGACCGTTACTTTTAAAATACCATCAAAATAGCCATGCAACTTCTAAATTTAAAGATAGGGATCATCATGCAATTACAAATAAATACCAAGTTCCCAAAAATAAGTAGGGAAGCAAGCTATATGAGCTGAAGAGTATCCACAATGCTGAACTTGCTTTTCGAAGCCCGGCACTCTTTCACTGAAAGCAACTTGCACTTCTCCAGTAATATGGTATTATTTTCTGTGATCACAATGTAGTAGCACATTATTCACATTAATAACAATAAAAATAAGTGTTATTACTAATGTTGTTGCTATAAATAACATTGGGCCCAAAATGTTCAGGGCTAAAGCTATTTATTCTTTCATGCTATTCAAAATTTGTTAGGGGTATTTAAGAAGACACCTTTCAATGACTGCCACTAATGTGTTGATTGTAGGGAAGAAAACTCTGAGAATATTATATGGGAGCAGGTTAAGTCTTTCAGCATAAATGTTAAATCAGCCTGAAGGCTTACGTTTATTGAACTGGTGTCAATTTATACCATAATTAGCTTTGGACACTCGCAATTTTGGGACACTCATGATTTTCATTGACTGACTCTCAACCATGAACATGCTACTGGAGACACATAGTTACTAACCCTTTGTAAAACTCGTTGCAAAATTAGATCAAGCTGAGCGTAATCTTACAGCAGAGTTTACTACTGTGGCTGTCCTCCTCAAAGAAAGAGTATGAAAAGGCAAGGAACTGTCAGAGAACTAGCTATGGCTCCCTGCTTTCAAAGCCAACCTATGCTTCCCATGGTGTCGCTTAGGATAGAGTAGGATTACTCCAGCCACATGCCATTCCACAGGGACCATGCACTACCTGCTTAGTGCAGCTCCATCCAGCTCTGATCCCCAAAGGAACTCTGAGTTGCCTACTTAGAAATGCAATTTAAGCACTTTGCCTCAATCAGAAGAAACTTTGAGAACCTGTCCCTAGAGCTTTAAAAGATCATGATTTGTTTTTTAAAAAAATGCCTATGTGTTAAAGCTATGGTCATGATAAATAATCCTCTAAAAATCAAAATTTATTTCATCAAATATCTTCAAACATGGAAAAAATACTTGAAATCTATGCAAAGTATGCACAGTAACTGAAATTTTGAACTCCAAGCTTGTTTGTAGTGTTTCTGATAGCATGAGAAACATTGAATGACTATAACCACCCACAGAAATAGCACAAAACCATCATCTAATCTATCCTCCTATTACCTCAAACCTTGAGAAACACAGTCTGCAAAGCCTGAAGAGACAGAGAAATCGCACCCTTAAAAGACACATATAGAATCCGAGTAGTGACCAATGGGAGAAAATGTGGAGCTGAGTCTGGAAATACTTCTATCATCAGTGTTTAAAAAATCCAACTGGTTTATTGTAGATATCTCTACTGTATTTTGAAATGAATGGATATTGTTAAATACTTACAGTTTATTTCTCCTTATTTGTTAAGAATTAGTTTTGAGAAAGAAACCCTTTTCTGAAAGGAATATAATGACTTCTAAGAACAACGCAAGGAATTGCCCCCTTCTCTTTTGTAAATGTCACATTTTGGGGCAAAATTTGATCCTCTGAGCTGCACAGTAACGTTCAGTTTTGCTGTTCTCCTCTCCATTAATACCTGAGGTCACACCAAATTTCACCAACCCCATGTATATGCAAAAGGAAACTTTTGGTCTAAGGCATACCACATTATTCATACCTTGTCTTGTATGAAATTGTGAGAAACAGCACGTTTGTGTGGAAACAAGATATAGGACAAAATCAAGTCCAGTTTGCAGGTTGGACGGTAAAAACAAGATTCGCCTCCCTAGCTTTATGTGTCTGAAATGCAGATAGATATTTCTCAGGTAGTATCTGCTGGCTTCCCATAGGCTCTGGGTGGCCTGCAGGCAACCTGTAGGCATCTCTGCTGCTGTGTAGAGAGGTGTGATACATCTTACTTATTTCATACATCTACTTCACAGTGAGATGAATTGCATGCAAGAAATGTCTCTTTCTTTCCACTGACTTGAAAGGGAATCTGGATGACTGGCTCAGGTCTAGACACTTCCACTCCACTCATGGGCACTTCACCAGAGGATTCCTGAACAAGGAACCTATGGCAATTTCTGATAAGCATCTTACAGCCTAAATAACACATACGCTGTGTGGCTCTGAGCTGTATTTTAAAATAGGGATGAAAAAGCAAGAGAAATAAAGTAGGGAACCATCCTCCAGCAACGAAGGCAGTGCCAGTCCTTGTGGGAAAGAACTGGCAAACGAAACAAAGCTGCCAAACAAATAAAAGAGAGCACTAGTCGACAGTGTAAATTAAAGGAGAGTTAGCCACAGGTTCAATATGAGCAGTGTGGCTTCAGAGGGACAGGAGAATCCAGTGTCAAGAGACAGAGAAAGAAAAAGGTCAGAATAATATGGCAAATATTTCTTTATCTAGATACAGAAGAATGAAGACAAGTTCTAAGCCCAAGAGGGGGAAGCTGAATTCTTAGCAGCTGGTATGAACTGAAATACCATCTTTTCAGTATTTGGATTGGACAATATTTTATGAAGGAATAAATTTTTCCTGATAAGTAAATGCATCACATGGATTGATGTCTGATAAATGGGATGTGTCTCTCAGCTCGAACTATTATTATCTGATACTGAATACAGTTGTTTGCCTAAGCTTGCTATTTAAGCCTATCTGTATTTCATCCTTGGTTATTATGAACCACTGTATACTTGAGAAACCTAATGTCACCAATGACAATGGCTCTGCATATAAGTCTTTTTTTGTTATTTTTTTAACCATAAATAATGCCACATGCCCTGTTCTATTTGGTGTCTTCTGTTCAGTGCCAAGTTCTAAACAATAAAATTAAAGAAATTAAAATCCAAATTCCTTCTAACAACTTTTGCTGGCCTTTGGATGCCAACAACAAGAGCCAGACTTTCAAAAATGAAAATGTTATTGTGCCTACATTGCCTGCCACAAATGTGCCCTTTTCAGCATGTAAGGTGAATGTTTAGGCAAGGAATTATTGATACAATAATTTGCTCGATTTGTGAGTGCCAAGAAGGGCCCTTAGTGAAACCTAGTTAAAAAAAGTAAATGTTGTGCCTTGTTTTCTTTATTTTGTGTACTTACTCCAAAGAAAAAAAGTCTTGTGAGTAAAATTCACCATATCCAAACAAAAGACTGGCAGCTAAAGTAAGTATATGAACAGGGGGAAGGGAGACTTATTTCCTGAGTTTCAACAGATGTCATATTTAATTGGTTGTGAAATAAACCAGAGCTACTCTCGGCCTGTTTCCCTAGTTTCAGCTGTGAAGACACTTTCAAACATGTGCATTTCCCTCCTGCTTGTCATAATGAGGGTGTGGGGTGAGAAGCAAACCTCCAAAAGGAGTAAAGCAGCATGCATGCTGTATACAGGCCTTCAGATACACTAATTAAACAGAAGTGAGAGTTGCATCTTTTGTTCCTGCGAAATACACATCAATACAGCATTAAGCAAGACAGCTCTGTTGAGGGGTCAATGTCCTTGCCTTCTGCTAATATCAGGAAGTCACTGGACTATCCCATTCTGCACCAAATTTTTCCACCTTCATGTATTTTCTCTTTAAAACACACTTGTTCCTAACTCCGAGCATTGACTATCCTACAATTTAGTGAAATGTGATCATTTTTGTATTAAGACAGAGAAAGTATCTCCTAGAGTTTCTTTCCTTTATGGATGTTTTCTACTGGAAGCAGCAGAGTAACACCATATGTAACACAACAACAAAAACAGTAATAACAAAGGGAGAATTGTCAAGTATAAAATAGCTTGGGTAAACATTGCAAAGAACACAAGAAAATGAAGAACAAGACTTCTCATAGGCAAAAGCTTAAACATTTTTGATTGTGACTAATCACAGGTCAATGGTAGCCTAATATAAATAAAGGCATGCTCTTCTAAAGGACTAGGGCAAAGAGTATTAGCCACCCATTTTATGCCTCATTGTAGGTAGCCCTCAAAATTAAAATGCTCTTTTGAGCTTCAGGGGAAAAAGCTAAACATGTGAAAGGTGTCTCTGTCAAATTCAGTATGACCAAGTTCCAAAAACACCCGAAAAACTAAAAAAGAGTGAACAGTGTCAGCTAAAATATTTCAAACAGAAATATAATGGAAATTGTGTAAAAATAAAAATTAAGGCCAAGGTCAAATACGTTTAATTCACCTGTGACAACTAAACTGAACAATATTTGTTCATTTAGTTTAGACTTGGAACCCAGATCCCAGGAGTGCTAGGAGAGAGCTTTAATCCCTAGAAAAAATTCAAATTCCCAAAGTGCGTGATGGAAACCAGCATAATCCTTCCTGAAGTCAGAAATAAAATAGAAAATACTTTCTTTGCTATTAAAATAAGAGCAGTCATCATGATCTTTATTCTTTTAATGTTTCACAGGTCTGACTTTCGGCAGATGACCTCCCTTGTTTGTCCCTACATGTTTTCCAAAATATAAAAGTGAAATAGAGTCCCAAGGGCACTGTACTTGAAAGGTTATGAGAGTTAGAGAATTTTAACCATGCCTGCCAAATCAGCAGATGGCTTGTGATTATAATTATATGCATCAATAAAACGAATAATCTTTACAAAATTTGAATTTCTACTAAAGTAAGGGATTTAGTAAGCAGATGCAACAGAATGCATTTTCTTTAACCCTTTTTGTAGACAGCACTGTTTCTCACAAAAATAATGGGAACGCTTTCCATAAAGTAGCTTGACCATACACTTGAGCCTTAAATATATGTTTCTTTTGACCAAGTGTCAATGTTATTTAGAGTGATTTATGTGTTCAGTTGCACTTTGTTCACTAAATGTCGAATGCTTATATATAGGATGGTTCCCATCAGACCCATACTTCAAAATGTTGTTTAATTTTATAAAATGTTAGAGATACAATGAAAATGTCATATGTACTCAGTCTCTTAATTTGTATCACTACTGTTCTTTCTGTTTAGGATTTTGTGACTTTCTGTATCTTGTATGGAGGCTGAGTGGACCACATTGTTCGAAGAAAATATTTTTTCCCAAAATGTGGGAAATCTATTAAACTGAAAAAAAATGAAGAAATTGAATTGTATGTAAAAAAATTAATTAATACAAAAATCACAGCCTTAGATTTCCATGACCACTGTTGGTAACTTTCGAACTCACTTTTGTAACAAGATCTAGATTGTGTATGCTAGACTGTGTCAAACTTCTGCCTGAAGCAGGATAGTAGAAAATACAGTAGAAAAACCAAACAAAAAAACCCAAAAGGCTCCCTAAGCCCTATCTATTTCTGGACTGCATCATAAAAATGCTATTTGAAGACATGATGGAAATATCCAATACTCTTCTGATATAGCAAGGAAGAAAGTATTTGGGAACAGTAATAAGTACATTTCAAAAACGCCTCTGTTCGGGATTCTGTAGCTGCCTATCTAGAATATTTTATTCAAACATTTAAACGTGAACTTTTATTTAAAGAAGGTATTGGGCGTTTTAACTACCATAATAGCTCTGATGTGAAGAGTGCAAAACAGTATTTTGATGCTCATTAAAAAGTGGATTTTTACTTCAGAAATGACAGAGCCATTACTCTGTATCATGTAAATCCTTCTTAGCATAAGGATTATTGACCTGATAGTCCATAACGGTGCCTTTGGAGCCATTACTACTTTGTTGTGCCAATCCAGCTGCTGCACATGTGCTCGAAGTTGCGGAGGCGAGGGGCGGATGACACTGAAGGCATCAAATTGTCTCCTGATATTTAGGGAACTGACCTAGTGACTCTACTAACACTTGAAGAAAGACTGATAGAAGAAATTGACGACTCCAATTCTCACTTGAAATGATATTTTAGAAAAGTTCTAAAGCATTCATTTTTATTAATCTAATGCCTTGTGGGGCATAGTTCAAATACATGTCCTTAAATGAAAAACAAGTTCCTTTTAACCAAAGTTCTTTAATGGAGGGAAAAGTTCACATATGAAGCCAAACCTGAAAAATGAGCTAGCAAATATTACCCAAATCTATTAAGCAAATCGATAAACCCCTCATCTTCAAAACACTTACACACCTGCTTTACTCTTTTGAAGTGAGCCATCGACCTCACCTCAGTGGAATCACTCATGTGTACAAATGCTTTTATAAGTGTTCACCTATCCAAAAAGGTAAGCCCCATTTTCATTATAAAGTAACTTTTACGGTCAGGTTATCACTTTTTTTGAACCAGAAATCTGTCATTCAGAAAGACAAAAGTTACTAGTATTATTAGAAGTCTTCCACGAACATAAATGAGAGCAATTCTCCTCCAAAGAGATTTTATGTAAGTACTAAAAGAAGTTAAGGGGGAGACAATCTTTTTTATCACTCATTAAACAGTATCTTTAGCCTGAAGTGATTCAAGATAATTAAAATTCAGAAACACCGATTCTTCTTATGCAGTTTTTAATAATCCACAACTATGCGCATATAATCTACAAGAAGTGACCCAGTCCCAGTTATATATATCTACTTCCAAAATTAATCAATTAAGTAAAAGATAGATTTTGGTCTAGGCACTCCAAATAGATACGAATATAGCAGAATAGAAAGTTTATTCTGCATGTTATTTGCTACATCTTATTTTGGAGTGACGGAACCAGGCCTTGTGGAGGATTTTCTGTGACTGACCTTGGAGATACTTGCTTATCAGGAATATCAGCTATTTTGGGATTACTGGCTTGAAAATCTATAAGCATGCAAAAAAAAAAAAAAGCACCCTGAATTATAATTATTCAAATCAACTCTGTAATGCCATAAACTTTTTCAGTTCCACATGCACAACTCATACTGTTATCACCTGAAACTGCACAAAGATAAGTACAAGGGCCTCATATTGGATTGTAAGGTCCAAAAAGTCTGTTGAAAAGTGGTTTCTAAAAACCTAGTGTGTTACATAGTTTATCAGGCAGAGCAGATGAACAACCTTGACTGTCAGAAATTGAGCTTTCTTTGCCTTTTCTTTTAGGTGAACCAAAGAAATGACAGATAAGAGAAAATATAATGAAGCTATGAAAAACTATTGAAACTTACTGTGGCTCAACCTGTCGGATTACAGAAGCAGTATGATTTTTGTAACACTACTGCATGTGCATTACCCTTATGAAATTACTTGCTACTTTTAAAAGGATAAAGGACAGCTGAACTTATTAATATGGAGAACGCTGTAATATTAAATACCCTTTACTCTCATTCACATGTGTATGTATAAAGCATTATTGTGTGATAGGGATGTGCTCATTTTTAAAAGCTGTGGTGATACACCTGAACATAAAATATCCTCAAATGTTACCTGTTAAAATAAAATGAAAACTTAATAACTATTAACAAAGTTCAAAGCAAAATTGCGTCGTAATACTGTAGTGTTACTAAAACTCTGCTGATCTAGCAATTAGGTGTGAATGATAGGATTTAGCTGAGAAAGCAAGCTTGTTTTCTAATGCCTGTATATCTCATATTTTCTGAGGTAGCATAAGAAAAACATGTTGCTGAGATGCACACACCTTGAAAATATGGAAAATAAAATTTAATACAGAATTTTACTCTGTTTACTTCCTCATTAAATTTCCTAAGTTGGAATTACAGGGAAACGCAAAAGCAGACATAACTGTTACTTAAAATATACTGAGTTTCAGTAAGCTGAGGTACTATATAGGTGAACACAGTTTTTGCATATGTACACTTTTTATATAAATATGCACGTGCAGATTCGTATATGTGCATATACACACACCCTCTTTTGCAAGGAATAATCAAATGCATATGTTAAAATATCACATTTTACCTTAGTTTCTATAAGCTGTAAGTTACTTATATTGTCCATACAGTAAAAAGGGTGACCCTGGGTGAGCGACATATCGTAGTAAACTGACTTCTGTGACTTATGAAGAGTTTTAATTAAGTGAACAGGTTATCCTGACATACCTAAATACACATATATTGAGAAGTGTTTTCCCAAATTAAATAACTCTTCCAAAACAAAACAAACAAAAAAACCAACAAAAAATGCAATGCAGGCTGATATTTAAAACCTTCTTTAACTGTCTGTATTTGAGAAAACATTCTTAAAACATATGGTTTTCAGTGGGGTTGTGGGTGGGGGTTGTGGGGAGGAGGGAAGCATTACTGAACTCACACAGGCATCTTGCAATAATGTCATGTCGTTTTGAACCTAAGATCCCCTGAGTCTCCGAAGTGCAAAGCAGACAGAAACATTTTAGCAATGCAAACAAGACTTTCTGGCAACTTCCTGTTGCCATTTTTTCGGCAAAATAAACGGTCTTGAGATACTAAACTGAAACGCTTTTAGAAAAGATTTTATCATTGGCTACACAGGCAGGCACCTGCTATTCTAAGATACCAGCTGAATATTTTGCTGCTGTGCAAAGAAAATATGTAAAGACTGTCTAACTGTTTAACAGCAATCTTCAACTCTTTAATTTCAGCTCACATAAAAGACAACCCTGAGAGAGACATCATGTAAAAAATCTGTTTAAAAAAAAACCCACACCAAAATTATAGTAACAACTTCATTCATATCTGTCTGGTTCTAAAAACTATACCAGATATTTAGGGGTGTAAGTAGCTGGCTAGTGGACTGAAATGTGTTTTCATACATACAACAAATTTTCAGCAGATTTTTACTGAGCAGTAAAAAGAAACTTTCTGTCTCTAAAGTTCATCAGATGTTAACGTACATCTGAGACATTGCTTATTGTGTGGCAGTTCTTACAAAGAATATTTCTTTCATTACACTATAATTGCAATATCCAGTTCACAAAACATACTGTTTCACGTTACTTTCGGAATTCCAGAAACTTTTGTAAGCTGGCGAATCAGACAGAGAGAAAAGGAAACAAACAAACAAGAATCAAACCCAACCTTGATTCCAGAGATATTTTTCTCCCCTTCATGAAGTGACGGGGGGGAGGAAAAAATCCCTTCATTATGACCTACTTGTCTAGAAACGGACTTTCAACCCCATGGTTAGGCTAAGATTTGCTCTACTTTCTCCCTAGGGCATAATTGTCAGACTGACTTACCGTGTGCCTTTTAGCCTTTGTTCTGCCTCTCACGCTGACATCAGGGAAGCAGTGATGTAGAATAAAGCAGGGGTGGGCTAGGTTAGTCCACTGTTTGTGTCGTTGTGTGGTGTGCAGGGACACTCTGTGATACTCTAGTGAGCTGCTAAGCTTTTTTTGTAGGCTTTGTGTCATTTACTTAACGACCAATCTCATTAGCTGCCAGGGTACAATGGGCTGATGCATTTTCTATGTACATACTCTACACAGTGACCCTCAAGGTTGCCGAAGGTCTATTTAATCAGTCAAAATGCTGAATATATTTGCAGTAAATCATTAAAAAAAAATACGGGACCACAGAGGTATCTCATGAGGGTTTACTCTTGCCTGGGAGTTATTTGCAGGTAATACAGTGATAGGAGAGGTAGGCAAAAACAAGGGCAAAGAAGGGAAAAGGGCACTCACTGGGTTTGCACTGGTCACCTTTAATTTAGGGAACCTTGGGGGCCCTGCAAATCACTGTGTCTCTGCTTGTTAATTTCTCCATGCAGTTCATGCTTCAGTGTAATCATGTTATCACAATTAAACCCCCTTAAATAAGAAGAGCAGCACTAACAAAATACACACTCTTTTGCACATTGGGGAGGGGATATGCGTGTGTGTGTGGGGGGGTGATATTTATTTATTAAGTTCCTTACTACAGGCAACCTCAGGGCTGGCATCTTTGCATTTCTAACCTCTCGTCAGTTACAAGGTAAAACCCTTTTAACTCTTATGAAAAATGAAATGCTGAAAAGCCCTATGAATCACGACAGCTGTCCATAAGTAACAGGGAGAGTTCTATTGTCCAACTTGTCCCTGGATAAAATGAATACTTTACAGCAGAGGCTGTTCAGCTTGGCTAAAGAGTATGGGGAGAAGGGGAGGAGGTCACTGGAGATTTCGCACACTAATTTAATCTGGGAAAAGGACAGGCACTGCATCTCACTTGAACAGACTGGCGGCAATCTGGGCTCCCACAGAACTATCTCCTTTTGCCTGTGCTCTATTTATTCCTTATCTCTGTTTACCAACCGCTAGGTCCCTTTCATTCACACCACGAGGCCGTTCTCCTACTATCAGTCAGCAGCTGACACTGTGGAAGAGCCTCAAAGGCAAAAAAAAAGGGATCAAAACTAAACCAAAGCTGTATAAACAATGCAACAGTAGAAGTAAATGCATAAATCCTAATTCTTAACCCAACCCACAGGGTGCGAACAGAACCTTTATAGTAAATCCAACAAACCCACCACAGTGAGCTATGGGCTACAGGAAAAGCCAAATATCATTCATGAAATCACCATCTCAAGTAGAAACATTGCAAATAGGCATTGGCAGATTTTTAACTGCTTTCAGGATAACAGGTTCATCAGTCCTGTGTGTCCCTCAGCAAGTAATGAGGCACACATTTACTTCTGTGCCTGGTATAAGGCGAATAAGAGCCCTTGCCACTTCACCATCCCACAGTTCAAAAGCCTTACATAACTTTGCAGTCACTGTTTGTAATTTAGATGAAAAGAGGTATAGGCAACTACTTTTTTTTTTTTTTTTTAAAAAAAGCGTCTGGAGGTTGTGATAATTTGGATAACTTTATATCTAGGACTTAAAGGTCAAGTTATTATTGAAGTATTTGGCCAATTAGTTTTGCCTTTAAAACTCTGGCTATTTCAACATTCCCCTTTCTCAGTCCTTAACTTTACTCTTGTACAAGATTTTAGCACTTGTTATGAAAAGATAATGTGTGAAAAGAGAAAACAACAGCTTGTAGCTCTAATAGAAAAGTGAAGGAAAGTAATAAACTCTTTACATTTGACAGGGTTTGGATTCTATCGTGACTTAACTGCAATAGGTTTATTTTCTAATTTTAATGGTACTTTATTTTGTATTCTTAAATTGACTTAATAGAAGTCACTTGCAAATATTCATAGAAATATTGTTTCAGTGAAACAGTCTAGCTTTTTTAAATGTACAAAATCTGTAACTCCCAAAGTAGGGATGTTCCTCCCGGAAAAGGAGTTATGCTTTCAGAACTATTCTCAACTTTTTGAGACATAAAAATATCGGTTAACAACATATAGTCAGTATACTGACAACTACTTGATCAAAATCATTATAATAATAACAAAGAAAATGTTCCTCATTATCAAAGATGATCAACTGGACCTAATTTCAGTTTTGATTTCCACCTATGTGCATTATGAGCAATGAAGTCTTTACTACTTGGATCCTTTTTTCCAAATGAATTAATGAATTAAATTTATCCTTTCACCAGCTGCTAGGCAGCAGATGGAACCATTTCTGAAGCCTTGTTGAATTCAATCCATAAAACTCATTTCCTAGGATTAGCAGTCCAAAGTTTCTTTTAATGTTTATATACCGCTTGGGATTTTGAATTTCATGATGTTAAACTTTCAATTTAACTATTTTTTTCATTTCATATCAAACAAATATGATCGTTTGGATTTCTATAGCTTTGTAACCACACATTTCAGGTCACATAAGGACAAGAATTCATTTCAAAAGCAATCAAGTAATGCAAGATTGAGATCTGGGGTTTTTTGTTTGTTTGTTTGTTTTGTTTACATTGCAGCACTGCCATAGAAACCATTTGTGCTATACTCAAAGATTAATTTAGACTGGAAAAGTTTTATTGTCTGTAACTTTGACCCAAAAAAAATTCGTATAAAAAATTAGTTTCAATAATAAATATGTGAAAGTTATTGAGATCTGAGGGTGTGTTTGTTATTCACACGACACGCTCCTGAAATAAGTTTTTTATCCGCATTATTTTTTTTTCATAGTTAACTTCAATTTAAGGTCTGTCTAGTTTGGGGGGAGGGTGGGGAGGAGGGGAAACCGGTAGAAAAAGGTGGCAGTTTTGTTAACACTTCAGTAAAGAATTTTTTCTGTACAGTGAGAGGAAATATTAATCAGCTGCAGCACCCTGGACAGCTCCTTCTCTTTCATTTTCGGTTTTCTTCCCTCTGCCCCACACCTCTGAAACAATAACCTGGGACCGGGGGGGCTTCAACTGACACTTCATTCACAAAGGCCCCTATTTACACATCTGTGAACGAACTGATCTAGAATTTAACCAAAGTTTCTACTTCTTAGAAACCTACAGAAGTAAAAGGCAAAACAAAAATACGCCCTCTCCCACTCAGCGTTCAAAGACATATTATATTAAAAGTCTCAAGAATAAAACCTCATGATGTCAAAGTCTTCCTGTTATTCAGCAAAGTAAATAAAACTAAAAAAAAAAGAAGTGATTCGTTGTTGTGTATAACAGTGATTTCCGCTAATTTGGCACAAGAAATCTATATTAATCTAATAATGCAGTAAGCCAAGAAGGCCACATAATAATAATTACCATTGAGTAATTGAATATTTAGAAGGAGGAGGAAAAAAAGGAAGACTGGTAATCTTAGCCTGCAGGCATGAAAGTACTATAATACACAGATGATATTTACAAGTAGAAATAAAATGCTCCAAACTGGCAAGTTAGGAGGCAAAGTCTATATTTAGAATTTCCTCATTCCGAATCTGGATTATCTATTAGCCACCGTATAGTAGAAATATATTATTGCCTCAGATAAAGCTTTCATCACAAATGCTGTAATTTTCCCCAAGAATTACAAAACAGTCGCACAGCCAAACCAAAGAAGACACATCTAAGCAATTAACTTAACTAATTTAATTGACAAAAGAGATAATAAATGGTTATTTTCAATCCTAAAAAGGTCCTTAACTGACAAAGTTCACCCCATATAGTTTAAGGATAAATTCTGGGATTTGTGTTTTTATAATCTATTAAATGAAAAATTCACAGCACCTTGCAGAAGATTGTCTTGCTATTTACATATGAAGGAAGACAAACATCTGAACTAAGTGCTTTGTTAAAGACAAAAGAAAGACAGAGAGAGAGAGAGAGCTATTGCTGATCAGGGTGTTAAACAGACTTTCTCTAGTATCAAATGCTTTTTCATAAAAATCATTCTGCTGCAAAATGTTGTCCCAGAAGGTCCATTTCATTCTTCAGCCTTGCCTGATATTACTGTCATTTAACTTTCTAAAGATTTTCCTGACACAGACATTCATTCTAAAGTACAGTATTCGCTTTCTTAATCAGAAGCTCTCAATTCACTCTCTGAATCCCAAATAATTTAAAGGACTCAAACGTCACGCTGTAAAAGATCCTTTTTCATTTAGAGCAATGCTATTAAATATATTGATCAGCAATCTTCATTTTAAAAACATTAAGCATTGTTTTAAAGCATTCTAAAACATCATGAGAAAGCTCTGTGGTGTGTAATACATAATTGCAAGTGAATCTGCATCTATCGAGCAGTTCCTACAAATACACTGGTCCCACTCTGTTCCTCTCCCGTCTCTGTCTTTTCCCCTCTTTTTTTCAATGGTAGTATTTAAGTTCAGTAACTTTTCAAAATGAGAGGAAAAACGTCCGTGTGATCATTTCCTAAAATCAAATAGCTAGAGCTGCAGATTTGCACAATTCTAAAATGTATATGAACAAAAGCTTTACTGAGGCAGTATAAATGCAATTACACCATGACATTTTATTCAGAAAGCTGTCTCAAAGCAGTTACAAGTAGCTATTTTTTAATTGAGGCCCAAAATAGCATTGAAGATAATGTCCAAGCATACATTGTGGAAGAAACAGAATTAGTGTCATTTAAACAAAAAGAAAAGTTTGCAGAGAGCATTTTAAACATAGATTAAACCCCCTCAAACTTCTTAATACAAATCTCTCAAGCTTTCAACATTGATATATGGACAGGATTTTTTGTTTTTTTCAAAATAAGAGCACAAACAATAGAAAAGACAGAAAGTTACTAATAGTACAAGTCGCTTAAACATCAATGGGTTCAGAATAGTGTGAAAAAGTTGTTAAACTTACTTTATTTTTGTTTCCAAAACTTATATGTTTCTCCTCCCTTGTGTGCTGAACTGTGCACTAAAGCTGTGTCTTTGAAAGGTAGTTCCCATGATATGACATCCAGTGCCTTTGACTGCCTAGAGATAAGCACCTGCGTTTGTGTCCCCTCTTTACGTCACACCTCCCTATTCAAACCTTCTCAATATGATTCACATTTGCACATCAACAGCCTCATGCGCATACACAGATTTTTTTCGGCTCTGGGCCCAAAACTTTCACTTTAATTTTCATCACATGATTGCTGTGGCATATGTCCTTCCAAACCTCCCATATATCAGTCATCATGCAAATGAGATGGAATATCACTCCTCTGCAGCAGATGGCCAGGGATGATAACAATGGCTCAACAGAGGAGATTCAATGTCCCTGACTTTATCGCCACGGCAACAACAACCTAAAATATATGTAATGGAAGTGGTGCTTATTAATTTTGCAGGCTCGAGTGTTCTGATTTTGTGAGTGAATGGGCTGAGTTAAAAAGGGGGCTGTGTCCTCCTGCCTCTAGAAGACTATCTATAAAAGCCAGGGACCTGGAAATTATTTTCAGTGACTAAGAAGGCAACAGCCTAGCAATTATTTGAGTAATTAGGTGTAATTCCTCCCTGTAGGCCTTGTACCCTCCTGTGCTTGTTTCACAGAAGCTCGCGAATTAGACAGGCACAGATACTGAAAAGAAAAGTGCCTCAAGATATAGCAGGAGAGCTTGCAGGAACTAAGCTTCAGTGATATGACACTTGGCCTCCACCAGGCTTGGTAAACACAAGCCCCAAGCCATAAGTAAATAGAGGCCCCACTCCACAAACACAGACCAATTAAAATTACAAAGGCAGCCACACTTCTGGGTGGGGCTGGGGGAAGCTTTATTCTGCCACGGTCTCACTGCGAGTTGCACACATAATGGTCTCTCAGTTCGGGGCACCAAGTACTGTATTTCCATTGCTATCTGTCACTATCAAACCCAAGCACAAGGGTTTGTGCTTGGCTGTGAATTTCTCCCTAGGGATTTATCATGTGCCTTTAAGGAAACATTTCAAAGTGAATTTTCCATGTTTCATCTTCTAAATACAAACCAGGGAGAAGAAATAAATGCTGCGATTTGCTATTTATCTTCAACAGATTAAGAGGAAGGAGTGGGGATCACCATTTTAGCTCTAAGCAAACAAAATATCCACAGCCTCTCTTTACCCTGTTCATGCTACAACTTTCATGTCCTTTAATATTTTGAGCGTGTGAGTAACCATTTGATTCCTCAGAAATAAAGTTCAGTGTGTTCAACTAATGAACTGCTTGTACAGAAAGTGTATGTGTCCTTTGTTTTTTTCCCCAGGGGACCCCTTAGAAAAATGGAGAATCCTTTGTCTCCCTCTCCAGTAGAGGGGAGGATGTTTAGGTAAAACTGAAAAACACTCTGGGAAGTGGTGGCTCCACCATGTGCTAGAGATTTAGCCCAAAACTGGACCAAGGAAGCTTGCTACGCTTCACATGAAAAAATTCCTCAAAATTGGTGAGACTGTTGAAAGTAATTTTCACTCCTCTCCTTGAAGCCCACACACCTTGACCACAAGTGGTGTGTAAATTTGAAGCCAGAGAGGAGACATCAAGTGGCATTGTACCCCCCAGAGGAAGATTGGGCTGGTGAGACAATGCTTGAAGGAAACTCCAGGGGCAGAAACGGATGTGTTGGCAGGGTTCAACCGCATTGGCAGGGTTCAACACCACCTTGGCATTGCTCATGTTCTCTATTAGCATTTCCAGGGGTCATTTTCCACAAATGCAAAGCTTCCATCAAAAAAAAAAGGCAGGCACATTTTCTGCTGCACACAAATATTCTGAACTCCCAGAACTATAATTTATCTATCATACGCTTGTACAGCACCCAGCGCTCACCTTCTGCCCTAGTACCAGGTGCTACCAGAAATAAGAATGTTCAGTACTAAATGATCTTTCCTTTTTCACTATGAAAAAGATCTTCTGAATGTGAAAACAATGTATGGCTGTTTTAACCAAGTGAAAAACAGAAGTGTTTCTTTTCTGTCTTTAGTATTGCCAACTACTTATTAGCTACCAACAGGAGTATTTAAAATACAAAGAAGTGTAAAATAAAGTTTATTTTTCATCTTTACCTCACACTGTGGTGTGGAGTTTGCAATTACATTTTCCAAACATAATGTTACTGATGAGTTTTATTTTCCTGTCTCAGAAAAGCTCAGCCAAAATGAAAACCTGGACTTTCTCTTTTTTTATTTTTTGCTGTTGGTGGTGGTGTGTGCGTCTGTGTGTAAGTGCATGTGTAATAGGATTCTAGAATTGTGTACGTTCATGTTCTTTACTTCTGTACAGTTCATTCTCCACTGGGCTAACTTGGGAATAACTCATGAATGTGGCTGTTACAGTGAGCTGAAGAGATAAGTGTGGTCCAAGCCTATGCAAAGCTCTGAACGTCCTTGTACTGGATCTGTAGTTGGACAGAAAGCCAATACACAAAGTACTATAGGAATGATGTTTTCCTGACAGCTTGTGTTATTTATGGGACTGGCCACTGTCTTCTGAACCAGATGGTGCTTTTTTCCTAGTCTCTATTTTTTTTTTTTTTTTTTTTTTCCTGTTGTGATCTGCTGTGCATGCCCCTAATTGATCATAGAGTTAGACTGGCATTTAGGTCAGTGTCTTTATGTTTTCCAGTGTTAAGTATAGTCCTAGGTTGTGAACTGTCTCTTTTATCTTAAAGGCACAGCTCATTTAACAAAGCTATTCAGATCCTCTCACATCACGGGATGAACATGGGATGAGGGGATGAGTAAAATTTGTAGATACGGATTATCTTTTCCTGTTTGATTCTTATCTATGTGGTTGTGGTGCCATCATATTAAAAAATTGCTTGTTGAAAAAAAAAAAAGGTTAGGAAGGTATAACTTACATTCCACTGAGATGCCTAAATAAGAAGAAAAAAAATCTTTGTCATTAAATCAATCCTAAATAAGTTCGATTTAACACAACTTTGCTTTGTGCATGGTTTACAAACCACTAAGTAATGACTAACTGGCAAAGAATGGATTGTTTGTGTTAAAAAACCCAAACCTGTACTTAGGGTGTAAGTGCTTGAGACCTAGCAAAATTTAAGATATAACAGTCATCCTATTTTGAGCCTCTAAGCAAGAGGAGATTCAAAGTTTACAATAACAACAAAAGGATAATGAAAGGGTTAAAATACCCCTCAAACTGCTCAGTTAGGAAAAATTGAAATCTGATAGGAGAATTATGACTCGTTGCAGAAACACAAATTAAATAAATGTGCATTGCACATTTGCAACCATGCAGACTTCTATTGGTAAGATATTATGCAGATCTAATGAATGCTAAAGTACAAGACTTTTTATAGTCTTCTATAGTCTTCTATTGATAAATAAAATCTTCTTCAAAGAGCACAGAGAAAATTGGAAATTAATTATTGCAATATGCCAGATAAACCACAGAAAAGATTGACAGACTTCCTTGTAGACTGTACACCAGTTATTTGGCTGCTCTTCAAGTTCAGGGGAAACTTCAAAAATAGCACAGAACTTTAAAATAGTGCTGTGAATATTGTGTTAAATAATACTAAGATTTTCAGTGTTTTTACCTGAATTTAGCTTATCTCCACAGTTAGGAAAAAGAGACTGCTACTATAAAAAAACCCACAAAGTTTTCACTGCTCTGCAGAAATACGTGTATTCTCTGTAGTCTTACACCTTGGTAAATGATATTTCAGATCTATTTTAAAAAGACAAAACTTATGATGCTTAAGAGACTCCATGAGAGGAAAAATAAACAGTGAAAATAATACTGTAAAAAAAAAAAAGTTTGGCATAACAGATATATTTCTATTTCTACAAACACCTATTAGCAGAGCAGAATCATAACTGGAAGTTCTGGAAATGGAGAGGTACCAAAGAAATCAAAGAAATTACATAAGATATAGTGGATAACAAGCAATGCAGGGCACAAAGCTTGATTCTTCATGAAGAGACAAGGGAGTGAAATATTCTTTGCTGGTGCCAGTAAATTCATTGGAATCATTGGCATCGTGAAGCACCAAGTGCAGAGTCATTATAGAAAAAAGCATTGCCAAAGTTACCAAACCTGTATAGCACCTCATTGAATAAAACTAAATAATCAGCCCAGAGTGAGTTACGCTAGCAGGCTTGTCCTGAGGAAAACTGCCAGGTATGTGCACAGCAGAAAAACGACAAGTCATTAAGCTTTCAACTTTGAAATGACATTTCAAAAACGTACTAACCATATTTGTACAATATGTTACTTCAAAAGTATCAATTTACAGGAATAAAAAAGGTGAAGAAGAAAAGATACCTGACTTAATATTAACTAGGGAATTATTATCCAACTAAAATTATATCTTGGCTCATGGGAGTGTTAAGGTTTTCAGTGTGTTCTGCATGAAATAGTCTATTCGATGAAATAACAGAAAGATATAATCTTCTTTCCTAAATGTTTATTTTACAGTACCCAAGAGAAAAACAGGAAATTTTGGAGTATTCCTTTCCTGCCTATAGTTTCTACTACAAAAAGCTGTAAACAGGTAAGTTTTCTCAGAACATCTTAGTGCAGGCATCAGTTCAATTCTCTTAGCCTTGCCATAAAAACACTCAAGAGACTGTAGAGAACTCTCCATTTAAAGAATATAAAAAAGTCATCCTTCATGGGTTTCGTTGTTGGGATTGTACCTCACTGAAAGGGAGATTGGAATATTGCTGTTTTGAGTTACAGGTTTATGAAATTCAGGCTGATGTAAAACTGGGAAATGAAAATGTTTTTCTCTTTGCAGTCTTATTTATTTTAATATATAGCCTTAATAAGTAACTGAAAGCAGTCATTTAATAAGCACTGAAAATTATATGTAGGTGATGTCAAATACAGATTAAGCCTTTCAAAAAAAAATCCCATAATAAGGCTAAATATTAAGAGTAACAAATTTTCTTAGCTCTTGCAGCTAATTAAAAAAAAAAACACGCTCAAACACATCTTTCTCCTAATTATTGTATTATTAAATGCATAAATAAAAAAACAATAATCATATTGCTGTTGTGTTCTTTGTGCTGTTTCTTACGAAACTTTCTACCATGGATACTAACAGATTTTCATTTACAATTTAGACAGTGGATAAGTGGGGAAAATTTTTGAGTCACAATGTTGGATCATGTCATAACTTAGTAGTTTTCAAGTTATTACACTTCTTGACTGAAAAAGCAAAATTACTCTCTTTAGGTCCACCTTTTGATTTTTGAATGCTGCCTGTTTCATGGATTTGTGTCTGTATGTGTCATTCCTACCTTTCACACACCATCACAAACATTGTTATAAGTAGGGGTGACACTTCTGACAACTCCAGTGTTAGCCTCTGAGAACTTAATGATAAGTATTTGTAGTATCAGCTTAAAACTTTTTTTGGGGGAAAATAACTCTTTACAACAGAGCAAACAGCTCCTGGAAGTCTTAACAAAAAGCTCACTTATCTCACTGTCCATGAAGACCTGAGAAGTACAAAACCCAACACAGGTGTATAACTACCCTGAGCTGTGACAATAGTGTCTTTCCCTCAGTTCTCTTCACATTGTTCCTTACAACTTTTTCACTGAACTCCACTTAAAACCCTCTGAGAAGAAGCATTCCAGGTTGTTTTGGGAAACATCCCTTCTCTGATTTGTACTTGTCTGCAGGCTTCTGCTTCTGTTTCTGTTGCTCACATACCATCATTGTACAGATTACAGAAGTCAACAGATAAACATTCACGTGCTGAATACCTGCCTTTCAGATTAAGGTCTTGTCTACAGATGTCCCTAGGCTTCCAGCTGTGGTTCTTCAGAGGTTTTTTAGCCATGTCTTGGGAAAGTGCTTAGGCAACCTCTTCTGCTGCTCTCTCAGCGACATACACAGAACTCCAACAGCTATTGCCAGCAAAGTCTTACCTGATCCCTGACAGCTGCTTCCTTCAGGGTAATCCTGCTCATCATTTTCTGTTCTCCTCTCTGCTTATGTGCAGCACATACTTATTATCCAAAGAAAAGCCTAATGACATTGTAGAAACAGTGATCTTAGTGTTCCTGGGTTTTAAGAAGTCTGAAGCACAAAGCAAAATTCAAATGGTTCTGAACACTAATTACTACTATGAAAACAGCCAGTTAAAAAAAAAAAAAAAAAAAAAAAGAATTATTTAAAATACCTTGTGTGGATATAAAGTGAGATTAAGTATTTTGGCACAGGATTAATACTTTTAATACTTTTCCTGCCACTACTAAATTTATTTTATACATATATTCTACTGAAAACAGTCCAGTTTGTTCAGAACAATCTCCCCAGGACAGATTTTTCTATTATATTTTAAAACCTTACCAGCTTTCATTGTTTGTTAAAATATCTAAATCTACAATATATTTTTTGAATAGTAGTGAAATAGTCTTGTTAAACTTTACAATAATATGTTCAACGAGTCACGTTATACCATAAGACGCAGTGATCTCACATGGACATCTGAAGCATTACATGGAGAGAACCCCAAGTCAAATTCAACTCTGTATGCAATATAGTCTGTATATAATCTCACTGGATCTAAATTTACATTCTGATGCATCTTGTCAACATTTAAAATACTATACTAATACCCCAGATAATTATAATACTTGGTATTATAACATAGTGTACAACAAACTTTGGGCTGTCCAAACCGCTATAAATATCTACATGCAAAATAATCTGTTATTATCTATACACGAATGTGTATTTTATATATATGCACAAGCACACACAGGTAGCAGGGAAGAAAATTCTTACTCTTTCTAGCACTGAAGAGATCATTTGAATAGAATGGAAATAGTACTGTAAACCTGCTCTAAACAGTTTACACAAATGTAAGGGAGAGCCATAAGATCATTTTTTTTTCTCAGTAATCAAAGAGATCTGCAAGAATGCCAGCTCTTTAATCATAAAAAATTTAAAATGCTTAGATCTAGAATAGGATAACAACTAACTGAAAAAAAAGGAGGGAAGTATGTTTCCATGGACTATACTTGCTTTCTTTTCTTACACAGTTTGTTGAACAGCCTACATGGCCAGAGGCTATTCTGGACCTAATCCCAGGAAATGAGCCAAGCATGATAAATAGGGCTGAATGCTGGGAGTGGCCAGTGTTCACCATAGTGTCATTAGGCAACCATTAGATTGCAGTCAGTAGCCCTCAGTAGCTAAGTAATGTTTTCTTCTGGCCTTTCTAAAAGAAGTCTTTTAGTTTAACACTCAGTCATTCCCTCTGTGCTGGAAATGTCAAAAAAAGAGTATGTGGAGTGCTCCAGAAACTAAACACGCGCTCAAAAAAATCCAGGTAGATGTGCTTTATACTTGATTTTGAGGTATATACCACTACCAGACATGAATTACTTTGGAAAATGGTGATCTGTCTAATCCTACATCCATACAAATCACCAGTAAAATATTCTTACTGTGATCACCAGCAGAAAAATTAGGCCTATCCTTCCTAACAGAGAAAAGGTAACATTTTACTAAATTATTGCAAATAATTTCAACTAATAAGGGCAGATGTGGTAGCAACAGAAAAAGTGAAAATTTTGGATCAATTTGGATTGATTAATCAATTTGGATTATTTTTTCCTTAATGACTTAAACTTTGTAAACTGTTAAGCAATTTTTCCTTAATTTCACACAAAAAAGTAAAAATAAAACCTAATCTTCCCACCACACCAAATAAACAAAAAAATCCTCATCTATTCTTCTTTTCTTTGGGAGAAAATATGGCAATTTGTATTCCAATTTTTCAAGCCAAAGTTACAGGGGGCTAAAATAAGGCTTTATAATGGAAGTTGATTGCAACCCTAACTATAGAGGGGCTACTGCCTTTCCATAATAAAGAGCTGTGCATTTCCAAGGAGAGGAGGAGAATACTGCTCTGCATGACTTCTTGTAATTTTGTTTCTTTAAATTAAGGTTGTGTCTCAGGAACTTTCTTAGTTCTTTTGAGCATGAAGTTTGATACTTCACTTCATGTGGTTTTAATTTTGATCCGGCACACAGATATTTTGCAGTTGATACATTTTAGAAATGGGGAAAAATATGAAGCTTTGCACTTTGTCAGAGCTGCGATCCTAATTTAGTTTGTTTTCTTTCTTTTTCTTTTTGTATGAAACGTATGAAAAGGCCAAGCAGGCTAAAGCAGCAATTTAAACATATTTGGATTTAGTTTGCTTGCTTTGTATTGTCTTCTTGCTTAACGGTAGAATGATTTTTGGCTGTTTAAATTTCAGTCTGGAATGTGTTCTGGCTGTTTTTCTTTTTTCTGGGCATAAAATGGGGGAGACCACTGAGACAATGTCAGGAATGTAAACTGTGATCATAATAACCAGTGCCCAGGTATGAGTTTATTAGCCTGAGTTTCTATTGCACAAAGGTTTAACTAGCATTAAATGTTTTTCAGTTGGCTGGATGCTTCGCTACCGTTAAAGGCTGCTGAAAAACAACCAACAGCAAGTAACAAAATGAGATAACGTAAGCATAATTTCACATTGTTTTTCAAGATTTAAAAGTCAGATTGGGTTTTTTTCCAATGCCTTCAAGTAAGTGCAAAAGAGACAAGATTCCATATAATGGGCATCCATGGAGCAAGGATTTAAGTGCATATAAATCCAGATATATGCTCTTGTCTCCAAAACTTTGATGTAAATTCAACTCCATTCTTATCTATTGCTCCATTGCTACTAATATTTGTAAAACACCATCAAGCTAGCATTTCTGTTATGTCTATGATTAGTGAACCTAACACTTTAAAATGCTTTCATTATAGTGCTAGATCAGAGCATCCTTCCAAATTTAAGAGCCTTGCACGAAGGCGTTAACTTTAAAAGCCTACCATACTTAGAAGCACACCTACTGAGTATGAAAGCTTTCACCTTTTTAGGTACAGTAAGCAAAAACTTTCACTTTGTATAAGAGAGAGCATTTTTTTTCCTCATAGATTGAAAACTCTTTGTAACAGAACTATAATATACCAATGAGTATTGTTGAAAGACTCTTGCATTTTAATTCTTTTCTGCAGTATTAAATTCTGTGGATGAAATCAGTGCAAAAATTTAATTCACACACACATATTAATTGCAATGACTTAATAAAGAACTGTATATGAAGATAAAAATTATTTTAAAAAGATTTGAGCATCTAAAAGGTCTGAAAGATACGTTTTGACACCTGCTTCAGTAGTGTCTGCTAACATTACTGTCTAAACATAAAACACATGTATTTTGTTACTGTGTGTTCATAAGTACTGTCTTTCATACCAAACTTATCCTTTACAAATATTACTGAAAACAGGAGTATTGTTCTCCAAAAGTATTGTTCAGAAAACAAGAGTTTAGCATTTCACACTTGAAAAAGGTACTCTTACTTTGCTAGTAAATCATGCCTTCTTGCATATCCAGGAAGATTTTCTTTTTGGTTTAGGGATTCAAAGTAAAAAAAAAAAAAAAAATCTATCAGGTCTTGAAGAAGCACTAAAGTTTGTTTTCTCTTCAAATCTATATGTGAATAATTGTGAATATATGTGAAAGACCACTTACTAGTCATAAAACATTAAACCACACATGGACCACATTATACCTTTTTTTGTTGTTTGATAAATCAGTTCTACATACAGAAAGTTTCAACACTTTTAGTAATATATCTAAAACATAATTTCATATAGCAAATGTAAAAGAAATGTCTGATTGACAACCATTGAATTCCCATTTCCATACAAAACCAGTGTGACTCAAATTATGAGGGAAAAAATTTAAGGCCCTTAAATAAAAATTAAATGTAGTTTTGCCTTTTCAAACAAAATGCACAATATAGGTAATTGAAGAAATGCACATTCATATTATATTATTTAAATGTGAAGCTAGTGTATCTTCCAAGTTGTCAAAAAGAAGTAACAAATGTAGTATAAAATTTACACTATTTGAAAAGCCACATCTTCATAGTTCAGCCTTGCATTAAGAAAACAAGTACAAATGCAATTCTTTGAATCAAGATTTATGGGTCATTTATTCAAATGATAGTAAGAATTAGAGATTTTAATCACTATGATTTGCATCTGTCTATGCTTATCTAGGTTCTGCAAGAACTGCCTAAAATATTATGATTTAAGCCTTGTCGTACTCTAACTCCATAGTGTTCACTGATATGAAATTTAAATTAAATAAGTCCTGAAAAAACTACCAGACTGTGAATGGATGAACCAATATTTTTAATTCTGCTTCTTAGGTGGAGTTGGCTGAAAAACAGAATAAAATCACAAATGCACTGGGAATGGAGTAAAAATGGAGCATTTGATTGTTTTCCTAATTAACTTACTAAAGATATGACTAATTTTATAATGTTTTAAAGCACCCATATGCATTAATTTGCCTGGTGCAAATTTATTTCTATTTAGAAAGTCAGTTAAGGATGGAAATTCTGGTAGGGTGAGCACTGTCGAACACAGAACAAGAACCAAAGAGCCCATAAGTTCCAGTATAATGTCTTCTTCACCAAAAGTCCATTAAATCCAGAAAATGCATATCTAGGCCTTTAATGTCTTACTCGCTCGCTTAATTACTTGGTTCTGCTCAAATTATTCTGCTCTTTGTCTCAGAGGCTTAAACGTTCCATAAATAAACTGTACATCCAGGAGTTCAAAACACACCTACCTCATTCATACAATCCACTAGACCTTCTGTCACTAAGAAAAGGCCTGTCACTGGGACTTTAACACATTTCAGTGAGGCTGACAGCATTCCTAGGAAAAAAGTGCAGTTCATTGTCAAGTATTGACTAGGAACGGCGGACCACTAACTCTTAATGGCTAGTTTGAGTGCAGTCTGAAGTGATGTTCACAAAGACTAATAAAGACAAAGTGGTCACTTTCTATTAAAAGAACAAAATAATTAAGGGTTTAGGGGATAGTACCAACATCTCAATAGTTTTTCCAAAAATCAGCTGATAGCCACTGCTTGTTAAAGAGAACAGGTTTAATGTGGTAGCTGTGAGACTAATGATTTAACTGTTATTCAGTTTTAAGTTCCCACATGGAACATTGCAAAGGGCTAGCTGACCTTACACACTATTCAAATAGCAATGTTGAGACCTAGTGCAGAAGTGTTACCTAACAAGCTCAGAATTTATTTTCTTTTATTAACTTTAGACCTCAAACATAATATGACATCTTTTGCAGCTTAAAAGTATATAAGCATCTGTTAGCAGAAGCCCTTTATTTCACATAACAAGAGAATTCTGTTTATAATGTGTCACCAGCTGCTCAGTCAAAATGGGTTCTATTAGAACTAATTTAATTTTACATAAGTTGATCTATTTGCATTCTGAGTCTCCAGTTAAATGACTAGGTACTATTTTGTAGACTGATCCCGCTTCAAGCCTCAGTGTATGGACAATGCTTAATCAGTGTGTACATCAGGAAATAAACATAATCAGCAAGTGCACTAATTAAGCCAGGAAAATTTTGCAACATGCATACACTGTATGGATTAACAAGGCAATTCATTAGAAATCTTAATTATGCAATATTATATTTTCCGTACATTTTATTTTATGATGCTTCAGATGAGTTTTCTCTAAATACAGAAGCCATCTACACTTCTCAAAGTAGACAGTGAGATCCTTTTAACTTGGGCACATCTGTGTAGCCTCTAGTCTGGAAGCCTCTATGGAAAACATGCTTTGTTATCTTCAGCCAGATAACCTGATATGCTCTCTTAAACAAGCGGCTGCTAATCAAATGTTAATACGCAGATGATTGAAAAATAAATACAAAATAAAACATATAGATAAAAATGTCATTTGGTGATTTGGAGCCTCTCCTTGTACTTAAAACCAGTTTTATTTCTGAAAAGTCAACAAATAACCACCTAGGGCTTGAAACACAACACTGGGGTTTTAATGAAAAAAACTTCAAATGAACTCAGCATGTTTCAAGCTTTTAGTGTAAACTGCCTGCAAAACTCCACTCTGAAGCAGAGATGTCAATAAATTCCAAACGTGCATGATGGTAAATACATGGGCTCATCTTCTCTGGCAACAAACTCCCCTTAGCTGACTCCACGTCTAACAAAAGATCACATCCGACCTTACAGCTTCATGTAAACTTCTTAGGGGTTCTGCTTGGGGAATCAATGAGGATGATCTCATTGAAAGAACAGGGACAAAACTAAGCAGCTTGTATCAGCATAAGTGGACTTTGCAGAAAGCACTTTATCAGTCAGACAGAAGCATTATTGTATAACTGACTTTGTCTAAAGTAGTTCTGCACCCATGGAGGAGGACATAGAAGGTTAGCAAAGTTTTGTCCTGTCTAATCAAGAAATAGGCTATTTCAGAGGTGCACATTAGTGAGTTCAATGCATTACTTCTAAAGATTGCATGTACAGCTTTCATTTTACAGAGAAGACTACCATGATTTTAAATAATGTTGAAGTTGTTCCTGCAGCACCTTCTGAAGAGGGAGGGTGGCACTGTTTCCAACAGAAAAAGGACACTTAGCTATACTTAGGAAACAAGAAATATTTAACAGGGTGGAAAGCACCTGTAAATATGCTCATCTGTCAGGCATTGCACATCCAGATAGTCCAAGAACATCCACTGGAGCACCTGAACATTTGACTCATTCCAATGTGGGTATGGGAGAAAAAGAAGAGTTGAAAGTCCCTTTGCATATTCTTTGCAAATCTTTGGTTAGCATACCTGGGAAGGAGGTTTCTACATAGGCCTAAAAATATGGACCATGTCCTCTCTTACATGATATAAGGCATCCTCATTGCCTTTTTAGGAACTCAGTCTTTGTCCCACTTCCATCCTTACCTCAAAATTTCTTATGGGTGGTGTACACATAATATACACAGCTCAATAGATGCAACCTGCATAAACCATCAGCAGATTTACTGTTGAGAAATATTTTAACTGTGACAAGACTGGGTGAAATGATGTAACCAATCTTTGCTGTTACCTTATCCAAGCTTATTTCTTAGAAAATAGGTGTGGCTGAAGTCCAATGTTAACGTAGTTCAGGTCCAATGGAAAGGATGAAGTCTGAATAATACCAAATGGGCACACTTACATGTTTACCTTTTACCATGGTGCAGGACAAATTCTGTTCTTGTTTATACCATGCTTTGCATGTAAAATATTAGTTTGAACTGCTAGGGTTGACTATTCCTTAATATCTGTCATATTAAGTGGAATAAGTCAGTTGAAACTTGAACATTGCTTTACTTTAAGATGAGTAAACTCGATGGGCTTTCACTGTAAACTTAAAAAATACTGTCAAATAAGAGTTACACTCTGGTCTGTTGCTAGAAGAAATGCCAAGCAGTGCCCATATTAGGATGGTCCCTTGGCATCTGCATGAGTCATAAACGTATCTTTTGGCCACTGTTTCATTTATTGCTCATTATGTTTGTTGTGGACTGGTAAAGGCAGATATAAATAGAAAAATGCTTACGTAATATGATGGACAGATTTTGTTTAAACATTTTCAATAGCCTAGCCAAAACCTGACAAAGTAGCTATTATTGGCATCTGAAAATTCCCATCCCATAAAGGATTATTCATGTATATTTAGGCCACGATTACCATTTTATTTGCGGCAACAGGCATGACAAAAAAAAAAAAAAAAAGGAAAAGAAAAAAGAGAGAAAACCAGGAGCTAATATATTCAGTGGAAGCACTTAGTAGATATATGAAATATTCATGTAGGGGACACAGGGCTTAACAGCACAATAAAAATGCATTCCCAAAACAGAGGCCAGATCACTTAAATGAGATGGAAAAGGATATGTGACAGCACCAAACCTCTGTCCAGAGTTCTGGCCTAAAGGCAATGAAATAAGTGAATTGACGATCTGGGTGAAGCTTTTGTTGTTGAGAGCAATAATTCACATATTCTCTGTATGAACATGACAAGAGAAAATTACTTTTGCATCCAGTTCTTCTTTCTGTCCTAAATCGGCCTATGATACAGCTCAAGTTTCTTAAAAGGACATTGGTCATCGTCATAGTCCAACAGTATAGAAAATAAAAGATTAAAGTTCTGAAACTTCCCTAATCCCGCAGTAATACTTCTTTTCACATCACAGATTGTACTTAGTGCTTTCTTGAGACCACTAAATTATGATGTTGCCTGGCTTTTAATTTGAGTTAAAGAATAAACTAAGACGCCTTTTTATAAAGTTCACTTGAAGTATAAATTAATTTGCATTAGTGTATCAGTTACAAAGTATATTTGCCTTTGAGCAATGACTTTGTCACATCATCAAGTCATGGAAAATTCAATCTGTCATAGGCTGAAGGGCCAAACTATAATAACTTCATTACAGCATCACAAAGGGAGATACAGGAAATAATATTGACGGTACATTATTTTTCTCAAATCTCAAGAGTTAGAGGACTTTTCTAATAATATCAATTTAGAAGAATACAATCCTATGTCATTGCTGATTTCAAAAAGCACAGAGGTCATACTGAGCAAGTGTGGAGAGAAATGTTTTTTCATCTGGCTGTGCTAAAAAGTATGAGATTATGACAGACTTGTTTCAGGGACTCCTACCAATATTATCTTAGGTCTGAGGTATCAGCAATGGTGATAAACAGCAGTTACTTGCATCTAAACAATATAAATTTTCAGATTCTCAAATTTTACCAAACTCTTAAGAATAATTCTTAACATAAGCCTTCACTGAGCCCAAAGATTTAGTTCAGAACTGTGGTATTGCTATATAACCACGTATGTACATAAAACTCCTGTACAATAGATACTATCCTGAAGTACACAGCTAGAGGATTGCAATATCCTTGTAAAATGATACAGCCTGGTAGATATGGCTATCAATGCAGTTGTGCATGGAAAGATTGTAGAACTGCTTTAAATCAGACACACCTGGTTTAAGCCTGTGCCTGAACTTAACTCAGTTAATCAGTGCATTTTTCAAACCCACCAGCTTAACTATCTCACTCACTAAAACATCCTGTAACCACTCATATTTGCACATATAAATAAATATTTTGGGCATGCAAGATACAGGATTTCCAGATGCCAAGTGCCGACATTTGAAAATGTGGCCCTAAGTGTCATATACTACTCTTGATTGATGCACATAGATCAAAATGACTTCAGAGAGACTTCTACACACAGATTGAGGGTAAGATATGGCTGTAATAAAATGAACATTAATCTATGAACAGTGTTGTTCTCCACCATAGGGCAATGATAGATTCACCATAAACCTTTTCCATCTGTCAAGTGCACTGCAGCGTTCTTGTGGCTATACTAATATTCTTTCATATTTGTAGCAGTGTTTTTTGAATACCATGCCAGTCTGAAAACAAAATATATCAAATAAAAATCGAGGTGGAAAAATCCAGGAAAATGTCTTGGAAAAAAAAAAAAGACTATAACTTGCAAATGAATCTGCTTTTAGGCTGAATAATAAATTCCAACTAATAGCATTAACATCACTAAAATACTAATATTTGGAGTCTATTCATATTGGAGAAAAACGATCATATGCTAAACCACTGGTAGAATCATGGTTCAGAGGAAATGGTCAACCTCCATACCAACAGTGAAGAAGTGAGGACTGCAGTACTTCTTCTCCAGTCTATTAGTTTTATTTCTTGGTCTGAGTTTATCTTAGTGTCAAATTGAAGATGAATTATGGTGTGAACATACTTTTACAGACAATATCTCAAAGCAGGTTCATGACATAGGTAAATGCATTGAAGAAAATAATGAAAAACAATATTCTAATACTCATTGGTTCATTTGCTGGTTATTACTGAATTTAACTTAATATTATTTGATCATTTAAAGAGCTGCTTGAATAATGAAAATAACTACTCATGAGTATTTTAGTATCAATTGATGGAAAAATGTGAATAGGTCACATAATTAAACATTATTTGACTATCTATACAACTAATTGAATAATGAAAACATTTATTCACCAATAATATGTTCATCTATCTATAGAAAAAAGGAAACAAACAATTTGTAAATCAGACCAACATTAAAAGGGTCTGATGAATATCTGTAATATTGTCCAAAATTTTTGTTATTGTTACAAAGAATATGAAAGCTTACTGAAATAATATTATCATTTACAATGACAGAACCTCAAAAGGGAAATAATTAGGCTAGAACACATTTGTATCGTTAATCCACTGTATATTTAACTTGATGAATGGGATGACATTTCAAAGCACAGAAAGAAGAATAATCTCATGTTTTAGGTAAAGAACCAATAACTAGATGACCTGGTTTCTGCTTGTAGTCCTATCATCAATTATTTTCACTGGGTTTTCACCTCCCTACCTGGAAATTACTTGTTTCTGAGATAATTACTTTCACCTTAGGAAAAGCTATGAGCTTTATTCACAGTCCAGTGAATAACTGAGTATCCTTAACTACCTTTGAGTTAGGGCAACTGTAGTAACACAAGTATAATTAAATGAGGCTCAGAAGAATAGAATACTTGAAAGAAACAATATTCTTACAAGGTATCTCACTTCAGCTCCTCAAGGGTCCCTGTGGGGGGAGCTTTCACCAGTGAGTGAAATCAATGATTAAGTGTGAATAACTTTAGCATGTTACTTGACACTTTACAAAAATAATCAGCCTGAAACACATGAAACCAAAGTGGCTGCAAGCACAAATGTAAAGCCATGAAAATCACCCTCAGCTGGTGTTTTATGCAGTCTTTGAGTTCATCTAGCCAGTGCAGGAACTGACATGATGAAGCCCCAGGGAATAGATCCCTTCCTTCAGGAAATTCAGTTTATTGAAAATGCCAAATTCCCAATGTCCTTACCTATAAGCAAATGCCAGTCTTTGGAAGAAGAATCATGCATTCATTGTCCATAGGGGTTTAGAAAGCAGTGAGGAACTTTAGACTGGATCAGCACTCAACTATTCTCTCTGTGGTTCATCTCTAACTATCATTAGCCAATTTGCGAATAAGAAAGGCATTCCAGGGCTTGGTGCGGGGTGAACTTTATAAAAGATTCCTGCCTGATTTTCTTCAGCAACCTTAGTTCTATTGTCCACGTTCTCTGTACCTGAGCAGAAAGCAGACTTAAAATGTGCAAGGTATTTGCTGTTACTCAGCAGAAAGAGGATACTGGAACCACAGCAGGAAACCAGAATTAAGAAAAGGGCAACACTCTTGTAAAATAATAAAAATAAAAGAAATCTTTTCTCAGGCCTTGAGAAAGAGTCCAATTTTATTATTGTAAGGTCAGATGGCTGTTTATTTTAATCTGAAGAGCTCACTGAAGCTATGTAAATAAGTTTAAGATTTTAAGTATAGCTCTTTTCCAAACCAAAGCAAAGGCTAACACAACCTAAACCTCAAATGCTAATTTCTGATTATTCAGAATTCAGTTGCAACTGTGTTATTTTGTATTAAGGCACAATACCAAATGTCAACAAGAAAAATCAGCTTGAAGTTAATGTTTTAACCTTTTTTGTTCTGACAGAAATGGAATTTCCCTCCACACCTTTCCATTTCAAATAGAATTCATGCAAAACTCACCACTTTACTGAAGCATTTTGACTTTGACAGAACTGCACATTCTCTGAGCAGCAATAGTGGTCAGCCCTTAGCTATAAAGCTGCATCTAAATGAATGACTTGAACTAGCTCCCAAAGCCAAAACCTGAATTTTAATGTAGTCCTGTACTTTTTTCTGTACCTTCCTCTTCAGAGTACAGTATAATAAAGTACAGGTGATGAATATTTATTCAACCCTGATTGTACTTGAGCTGCATAAGTGTACTTTAGATTAAAGCTTCGTTGTTTCTACTGCCGAATATTGTGCATGGTAATTTTTTACATTTTAGATCTTTTGATTTACACATAAAACTATACTTACTATAATGTCTGCCTTATTAACCCTCTTTTCTGTTATACATTCTATTCATGGTTGTATTGTATTCATGCAGCGGGTTATTCTATTTACAAACTTGCCTTATTTACTGTAAATGTAGAAATTACTATTATTAACTATGCATTCAGTACAAAAACTTTGTTATTCAGACTGAAAGTAGGCTCTTATTCTGCTTAAAATATTCCACTACTAAGAACCTGGACACATTTATTTTTATTTTTTAATTAATAGAGAGATGCTGCTCTTCCTATTGTGCAGTAAAAAGTGGTGGTGTCTCCACAAACAATGCAGGGTGCTACCAGATACTAGCAACTGAAGACCTCACCATGCAGCACCTTTAGATTCCAAGAATGCATCTTACTGAAGCCATAAATTTAGTAATGCACCTGGGAAGGCCACCTAGATGTCATCTGTACCCTCCAAGACATTGTTTTCTTAACCAGTCCTCTCAGAGTCCATTTGACTTAAAGACTTGGTTTATACGATATTGGTGAATGGTTAAATTCACAAGTTAGATACAGGCTGGTATGATTAGGTGGGAGGCATGAATTACACAAGTAGGTAGCTGCTATATTGGATAACGAGCTGGCTCTACAGAGAACGACAAGAGTAAAGTTATCTAAATCCCACTGCAGCAGTGTGCTTAGGTTTGTCTCTTGACAGTGTGAGCATCACAAGCCCTCAATGTTTTTTCCATGCTTTTTTTTTGATTTTTTAAGACACTCTAGAGAGAGGAACAAGCATTTCCCCTAGACATTGTCACCTATTAATCTGAACCTAACTTTATCATTCACGCATCTAATCCCTGCAGAAAAGAGAAGGCTCATCTACATCTTCAGCACTGAGGGAAACATTTCTTGCTAACCCCAGACAATGACTAGTGCAACGGCAAAGAATAAGCATAAAGCTCATTGTAAACTGGTTGAGGACAAAGCAGAGCAGAAGTATTGTAAATATTGTAAAGCGCATTGTAAATGCATAAAGCATTTTGCTCTACCACCATAACCAAAATCTTGGCAAAAAAACAAAAAAAAAGCAAACCCAGAAGAAACAACAGAAAAAAAAATAAAACACACTGAAGAAATTATTTCTCCTACTGGCTTTATACATGCTCTTTTTTCTTCCTTTTCTCTCCATTTCTCTTCCTCCCTCCTCACATGGAGGGGTTACAAAGACTATTAAAATATAAGGACAATAAAACCAGAATTGGACATACATGGATAAAAGTCTAGGTAAGCATTCTGCATCCAGGCAATAAATGTCATATCAGAATCTGATAATCTTGTAAGATCTTACTTTCAGTGCATGCAATAAAGTATTTTAAGGTACTAGCATATCTCAATGACTTTCTTAGTTACATTTCTTAACAAGATGGGCTAGAGACAAAGTGAGAAAGTAGCCCAAGTGATGTATTTCTGCAGTGTGGGTGTCAGCATTCCCTCAAGAGAGCTGAGCCTCTTAAGAGCACAAGTCCATTTGGACATTCAGCTTGTCTTAGAGCAACAAAAATAACAGAGACACAAATGGCAGCTTATAAAGAACCTGCAAGACCTTGAACATCCTCAGAGATGAACACAAGTAGTCAATTATCAACCCCTAAGAGACAATTTCTCTCATGAGAAAAAAATGCAGAGTAGCCAGCTTAATGATGTTCAAACTTAGCTACAAAGAACTTCAGGAACTCATCACAAATGAAGTATTAATGAGGCACTGGATCCTAGAGAACTCAAACAGTATGCACTACCAGAAATTAAATTGTTAAATGTTTTGGCTAACTGCCATTTCAGTGATCATTAGTCTGAAATATTTGGCTAGTAAATTCAGTATCTTTAATTTTAATCAGATTTGAGTGTTTGCAAATGATGCAGCTGTTGCTATAAAGATAATTAAATAACCAAATAGCCAACAACTTTAATTTTGGGGTGGGTTTTTTTGTGAGATTTGAAGATTAGAGTTATTTACAAACTTCTCAGACCCCACTGCTCTCAGTACTGAAGAGGAACAATTTCCATGCATGATCTATGTGAAATATGTTTGCTGTCTTAGTCCAGTTCAAAACAAAGTATGGCAAACTCCACAAATCTCACCATCATAATGGGCATCTTTGTTTTCATTCTCAGCAGAAAGCCAAAAAAAACCACAGAGATGTAATTATGCACCTCTCCTCCTTACAATTAGTCCTATTATGTGAAAAGCAAGCTGATGGTATGGATCAGGAAGAAAGAATTCACAGTTTTCACTACCTGTACTGACTTATTTTGTTTGTCTGTTAGTGGTGGACAGCATATCTGACTTTCAAGCTACACTCATCCCTCTACACCAAGTTGTGGAATTATGAAAAGGATTACTGTTCTTATTTTGATTATGATGAATGTACTGAGTAACATACTGCTCTCACTGCAAATCAATATATATTCAAAGGAAATTAGCTGACTCCAATAGAGTTACCCAAGATTTCTCTTGGCACAGTAGTTGTGATCACTGGTTGGTTCTACAGGCTGCTGCTGATCTATGGCTTAGACTTTATGCTTAATCTTTAATATCAGAATCTTTAATATCAGAAGCAGCAAAATGTTTATCAAAAAATAACGCATAGTATAACTCTCTCCTCAACTTTGTAACATGTTGCTTTTAATATACTCAAACACATTATCTTGAAATGAAAGTCCCAAATGGACTGTAACCTATAGGTACTACCCTGAGGGATATTTTAACAGGGAGAACTCTAGGAAGCATTAAATCCTATGGAAAATAAAAGTTGTTTATGCAAATGTGAATAAAGTTTCTACTTGCCAAGTACAAGTCTTGTTTGCACACGTGTGACTTAAGTAGGCATTCATGATCAGCCCACGGTATGGTAGCCCAGAAAAGGTCAAGTTCTTAAAAATTCTTTGCTGTCTCTGTAAAGCAGCACAAGGCACAGCATGAAATATTCCAGGAAGTGTAGATATAACCTGACTCAGTGGTGATGATATTTTGATTCAAGAAAAACAGGAGGTTTTTATGCAAGACTCACCTTCAAAATCATACAGAATCTCTCACTGACGCTGACATGAAAGTCAAAAACATGTCCTAGGTGTCACCAGGGTAGCCACATTTTTTTTGTTGCATTTGTATGCTAATCACATAAGAAGCAAAAATAGGCTTAGATTGGAAATCAAAGATTGGTTGTATACAGGTAATAGAGTGCTTGAATGCTTTATTTAAAGATAGAAGGCTCTTGAACCTGGCTTTATTATTGAACTAAGACTATCTATCCTTTTTGACACTTTTTAAATTAAGTTCTTCCTCTAATTTATGTTTTTGTCAGCTTTCCTCCCTTACCTGGCTTTAAACTGATTTTTTTTCTCTCAAAGTAATAAACTACTTCAGAGAGGACAGAAAAAAATTTTAATGACCCTAGGAATTCAGATTAACAAAATGGATCATTTGTATACAGCTGCAGAATTATGAAACCTTTTGAAGTAGAGAGAGTCTATAGCATTTTTTCCAGCAATACACTTCTACACATTGCCACAAAATTCTTGTTAGGACTCCGTACATTCTCAATTCTTGGCATGCTCAAGCAGGTGGAAAGGTGGAAAGGCATGCTCCTTTGGTGGAAAATTAGGAGGTCAAAGTTAAACCAAAGGGATAATGTTGAGGTTGAAACCATCAATGTACTCTTTTTTTTTTTTAATGCTGTGACGGATAAACCCCCCCAGCCCTTGTACTGAAGCAGCAAACAAAAGCCTGGGTGAGCCTGGATTTGCACCACCGGTCATGTTTGACACTACTGGCTGCTCAATCTGCCTCCTTATTATTGCTAATCCAACCTGCTTCCCAGCACGCTCTGCATCCCGTCTGACTACGGCGAAGATGTAGGGAGCTGGTTCAGACAAACAGAGCAGGGTAGCAGCTGCAGCCTGATGAGTGGTGGCAGCCAGATAATCTACTGTGATGTCTTGTTGGAGAAAATTTGGGACAATGTAATTTCCCCAGTTTGACACGAAACCCTTGTCAGAGTAACATGAGGCTATGCATAGTACACCCAGCCTTTGGAGGCTGCAACCAATATTTGTATATTGTTACCTGTTACAACAATTAAGATTTTACATGCTTGCTCAGAAGGTGGCTTCAAATTTCAATAGTTTATACATTAAAGATCTGAGTGCTTATTGAAAGGGTGATCAATCCATTCAAGAGGAAAATGATAGCAGCTCACACCCTGCTTCCCTTCTTTATCTTTCCCTGTCTCCAATGAGATCTTAATTCTTCCTATCACTGGGTCATGCTGCAGGCATTTTTCAAGACTCCTTTAAAAGTAAATAAAGGCAAAAGGATTTTTAAAAAAGGAGTTACTGATGTGAAAAGTGATCTTGTTTTCTTCCATTAAATAGAGTCACGTTCACAAAATTGTGCAAACATCCATTTCTCATACACACTCACATTTCAAAATGGCATCTTATTTTGGCATGTCTTGCACAGTTCCTGATTTAGCACGAGAAAGAGAATTATAGGTTTTAAGAGCTCTGAATTCTTTCAGAACAAGGCTTCATTAAGGCAGTTTCACTCACAGAGACGTCCAAGAATGGCTTTAATGGAAATATTATTTCCAACCAGGTCCCTCTGTGGACATTCTCTTTTCATATTAGAATGTATTTTCAATATAGAAAGTAAGTATACTCAACTGAAATTAAAACAGCAGCAAGGATCTTAACTTGCCTGCAGAACCTGTGTCCTTCAACTTTAAATAAAGTCTCTATGACTGGCTGAAACTCGCATTGCCTCCTGAGATTTTTCAGCAGAAGTTCATTTAAGCACATTTTTCAGATTTATTTTGTACTGATACCCCTACGAAGTTTTTGTACATATTTTCACCAACTTTGGCCTTTGGAATTTAGTTCAACCTGAAACAATACTTCAAGAGTAGAATATGAATGTCCTGTATGATTCACTATCACAATCCCATTTACATCCAAGATTATTTTAAAAGTTTCCCTGTGAGTACACCTCCTGAGACACAGTAGAGGGGGAGAATCCCCTCCCCTGACCTGCTGGCCACACTTCTATTGATGCACTCTCGAGCATGGTTGGCTTTCTGGGCTGCCAGCGCACAATATCAGCTTATGTCCACCTTTTCACCCACCAGTATCTCCAAGTCATTCTCGGCAGGGCTGTTCCAAATCCCTTCATCCCCCAGCCTTTCTTGGTTCTAGGGGTTGCCTGACCAAGGTGCAGGACCCTGCACTTGGCCTTGTTGATTCTCAGGAGGTTCACACAGACCCACTTCTCAAGCCTGTCCAGGTCCCTCTGGATGGCATTCCATGCCTCAGGTGTGCCAACCGCACCACTCAACTTGGTGGTGTCCACAAACTTGCTGAGGGTGCACTTGATCCCACTGTCTATGTCATTGACGGAGATATTAAGCACTACTGGTCCCAGCAAGGGCCACTGACAGACATCACTTGTCACCTATCTCCAGCTGGGTATTAAGCTGTTGACCACTACCCCCTGAATGTGACCATTCAACCAATTCTTCATCCACCGAACAACCCACCCATCCAATTCATATATTTCCAATTTAGAGAGAAGGATGTTCTGGGGGACCATGTTAAAGGCTTTATACCAGACACACAAATAAAGATTAAATAACATTTGTAAATAGCTTAATTTTTAAAAAATGCTGAAAACATTCCATGTCCATTACAACTAATGAAAATTCAATGAATGAAAATTAAATGTAGTTTAGGTACTTTGATCTAACGCTTAAGTAGCTAACGTTAGCTTCTGAAAGTTGTGTACACGAAAAAGGAATTCACTCGAGTTCTCTATTTATCTGTAGAACAAGTAGACACCGATGGCAGAAGCTGTGTAACCCCTTCCAGCCCAAATGCTTCATATGTGTTTTACCAGCGTATTACTCAGGTCTTCCCTGGTTTGGATTTGATGATTGACAGTTCTCAATACATGGGCATTGACATTTTGGGGGAAACATGGACATGGAAGTAAATTAATATTGAGTGCAGCTGTATTTGAAGTGGTTAACAGAGTAGAAAACATTGTACATTTAGGGTGATCTTTACAATGTATAGAGAGAAAAGAGAGAAAAATGAGCAAATGTAACTTTCTTTGCCATTATATAGTTCCTAGTAACATAGTTCCGTTTGGTTTTTTTTTTTTTGGTTGTCCACCACCCTTTATCTCATTTGTCTAAACTGAATTAATTATCTTCTAACTGGATTTGTCACTAGATTCTCCCTAAAATACTCAAGTATGGAGTCAAGGCAAGGGGAAGCTCTGACTTAAAATCGGATTTCTGCTACAGAAATGGTTACTTTTGAGAAGAAAAGATTGGAACCCAATATGACTTCATCGGTTGTAACACCAATTTAGATAACTAAGTATTTACAAAGAAAATACCATAAAACATATTTATGCATGATAGATGCCGCTCTCACTTTCCCCATGAGTACTGACTTCTGAGTGAAATCAAAGAGTCTGGTGCTACTGAAGCAACTGAATTAATACTTCTGGGGCTGAACAGATCTGTCAGGAAGAGAGACAATGCCATAGAGTGTCATTGTCTTTTCCACTTCATTATTGATTCTCTGTCAGCATACAGTGCCTCTGCCTCACTGCGTGGTGTGCACCAGTGTCATGTGCCATGTTTAACACCTGGGCTCATGATAACTGAAGAAATGCAGCTCGACAGTCCTTGTCACTGCATTAACTGTACCATAACTATCATTTATTCTTTCCTTAAAAAAAAAAAAAAGAGGGAGGAAGCGGGAACAAAATGGTTTCTTAGTGGGTGTTTCTGAGCCTTTCCAATAGTTAGCTACAGATATGAACAGCTTGCTTAATTAGTGTTGACCTCTAACATGGCTGATGGTAAATTATACTATGAATAGCATGCTACGCTATATGCTATATTATGTTATATTGCACCTGTACTGTCACCTGTGCAGACAAGAAACTCCCAGTTGAATTTTTGAGGCAGATTGTGTGTCACACTCACATGCACAAACACACAGTGCAATGATATCATTACTCAGCAGAAAATAGTCTTTTACCATTGTAGGAAAATTTACATCAAGTGTCATGCATACAGAATGCCCAGTGAGGCTAAGAGAAATTACACATCTAATCGTAAACAAAAAAGTACATGTCCTAGCATTATAACTGCAAGGCAGCCTTGCTGTGTGACTTGGGATGCTAGTTACTAGGCATGCATGTGCTTTTGGAATAGGTAATAGCATATTTTCAGAATAACCTGATGTGAGGTTAATATATGATACTAGGGTAGATGTTCTATAAGTGTTAAAAATCTGTCCAAGCTACATGGGCAACATCTATGATACATCACTAAAAGCCACATACCTTCAGATAATGACCGGTCAGGCTTGTTGATATCTGTGTTGCTGGGCAAAGCGTAATTGGAAATAAAAGTGCATTTTGCTCATGTCATGTGCAAGTCATCGCAGAGGACATACTCTGCTGGCACATGAAGGGGCTGTGCTTATGTCATTGAGCTCTTGATTTGTATTCTATTCAATATGTTTTCTCAGTTCCACAGTTATGCTTCATGTTCATGATATTCTGATGCCTGGAATATAGAAAAGCTAGGGTCTCATTTTTTCTTTCATATGGTATAATGGGAGTGGTGATGGCGAAGTAATTATGCTTCTGGGTTGCTGTGCAGATATCATTAGTATTAGTAACAGAGATACAATGTGTAAAGCTGCTGAGGTATTTAATGCCATCTCTGTTAGTGACAGCAAAACAGCAATGTAGTTGCATTCGGTTTGTTCATACACCCAATTATTACAATGTAGTGTGTGTCACCATACGTTAGAGTAGTTCAGGATTTTCATTAAGGTTTCTCTTTTCAGCATGTTGCAAGGTGATCTTAATCATTTGCTTTGGTCTCAATGCAGAAACATGAAATCTAAATTCAAATGTCAATTTGAATTGTGTGTGTGAGTGTTTGCCAGAATAATAAGTGGAAAAAAAAGGTAGATACCACTTTTTTACTGCATGAACTAGTAGGTATCTTTAAGAACTTTTCTCCTGTGGATCTTCCAATGTGAGATCACCTGGGGCAAATCTGGATGCAAGGAACAGCACCAGGAGGGAAGTATGACTCAAAGGAGAAATAAAGGCTGGCAACTTGAAAAAGCCTGTTGCCATCTACTTCTGATCCGCTCTGCCATATGGAGAGGAATGAAGTCACAGACCTCTGCACTCACAGGCAAACACCTCTGGGTGGAACAAGGTGTGAGGCCGGTGGGAAAACATATGGTGCAGAATACACTATTTGCTCTTCCTCCTGTGTTCAGGACACAGTCTGACATCTGCAACGTGAATCGGGTCATCAGAAGAGCTTCGGATTTTACACACCTGACTTTTCACTAGATGGCTAGCCAAAATCTGACACAATGAGTCTGGAAAGATTTGAAGGAAACTACTTGCAGAATGCACGTTTACATCTTTTATTATTTATTATTATATACCACTTAGAAACACAGCTGTGGGGTTTTTATATTTTAATTTGTGTGTTTCATAGATTTTTAATCTGAATGCACAACAAAGGTAGAATAATAAATGTGGGGAGTGGTTACTTTGATTAACTCCACCTTATTTTCTTTTGAAGTACGAATTAGTGCTTGTTTCACTCAATTATAAAAAAAGCAAAATACACAATTATTAAAGACAGACATATCTGTGAAAAATCCTGAAATGTTAGTGGAATCATCTAAATGATTTCAAAGCTTTTGGACAAATACTTCCTTTAATCTGAGAAGATGGTTTTAACTAAAGTTAATGGATTAGTTTTATGTTACCCAGTCTTTTCAAATACAGTTTCATCCAAGTTATCATTCCATTTTAAACTGGAAATTAGTCCCTCTGCTGGTTCAGAAGGAGAAAAGATGTGTTTACACATACATGTCTTGTTCATCCACTTGCAGGTAACTTCTTTAGAGAAGCACAAACCAACTTCAGTGAGCCATCTTTTATTCACCAAAAGTATAAGATCACCTGCTGCTTGCTGTTAGATCAGTTTTAAAACATTTGGTGTAAAATAAGTTTTGAACAAACAGGAGCTGCTTTAGATGTGATTTTTGAAGCAAATATTTGGCAATAGCTGAGAGATCTGAAGCAGCCATTTAATGAATACACTGTGAAGAATCTCATCCTTTACCACCATCCGCTGAATCATGTTCAGCAACTGATTCAATACTCAGAACTCCAGTTGGCATCAGGGAGATTTGATCAAAAAAATACTGTTATGATCACATAAATTTAAAGATCAGGTCTATAAGTTAGATAATGAAGGCTCACATATATTGTTAAATCAGTTACTATGTCTCTTCTTGTATCTATGATTAGACTAAGATGGAGAGTTACCGTGATGTTTTGGTTACAACAAGTGCAGAAATATTTGTTTGACTGGTTAAAAGGTGTTATATAACACATGAATCTTTAGGATTACAATTACCGAAGAGTCTCTCCAAAAGTTTTTTTTGCAGTTGGAATTAATTTAAAAAGCAACACAATTGTTAACCTGTGCATTAAAATTCAAAATTGTACCAGAAATGAACCCATAATAAAATGTGATAGAAATCTTTGGAGAAATTTCATTCTAAGGGATATAAGAATGGATTATTTGAAAGGATTAAATGCAAGTATTTGCAGCACTTGCAGTTGTTCTAAAAAAAGTTGAAAATAATTCTAGATATGTGTGGCTGAGTGTCTTTACAAGGCTACAGATTGATTCACCTATATATAAAATCCTGCTTTATCTATGACCTATGGCTACTACACCTAAAATGGCTCAAAGATTTATATAATTTTGTTAGCAAACTGTAAAATAATTTATCAAGGAAAATCTTTTGAAACCTTTTAAAGTTACCTAACTAGGCCTTAGACATGATTACCTCTAAGACACCATATTAACTTCCACAGCAGAAAGCCTTATTAAATCTCTATGAACTCCTATAGCTCAGTCTTCTCGTAGAACACTTTCATATGTCGTACGTTATGTCATATAAGGTTTTCAAACCAAATTTTTGAGGAATCTTAGTCCTAGTCCCAGCAAAATATTTCATTATACTCTTATTTACATAAATGTTAATCCTGCATAGTAAGTAGCATTAAAATTAAGCACAAAGAAGACCTGTATACAGAGTAGAACAAGTTGGCATTTGTAGCCTCAAGACAGTTGAAAGTAATAGTTAAAATGAGAAATGAAGAGTGAGGTAAAATAAATGCTATCATTATCATCACCTTTGATTAAAATCTGCCAAGAACTGTTTAGCATTAAAACAAATCCAAAAAGCTGGAGCCTGAATTAAGATTTTGTTGGTATTCACATGAAAATGAAACAAGAAATGGTGTGAAAGATATTACATAGAATCCCTACTGAATCAGTAAAACAACACAAAAGGAGACCTCAGCATGTGCTTGTGTAAGAGTCCAACAGCCAAAGCACGTATTTTGCCCCGTGTTAAAAAGGGGGGAAAAAATGGTTGACTGGAGGTAGAATATGTGCATTATCTTTGTTTAACAGGTTAGAATATTCTCCTGGCTGGAAGCTCCCTGGCATATGTGAGGGTGAATCAGGACATGTAATTCTCAGCAGTTTCACAACTTGGTGGCACGCTGCCAGAAGAGCCAGCAGGTCATTGATTGTTATTGGGGAATCCCCTGACAGTTCCAACCCTCAGGAAAAGAGAGGGAAGGCTGGGCAGCCAGCCAGGACTTTACTCTTGCAAAAACTCCAAATGCCACTCTGACTAGTTATGCAGGAACCATTCAAACCTTGGGTACTGCTAACACCCCTGATATTCATGATAAATCGTTGAGAGAAAGGATATAGAGTTTACTTAAAGGCTTAAATTGCGAGCTGGTATTAAGACATACGTCTTTACTTGACTCAGAGCTATATTTCATCACACTAACAACAACACTGCATCAAAGGGACATAATAAATACCTTCTAGTTTATATCTTCAATAGCATGAGTATATACTGTTATATGTTACCTGAACCCCCAAACCAATTTATTGAATGATCTGACTACGTTTATATGACAGTAGGGCAAGTGATATAGTCAGTGGTTGTCACTCTGATCACTTCAGTGCTACGTGATGTACCCAATGGGCATGTGAAATGTATTCCTCTGATGCAGGTGGATGTATAGGTTACTGTACATTTTGATATTCCATCTGAATGAATGAACAATTTATTCAAAGCTGTTGCCACTGCTCGGTCGTCCTTCTATCCCTACAGCACTGAAGAGGTTAACAGTGATTTTTCACAAAATAAAGTGTCATGTGTCTTCACATAAACAGCAGCAAGGAGAAAAGTCAATAATTACTTTAAAACACAAATGACTGAAGAGAGCACTTCCTGGTTTGTGTAACACCTTGTTTGCTCAGTGACTGCAAAGGAACAAAGAATCCCCTTGTCTAGTTGGGTTCTTCAGTCTAATTTCTTTCTCTTGCTCTTTTAATATACTTCCTTTTCTGACCACATGTTCATGTGTCCAGAAGCACTGAGTTCTCCATGCAGGACTCAGAATAAAATGATAAAAATTTCCATGTAGCAAATCTTCAAGATATATGTCCAAGAGCACAAATGGGAATGATAAGAAAATAATCCTGCTATATGGTTACGGGATCAGCGTTTGGGATTTATTTATTTTTTTTTTAGGACAGTACTGCCTGGGAATATGGTCCATAAAGTATTCCTTAAAGCAGTGAATGAAAACAGAAAATAAGATCAATGTTACTTTATAAGACTGCATGGAGCTTTGAGCAACCTGTTCTAGTGGGAGGTGTCCCTGCCCATGGCAGGGGGGTTGGAACTTGATGATCTTTAAGGTCCTTTCCAACTCTAACCATTCTATGATTCTATGAATTTTTTCTTGATGTCACTGAGCACTTCTTGGTCTGGAGTATCTTGGGAGAGATGGTTTTCTCAGGAGGTGTCTAATACCATTGTCTAAACCAGCCAGTTGATGGGGTCTTTCTTTGGATTACTAGGCTACCTAGTGATGACTGACTTGGAAATTCTAAACTACGGTCAGCAGAACTACTAAATTTTCAATGAAATGTAGAAAGACAAAAACTGTAGCTAAACACTGAAAAGTTATGGGTTGTTATTGCGTATTGCCATGGAAACAGACTAATTAACAATTTCTTGCAGTTAAAAATCAATACTCAGCATCAGAGCGTATGTTTCACCTCAACCTGCCATTCCATTCAACTCTCTGTTGAAAGTAAGCAAAATTTTGTCGTGTAACTATATTCACCTGAAAAGTTAGTGATAGGCAACCAGAGGTAACAGCTTCTTTACCCACAGACAGATGCAGACAAAGGTGCACACCTAGACCTTTGGCTATTCAGAAATCTAGATTCAAAATATGACTGACCATTTCTGGTGCAAAATAATAAAAATTTTCCTTAGGAATAATTATATTTTTTCACAAGAATATAGACCCTTCATATTTTAGTGATGTATTTTCAAGGTAATGGAATCAGAAAAGTTATAAATAAACTAGCCCTGTGTTCAAGGTTTTTATAATCTAATTTATTGAAGTTTTACTATTAGATCAGCATTCAAAAAAATCCTCCACCTCCCATTTAATGTGGCATGAAAAGGGTGGCTGACGACTGTGACTGTACTTTTCTAGAGGTGGCTTTACACTGAGTATCTATTAAATGCTTTCTATGTACCATTAAAAGCAAATTGCAAACACTGTCTTTGATTTCATCTTCAGCATCAATGTCGGAATCTGCAGGTCTGTTTTTTACCTCATCTAAACTGTAACTGCAATCTGGTTACTCCCCTTATTGCTTCAGAAACGTTGTGCTGGGGGAAAACCACAGTAACATACTTTACAACATTAGTGTTGGAACTAAGTGGTCAACGAGAAAAAGAAGCAGAGAACATAAGACCTACTGCCTTTCTCCTATATCTAGTTCTCAAGTCTCTCCCGTTCAGCAGTTAGCCTCCCCACCCCCACATCCCTCCTTCCCTTCCCAGACCCTCTGCATTGAAGTGGTACCAAAACCGCTGTTGGCATCACCTTGGCAGCTGATTTCAAGCTTGAGTACACACAGCGAAGGAGAAGCTGGACCACGATTCCAGGTACAGCTGCGGATGGCGAATCAGTCCCTCTCTATAAGAGCATTTGGTCGACTCACGTGATCCACCAAGTGCCAGTGAAATCAGACAATAAAGGACTTGGCCTTCTGCAGATTTTCTGAGAATCATCTGAATTCTCTGATAAAGTGACAAAATCGGCTCTCTCTGAGATGTAAAGTCAAGGACAAACTAAAATCTTTGGTGGACATAAGACGGGGAAACCTAAAAAAGCAACTTATGAAGAGCTGAACAGAAAGCAATTTCCCAGAAAAAAAAAAAAAAAAAAAAGAGAGAAAATTGAAATGTAAAACATCCTACAGACAGCATCATGTAGCTAGTCCTATTTACAATGGTGTGCAAGCACAAAAAAAAAAATATGTAGCCCACTTATGCAATTAAGGCTTGGCAATTTGATGAAAATATCACGGAACAGAATTGATGTGAATTTGAGCACCCTGCCAGCTCATTGGGATGGAATTGGCAGTCAGGGGAAGAGACGGGTGGTGTGATGTGCACGCATGAGCCTGCAAAGGCAAACTCTGGGCTCCAGGGCAATTGCCAGGAGTTGGTTATCCTGCAGGAAAACAGGGATTTTAACAATAGTTAAGCTCTCGAGGGAGGTAGGTTTTTCCAGGCTTCAGATAATTAAAGAAAAAATAGTGGGGGATAAATGTATTACCAACCTCTAATGCTCACATTGCCCACATAGAATTAGAAACATTGTTGTCACACAGGTAGTGGCAAATTAAATGATTTTTCTCCTAGAAGAAACTACATTTAGTTGCAAAACTTCATGCACTTTCCAGTAATGGTTACATCTACGGTAGTTAAATGCTTCTTCAGATTAACTCACTTAATACTAAATAAAAACAAAATGCATCTCACAGCACTATGGATATGCATAATTTTCTTCAGTGATTTCAAATTTATGCCAGATGCTAAAGGGACTACTGGAGTTACATGTTTAAACATTGGCAGAAATCAGTTCAAGCACATGAAGAAAAAATATTATGATGCAAGAGGTACCGGTAGGATTTATGAAATGCTACTTTAGGATTTAAAATTTCAGCATTGTGTTTCAGAAAAAATGAATTGCAGTATAATTATTATAATTATAATAATATTTTCTAACAAATCTTTTCTCCACTAGGAAGCTCTTTTCTCCACAATGAAGCAACAACTGACCATTCCTGTAACAGATTTGGCAGAGCACGCAAAGACAATGAAAAGTTAATTATATGCTGATGTAATAAATGTTCAGGCATCCTGAAAAATAATCTTGTACTACATTTCATTTCAAAAAGGGGTCTATTTTATAAGGAATTTTTTACTAGGATTCATTACTTACTGTCAGATAGCAAGCACTTACTGTCAGGCCTCACATTGTGCGTATTACTGTATGATAGCAGAATGGTCACAATTCTGCAAAAGCTTATAAATTGTGCCAATAACTGGACTTGCTAGTCAAACCCAATTAACTTCTAACACCAGTTTGCCTAGTAAAGCATCTACTTAGTCAGAATTCATTTGTGCTTTAAAACTGACGCATCATACATTTTTTGAAAAGTATTATTTTTTCAGTGTGCCATTATAATTTAAAAAATATACACAGCAGATAAGAAATTCTAAAGTTACAAATAAAATTAAGCTGCATACTTAGGGTTTACAACATTTGAATGTGCTGTAAGTACCCGGTATTTTGAAGCATCAAGCAGTTCTCAGCTTCCTGCTGTGTCCCATATAGAGTCTCCATCACTATCATCAGTCATGCATAAAATAATTGTTTTTCTGCTCTTACAATAGGACCAAGAAAACCGTGCATTCTGGTTGAAATGAAAATGAAGGCAACATGAGTAATCACATCATGATGGGTCAGCTGTTGTGTACCGAACATCCTTAAAAGCAGTTCAATAATGGTACCTTTAACTAAATGTTTATTTACATAATCACATAGGTAAAAACGTCTAAATAATAATAATAATAAAAAAAAGCAATACCATTTTAAAAGGTATTTTGAATTAATTATTCAGAAAATCAATGGTAAAAGAAAAGCTTCTTGACAGTGTCTATAAAAATGGTAACAAGGTATTTACAAAGAAGAAAAAGAAAACCCACCACATTTACACACCTGAGATAGCATGAACCAAGAAATGAATGATTAGTATTAAAGTTTCTATTAACTTTGCATTATGACAAAATTAAAGGAAACAGAACACTAGATGCTATTTTGGTTATTTTTCTCCTGAAGCATATTTGAAATAAACACATTTCATTTGAGCAATGCATTGTTGCTTAATCTATTACCAGAATATGAGAAGCATTTCTGTAAAATTTTTAATTGGTAGTCTGCTTTCACTCTGACTATGGAAACGTTGCTGCGTATCATAATAAAACGTTGCAAGTCAGTGAGTCAAAATATATTCCAGCTATTGAAAAAGTAAACGAAATCTGGATTAGAAATAAAATCATTTCCCCTTTCTCTCCATGGGGTAACAGAAGATCAGCAATGAAGTTTAAAGTTCTTCACACAATGGTACATTTAGATTCCACATCTGAAGTGCATATCAGAAAAGATTTAATTGCATTAGAGAACTCTGCTGTTGGCTTACTGCGTGTTCGACTCAAGTTAGCTCTTCAGTTTTGTTTATAGCTCCTTGACAGGAATATTTGGCCTTGACCCTTGAAATGTTTATGTGCATTGCTTTACACATGTGAATTGTCCTCTTAAACTCAAGTCAATTTATGCACGTGAGTAACCGTTTGGAGGATGAGAGACGAAAATTTTTTAAAAGCACCTCAGCGGTGTGAAGAAAAAAGCAAAAATCATACTGTGATATATAAATATAATGATGGAGAGGCAGTTTACAAATCGGAGTGTCATGTTAGATTCATGAAGTCATCCTTCCACTCTACTTGGTTCTGGCTGTATCACATGGAGTTTTTGGCGGAGAGATGTGGATCAACTGGAAAGAGTCCAGAGGAAATCAACAACAGTGAATTAGGTTTAGAAAACATGATTTAGAAATAGAGAATGAAGAAACTGAGATTTTTTTAATCCAGACAAGTGAGAAATTTCAGAGAATGCAGGTTATGTGGTGAAGTTTTACAGGCTTTATGTGAGACAATACCCTCAGATCTTGAGTACAGGTCATTGGTGTGTATGTTACAAGGACACATGACACATCTTCAAAACCCTTCTTTATATATTTTATATGCATGAGGCCCCACCCAAAAATCCCACTTACATGCTCAATAGATTAGAATAAAAGCGCCCAAATAGCTTTCAGTTCTGCTTTTCACTTGTCAAAATTCTATAATCTATTAATTTATTCTTTGTGTTAGAATTAATAAAATCCCCAAATAACACTCAGAACTACACTTAAATTTGTTGTTACAGATAGCTGTATTCAGATGACTGGGGCGGGGGGGTGGGGGTGGGGCGGAGAGGGAGGAGGATCCGTGGTGCAAATCAGTTCTTTTATTTTCCTTTCCTGGATTGTTTTTTGGTTTTTTTTTTCATTTGTAGTGAAAGAAATGCCTCTGGGGTAACTAATTTGATCACAATACAGAACTGTGGTGAGTCACTCCCAACATATTATCTATGGATTACTGGAGTTTAATATTCTTACTTATAGAGATTAGGAGGAGATCAAAAATGAACAGAATGGGGATGCTCATCCCTAATTATCTTTATTATGACAGAGAATCATTGTTTTAAGTTGCAAGGTTATAGCTTATGAAATGGTTGTGTATAAAATATTGATATTACAGGGATACTGTATTTTGACTGTTAGCATGGTGCATGCCGTCTGTATGAAACATAAGATCTGGCAAAATAAAAATGTTTTTCTAAGAGATTTACAAAGTGACAAGTTTTTTTTTTATTATTATTTAAGCAGTCCTAAAGATGGAGTAAATACATATTTTCTTGTAATTGTATTCCAAGAGTGAATGCCTCAGTAGAAACATTAATCAGGAAAAATCTGTAATCTGTACTATTTATCATGTAATTAAAATGATAAAAAGCCGGTAAATAGGAGGGAACTGACTGTCTGAAAAGAGCTACAAGTAGGCAGATATCCAACACATGCTCCTACAATGGAAATCATGAAGTAAAGATAATGCATTTAACAATTTTTAAAATTCTAAATGCAAAACCTCCTCAAACAGTAAATGTACATGACGATATCCTAGGAGTTACAGTTACTGATTTTCCCTTTTGCAATTGCTGGATGCTATCTGGGTTTTATTGGAGCCTCTAGAAATTGCTGTGCTCCAAATATAGTGCTATCTTCCTTTCTCGTGTTGTGTTCTTCTGTTAGCTCAGTATATATTGCAGCCCATCCTATTATCCTACAGCATCTCACAGTTTGTCTTTTGTGTTTTGTTGTAGGAAGGTGTTCACACTTAAGACAGATTAGTTTAGTGCTCTGAACTTAGAAGAAGAGTTAAGTTACTCTTCCCCAGAGAACTCCTGGAGAGTGGTCAGTCTCCACAAGGTGACTCGGAGCACTTCAGATGGCTTGCATGGCATAATATGAAGACTATCTTTGGTATCACCTATCCAGAAAATCAAAATTATCTTTGTTATCAAATTATGTTCTGGTATTATTTTCAACCAGACAAAGAAAGAAAGAAGTATATATTTTGAGAAGAGAGGGTTGGAGAGAAGAGGAAAATACCTCTGGAATCCTGAAGATAGTGTCTGGTTCAGGCCAAAAACAAACTATGTCTTTTACAAGCCAGACACTAAACACTTCCTGGGCAGTTTCTCCTTAACTCACTGAATATTAAACTCTTTATACCAGGTTTATAATTTTAGTTTGGTGGTGGTGGGAGGGAGAGGGGCACAGTCAATGTTTCTGAAAAAGGCAGATGGTATTTCTACATCGATATACGCAGACAAATTTCTGCCTTGGGAGTTTCATTGTTACTATAGCACTCTATAGATGTAGATTTAATATATCTTCCCTCATATATGAGAAAACAGAAGAGAAGCTCTCATCTGTTTATACCTTTTCACCTAGATATGCTCTAATTCCCTGTTAAAGACATGAGTAAAACACAGAACTAACCAGATTCCAGTCCCCAGTCAAAATCAACCATAAGGGATGCCTAAACCTGGTACTATACACCCATGAGGAACTTCTAAATTTGGTCGATGTTAGGTATTTGAGGCTGAGGGTCTACTGCATCTCCACTTTCATCAGAAAGTTCTCACTCTTGACAAAAGTATTGCCTGAATTTTGCTCCCAGCAGGAACTTTGGTTACAACAAATCTTTGTTTTCCAATTAATATGTTCTTGAGAAGTCCTGATGCTCTCTAGGTAGGGTCCTCCTCATTCTCAATGAGCTTCATGGTGGGGAGACTGTGGAGACCCAGTTGTCATTATTGTCGCAATGTAGTCAATGGCAGAATTCATTCTGTTTTAAATACTATATAGTCCACCTTCAACAACATAATTATTACAGATGTCATATTGAGCTGTGGGTGTATTCAACACAGACACATTTCAAGCAGTTTCTTCTCAAAGTTCTGAAACTCCTTGAAAAAGTTCCAATTAGTATCTTATTATTAATTTCCTTTCTTCTGCTTAAATCCAAATGGTTTATTTGAGCTTGACTCTTGAAAACCTAGCTGTAGGGGACCCTATATATCAAGGAAATATTCAATGTTTCCTGAAGATTATATAGCAAATTGCAAGGCAAATTACAATATAAATGCAAACAACATATGCTATAAGCAAACAGGAAACTGCCAGAATTATAGTAATTCATGAAAATAACAAGCTATTGATCTGTTGAATCTAATCAAAGAGCCTAACAACTGACCAAACATTTGGTATCCTATTTTAATCTTTTTATGAACAGAGCTGCTGTTAAAACTTATTTATATGTATCCCATTTTAATACATACGTATAGTTAAATACGAATGAACATTTCTATGGAGGAAATGGCAAAAAATATATGTTTGTGTGCTCACTTCAACTGAATAAAGTAAAAATATGATGAGGGAAACACAGGTCTTTCTGGGTGTGTTGTCATGATTGAAAATGACTTCCCTCTTCAGAAGGTACCACAGAGGTTTTTTTTCCTTTTTCTTTTTTTTTTTTTTTTAGGAGAGAGAAAGAGCAAAATAATGGGCGTCAAAGGATTATATGCAAAACATGAACCACAAGAAACATCCACAATTCTCAAGCAGTATGCTAAGGAAGTGTCTGTTTACACAAGCACTTCCTGGTTTAAATGGAAGATACAGTTTTGCTGATGTTTACCAGACCAAAAAGGCAAAAAAAACTCCACTGTTTAACTATGAATTTAAAAGGCTAAGGCAATGAGAAGGCACAAATTACATACAGCAGAAGTAAAAGATGGTTGTTGTTTTTGAATAAGTAGGTATGTGTCCAATTGTACATTTACCCATCTGCTTCTAACATAAAAGTTATTGTAAGAAACTCAAACTGCTTTTAATGGATTTAAGTCCTCCATCTAGCACTAGGCTAGGGATACGTGCTAGGTGTGCATATATTACATGAAGAAGTAAAACAGGCTTTTTTTAAAACTACCAAATAAAGCTTCAGGGAAGTCTAGTTTTACTATCAGATTTTACAAAGCACCGTGCCTTAAACTAGCCCCAGATGCACAGTTCAGGTTCACGCACCTCATCTCTCCTTCCTACTTTATATGAGGTAATAATATCTTTTATTCACAAAGCTGGGGAAGATGTCCTTGAATGTACCAACCATAGACATTTATATCGTTAAGTCTTGATTATAAAATTCTTCCCCAAGATCTGATAGACAGGGACCAATCCAGCTTTATAAAAGTTTCATTAGCTCTGGAAAAAGCATCTCCATCTTAGCAGCCAAAATAACTTATTTAGAACCTCTGCACCAGGGCACTATTAACTAGTCAAAATGTAAAGGGCAGATTTGATCTACTGTCTTTTGTTAAAGATAGATTAAAACGAGGATCCTGTCTGAACTTAATACAGTTATTTTCATATTGTAGTAGAGGGTAGAGACCTCAGCTGTGGGTGGTGGAGTCTGGGAAAAGCCCACTTAAGGAGGCAGTATGCATACCATTAAAAGACAGTCCTTATCTCTAAAAGCTTGTTGTGTAGCAATCCAGTCGACAGCACACTATACTCTGATAGAGCTCTGCACATGTTTTCTATAGAGAAGCCCCTCTGGGTGCCCAGCTAGCCACATATCTGGAGAGGAAGGAACTATACTTACACTTAGAGCAAGAGATAATGTGGTGATGAGACAGGCAGATGGGGGAGCACTGTGCACCAGGGAGATTTATGACAAGTGTAACATAAAGTAATTAATCACTTGAACATACATTTCTGGGGGAAAAAAATGTTAATAGCAAAATTTCAGTGGTACAGTCCAGCTTTTCCAACCTGTTTAAATACTTATAATTTAAAATTAGCAATCTGGTTGCATTCATAAAGGTCATGAAAATATTTATAGTTCAGGCCTCTTCACATTAACTGCAAGGCGACTTGGCACTGCTGTCAGGAATGCTTTCATACCAATAAGGGACTCTTAGGTGCTACTACTAGACAAGTATGATTGTGCTAATGAAGTATCTGCAGGAGGGGGAAAACTGCCATTTCATATAGATGATACTATAATATTTCTGCTTAAGCCAGTGAAATAATTTCCTCATTTATTACAATAGCTGTAATTATAATAGCTGTATCATCATTAATAGCTGTATAATAGCTGTGCAGTTATTAATACTGAGGTACAAAATCAATTTAAATTGTCAGAACTTTTGTTATTATCCAGCAGTTAAGACGCATTTTACCTACAACTTTAATTTGCCCCCTAAGAATATTGAAGAGTTGGGCTTGTGGATATAGCATGGAAGATAATAAAACCACTGAAGCAAATTTTAATTTTTCAGAAAATTTAAGAATAACTTCAGAAAGTCATTTTCTACCATTTTGTATTACAAACTCGCATCAGTTCAGCAAATCTGCCCATCTACTCATTAGAAAAGGCAGAGTGGCCTGCTGTGGTTGTCCTAATGGCTCCAGCCATGAGAAGACACAACAGCACTATTACATATCATAACTCTTTGAACGAGAAACATGTAACTGAGTCACATGACAGACATACCTTATATTGAACTGTAGGGGTAGGTGTGAAGAATTTTGAAAAAAGGAGGCCAGGAGTAAACAGCCACAAAAATTCATTTAGTCAATTTGATCTCTGCCCCTATCTGAAGAGATCCAAGGAAGAAGAATGATGATGAATAAGCTGTGAGTCAAGTTGCTGTTTTTTTCTAGTGGCCTGCAGCCAGTATATGAGGGATATTCACCAGGGAAATGGATCAGACACATTTGTACAGATAACCTTCCAGAAATCAAAACTGTATCAAAGGGTATAAATATCTCCTATTATTAAGTCTCATATTTAGCTTTTGACTTTGAGACTATGATTCTGATCTAAATTGACAAATAGTATCTTTTATGAATCAGATTGCTGCATATATATTCATTCCTATTTTGAGACCGTGCAGTGATTATGTCTTGGAATAAACACTATCTTAACCAAATCTCAAGGACAGTACAATCTTAGGCTCGTATGTATTAAAGCCTGAACAGACATGGCTGGGACTGGCCTCCATGAATTACAGGACGTAAATTGGAGGAAAGGGTTATCACTGAGTGGTAGCACCTCACACCAAAAGAAAAAAGCAAGAAACAGTAGAGCAGGTCAGAAAGTAGTTTTTCATGGGGTAGAGAAATTTGCTATGTTGGGGGTGGTATACCAGCAATTTAATCTGTGTTTTATTTAATTCACTATGGTTGCCTTGTCTTTTGCCTTTTGACACCCAAGATTCACAGGCCCATAATGACTTGCATTAGTTAATTAGTTAATGTTTCTAAAGCACTTTGAAAATGTAAAGCACTATGCTGAGCAGTACATATGAGAAATTGATATGAGGATACATTAAACTGTGGGAGTGGGAAATATACTTTTCAGATATGGTAATAGGGGAGAGATAAATATTTTTGCATAATTAAACTAGACTATATTCTGTTCTCTGTAAGTATACAAGAAATATGTTTGTGTCGTACCATGCAGCTACAGCTTCACTTAGTTTATATAAGCAGAAATACCCGATTCACTTGCTAATTGGAAAAAACACTACAAATCTGTGGTTATGTGTGAAAGATGCACAGGTTTATGCAATATGAGAGCAGAAAATTGTTAAGAGTCTCTAGCCCATATACTATACATATACTATATGGAAATAATATTGGATTGCCTGGCTTTTTTCTTTTTGAGTGCTATGAGATTGTACTTACCATTCATTTTGTGGTGGCCAGAGAGCTAAAGGGGAACATTGAGAAAAGAAAGGAAAAGTTTATATAGGTTTATGTTTCCTGACTGCAATAGTCTTTAAGTTGCAAAGACTATTTAGGAACATCTGAAACACATCACCTGAGTCACAGTGCTCTGAGGTTCAGCGTTTAAGATGTAGACACCTGTGTGCTGTCAACTGGTACAGGAACCAGCTGTGTGCAGCCATTTAAAGACACATGCCCATCACACAGTGCACTGATGGGCTTCAGTTAGGTAGGGAAATTGCAAATGAGGAGATGACCAACAGGTGCATGAAACAACACGAATGTGCTATCAGATGGCATCAATTACACTAATATAAGGCACATCATATTCAGTCCAGAATCCAGAAATAGAAATTTTTGGCAACTCCACAGGATAGTGGCATGTTACGTAGATGTAGTTGATAAAAGAATAAAGAGGTCCACTAAACATTTATCAGTGTTTCCAGTACAGAAGTCAGCCTATTAACATGTGTTTTTCCCAAACAACCACCTCTGTATTCTAGATTTACCCAGCACTGATGAGGCCAGATAAAAATTGTTTTATGTCATTGCTGAAGACAAAAAGAGCAATTTTTAGGCAATTGTTAAACGATTTGCAGCAGTTGCAGTAGAACTGGATGCGCATACTGCACCACCAACATAGTTGGGCTCCCTGATCTCACGTTCTACCTGAAGGACCATGAAGAAAAACAAAGTCAGATGCCTGCATTCACAGAAAGCAGATTCAATATGGTCTTCTAAGTGAAGTGGGGCTCTGACCGCTCTTAAGACACAGAACCTTATTTCTCAGAAAACTTGTAGTTTCCTTTTAAACCCACACTGCAAGGAGTAACAGAAATCCATTTATAAGAAAATAAAAGAGAAAGAAGAGGAACAAATAATAATCTGGGAAATGTCAAAGATATTAAAGGCTTCTTTTTCATTACAGTGAAATTACTTTGGCTTCATTTTTGGGAACTAGTATCTCATAATTTGGAAAAAATACTGTGTAGGTACAGATAAATATCTTGATTCAGGTAAATTTACTTGTCATTTTTCTGTCCATCCCCTGATTTGCTTCAATTTCATTAGATGAGCAATTTCTGATGGAAAAACATTTGAACTTTTTTTTTCTAATAGATCAGCTCATCAAAGCTATTTTATATTGGTAATATATAAAATATTATATATTGTATATAATATATACAGAGAGTTGTATTTGCAATTAGTAAGTATAACAATGCTAAGTTCATTAAATGTTTTTTTATCCTGAGAGAACTTCACTGTCAAAGTGAATGTACACACTACTCTGACTCATGCTACATCTTCCTATGTATCATTAATTGTACTATCTCATTTCCATCTCCTTACACAGTTGGTGTGTTCAGTCCTCGTTTTCTTTAAAAGCTGGAGATGGACCTGGTAGTTTTTTAAGAAGCACATCAGGTCTTACCTATAATTACAGTTCACTTTTTGCTAATGAGAGAGAAAAGTCAGACTCTACAGCAGCCACTGGCTAGGTTTCCGTTTCCTTCACTGTGGTCAGGATTTTTCCCTTTGACCTTTGGGAATTACTACTTTTCCCAAAGCATTGAAGGCTTCCTTTGGTCATTGGTAAAACTTTATTTTTACACCTGATAGAGGGCAGGACACGTTCATTTAGCTGGAACGAGGGCAGAAATATTCCAGGAGCTATAGATGTCCCTTCACCCACAGCCTACTCCAGGGTTGCCATCTTTGTGGAAAACAGTTTTAGTCATCTTGCCAAACATAGATCTTCTCAGATGTAAAGAAATTATTTTGCAATTTTAGCAGCCTCTCTTAATATTTTGTTCTTTCCACGTTTCTTCATAGCAGTGATGGAAGTGGCACATTCTATTTTCTCTTGTGCTGTTTAACAACCAGTTGTTGACTGCTACTGTTTCCTACAAGTGCCATTTTCTCAGTGTCTCACCCACTCAACCAGCATTTTGAATCTTCCCTCAAGCTAAGAAGAAATACATTAATGAAACTCCTAGCACTGAACAGGGATGGAAATTACATTCTTGACTGAGGACCACCAGTACAAACCATCTAAAAGAATTAATATATATTTTTATCATATTTTTTCCTAGTGCAAAAAGTTTGTTCAGTTTTGCAAAGGAATATTTATTGGTAGATTGAGAGTGTTTAAATAGCAGACATTTCTGAAAATGAATAGTGGGAGTTTCTTTCTCAGCATTTTCATAGCAAACAGATCAGAATCACAGAATTATATGGGGTTAGGAAGGACCTCTGGAGATCATCTAGTCCAACCCCCCTGCCAAAGCAGGTCCACCCAGAGAAGGTTATACAGGAACATGTCCAGGCAGATTTTGAATTTCTCCAGAGAAGGAGACTCCGCCACCTCTCTGGGCAGCCTCTTCCAGGGCTCTGCCACCCTCACACGAAAGAAGTTCCTCTTCATGTTTAGGTGGAACTTCCTATATTCAAGTTTGTGCCCTCTTGTCCTGTCTTTGAGCATCACCGAATAAAGACTGGCCCCATCCTCTTGACACTCTTTAAGCATTTATAGGCATTGATCAGATCCTCCCTCAGTCTTCTCTTCTCCTGACTAAAAACACCGAAGTCTCTCAGCCTTTCTTCATAAGAGAGAAGCTCCAGGCCCTTAATCATTTTTGTAGCCCTTTGCTCTACTCTCTCCAGCAGTTCTCCGTCCTTCTTGAACTGGGGAGCCCAGAACCGGACACATTTCTCCAGACGGGGCCTCACCAGGGCAGAGCAGAGGGGCAGGATGACCTCCCTCGACCTGCTGGCCATGCTCTTCTTGATGCACCCCAGGATGCCATTGGCCCTCTTGGCCACAAGGGCACATTGCTGGCTCATGGTCATCCTGTTGTCCACAAGAACTTACAAGTCTTTTTCCTCAGAGCTGCTCTCCAGCAGGTCACCCCCAACCTGTACTGGTGCATGGGGGACATAGTGGACACCTATAGCTATATTGATTTACTTTTTTCTTTTGAAAAATTTTGAAATAGATGACCGTGACCACCTAGACCACAGCAACAAATGTTACACTAAGGGAAGGGAGAGTAGGCAGGACTTACAGTTTTGCTCTGTCTGTATCAGTAGAGTTCCTTTGTTCCCAGCCCAGAAAACCTTGTTTTGGAGTCACATTCTCCAAGTGAAACCATGTCTGCCCGTCTTTTCTTGCTGTTAACTACTACACACAGTCAATCTGTATATCTGTGCAAAGGAAGACACTAGCCTTCCAACTGTGATATATCGTATTTTATCCTGTGATTTTCCTGTACCACTCACTTCATTACATCTGTTACAGTTCATCCATGATTGGACATGATAATATATCTCTTAGTTATCCTTGGGCAGATATCCATTGTAAATATGCTGCCAGATTCTACAAAGATATTCTGTAAATATACCTGGAACAAATAAAAGACCTTTTTCTGGAGGCAATCACACTCTCTGTCTTAAGGGCTACCAAAGCTCAGTTTTATTCATACCTTCCCTAGAAGTTATTAGGCTGCAAAGCACTGTCCTAAACATTTTTGATGTACCTTTCTGATGTGATGCTGACCCAGACTATAAGCAGGTCACTTTACACTACTGAACATTTCAACAAATATCTGTGCAGTAAGGGGGAAGAGGGTTAGTGTGAAACAAATAATAATAGTCAGCTATCACAGACTAGTGATGTTAAAGAGTGTAATGTACAAGAATACCACCACTGTGAATTCTGAGAATCTGTAACACTCACAACATGAGTTTGGCAGACTCTGTAGCAGGTGTTCTTTAGTACAACATCACAGCCAATGGTGGAGAAAATTCTGTTCAAAAAAACCCACAACAGTGGTCAAGGAGTTGTGTGGTAAATAATATTTTGGGACCTACACTATCAAACAAACAGCAATGCAAAGCAATGTACTACTAACAAAGGCCATTGATGATGACAATCCCCTGTTATGTAAAATCTACCCATCTCTCCTAGCCAGTTCCTTATTTACTCTAGAATTCCCTATTAGTCCAATAACCAGTAATTGCTCATCCTTCTCTGAAGTCCAGACAAATTAAACTGACTTGCATTTCTCCTATCCAAAAAAACCATTATCTTACCTGAGATAGATAATGGACTGATCTGACATGATCTATGAGTCCTTTGTTTCATGCTGTTTACTTTCATCTCTTCTATATTGTCAATATTTTCTAAGTTTTTACCTAATTGAGTCCTGGTAAGCCCAAGTTAGCCCAAGCTATTTTCTTTCTTATCTTAAATGTAGTTATTATTTATATTACTCTGCAATTTTATGGTACCATTAAGATTTATCACATTCTGTCTAATTGTGATTTTATATTCCAATATTTTGGGAGTGATCCCATCTACTTCTCTCCCTGTCTCCTGGATACACTTACATTAAGCGCAGTGAGCTTTGTTTTGGTAAGCTTGCCTTTGCTTTTGTGCTCAGCGCTGGTCCCATTAAAAACTGAAACTAATAATTTTAAGCACATGGTAACCCTCTTCCTTCTTCATCCTCTGTTAAGGAATGAAGAACCATTCTAAAGCAAAACTCAGACTGATTTTAAGTCTTAGCTTATGCCAGTGTTTTCTATTCAACAAAGCACAGTATTCTCTGTTGGTTTGTCTTTCCCCCCTTTCCTTATAGGTTTTCTACTTAAAGATAATATTATTTTTAAATTCAATATTAGAACAGAACTTGGAAGCATTCCCAACAACTTTTCTTCTTTAACTGGAGTGCAAATTCCAGGAAATTTTTCAACCTTTGACTGGGAAAACTTTAGCTTTTAGCTCTTGATTCCAGTTTATTTATCTTAATTTCTTAAGTTTTCCCTTTGTAGTTGAAAACACGTGCATAATGAGGCTACGCAAAAATTGAAACAACAGTTCCAAAGTTCTAAATAGTCAATTTGAAAGTTTATGCTTTTAACGTTTAATATCTAGAATAAAAATAAGATATTCTCTGTACTCTTCTGGGTTTATAAGAAATTAGAAGCACTGATAGTACATATTTTTTCTACTGTATCTTTCTGCCAGAACTCCTCGATGGGATTATCTTGCTGTCACAGCTAATTGCTACTGAACACAGGTGTGTGTGTATGTTCTCTTTGCATCAGAGTTAGGCATAGATGTCACGGAAATCAAAATCTTTCATTTGTAGCTTGATCTAATAAAATACAATTACAATACCATCAGCATGGAGGAATCTCCCACACAGCCTGGTGAGCACCCTGGGGGGTATGTTTTAAGCGTGGTGCACACTAAATTACCCACTAAGCACCCATTAATGCTAATGAGAGCTCCATGGTTAATTTCCTGAGCACTGTGCTGAAAAGGTACCTGTAGTTACTGGTTTTAAGCCTGACTACCATACATTTAGATTAATAAAATGTACTGTGAAAAGTGAACAGATCATCTAATTCAACCATTAAAGCTGTCCTTATAGTGTAAATTACATAAAGCAAGTTAGTCAATCTGTAAAATAAAATAAGATCAATGCAGATTAATAGGAGATACTTTTCAAATATGGAGTAAATATATTTGCATACAAGAAGCAAATCAAGTATGCAAAAGGAACCACAAAATATATTTTAAGAATGTGATTAAGGCTCTCCTCTCCTGCCCTGATAACTGTAGTAATCAGACACAATGGGACAAATTTCTAATGAGCAGCATAAAGTTGTTATAATGGAATCTGTCAGTTATATATCCATCGAAGTTATATATCCGTCGTCATTTTTATTGTTAATTCCATTTCAGTGCTGAAAGTCACTTAGCTGAAGTTTCTATTGTGTTTTAAACTGTATTTTGAATGTTTATATTTCAAGATATAATGACAAAATTTAAGCAGAATGTGCAGCTTTTACATTCTTAACTGACATATTTCTAACCACATGCTTCAACAGCCGTCTCTGATTACACCCGCATTAGCTAAGTTGTCCATAAGATGAGACAATGCTATTAAGCAACAAGATCAAATCTCAAGGAAATGTTTTATAATTTCATTAAAGTGGAATATAATTTCTCTTCCCATGTATTTGTCAGGACACATAGGACAGCAGTTCCAGAAATCCTTACAATTTAAATAGCTTTAATTTAATTAAAAATGAAACACATTTTAAAATGCCTTGCTTAAATATAGATAAATGCTGACTGTGTTTCTATTTGTATGATGGTCAGGTGGCTGTAATACCTTTACCAACTCACAGTCATCTCTCCATGATTAAGCTGTGATTCCTTAGACTTTGGTTCTGGATGTACAAAGACAGAAACCATCAAATGTGCTGTTCCTTTCTATGGCTAGTTCTACCACTGCTCAACACCTGTGGTTGCTTGGAACTGATGCTCCTGTCCTTAAGATCCTAGAAAATTTTGCATAAGACAAAGAGAACTTTCATTTTGAATATATTTCTTCAGTTACATGCATTGCAAACAGGCTGTTTCCATTTTCCTCTGATTTATCATGGCCATGTTTTTAATTGTTGCAATTCTGTTAGGAATCTATTAATTGTTAAGATATACATATTCTTCTAATTGCAGAGGTAACCATTTTACATCTGCCAGAAAATGAGAAGTGCTAATATGGAATCTTCAGAAATTGCCAAAGTATAAGGAAATAAAATCTGATTTTATTTATTTGTTTATAATAACATTAAGCAGTAATCAGAATTGTTCTGCAGTGGAGTGTAAATGAAGAGTCTCCCCAGAATACAACACGACTTCAACATAAACAGCTGAGTGGAAGGGTGTTGGTAGAAACTTCAACATAGTTTCACCAGTGGGCTTCAGTTAATACATACATCATTCTGTGCTCACGCAAACTGTGATAGTTTTGCAGCCTGCACAAAATTTAGAGTAAAAATATCCAATAGCCAGATTCACTCAGAAGTGCATTTGGACAATCAAGTTACTAATTGAAACCATTTTCAAAACCATGACAATTATGTTTAAATACATTTAATTGTCATAATATTTTACAATTTCTCTATAATGTACTAAGTAAAGTTCTACTAAGTTCAACAGCATGTTGAAGATACCACTAATATAATATTGGCCCCCTAAGAGACATTTAGATTACATTTTAACATGTATTTGGAGGTGCCCTATTTTTGAAAATTGAGTGTACAAATCCTACAGTGATAGTGTGAGCTCTGGATTTTCAGTGTCATCTCCAAAAGACTTTATAAAAGGCTTACTGGCTAGCAGCTGTTCATGGAATGAACCATCATGGTTTTATGCACATAAAGAATCCTTAGACTTCACATTAATGTCATCCCTTTTAAACTCAGTCATGCTATTCAATTTCTCTAATGCATGAAGTTAGGGAAACATACAAAACTACAGATCTCTCTCACGGTAATGGAGAATATAAGGAAATATTCAGCATAAAATTTTCCTTATCAGTTCCAACCCCCCTCCAAGTCACATCTCCACTTAAGTTATTTCAATTGCAAATGAATGTTGATAAATAATTGGATACTGAAATGCCAGTTTGAGATGCCTCTAATTTCTTACAAAAATTTTCAGATAAATTCTCATCACTTTTTAAAATGTTCCCTTTTGCTGTATTTTTTTTCCCATACTGGGAAGTAGAAGCACAAATTAGCCAATTTTCCTTTCCTTAACCACGCACAGACCAGCTCCAGAATCTTAGTTTAACTTGTCCTAAAATGATTTAAGAAACTAGGGATTCAAGGTATTGATCAAAGCTACTATTTTTGCCTTTAAAATACTCAAACAAGCGCTCATCAGATTTTTGCTTTCAGATCAAAGTGATACAGTACATGAAGCATTTCAGTTCCAATAATGCAAAGGTGCTCACTGGGAAAAAGAGGCTAGATTTTCCATGTTAATGCTCATCCATCCTCTAGATTATGTTGCAAAGCAAAAATTCATGATGTTAGTCACACATTAGGTTTCTCACACCAGGTTAGATTTTTCCATGCTTGCATGGAGCGAATGCCCATTATATACCTAATCCACAAATAAAACTGATTGTCTAGGTTTACAAGTTCAAATATAGATGATCAAATAGAATTCTATAAGAATAAACAGGAAGAAAAGTCAATATTTCTTGTCTGAAACATTATCTGTTTCTTGAGGCTCTCCAGACCTGTAAGAGTAAAGTATATCTATTTTAATAAACATACAGCAAAAAGCTGCTGAAACAAAAGCTTCTGAACAGAAATTTATATGGGAGCAAGAAATAAAATATAAATTATTCTTCCATCAACAATCTATTTCCAGGATGCTGCATCAGAGAGCACTAAATAGTTTATTTTGTTCAGAAGAATAAAGATAAAAGGCAAAATAAAGACATGGCAAATCTACCGCTGGAAGCATAAACTCAACGAAGGCTAGAGTATTTCTTAGCAGTACATGTTATACCACTTGATAGCAAAAGGAAAAAAAAAAAAATAAATGTTGGCACTTAAAACTGGCAGTGTAGCTAACCATTTAAAACCCTGTATCAGATTACCAATACCATGTGATGTCTTATATAAAGCTGGATAACATTCATGATCAGTTTGTATCCAGCACAAAGCTCCTCATAAATAAATAGGGCTAGAGGCATGTTTTGAATGGCAGAGGGCATCATGCTGCTCTGTTCTTATTGAAAGATGGCCCTGGTTTAGTAAAGATATGTTTTGTTGGCAAAAAGTCGGCTATCATCTGGTTAAGTGGAAGGATGTTCAGACATGAAGCTGAAGCAAACATTTTAGCTTAATCTTGCAGGCAAGTGATTTATTTACTTTGTAGCATTTCAAGGCTATTTATTTTACAGTACAGCAGCTTGTTTGCCTGGAATCAGTGTGACTCACAAAATCTTGTTAAAATGGAACATTAGGAGGAAGAAAGAGAAAAATAAAAAAAAAAAAAAGAGGAAGAAACAGAGAAAAAGTTAGAAGGAGTTAGAAATGTAAGTAGAGAGAAGAGAGATGCTAAAGAACAGGAATATATCAAGTAAACATAAATTTAACTTTATTTGCCACTTGAACCCCTTAATGGAGCCCTTGCTTATTCTGGCCAGCAGTTTCTCTTGCAAATAGCTTCATAGGCATCATTGGGAAAATTTCTGAGAGTTATTGCATTTTATGTCAGTAAGAAGTGAACTATGTAGTCTTTAAGATGATAATTAACAGAAATTAATACAGACAAGTCAGAAGGAAGAGAATATATATTCTGCAAAGTCAAATATCAGAGTACCAAAAAGAGGGGGGTTGTTTTAACCACTGGGCACCTAGCATCAATCAGCCTTTTAACACATTTATGTTTATTTCACATATACACAAAAATCTTATTTTTCATGTTATTTCATACATTATTTAATGAATATTAATTATATAATGAAGTTGATTAATTGAAGGAAATTCTAAGTCTTAGACTTTCCCTTCCTTCCTATTCCCCCTAAATACACCTCTTTTTTTTTCCATTATTGAATGGGAAAATCATAGTGCAGCTACAATTTTAAATTGAAGAAACTATTAGTCTGGGAAGATACTACTTATCTATGAGCAGTCAACGTTGCCGATTTAAGTCATACTTCAAGATATTCTTTCCCACAGCAACATCAACAGCTGTCCTTTCCTGTGGCCAAGTCTTTATCTACAAGTTTAGTTTATGATTTTGTGGAGACACCTTCCCTGAATTACCTTGATCCTCAGAAAATCTGTCAGTAATATCACCAGGAACTCAACTTTGATATCAGCGTCAGCTAAGGAAACAATAAGTAGTCACTTATTCTCAAAGTGAGATTTCTGATAACACATATATACAACAATGGCTGCCTAAAACTTTATCTCATCCTAAAGATAAATTTCATTTCAGGTTTCTATATTAATATTACATTTTGCAAGACACTTTCAATATGTACTCTACATACCTCTCTACTCTCTCACATTTTTTTGGGGCTTAGCTTGTTTTATACGATAGTTTGCTGCGTAACTGGCTTGCTGTTGTAGCACAGTGAATCAATGACAGAGTACATGACAGCTGAGGATCTTTTTTTCCATTTTCAGCAACCAGTGATAGTGACACTATCCTTAAAAAGGGTTCCTTTGATGTACAAGTTAAAGATGCCTCTGTCACCGCAAGTCAATGGACAGCAGCCATCATTTCTTCATCATTTGTATGTAGGTGTGACATCCTCCATCTGTCTCTGTTGCCAGTTACTGAGCAATCACAGGATTTAGGGAAAACATGTAGGTAGGTGGAAGAAAGACATAAGACCTGTACAAAGGATGAATTACTCTCTCATCCTCACTGATCACAGTATTAACTGGTGGAATAGAAATACAACTAACTGACAGAAGAAAAGGATTCAGACCGGTGAGGGGGACAAATGAAATAATTTTCCCCCACAGAGCCCATTATTGGACAAAATGATCTCAATCACATGCAGATGTTTTGCTGTGAAGTTTACAGGTGAGGCTGTCAACCACATGAAAAACTATTTTTCCTACCACTGAAGACTACCACAAGAGCACATTTTAAAATCAGGTGTCAGACTGCTCGCTGGGTTTGGATAAAAAAGACTGATCAAACTCTGTCTATATTAGTTCTTAATACAGAATAACAATTGATTCCAACTAGTTCAGTCTCCCCTTCCACATTATTCAATACTCTAACCACAAATTTCCTCTACGAGCTTTTCTTGCGAACACATCAATAGCACAGGACCCTCATCATGTGCAGTATCCTATGTTGTCATTAAAATTAAGTAACACATGGTTTATTTTAATAAAAGAAGTCAAAACTAGCAGTAACCATAATGTAACTAATTTTCCTGTAAATTCAATCACACTTTTACCATTTTACCTAAGAAGTAGGTTGAACTCCCCCCATTAGCAAAGGAGTAAAGTGAACATGGGAGGGTTTTGTGTGTAGAGTCTGGGTGTAAGCAGGTCTCAATGATATCTAGCAAAATAAGAAACAACACCAATGAAAACTGGAGCAAAAAAAACTTTAATCAAAATAAATGGGTATTGTAGGAAACTGAAAAAAACTTTCTACAAATACATTCATTTTACTTTCTTAACATTTGTTACTCAAGTATTTGTAGTTTTCTGGCATTTGCTTTCCTTATTTTTTAACTAAATTTGCTATAAAGGGAATACTTTTTAATATACTGTCATTTGGTTACTTTAGTCAACAAGATAAAGAAAAAAATACAGGAAACAAATATTTAATTTCTAAAATATCAAAAAAGGGAACAAATGACATAGCCTTATACTGTTTATTCATACATGAAATGCAATTTTTTCTTTCAGTTTCAACTAGAAGCAATTATTCAGAATTTTAGTATGCTTCCTGAATGCATAAACTGAGATTAACTTTTAGAGGAGGGTAGCATCAACACTATTTTATATTTGTAAAAAAATTCATAGAAGCAACCAAATGTGACACTTTGAGCTCTATTCTGCCTACTATATTTGATGAATTTATCACTGCATCCTTATATTTATTGTTCAACATTGAAGAAATTATTTGGTTTTGAAAGGAGCAGATATGAAGACTTTTTCAGATACAACACAGATGAGATCAAGTTGCTCTGAAAATCTAAGTATATAGGATCAGAAATGCATTAACAATAAAAATAACTTGCAAAGACAGAACAATGCAATGGCATTAAATAATGCATGCAGACATATTAAGAAAGAAAATTGGTGGAGAAGCAGAAAGTTGCAGATCTTCCACCAGTAACTGCTCAGAACCACTCTAGAAGGTGCCAGGTGTGGCTCAACAGTGATCTGCATCCTCTTTTGTCTGTGGGGCCTTCAGAGGTCACAGGTGATCTAGAAGCAACAAGTTGTGTTTCAGCAGACAAAAAGAGCAGCTATTTTGCCTGATGGATCTTAAAATGAATGACATCGGTGGAATCCCCTAGCTGATTAGGGATGGTGTGATTTCATCTTTCCAAAGATCAAAGTCAAACATGCCTAGAGACATTAGGAAGTTAGTAGGTCCATTGGTTGGACCCTGGAAAGTCATGAATATCAAGACCACAATCGTGGATCTCTCTTCCATCAGAAAACTGATGGATCATTCCTGTAGATCAGGCAAAGGCTGCAGCTATGAAGAAATTATTGTAATAAGAAAAAGTAGTCAGTGGAAGGCCTGAAATAAGGAGCTCTAGCATACCAGAGGACAAACAGGTGAGAATGGCTTCAGTGATAGAAAATGATTGAAGATTCTAGCTAGGCTATGCATCTACACATAATAGTATTAAAAGAGAGGGATCCTGCATCTTCAGTAATTGCATGCAGAGACAGAAGGCTTAGCTACAGAAAACAACTATTCCTGAGCTAGTTTGCAGATGACTGCAATCTCCTCTCTCATGTCTCCAAGGACATGTAGTTACTTATTAGCCAGTTTGGATGTTCTGCAAAACTCTTTTGACTTACAGTTCCTCTAGTAGAAGTGTGAATTCAGTCAAGACTGCATAAGGCTGAGTCTCCAGTCTTCACAGAAAACGTCCAGTGCAGGGTAATGGGAAATCCCCTTGGTTGTCTGACTTTCAAATGCAACCCTGCAGATGCAAGGGTAGATGATGGTAGTGTGATATATTGGCTTGGCTTGTAGTCAGGTGGTGTCTAGGGAAGAGATATGATGATGATCCCAAGGGAGGGCCACCACATAACACTTGTTCTTGCTGTGCTTCACAGTTGGGAGATTTAGGCTGCATATCCTTGATAGACATAACCTTGCTATTATGCACGTCCATCAGCTCAGTCCCTGGGCTCTTCCGTGGTTAACTGAATAATTCCATTTGCAGGACATGATACCTAGATCTGCAGTTCTGGGGCACTGTACACTACTGACACTGAAATTATGATAACCACAGCTGAATGGTCACGTAGATTGTCTACATGATGACACAACCCCTCAGGTCATTATTTACAGAGGGCTCCAATCAGAAATTCAAACATTACAATAACCTTAAAGCTAATCTTATCATGTAACAGACTTTTGTGGCAGAAGATTACTTCTCTGTCCTGGGAAACTTGGATAATATCTCTATTGTTGTATTGAACTGTGGCTATGAACTCTATAAAGTAAAGGAAAGAAGAGCAAATAAAAAATAAGCACTCAATAATATCCTGTCTCCTCTGTGATGTATCTCTGTACAAGCCTCTGCTCTCACCTTAAATTTTATAAAATGCCTTTTACAAAAAAGAGATACTGAAGCTTTTATGGTATTTTGAGAAGCTACTTCATCATTGCACTGACTGGCAGCAGGGAAAAGCAACTTAAAAAATGTTTTTTTCATGCTGTAGGTGAGCAATAATCTATCAGGAACAAAATGTGATACTGTCAGAGCAAATGCAGGAAAAAATTTTCAGAACCATCACACAACTAATTCAAATTGAAGGGTATGAAACAGGATTTGCACACAACTAGCTTGCACATTTTCTACACTGGATTCTTAGAAATATTCCTTCCAGATGTGCAACTATGAGGCTAAATTGATGAAACTCTTTCAGATATCACAAAAGGGGAGAAAAAAATCCTTGCATGGCGTGTGAAAGATGATTGCCAAACATACTGCCCTGAGATTTTGAAATTTCAATCATATATTTTAATATTAATTAAGGGTTGAAAATACACACATTCTTTCATGAAAATGCCTATATGGAATTTCACCATTGCAATCTGGGGACCTGATCTTCAAAAGTGCTAAGTAGTCAACAGCATTTAAGGTGAATGGAAAAGCAAGATATTCAAACCATACATGAGTATTAGTATATGGACTTCAACATACTTTCTTCTCAAGCCCAAGCTCGCTCAGTTACACAATCTGGATAGATAATTTATAGTTGAAGTTTTTACTGCAAACCAGAAATTCCACATTTAAAATAACTGAAAGGAAAAAAATAATTTTTCCTGTTTCTACTTCTCAGTCATGAATACGTCATCATGACCTCTTTTCTTTTTACTATACAGCTGTCAGTGTTTCAGCTGGGATGGAGTTCTATGTGCTATGTTTTGGATTTGGGATGAGAAACAGTGTTGATAGCACACTGGTGGTTTTGGTTGTTTGTAAGTTCTCAAGGCCCTTTCTGCTCCTCACCCTGCCCCACCAGCAAGTAGTCTGCGAGTGCAAAAAAAAGTTGGGAGGGGAAACAGCCAGTACAGTTGAGCCCAACTGACCAAAGGGATATTCCATGCCATGTGATGTCATGCTCAATATATAAAGCTGGGGGAAGGAGAAGGAAGGGGTGACATTCAGTTATGTTGTCTGTTTTCCCAAGTAACCATTACGCATGATGGAGCCCTGCTGTCCTGGAGATGGCTGAACATCTGCCTGCCCATGGGAAGCAGTGCTTTACCTATTAAACTGTCTTTATCTCAACCCATGAGTTTTTTCTCACTTTTACTCTTCTATTTCTCCTTTTCCCCCACATCCAAACCGGGCAGGGGGAGATAAGCAAGCAGCTGCATGGTCCTAGTTGCCAGCTGGGGTTAAACCATGAAAACAGCTTTATATCAATATTATAAAGAAGCCTCTTTTAGATATGAAAATGTTAATGATTGCTTTTCTTATTTATGAAATGACAAAACTCCTTCCCAGGACTGCATTCTTATCCTGTAGTAATCTGATTAGCAGGTAAACCCACCCCAGAAACTATCCCTGTTAGAATCCATCTGAAGATGCTTCCTTTCCTCATGATCACGTTAATATAAGCACAGAATGCATAATCTTGCTGTGTACTGTGAGAAGTTATATAGCTGATCAGTCTTTCCATAGAATGTTTACAAGGGCATGACTACTTTCTATAAAAATGTTTTCAAATCCTTTTTAACTGTTAGGATTATATATGTTGATGGTTAGAAAAGGGAGCTTTTGATTCTCAATGTGTTTGAAATTTGCCACTAATATGATATGACTACAGTTAAACAGTGAGATTCATTTCATACATTTCTGTAATAGGTATAAAAATTTAAGAGAGGCAACATCATGGTTTCATGAGATAAATGAACAACACTAAATTGTCCTTTGTTATCATTTTATCACATCTGCCTATTGTTAGGCTCACAAAACCTTCAAAAAACTCAAAAATTGCAAGTGCCTAAGTGTTGCATACTTTTCCATTTGCCTTGCCGCTGTTTTTACTGTTCTACTGATAGAGAAGGCAACATTTCTTGCACAACAGTAGCCTGTCCTTTTCCCCACACCTGCCACACAGTGCCGATGAAGTCAGCAGGAATGGGACGTGCCGCACAGCTCCAGGCTGCCAGCCATGGGCCAGCAGGCTCCTACGGCCAGGGCTGCATTTATTGCACCCCGTTTTACAGGAGGCATCACTTTTCCGGGAGCAGCTTCCACTTCCAGTAGAGTGGGAGCTCAGGTAGCATGAGATCTAACATTTTTTAGAGGAAACAGTTCTCCTTTTTATCAAGTATCTTGTTACTAGCAAACAAAGCTAGCAAGCTTGTTCCAAAAATGAAGCTCACAGGCTGAGAGGAGAGGAAGAGCATTTACAATATGGAATTGATCCATTTTAAGCGTTCTAGTTGGCAAACGCATTAGAGAAAAAAAAAAAAAGTGGAAAAAAAAAAAAAGATTAGAGTCTGCAACAGATAATCTGGCATGAATCAAGAACAATATTTTGTAGGTGGGCCCAGCACAAAGCAAGGTCCATTAGGCTCAAAGGACACTGCAACAGAACAATGGAAGCAGACAGGAAGTCTGCACTAATAAATATGCCCATTGGGCCAGTGCCACTGCCTAGCATGGCATAGATACATACAGAAGGATTATACACTAAATGGTGCAAACACAGTCCAGTCCATCTGTCATAAACATTAAGTCCAAAGGCCACAGGTGCAGATGGCACTAAAAAGTAAAAATTACACCCAGACAGAGACCACTTCATGTAATATGGAGAAGAAAAAAGCCCAGCAAAACAAAACAAAACAAAACAAAAAAATCCAATGATTTGTTTCCAATCAATAAATGTTCTCAGAATGTCCTTGGCAACCTCTGCTACTTCCTTTTCCTCTGTCATTATACATGCGTAACATATATGTTATTTTGTTATTTCACAAAAGTACTTTACACGTTCAGGACCTTTTTTTTTTTTTTTTTTTATCATTTGAATAAATCTACTTGATATTTGGGCCAAAAGACAGATAATTCAAAGATTCAGTCCTTCATTCTAGTGTGTTGAGAATAGAATGTGCTTTCCCTTTGGAGATGGAATCTGTTAGGCTCCAGGTATATCTTGTTTGAAGAATGTTCCCATGCTAAAAAAGCATAATAAAAAGGAGGAGAATGTGTTGCTCTCTAGTAGTCCAGGTAAACAGATAGGAATGTTGCATCTTGTTAAGTTCCAAAAAGGAGGAAAGAATTTCCGTTCTTTAGTAATTTTAAGTAACACTTGTACATGACACTGATTTCTCATACTGAAGTATCTTTAATATGTTCACTATATCTTTGTAGATTATGTATGTAACAATGTCTACACAGCATGGAAAACACCTTATAGAGAGGTTCAATCTGCCATAGTTTTCTTCTTTCAGAATCACTACAGGCTAAAAACCCAATATCCAGGGCTAAATGGGAGCAAACCACCAAAAGAGGGCTCTAAGAGCAGTCCATGCAAGTGAAATGAGTCCCCAGATAAAACACTGATACTCAAAGATCTTCTCTTTCCAAATCAGCTGTATATCAAACATGGAAATCAGAATTTCAAGTTTGTCCTCATTCAGTCATTCTTTGATGCAGTGATGCAGTCGTTGGACCTATATAAGCACTTCTCAGGTTATCAGCTGATTAAATGAGGGATGTCAATTCCTTAGCAGCACTTAAAAAAGAGTCTTAAAAGTATAACCAAATGCAATTCATCTTTGATGGAATGTTGGATAGCATTATATCCCTGAATTAACAAAGAAACAAAACCCATCCAAGAATATCATCATAATCCAACTGTATAGATCCATAGAAATTCTTGGCAATCCTGGTGTTGTGTCAGAAACAGAAGTAGTTTTATTAATACAAAAATCTCAACTATTTTTTTTCCTACAAGAACAAGCATTATCTTTTCCTCTTTAGCTAGCATTGTTCATTGTGCCTCATTCACTTCATTCATGAAATCTGGCATCCAGAAATCACCAAATAAACCTGCTGCCTTTGTGACAGCACTAGCCATAAGATTATATAAAGAAATGAATAGGATGTGCTACATTTTCTCTTCCTTCTGCATAGATTTTTTTGTAACTGGACAGCAGATGTTATAATACCAGAAATGATTATGCACACTACTTCTTTGTTACACTTGCAGCCAAGTACTGTAAAGATTGAATAATACAGAAATGAGTCAAATGAATGTTATTTCCAAAATAGTAAAGGATCACTCAAAAACATCAAGTTCTACAGTTTTTAATTTTTAAGAGGTACATACTCACTAGCAAGTTTGACTGTGATCTTTACAAGCGATAACAATGGGCAGCATCAATATATATTTTCTTAAATTCTCAAATTAAAAGCATTTAGGAAAATGTGGGGTTTTGTTGTTTGTTTGTTTGGGGTTTTTTTTAAGATCAAAACCAGATATTTGAAGGCCTATTTCTTTACCTAATACCAGAATTATATTACTCCAGTTGAGGGTTTTTTCATTCCAACTGTGGTGGGCTCCAGTGTCTCATAACAAGAACAAATTCCCATTTGATTAACAGAGGACCTGAAGTCATCTGGGTAAACCATGGATTAGAACTAGGATTTTTCCAGCATCCAGTTAGCAAGTGTTTATTCCCACCCTGATGCTGCACTGATAGCTGTGACTTCAGCTGCTCCTGATTGCTCTGCTTCCCCCTGTCCTCAGTGACCAGGAACAACCAGAAGAAATCTTCCTTTCTTGTTGACTAGGTCTCCATTGACTAGGTCCAAGATGAGACCTTGCTCTGCCATATATCAAGCCAACCAACTCTCATACAACCAACACAGGCATAAATAAATGTGATACAATACTTGGCCTTGTAGCAAGGCTTATGTATCATAGTCACTGCTGTGACACCTGCTCACACAATGTTAGATTACTCATTTTCCATTCGCTTGGAATTTAGGCAGTGCTTGCTCCTGTTTTCATTCATACACTTTAACTCTCAAGTAGCCCTGACAGCCAGGTTCCTGTGTCAGGATGTATGAAAGGAATCTAAAGAGGTTTCAGCCATCCATCACTAGCCCCAGTCATCACCCATGCCCTTATCTCCTATTCCCTTCACCATGATAGTGGCAGTACACGTGGTCCTGACTGCTCTAAGTTCCTCCAAAGCCGTTGTATCGCATCCTCATTCTCTCTGCATCATGCTGCCTTGTCTTCTGAAGCAGGGAGGGTCAAGAATGACTGAACACATCAGAGGGAATGTGCATACCACATTCCCAAGTAAAGTATTTCTAATCAATGACTCAACAGAGCTCATGAACCTTTTTTCTTTTAGCCCTCTGTTCTCCATCTTAGTCATGTTGATTTGGCAAAAGGAAAAGAAGCTTACAAATGTCTGATAGTCACTTTCTTTGTTCTACTATTTTCACTTCCAAACAAAAACGTGTCAGATTTCTTATGACTTCCCTGACACACTTCTCTCTTCCTAAGCAAAATTTCACATCAAATTTTGATGGAAAAGAACAAAACTATCAAATCAAACCAAGGCACAGTTCAGAATCCATAGGCCATCAGTTCCCTATCAACAGCATTCACCATCCCCATCAAACACCTGCACTCAGTAAATTTCCAACGTCCCATGAGTGATGGCAAGGAGTGCTCAGCAGGAAGGATCCTTGCAGTAGGTACAGGAGGTTCAGAGACCTGGATAAACCATCAGATTATATCTAGAATGCCAAGTTTTAACTTTTTCCCTTACAAACCTTACGAAAGTAATACTTTGCTCTTACAAAGTAGTGCAGCACTACATCTACTGCCCAACTGCAAGGGAATCTCTTGCAGCACGTAGAGATCCATTAAAGCTCCTTAACAAACCAAGCTCACCTGATGCATGGAATAGGTGAGCTTCCTTAGGAGGTAGGAGACACTATTCACTCATAAAGAAAATTTAATTTCAAAAGTTGCAGCACTATTATTTTCTCAGGATTGCTCTGCTTAAACATTCCCTGCAGGCATCTCTTCTCCAAATTAAACAAGCTCTTCTTTCTCCAAGTCTCTTCACAGATGCTTTATTTCTCAGGTGCTCCTGCCTCCAGCCACCTTCAGCTGTCCCACTTAACTTGCTCCAGTTGATCAACATCTCATCTGTCTTTATAGGAGTAACCAGAACTGGATGAAATGTTCTAGGTGTGGCCAAATTAGTTCCCAGTAAAGGGAAATAACAACTTCCTTTGATCTACTGGCTATTCTGCTGTTGATATAGTCCAGTGATTTGTTAGCCTTAATCGGTGTTGCCATATAGCCACTGTCCACTAAGATACTTAAGAAGTTATTAAACAGGATGGATTCCAGGACAGACCCTTAAGGAAATCTACTTATCACAGGCACCGAGAGAGTGTGATTGATTAACTTAGCTACTACTGCTAATGATGGATGGATGGGTGGGTGGATGGATGGATTCCAATAATCCATCCACTTTTCTACTCATCTAGTAGTCCATCCATCTACTCCATAACAAACCTGCTTGAATAGGATGTTGTGGGAGATTGTGCTGAAAACCTTAGTAAAGTCAAAGCAGATGAACTCCGCTGCTCCCCTTAAGCTCAAATCCAGTCAATCCAGTCATCTCATAATAGAATGCAATCAGGTTGGTCAAGAATTAAAATCCATATTACTCCAAACCACTTTTTTGCAAGAGATCTTGGCATTATCACACCAGGTATAACCATTCACATTCTCTGTGGACATCTTTACATGAAGCTACCAGGAAATCTTTACTCCTACATTTTCTCTGAAGTAGTATAAATCTGCTAGCAAAATGGAATATTTTTGACACGTGAAATCACATGATTAACACTTCCATAGGAACACTACTAATAAAATTATTACAGAGAAAAATAGATAAAATATTTCTGTGAGTGAATTTCATGGGAAATGACATGTGTTTCTGCTTCGTGCTGTTTAAAGCTGCAGCTAGTATTTTTTAAGACTTTAGCCATATTCCATCCAATTTTAATTAAGCATTTTCTTAATTAAGTTTAACATCTTAATTCCTGGAACAAAATTAATGTGAATATGAACTTTTTGAGATCATAAAAAATATTAATAGCTCCCAAGTAGTATTTTCCTGAAAAAATGTCAAAATCTTCTGTATATATTTATATAATTATATAGATAGATATAAATTGTATTGCTACAAATACAATATATATAAATACAGATAAAAGTTTTCAGAAAGGTTCATTTTTTTTCTGGACCAAAATCAAATCCCCAATCAATAGTCAAATAATGTAGTCAAATAACATTGCTATTCATTGTATTTTTACAGTGTTGGGAAGACCTACTGCATACAATTAAAATTGAGATTTGTCATTAATGTACAAAACGAAAAAGTATGGCTATGCACTTGTTAAATATTTTCTATTCTGTGAAGCCTATTCTTAATATCCCCTTGTAGTGCATTGAGTAATCATAAACATATAGTATAGAAGACGTTTTGATGTATTACATTTTGTTCACAAAATAGTTATTCTGTAGAGTAGAGCCAAACATAAGATTTGTTTTCAGAAGAGGCTTGTTAAAAACATAAATATCGTCAGAAATGACTTTGCTTGTAATCATAATCACTACAAAAACTGAATTCACACTTATTGGGTTTACAGTTAAGGTGGTTATGTTAATATTGACCTCTTAGAAATACATAGATGTAAGAGAAATGATTAAGAAATTTTCTATGAAAAGAAAGTGATTTTCAAAGTTTCTGAAAAGCCTTAACCCCACCTACACCTCAGGTTTAATGTTGACATTATAAAGGTTACAGCTCCTCGGCCACAGGCCACCCCATACAACCATTTCTTTTCTATTAGTGTCTATATGTAAGACATTCAAGACTTGAGTTCAGCATCCTATTGATTTCAGTGGGAGATAAAGAATATTAGGGAGAGACTGCAGTCCAGAGTTTATTCTTAACATCCACAGTTAAAAGGACAAGTAACAAATTCCTAATAGAATTACAGGATAAAGTGAAAAAAACCAAACCCAGCTATACCATCCAATCTAACATAGTTCAGGAGAAGTACCATTTCTGATCCCTTAAGTACCTCAGAAGCCAAGTTACCTCCGTAGGTATGTTTGATTAAATGGTAGAATTGCCAAACCCGAAACCATTGTACTGATGTTTTCTTGCAATATAGAGTACATTTCCCAGAATTATCCCGGCTTCTTAGGCCATCCTTTTATTCCTGAAATGGGTGAAAAATCTATCTTTTTTCTCTCTGTGGAATGTTTGAAGTGAAAATTTATTTGGCTACATTTATCTTTTAATTTATTGGCCCTAATTTATTTTAGGTTATTTTTCAATCTGCAGATTGATAATGTAATTGCAGGTATGGAACCTTAATTATCTCAATTTCTGGTGCAAATGCCATGGCTCCCTCATTTATATGAAGAGATTTTCTCTAGTGCGGCTATCTAGATTACTGATCACCACTGACTGAATTAGTACTATTTCCGTCTGGACACAAGGCCACAATTTTTTGGATACGTGCTTGAAGATAACACATCTTTATAGTTAAATGGCAGATATCTCCATAACAGGTAACGCAAATGTGTTGGAAGTCACCGCTGTACACACATACACTAAGAATGTAAAAATGTATCCCTGACTCAAACATGCATAAACAAACAAGCATAAACACCAGCTCTATAGATAGGATAATTTAACTATGCATAGCTACTTTGCAGGGAAGAATTTTAAAAGCAAATAAATAAATAAAAGGCATGAGAAAGAAGGGACAAAATGATAAAAAGTATTACTATACCTATAGGAATGTATGAATGTAATAACCATAATCAATAAAATACCAAACATTAATCTACCAAGAGACTGAGAACTTCAGTGATAAGATAGACCTTCTGTTCCTTAATCACGAACAGCTCTTCTGTAATCTTCTATCTTTGGTCTCGATAGAGATAAAAATAGCAAACTTCAAGCATAACATTACAGTTGACTGAACTACACATTTCCAGCAACATTATTTTGGTCTCTAAATTTTGGGGGTTTATATCCCATATGTTACAGCAAAAAAGCAGACCAGATGTTCATGAAATTTAACGTGTAAACAAACTTAATTGAAGCAATAGAAATACTGGACTTGTGGACTTCAACATTGACTGCTTAAAACAAGAGCATTGAGTATTGTAAGAACCACCTTAACTTCAGCTTTTGCAAAAATTTCAGGAAAACCATTTGATGGGAAGGGCTCTTTCTGAGCAACAACGACTAATGAAGAATATTAGTTACTGTAAATGAGTACTTCCACTGTGGCTCAGCAAAACACTTCTTACATCCTTTTTACCCAACAAAAAATGGGAGATTTGAAGAACCCCAGTTTATACCCTTGATAGCTGTTTCAGTTACCAGGGAATCCTCCCCCTCATTAATCCTCTCCTACAGCCCTCTGAATGTCACTCACACGCTTATACCTTCTGACTCTGATGGCACACAACACAAGTGAGAAAGAGTTGCAGCGTCTCTGTTTAGTACTGGTCACTTTTATGTGCATGATAAGGCACACAAAAAGAAAGTAAGGTTTCCAACGTATGGTTTCCTAATAATCAATTTAAAGAGGGGCATGAAAGGTAAGAAGAACAAGTGAAGAGCATTTTCAAAATTTTTCCCATTTGTATAGTACTATTCTCTCTGAATATACCAGGAAATTTCTCCCTGAGCTCATAGACAGCAGATGTAAATCAGTATTGAAATCAAAATAGAACATACCATCTTTACCTGGTGATAAATTTTTTGTCAATTCTTTAATATTCAACAATTACAATTTAATAGCAAGGTAGTTTTCAAAGTACTTAGTCAAAGTGCAAGGAAAGAGAATGGGGACAGGCAGATTGCTCTTTCTAGATTCAGAGAAAGTAGCTTGAACAGAAGCTTTTCAGAGATGAGCTTTTGCAGCTGATATACGTTGAAGAATCTTTTCATGCACAGACTATACGCGGTGATTCTGTTCCTTGCTTTAAATCACAAAAGGAAACCACGAGCAAACAATGGCTTTAAAAAGTGAAACAAAAGATAATTCAACTTTATATACAGAGTCTGTCTGCCTCTCCCTCTTTCTCTCTCTCTCTCCCCTGTATGTATGTGTATATATACAAAGAGAAGTCCTTTAGAACAACACTTAATGATAATTATCCAAATTTGATATTTAAAAGAAAAAAAAATATTTTGTAACTTTATCTTCAAGTGTGTGAAAACTTGGTTCCTAGAAGTTATCCTCTTTCTCCTAATTTTTTTGCAACATCAGCTGGACGCATTTGTCACTGCAATATATTTAATAAGTATTAGACATTGGTTTCAATAACGATTCCACAAAATAAGGTTTCCAGCATCTCTCTGCAAGGTATTACATGCTACAAAATGCGTGTTGCTTAAATTACTTTGTTTAAGAAGTCTCTTGTCATTGTATTATCCCAAGTGTTTTTAATCTGTCTTTCAAAGAGGGCAGGAATATTGACTGTGAGCTACTGTAAGCCTTTATCACATTTTAAAGGAAAAGTTTAAGATCGACAGTGGAGCATATAAACACAAAGCTTTGGCACTGCATTTTCATTTCAGCAAACTCTGTGCTGACCTCTACTGGTTTATCCGTGGTAGCGCTCGTAAATATTAAACGCCTTACCTTTATTGAACTTTTTGCCCTCTCTTGTTCAAATTCAGGGATAAAGTAAACTATATCCCATGCTGCCACCTTCTCCCTGACTGAAGATTAAAAAGCGATCAAGCTTCCAACTGTTGGGGGCAGTTTACCCATAGTGTGCGAGACACTATGAAAAATCATCATTTAGAAAACCCCTAACGATGCATATACAGCTGTAGAAAACTCCATCTTAACACTTTGGATGTATTTTTTTGTGACTGAACAATTTATCACATTTATTTTGTTCAATAATGTTTGCATCATTAGTTGTTTGGCATATAAAATCTAGGTTTGTATTTTACAATACCCATCATCTGACCCATGATGAGGACCAGAAGTATTACTGCAACACAAATACCGAAGTTGTGAATATAAATTCGTCATCCTCAGTCATCCCCATTTGACAGACTTCTACTTCAGAGAACATGCCTGTCTCTAGAAGCTTCTTCAGAAGAAATATTTGCTCTAATTACAACAGAGTTGGCAGCTTATCTACCACATGCCAGTGGATCAAAGTACAGTTGTAATTTTGACATTATAGAAGTATCACTGTAAATGCTTTGTCAAACTAAAGTCACTACCCTGCCTTACTGGGAGCAGTGACATGCTCATTGTATCTTTTATATTACTAAATGAAGTTCCAACCCATCCACTTTCTAAATGATCACAAGAAAAAAACCCCAAATCTCAAGTTCTTTATGTGCCTTACAGTAAGGAGCAACTCTAGTTCATAAGCAAGTGAGTAAATGTTTCCATCCTCATTTACCAAAGAACACTTTCATTATCAGCAGCACTCAAAATGTTCCAATTTTAAAGGCCTATTTTTAGAATTCTTTGTTATGCGAGTCTTTAAGTATGAATAACAGTTTTATATATCGTGAGAACTTAATTTTCTCTCACTCTTCTATCAGTGACTCCAAACAGATTTATTTATTTATTTATTTTGGTAAGACACCTGTACTGGCTAGAAAATAACAACAATTGTTGACCACAACAACAATGAAGCTTTGTTGTTCTGTCAGTATACAAAGTAAAGCAGAACACGTATTTTTAATTCAACTTCAGAATATCAAGAAGCCTATTATTCATGAAGCTATTTTGTGTAATAATGCCTTTTTCTTTCATTTTTTCATAAAAAGCTCTGTGGATCGTGAATATAAACAAATCAGATCATTCAGCATGAATCTGTAACATTTTTATACTGTGTAAATAAATATCTGAACTACGTCTGTGTGGGTTTTTGTAAAAAAATCATCTCCCCCTGGCTTGTTGAACACGTAGAGCTCTCTCTCTTCTTTTACCACCCCCGAACCTTCCATCACTACATCCTAATGCTGTCTGTGCTTAGAACCAGGAGCAACACACCAAAGAAACCCTGAAGAACTGATAGCAAGAAGGGCTTTCCCCCACAGCAGCAGAAAGGTGCCAGGTCCCCCCTGCTGCCTGTGGCCGGGTTACCCAGTGCTGACCAGCAGAGGGAGGAGAGGGGGTGCCCGCACAGCCCCGCATCCCCCCCAGGGTACTGCTGCCCCTTTTGCTCTACCTCCAAGTAAACTACAAGCAGTAGCCCCGTGTTAATGCCTGTGATGAAAACACACACAAGATCTTACTCAGAAAACACATTGATACAAATTTGGGTGGTTTTTTCCTTCTTACCTTTACCGAGTGACGGAGAATGGGTATCCAGAAGTTCCCTGTTGCCTGGTCTTGCTGGGTTTGCCACCACTCCAATTCTCGCACCGCTGCTTCTAGGACTTGGGTGAACAACTGGATCTGACCTGCTTATTCGGTTCTGTGTTAGAAAGAAAACTTTTTGGCGTTCTGTAACTAGAACTGGGCCTTTGCTCAATGTGTTAGAGCAAGTACATAATCGTTCTGAGATTTGCAAATCAGTATCTTTTTCTGTGAGTGCGAAATAGAAAATCTTATTAAGACTTTCTATAACTTACAGAGTGAAAGACATTGATTTTCCCTGAACAAGGTGTTGACTGGATCACCATGAAACCATCTTCTTTCCAAGAGGCATTTTAAAGCAATATTTTTGATCAGCTCTGTGCAAAATATTCCACAACAGTCCGAATAACTTTTTTCCTTACCTCTGGTATCCCAGTGAGGTCACATTCTGTTAAAAACATCCTGTCAAGCTTGGTACAAAAGGGCTCCAAAGAATCAGAATGCAGAAGCTATGCAACTTGCTGACTAACTTTGCTCTGTGTTATTTACCAACCACACAAAGAAAATGCTGTCTATTCAAAACACAGTTCAAAACTCTCTTCACAGAAAGTGAGTGAACAAACAGTCCCATGTCCGATGCTGTAGTCACATCTCCCATGAGGCCCGGTGATAGCTCTGGGGCATGGGACGGAGTGACACCACCAGCAGTCATTACAAGGCACTTTTGTAAACAAGTTGTGTGTGTGCGCAGAGGAGGAGGAAGAGGAGGAGGAGGCGGTTGTTACTTTTTCTCTGTCTTAACATTAAACTATATTTGCTTTATCCTCTCAGAACTTCAGTCTTGCTTAGACTATTGGGTGTGTTTGCTCTAGTACTTGTAGAATATCTTCCTCACTATAAACTTTGCAGGATCTAGATTTGTATCCCTGGAGCCAGGTTAAGCAGCAGAAGGTAATTCAGAGTTTCCAGACCGATCACAGAAACCTATAAAGAAACTCATTGGATTATCCTACTTCACAACTAGCAAAAGCAAAACACCTGTTGAAAGCCTTTTGCTTTGGCTCGTTATAGAAATAGGCCTCAGTTATAAAAGCCATACCCAAGTTTCAAGTGTTTGGTATTTCCAAGACTCAAAGTGAGGTTTCTAACCCAACTTTATGACTTTGCCTCATTATGTAGCTGAATTCTTAAAGTAATTTGGGATTGCCCTAAAAATCAGAGGAATTTCATATTTTGCATTTCAGTTCAGTAATTTCAATATTCCTAAAATCATAAACCCTCTCCATCCACTCTCATTATTTTAAATGTATCTATTCTTTGGAAACTCTTACACCACTAGTCAGAAAGCCAGATTTTGGAAAGAAGTGAAATTTCTTCAGGTCTCTATAGAAAGAGTATTACTATATAGACCCAACGCTTCCTGTACTGGTCACTGGCCTCCACTTCGGTGCTTTTCTTTATACTTAAAATAAATCACAGACAACAACTATTTCCAGATATGGAAAGATGAAAAAATTGTCCTCATTGATCTCTTTGTAATTTCATTGTTTAACTGTCAGACCAGCATTGGAATCCTCTTTCTGCCACCCAATCCAAACCATCCTTCTTTCTTATCTACATGGCAGTCCTTGCCATGATTGCATTTTTTTTAACTCCTCCTTAGTAAATATTTTTCCTTATGCTTTCAGAGGTCTAAAATACAGGTGTTATAAACACCTGTTGTGTATGTTTGTGAGAGAATGTGAAACATGGTGACATTATGTTGCAAAATAAACACTAGTCTACTTTTCCTTTTGTGGGACCTGGTTCTGCAGCGTAAATGTGTATTCTGATCTTATCCCAAGTGAAATACCTTTATAAGCCTTTACAGGTTTTGACATTGTTTTTTCCAAATCTTTATTCCAGGAATAAGGATCATTCCAGGTATGACATGAAGGACATTCAACTGTCGGTATACTTGAACAGAATCATTCATGACCAATAATTGGATGACAAAAGTATAGCTTTTCAAAAGGTAAAAGTTTTCTAGAAATACACAAAGCCTCAGACTACCTAGCTATATTTCTTTAATCAATACTTGAAAATAATGCCTTTGAAATATGTATGGTGAATGATCTTGCAAGTAGAATTTGTCAAAGGATTTTTAAAACACATGTGATTGTTCCTCAGTACACCACAAACAGCCGGTCTTTGGTCAGTCTGCAGCGGTGCCTTGTCAAGCAGTACTGTTCTTCAAAAGTAATCACTTACAGAGATCACATGAACTTTCACTTCTCCATACCAGCTGAAGACACTACAACATTTGCTCTTGCTTTTTAATGGAGACTTCGAAAAGCACTGGAACCTATAGGAAGTTGTCTACGGTTTTTTGTATATTTATTTTTATTCCAAGTTTACATTATAAGGTCTTCTCATCTCACTGAAATAAGTAAAACATTATAGAACAGTGTATGTATATTCTTCCTCTTTCCCAATAACCTTACTGTTCCACTTAATTAACTGTATCTCAAGAACACATACCCTTACCTATTGCAGTATACAGTAGGTTAGTTATTTTCACAGTATCACCATGAGGTTAGAAAGCTGATAGTCCCTGTTTTATGGACTTTAGTTAGGTCTTCCTCTTCAGCCTTTTCTGAGCTCTTGTACCTATTTTTGAATAGGTCAGTACCAGCATGCAGAAGGCTGTACATGAGAGCAAGGTCCACAAAACGTCAGGCCTCCTGAGTCCGAATATCTGACTGATTTTCTCTTCTCTATTACTGATCCTATAAGTAGATTTTGAAAGGTATACTTTGCTTTTATGGGGAAATCTACCAAACTACATGAGTTAAAGGAATCTAGCATTTAAAATTGTGTTCAGGTCATACTCCTTTTCTGTACAAGCCTAAATCAACAACACCACTGCGAAAAGAACAAAGAGTGAAAATGTCACTGTGTTATGGAGACAGTTTCACGTCCTCTGTTTTTTGAGCTGTGGGTATGTTTCTGCTCTGGTGGCTTTGATACACCTGAAGTTATCTGTGCTGGAAACTCTTTTTGTCATTTGCAACTTGGCATTCCATGTCCCACACATAAAATGGTACTCAATAAAGGGTACCCATTAGGCACTGTCCTTTGGGCCTCAGTTGGAGATGGACTCCTCTGCCTTGATTTTCTGAGGTCTGGACTGTTAGTAGCTCCATTTGACTTAACAATGAGTATCAGATTGTTTTATTTAAGAGTTGTAAAACTGAGACAGAAAAGTCAAGCTCAGATTCTCAGAAGTTCCTCCTATCTACCTCTTGCCATCTATTACATCTTTAACAATACCAACAACAGTCTATATGCGTGCTTTTAAAAAATTACCACATACTTCAATCTCATGGAGAAAGAGGTTTAGAAAATTTAAGTTTTGATGTTTATTTTCATAATGTATGTCACGTGGGAGCTAAGATGTGAACCTAATAATGCATTTAATGCCAAAGACTCTTCTCTCTCTCCCCAGCATCCCCACCAGGGAAATGAGACCAAGCAAGACTGATGCTAATTATGCACACAGAGGAGCCCTAGCTGCAATCACCAGCCTGCTGCAGAATTCTCTGTGGATGACAGGCAGAGTTGGCAAACAAAAGTAGAAGGGGGTAGGAAGAAAGAAAGAAACAAAATGCTATTCCTGGCTATTCACAAAATACATCCAGCACTTAAAAATCAAACCTAAATGCATAAAAGAATCCAGGCAGACCATTCAAAAAGCATTTAGTTAGGTGTCTAATAACTCCAGAAGCAATGTTGGATACCAACCAATCACATGCTCCCATCAGGTGGTTTAAAAAAATAAAACAAAAGATTTAAAAAATCCCATGCTTCCTCCTTTTCCATGTAATTACCATGAGTTACAGTTGGGGGTGATGCTGCAGAGAGGGGTGGGGGAAGTGAGGTGAATTTGAAACAGATAAAAGCTGGGTAAACCGCTCCCATAGTCAAGTTCATGAAAAAGTACTTAGCCAGAAATAAACACTGCTGATGCTTTTGTTCTGGTTTTCCACTGAATCTTTTTCTGGCCTTCTGATGTGCCTCCTATAGGTTGTCTCTGACAGGCAATCTTGTATGCGCTCACAGTCCCAACTGCTAGCACCACATTTATTTATTTATTTTCAACCCAAATAAACTCCTAATGGCTTAACATAAAACATTTGGATTTTCTTTTTTTTTTTTTGTTGCACAGTAAATAATAAAAAAGCCAGAAGCACAATAGGCCATAAGGGAATGAAAGGGATGATTGTTCAAAGCCCTATTAAAAGGTTTGTTGCTTTATTTATATATTTTTTTAACAACACCATTTCAAAGCCTTTTAAAGAAGGCTCCTCCTCCCCAGTTGCCTGCCAAGATAGTACTTAGCTGAGGGAGGGAGTGGCTGCTCTTTAAAAGATGATGGTATCTATTAGAGAGCAAAGGGGATATATATGAAAAGGCTTTCCCAAAAGCAGTTGTCCAGAAGGGCCAATGAAAAGAAACAAAAGGTATGAGATGATGATTAAATGGAAAAAAGATGGGAACATTAAAGCAGAGAGTGCTGAGAGACAGAAGAGATTTTTTAAAGCAAAAATGGTTCTGTTAAGGTCCTTTTAGTTACGCCATTATACTAACCGTGCTCCGTATTTAGGCATCTGTCAGGTAGTAATTGTGAAGTACTTCACAAGAATTAACTCTGGCAGCTCTCTTTCATAAGGTAAGTGGGGGACAGAGACCCACTCACATACAGGCAGAGCTCAGGTTGTACATCTGGTTTCCACAGGGGACCAGAAGACTCTGTTGACAGCACACCACGTAACAAAGCAATGGGCACAGAATGGTAATTCTTCCCCTCGGTGTGCTACATTATTTCATTACAGGTATTAAGTGACTTGTCCAGGTAGAAGAAATGTCATAAGTAGTTGAAATATTTGGAGAAAAGGCTGAAGTTTATGTTCACTTTCCTTTTTTCTTAGAAGTAAATATTACAGTCTAGGTCTCATTCTTAGAAGAACTCCTCCACAATCTTTCCATTGTTGCCTCAAAATGCTGTCTTGTTTCATCATCACACATGTGATTGCAAGCCCCCAGATAACTTGTGCAAAGCTGAGTAAAAGCCACCAAATGAGGTCCTGCATTCGCAGGAAGTAGCCAGTGCAGTCACCACTGGTACTATGTCCATGGTGACCTCTGTTGGTAGAGAGATGGTCTGTAGGTTGCACTGACTGGAGTTTTTCTAGAGCTCATGGTATCACTCCTAGACATTAAGAATGATGTATCCCTCTTTCGGGTACTTGAATACTCCTGTGCGGTTAAGGAGGGAGTGTGAAGAGATCTACCTTTCCTGGTAGTTTACAGTCAGCTACATCACCTTCCATTATCAGAGTCTACATCAGTAAAGTGATTCAGGAGCCTTTGATACTTCCCATCTCTTAAGAGCAAGAAAGAAACTAGTGCAAGGGGATGTTTTCATTGTAGCTTGGCTGCAACAGAAAAACCCCTCCTGAGGAGAGCTGTATAAGAAACACCTCTGTTTCAGAATTGAAATTTCATCTTGTGAAACTAAAGGTAACTTCCATTTTCATTTATATGTTTCTGATATGAAACGACTGTGGAAATTTGAGTGGAAATCTCCAAATAAGCCCTACTGAAAACATTTCAAGGACTCTTAGGCTTTAAAACTGGGCCACAGGCGGTTTTAGTATAAATGTTCTAGAATAAGGTGTACATAGGTTCTTCAGAAATTATTCTTTTCCTTACCAGATGACTGTTGCCTGGATTAGATTCTGTAAATCTCTCAGGTGTTAAGTTTTAGTATATGAGATGGAAAAGACTTTGAAAAGTAATGTACAATGTGTCTTTCTGCATGACACAGCTCTGAAGCTGTTAGCACACTGACTCATAGTTCTGAGATCAAACCAGGGCAAACTCCAAAGCTTGCATCTTATTTCAGTGATAAACAGTTTGCTGAGCCTGTCTACCTTATTTATCCTCTGTAGCTAAACAATGCAATCTTTCCTAAAGGAATCTATGAAAAGGCTGAAATAACCCAAGGTTAAATGAATTATTTTATTTTAAGAGGCTTCTATTACAAGGAATATTCCTTGTACACCAGGTTCCCATAAAATTGTACTTGTATGATGCTGTTTTCATGGATTCACACATTTGACAGAGTTGGAAGGGACCTCTAGAGATCATCTAGTCCAACTCTTCTGCCAAAGCAGGATTGCCCAGAGCACATTACTCAGGACTGCATTCAGGTGGGTCCTGAAAATCTTCAGAGGAGGGGACTCAAGGGGACTCCACGACCTCTCTCAGCTGGTTGTTCCAGGGCTCTGTCACCCTCACTGTAAAGAAGTTTTTCCTCATATTTTAGTGGAACTCCCTATGTTCCAGCTTATGCCCGTTGCCCCTCGTCCTTTCACTGGAAACCACTGAAAAGAGTCCGGCTCCATCATCCTTCAACCCACCCTTTAGGAACTTGTAAACAAAGATGAGGTCTCCTCTCAGTCTTCTCCAGGCTAAAGAGCCCCAGCTCTTTGAGCCTTTCCCCCTAAGGGAGGTGGTCTAATCCCTTAATCATCATAGTTGTCTTATGTTGGACTCTCTCCAGTAGTTCCCTGTCCCACTTGAACCGGGGGGCCCAGAACTGGACGCAGTATTCCAGTTGTGGCCTCACCAGTGGAGAGTAGAGGGGAGAATGACCTCCCTCGATGCTGGCCACACTTCTCCCTATGCAGCCCAGGATTCCATTGGCCTTCTTGGCAACAAGGGCACATTGCTGGCTCATGGAGAGCCTGCCATCCACCAGAACTCCCAGATCCTTTTCCTCTGTAGTACTTCCCAGAAGATCCACTCTTAACCTATATTGGTGTCTGGCGTTCTTCCTCCCCAGGTGCAGGACCTTATATTTGTCCTTATTGAGCCTCATTAGGTTCTTCTCTGCCCAGCTCTCCAGCCTGTGCAGGTCATTCTGGGTGGCGGCCCAGCCCTCTGGAGTGTCGGCCAACCCTCCCAGTTTGGTATCATCAGTGAACTTGCTGAGGATACACTCTCCCCTCGTCCAGGCCACTGGTGAATATGTTGAAAAGGACTGGGACGAGTACTGACCCCTGAGGGACACCGCTGGTTACAGGCCTCCAACTTGACCCTGCTCCATTAATGACAACCATCTGAGTTCTGTCACACAGCCAGGACTCATCCACCTCACTGCCCCTTTTGTGGTGAAACAGTGGCTAAAATGTGGTATATGCTGTGAGGTCAAGCAAATCTTTGCTAAATCCATTAAAATTACCGGAAAGAGAGGGAAGAGAAACTGTCTCCAACAGAAAATACAGAAAGACTTAAGGTACCCAAAGGAAATTTCCTTTTTATGCAGCATGGCCAGGACTCTGAAATATCTCTTTATCATCCTGAAAAGGCCATGGGAGCCTTGATACCTGAAGCAGTTGTGAGCTCTGTTTCTCGCTGGCTGAAAGGAAGGAATCCTAGCAGTGCATCCCTCACCAGTGTCATGGGGGACTTAGAAAGAAGTCTAGGAGACTTAGAAAGAAAGACTACAGCTGTGCAGACAACAGTAATGACTGTAGCCACAGGCATGAGCCTCCTAGAAGAGAGGATCAAAATTGTTTTCTCTCAACACTGTAAAGATTCACTTTTTTCTGTGGTGCTTTAAAATATAAGGCTATGTGCAGCACATACACATACCAGTCCAAAAAGACTACTTAAACCCATTAGATGTTTCCAGCAAATTCTGTGGGTAGAGAGTGTTCAGTGTGATTGTGTTCATTTTAAAACATAGTTTGCTTGAACTAGTCGTAACCTAATTAAAACACAATACAGGAACTGCATTTTGAAGTGTCATTAGCAGAGGAGAGACCATCTTGTTATGGGTAATCAGAGACTCCCTGAGGATGAAGAGGCCAACATCTGACCCACTGGATGTACAGAAAAGTCTCAGGAGTTTTACAAACGGCTGAGAAGGGAGAGTAGTGATGTTTTTTTCAGCTAAAGAGAAACCCATGGCTTTCGGGCTTGAGAAGAGCTTGGGCTGCCACCCAGTGGAGGCAGGTACAAATTTTGTACGGACTCAGCCTCCGTCACAGGAGAGCCAGCCCTACAGAGAAAAAAGCAACGCCTTAATGGCATTTTTGCTTCTTGCACACAAATTATTCTGGATTAACATATTCCATCTAGAAGTTCAAACACAGCTTTTCTAAATGCTAACCTAGAATCTTAGTCAGGATGTGAAATTTTGTCTTGCTAATCTGCAGTAATAGTTTCCCTAGGACAGAATAGAGAATATCACAGAATATTCTGTAATAGTTTTTGTAGGACAAAATTTGACTGATTGTTGAATAAACTTCCTAAACAAATAATATCAATGTACTTGTTATATTATGGTTTCAGCCTGTTAGACCATTTTTCTTCTCCATTTTCTTTGGCACTGTTATTGCTATTTGTGACCAAATATATGACTTTTATAGAGATGGGATCAGTTGGAATGTAATTTTACTAGCAAAAAATGCACTGCCTTATGGAAATAAGAACAGAAGTCATTCCTATAAAACATCTAGATCACAGTTGAAGTACTGCCAGAACAGATGAGAAAGAGATGTTAACCTACATGTATTGACAATTAAAGAAAAATTAGGCAAAGTTCAATATCTAGACTGACTTATATAGGTGCTACATCATTTTTTATTACTCTCTCTAGTAACTCCCATCTGGCATAATGCCATGCTCCAGGAGCTAACATAAGCCTACTTCCTGATTGTTTTTCTTTTTTGGGTATAATTTCCTGCATTTCAAATGACTTTTCAAACATCTTTCTTGTTTACAAGAACCAGAAAGTGGAACATCCCATACAGAAATGGGATAAACTAGCAATATCAAGAAGTTTTTCAGAGAAGACATATTAAAACTGCTTACTTCAATTTAGATTTTGTTTTATTATAATCAAAACGTTTTTTTTCTCACATAAGTTATGATGAGAATGTTTATAATAGTTGCTGAGTACTCAGGCTTACAAAAGCTCTGAGATAACTATCATATCCTCAGAAGAAGAGAGTTCTGATCCCTGAGATACCTAAACTGCTCACAGCGTACCTCACACTTAGTCCGTGATCTCATGTTAACATGTATCTCTTACCTGCAATGCCCAATCCTGGAAATCCCAATTCTCAGACCAGATTTTACAGAATGCTTCTGGTAACATGGATTTTTTTTCCTCTTTGTCTGATAGGTGTGCAAATCTTTTACATCTGACTGCAAAAAAGATCATTTTCCTTGTTGGCATTACTCATTTTCAGACCTGCACATTATCTGACAGATCAAGTGATGCTTAGATTTCTGAAATGCCTTTCACTACCAGACCAGGAATCGTGTACTTGCTTATTAGCAGCCTCTTCTGTTAAAAGATGTTCTACTTATGAGAAATATTCACCAGACCAGATGACATTCATCTACTTACAGCCGTATTGTTGAGTCATTCTCCTTGGACGCAGAAACTTCAGACTCCTGCCTCAGTTGTAATAAGACAGAGTGTTTGAAGCCCACCACCCATTCTTTCTGGGGATGCCTTTTATCTCATGCAATTAAAAAAACCCAATAGCACAAAGCCAGAAATGGTTCCCAGGAGCATCCCTTCTGGGTCACATTGCAGACTATGAGGACACTTCTTTTCCCAGGCTATAAGAGAACAGGTGAATCCTTAGGACTGCAGCCAGAGAAACAGAGAAAGAAAACTCAAAGTGAAAGGACATTTTCCCTTGTTTGCTGTGTTGTTTCTAAAGTCTGGAACAAAATAGCACCATAAAGACTTTCTTTGCTATTTTTAAATAGGAGACTAAAACTCTGTGACTACACTGGCTGCTCTGGATATGTGGTTATTCTGTCCTAATCATTGACCTACAAGGACAGATGTTATTTAGGAGTCTAAGAGTTTGCTGCTCCTGAATTCTGCAGGCTGATCAGCCTCATGTTTGAAGGACAGGTCTGTGCCTTCACTTCCTTCTGAACTATATTTCCCAGTTGCACAACAACAGTCTTGGCACTTGCAAACATTTTATTACCTTTGGGCACTCTTTATACTCTACATGGCAGTGATTTCTTAAGATCTGGTTTGTTTTTTCCAAAGGCAGGTTATGCTTAAAGAAACACACTTTGAACAGAGACATCTAAATTGCTTTTTGTCTTTGCTGTGCTTTGTGTTCATCTCCAACCTATTAGGACATGTGATGCGTACTTGGTAACTGTCAGTCCTGTTTGCCTTGGGAACAAGTGAGTTTAGGTAACTACATTCAAGAATGTGGTCTATCAAACTTTTGCCAGGATGTATCAGTTCCTTTTGCAAGATAATGAACGTGTACAGGATTGAGGACATTCAGCATTCTGTATAACGTGGGCTTTAATAACAGGAACTACTATATATTACTTCCTTAGATAGCTTTTTACGCTACTAGATTTTCACTAAAAGTTGCCACTATGTACCACTATACTCTGAGGTGGGGTCCTCATTTTTCCTGAAGGCTCCTTAAGCTTTGAGATGTTGCCTGCCATTCCTGAGAAAAAAATATACTCCTCCACTTACAAAGGCAAGCACTTTGGACTATTCAGTGTGTAAAAGCTGACAGAGAATCAAGCCAAAACTCATGGGTCTTGGTGAGCCAATAGACCACTGAGTCCTCAGAACTTCAAAACCAGAAGCTAAAGTTAAAACAAAATAAAACGTTGACGAGCAGAAGAAAACTAGATTTTGAAGGGATTTTCTGCAGTACCTGAGATGGATTGTGTTTTTTTAAGATTTAGCACATCTCTGATGCAGGTGCAGAGCAGACACACCTGGCTTAGTATTTGACACAGCGACCTTGGAAAAAAGTCCTGGGAGGAACATTGCAAACACATTAGAGTAAGCTGCATACCAACTACCTTGATCTAAAAACAGGACAGCGGGGTTTGTTAAGCATGACACAGAATTCATAAACCCTTTTTTTCTCTGAGAAAATAGAGGTCTTCATATTAATTTAACCTTAAAAGCTGGGACTGAATACAGTGCAAGAAAACAAAAAGTTCAGTTACCCTCGTTAATGTTAAATTTATTTTTGAGGAACAGTACAGTACAAACCCAGTGAGTTTAATTCTGGCCAAAATTTTGACTTTCAATTAAAACATCACACAAATTGAACTTTAAAGAAGTAATAGCAATGGGCAAATCTTAAATGAGGAAAGGCTGTGTACTTTTCCACTAGTTCTGTTATGATAAAAAACTTCTGGTCAAAATATTTTCATGCCACAAGAGGGAGACACAGGCACATAATTCATTAAAAATGAAGCAAAAGCCTTAACATCCTGTAAATGACGTTTATCAGGAAAGTAGTCTGGCCCATTTGCTCTCTCTTGAACAGCTCTGGAACTGAGGAGGCTCTCAGAGGATTTTCTACTCCACTCCAACAAATTACAGAGAACAGAATTAAAATTCAGGGACATTAAATTTTCACTGAGGTACAGGGAAGGAAATATACAAGAAAATTCTAAGTAACATTCCAAGGAAATAATACAAAAGATGGACTTCTAAGCTTTTCTCTGAGAAGAAGAGTTTGTCCTAGGAATTGAGATGGGGAAAAGATGGATTTGTTCCAGTTAAATTGATCTTGCCATTGTATAAATCAGATTAGTTATAGGACCAGTATTTAAATTTTAGCCATAAGTGAAAATATTTAAAACTGCCATGATAAGAAAGAATCTTTCATGACTGTAAGAGAAAAAATCAACAGCTAATTATGTGATGTTGCTAATATAAGTAAGAAATGTCATAATTCGGCTTTTGTACATAAACTTCTGTTAATGAAACAAATCACAGTTATCAAGAATACAGAACTACTCAGCACCTGGATATCTCTAAAGCTGGGCTGCTCTGAGCTGCCAGTCAGATGAATTTTAGTATTGTTTGTTTTCCATCACTGCATTATATCTCCATTTTGTTAAATACTTCACAAAGCAGATTAAAAGATACACTACCTACCTTGAAGCACTTGCAAAACAGTATCAACAGTGATAGAAACTGAGGCAAGGAAACACTGGGATATTGGAGAACTGTGTTGACAGCAACACATGAATTCAAACAATTTATTCAGCACTGGTACTTGACAAGGGTCAACTAGAGAACATACTTGTTCTGGCAGCTGGTAAAGCTCATATCTGTGTAATTTCCAGCAATATATACTGATTGAAGAACAAGATACAAAAGAAAGAAGAATGCAAAGCAGAAAGCAGAAAAGGTAGAAAGCAAAACAAACACTGTTAATGTGCATTATTCAGAAACTAAGGCACCCCCTTCTCTGCAGTCATCATATTGAGCTGAATAATATTAAAATTAGTTTATATTTCCCTGTTCTTCAGGAGAATGATGCTCTCTATAAAATCAGTACAGAGCTAACACTATACAATGTTCAACAATTTTATGTCTGAACACATAACAAAGCAGTTTGTCATGTGTATTATTTAAATACACACCACACCCCCCACACCCCCCTTCATTTTATAGTTTGAATGCCACAGACCTGTGTTTCTTCTAAAAGGGATATAAACTCTGGAGTTACTCAACCTGTTCTCTAAGGTCCTTAACATAATATGTTGCTCTGCCTCGCAAACACATTTGTTAACAGTGAAATTAGCCTCTTGAAAGAAATTCTTGCAGATTTTTGAGATATTTCCATATCAGGATTTTTAATTGCAATGCCTTTCAAAGAGGTGAGTAATTATTGAAAACTGAAACTAAGTTGCCCAGAGGGCTAAATAAAAAGAGATGTTTTATCTTGACAGAAACATGTTTAAGGGGAAGGGGGGTGGGGAACAAGCACTGTGGTTCCATTAGGATTCACTTTTTTAATGGAAATGGTTGGTTTTGAAACCACTGAAACACTTCATTTTGAAATTGAAACCAGTGATGCTAAAATAGTGCAGAGAAAATTAGTTCAATTGATGAAAGTTTCTAATATCTCCATTTGTAATCACATTTTTTTCTTTATAAACTTGAAATATTGATATGCTTAGAAAAAGTATTTCTGACGAGCTCTCTAGAGGTCCTTTCCAACTCTGACAATTCCGTGATTCCGTCAGCTCTACAATGTTTGTGCAAGCACACAGTTATTATGTTCCATTAAACAGAGAACCTGACAAATAAGGTAGTCCTCTGACATGCAAACAATAAAATTATATTTATGAAAGCTCTGTAAGAAAGTTTCAGTTTCTAAACAATACAGTAAAAGCTACTAGTAGCATTTAGAGCAGTGTAAACAATACAATAGAAATACTACAAGGATGTATAAATGTGGCTTTGAGGCCTATAATGATATTACAGACAAACTATAACTGTAATCCCTAATGACTCTTCCATTCATTTCAATTTTTTCCTGGTTTACTACCAAGGAGCATTCACACTTGTTGCAAATCTTAAACACAATCTCTTTCAGATGTGACAGAAAGCAGTGAGGAACTGCAAATAGATAAAAAAGTAGTATTTTTCTAGAAAGAGAAGTCTCATAAAAGAGAGAACATGCCCTGTGTATAACATCAATCCCCTACTGACCATAGGAATCCCCTTTATTTGCTTATGAAGAAACCAAACTTCTTTCTTTTGACTGTGTTTTCCACAGTAAGTTTTTTTTGGTATCCATAATGTTTTTCTAGATGCACAGATCACCCTTAAATAGATCAGTGGTTCATTTCATCAGAAAGAGCCACTTCATATTCCTTTCTACCTTCCTTACGATCTAGATCAGGTTTACTTCTCACCTAGCAAAGCCTCGGAGCGTTTCCCCAACATCTGAAGATGCACAAAGCCAGGCAAGCTTCAAGCTACAATTAGGAGCTGATGATCCATGAGGTTTCCTTACCACACCATCAAGCATAAGTGGAACTGAATATCAAGTTATTGCCAAGAAGCTACCCTGAATGTGCTCAGCTGAACACAAGAAATGGATTAGAAAAGCAGAAGATCAATGAATGCTGAAAAAAAGTACCACAAAAGTGCAGTTTTGCAGGTTGTTCTAGCAGATTTATCACAGCTTTTATAAAGCCAGTTGGTGCCTATTATACCTCTGGTTTAGACCCAGGACTCCAGGCTCCTGCTGTAGCTGCCATTTGTTTCCTTCCTCTTCCATCAAGCTTGAAGTAAGTTTCCTAGACCCTCTTCAAAAACTGTCTTTCCAAAATCTGGGTCTGAGAGAACACAAAGCAGAATGAAACATTTATAATGCTTGTTTTCATTCCAGCCAGATTAATTAAATACATTATTTTTTCCCAAGTTGTGTCTCTTTTGCCCATGACAGTAATTGATAAGGGATCTCCTCATCTTTGTCTCAACCCAAAAGTTTTTTCATCTTATTTCCCCCTACTCCCAAGTCACCTTAGTCGCCTCGCAGCCAGCCGAGGTCGACTCATTACAGTCACTGTCTTAGGAAAAAAACAGCAGCCAAAATCATAGCACACCTGCAGTACAATTCCACGTGTCCATGTATATGTCTTCCTTTCTCTCAACATATAGATGCACAGCAATGCAGTGGTACCCCAGTAAATAGAGTGTGGCAGCTAATAGTAGATTCCCAGCCTGTGCTGGCATCCACAATGAAACTTTGTGCAGGACAGACCTTGCAGTTTTTTGACCAACCTATTTACAAAGAGTACCTGAAATGTTGTTTTGAAAGATAGTATTAAGTTAGTAACTATCTAAAGATAACAAATTATCTGAGTAAAACTTTGCTCAAAGGTCTGCTAAATCTAGTAACTGGAGGAACATGCATCTTCACTGACATATCAAAACCACATGTTTAGGCACTCTTACCTGGCATAGCCATCATATTTATAACAAAAAGTAAAAATACAGGATTTATTACATTAATTTACATTATAATGAAATATTATTTCTTCCTTTGGGGGAATTCACACAGTCATTCCTTGTTAACACAGCCTGTGTAAGGCTACGTAAAACTATGTAGGGATGTGAATGTCTGAGGCACATGTGAATGTAATACCCGAAAGTGAATGTCCAAACAGAGCTGCCTGAGAAGGTGTTTGCCCCAAAACTGGTAACTTTAAAGAGGAAATGAACAATGACCAAGCTTCAAAGGACAACTAACAGATTGGCAAAACAGTAAGCAGGATTCATTTGGGGCTTTTAAGGGAGTCAGCTTGACAAGGTGTGCAAGAGGCATGAAAATTTGTGATTGCTGGGAGAGACCTGGGCGCGGGAAAGCACTCAGAGCAGAAGTCAAACTGTGTCTGACACTGACAGAAGTCACCTTGGGGCCATCATGACCTTGTCTAGGCCTGACACAGCATCCTCCCCATCCCATGCAGAGGGCAGGCTGCAGTCCAGCTGGCAGGCTGACACAGTATGAGGTGCAGTTGCAGAAGGACCCACAGGTCAGGGTCTCCCTGTATATGGGAACTCATGGGGTGTCATCTCGCCAGCACACAGATTAGCAAACTGCAGGGAGCTGCATGAAGCAGGCGCAAACCCACCTTCAGCAGGACAAGCAAACAGGGGAACCCACCATTTCAGTGGGAGTGGGCATGTGAGTAACCATGCATATAAGGTAAGTGTATGTAGGGCTGAAAGAAACCCTTCTGTGCCCTACTGTGCAAGACTACAGATTTTTTGACATTACTTTTAAAAGGGGTATTTAGAACTTTTTAAGCATTCACTAACATTTTGTAAGTATCGAGTGAGGCATATCTAATCTGCTGATCCAGAATCAGTTCATTGATTTACAGATAACTATATGTCATTAATTAATCAGAAAATGTTTGATTCCTAATTTGATTTAAAACATGAGTTAATAATTTTCCTATGATAACTTCCCCTATGAAGAGAAGAACCTCAGAAGGATTCCTGGACAAGCTCCAGATATTAAATGATTCACATGTGATTCAACTGCTCCATGTGCATATCTAAACTGATTTAGTTTAAAGATAACAATGTTAAGGAACTTGGCACTGCGGGATGGATGATGCCAGGCTGAGTCAAAATACTAGAAAAGGAAATGTTGCAGTATTTTTCTCTGTTTCTGTGGCCAGGGTAAGATGTTAGACTTTGATCAGCCTTGCCTGGAAATTTCAGGCTCCTTGGCCACCTTCTGTCTTGATTCTCTGAGGCACAGTGTTGTCTTGTGAGCCAAATATAGCAAGACTTGCATTCCTTGCAAAGATCAAACATAAAACCTGAGCTTGACCTTGACTGCAGCACTCCCTCTCTGTTTTAACTTCTTACCAGAAAATTGTCAGTTCTGAACATTCACTCAGAAGTTTGCCATCCTCAGGCCACACAGCAAAACTCTCTACCTTTTGCCTTCAAGGGCCCAAAAATGATTGAAAACAGTTCTCAAGAACAAACCCAAAATCCAGTAACAGAATAACAAGGTGGGTGGGGGAGCAAAAAAGGTATTTCTAAAGAAAATTATTGTCCTCTAATGAAAACAATCAGACACTGCAAATGCTTTAGGAATCAGCTCTCAGATTTTCAGGGCCAGTAAGTGCATTAGTATACAAATTTAAAATCTAAAATGAATACATACTCCATATATAGAAAATCCCCTTGAAGTAGAAGGCTGCTGTAGGATGGAACAGACTCCCATAACCACTGTGGATACTCCTCCCTCCTGGGTGATGACTAGCAGTACCTTTAAGCCTGAAGAAGTACTCCAAAAAATCAAATTAATTGGTATTCCCCCCCACTTTTCCACAAGAGAGAAGTGAAAGCCCTCAGACTTACACTGTCGGTAGCAAAATAGGAATACAGTATTCGAGTGCCCTTTGGGGGTAGAGGGGGAGGAGAGGTCTTGTCCCTTTAGTACTGAGCACAGTGAGCCAGTCTATTAATAGGTATTAACGAATCTTTTCGTGCGATTTCAATTGGTCTGGTGGACCCACCACATGTATCTGTTGCAAGCTCTGCTAAGGCAGAAGCTCTGAGTCAGTGTAATTTTGAGCTAACAG
>JAOQGH010000012.1:112839709-112895044 GCA_025769975.1 Gallinago jamesoni
ACAGTGACTAGAGCCTTACTAATAACTCCCAGTAAACAAACCACTGGCAGTGAGAGTAACAGAGCCAGACGTTGATGAAAGGGGTTGGGGCTGAACCTGAGAATAATAGCTGAGGCAGGGAATTAGCATCTTTCTGATCATGACCCCAATTACAACTCAAGACAAATGACATCCTTTAATACAACACCTGGTGCTAAATGTGGCCACTTTAAAATTCACCCTCAAAGGATCTAGCAATGATTTCTGGGCTTTATGTCAGTAGTTATTAATTTCGTTTCTTATGATGGACTTCTCTGAAGTTAAGGTACTACGAAAACCTTGTACATTAATATAGGCAGGTAATAAAGGCATTTCTGCCAGTGAGAATACATAAGGAAATACAGAAAACACACTGGAATATTTTGGTTTAATACACAATTGTGTATTTGTAAATATGTAGGATATTTTGTTTGGCATATTTATACACAGAGCACAAGTGACCACACAACACTAGGTCCTCAGGTACTAGTGGATAATTTTATTATTTATCCCCACATTTGTGAACTTTAATTTTCCTGTGAAAATTTCAGAGTACTTACACAAACAGGAGTACTCTTGCCACTTAAGGAGTAAAGAGGCCGGGCCTTCAGCTGAAACCTTATATGCATTTCTACAAGACAACATTTTAGTCATTACTTTTCAGGCCAAACTCTATTGCTTAAAGAAAAATATCAGTGATTTTTTTTTTTCTGTCAGCTGTGATCCCAGATCTCATACTGTCTTATATACCTGGGCAGGTTTGTTGAAGGCAGCAGATACACCAGCATTGTGTTCATTGTGTCATGTGCTTCTGCGTGTGGTAAATGATTTTTGAAAACAAACGGACAAACCACCCAAAACTATGGATGACAGTGCATGAGGTAGAAGATTTCCTTTAAAATTATACCGCAGTTTACAATTTGCATCACGATCACCTTGAGCAACTGACTCTCATGATGAGAGGCTTTGATTCAGTCTAGTACCAAAAGCACATATGTACATGTGCACATCTTGCTTCACATACACAAGTTTTCAGAAATTTATTCATTTTTAGCTAGCTATCTTGAAAGTATTATTATATTTGGTTAATGTTAGAATAATATATTATATATAAATATACATGGTATATATTAAAACTGAGTATTAATGAAATACTCAAAAATATTTTTGTTTAAATCTTACTAAATTTACTGAGCAAGAAGCAATTAGATAAGGCTAATTACATGCCTAAGAGTAGTGATACATGCCTAAGTGCATTAAGATTGTAATTATTGCTGTTCAGAGCAAAACCAAAAGACACCAATGCCTTATGTGTTCTCAGACAGAGCTTACAACTAAGTGAACAAGAAACATCGCTAGAGAATGAGATGCAGTAGCTCCAAATTCTACCCTGGACAGAGGACACAGGCAATCCCATATTCATCACATTTTCCAAATGCATTTTCCAGCCAGAACCAAGTTGGAAACAGGGTAAGATGTCTCTGCTTTTGCAGCAGGCAAACATGATGCCATGTCTCCAACTCTGGCATCCAACAGTCGAGAGCCACTGAATCAGTTAGTGTCTTCACAGTGTTTCTTCCATCTTGTTAAACCATGTTAGATAGAATAACACAATCATAGAATCATAGAATCATTTGATTTGGAAGGGATCTTAAAGATCATCTGTCTGTAAAGAGGAAGTTGCAAAGCTAGAAGCAGTGGCAAGATGGACAAATAAACATAGAAGTTGTTTTACAGGAAGAACAAGAATGATTTGTCAAAACAGAATCAGTCCATTACCTATCCTGTCATTAATCTTGTTATCTTGTTACCTTTGAGAGATAAAGAACAACAAAACACTGAACATTGAGGTAGAACTCAACTTTTATGTCCTCTGACCTCTGCAGAAGTTTATATCATTCAAGCTTATTGCCCTTTCTCCTATATAACACCTGGGAGAGAAGAATGGAAACCCACATAGTGGTTCAGTTCATGCCACCAAAGCCATGCGTGTACGAAGGCATTGTACAAAGGGTGCCAACAGTTGGGACCTGACAAAAGTACCAAGGGCCATTTACTCTACGAATACCAAAGTAAAACAATGATTCTCTGCTGTGTCAGGATTTACCGGCCTAACAAACTGACGGAGGAAGTAGCAAGGAGTTATTTTGAATATAGTTCAACATATTTAGAGATAAGTAAATGCACATTTGATATGGCAGTGTGCATTTAAGTCTGTGCAAAGTATAAACAACTATGTTTATTTCCCCATCTCAGCATTTGACTCCTTTCCCAAAGGAACTCCTCAACACAATCAGGGTTGTCTCTGAAAGGGCAATTCTGATGAGTTCCACAGGAGTTTTGGTGTAAGAGGCACAATGCCACGCTCAGGGAACTTGCTTCTACCTGGAATTATCAACTTTATTTGGGTTCTTGAGAAGGAAAGTCATCAAAGGCAGAGAGTTTCTTGGTTTTGTTTTTTAAGCAGAACCAAGGCCTACTAGAACAACTGCCAGTTCATGAAAAGATCAAATACTATATAATAAACCCCAAGAAGCCAGGTTAAAAAACAGTTATGTGTTTCCTTTTAAACTCTAAATGACAGTAACACAAGGTGGAAGTCGGGTAACATAAAAAAATGCAGAAGCCAAATAAGTTTGCAACAATCACAGTGAGATCTTAAAAAAATTTGAATTTTACAGGAATAGGGTAGTTTAGAGGAACTAAACTTTGAAGGGAGAATTTAGTTAAGAAAAGAAGTTAGGACTGGGAGGTGTTTGAAATGCTTGTTCTTAAAGTGAAGACAGGTGGTGAATCAGAAAGGGTTACTCTCAGTAATTAAATACTGCAGTAGTGGACATCATAGATACAAATACATATGTGAGTAGAAAAACAAAGCCCAGTCTTAGAAGACAGATGATGCCACAGTATTACTCACTGTGGTGACAGAGCTGAGGCAGCCGTTTCTTTCCTGAAACACATTTCTGGACCTGGCTCCCAAATGGTTATACCTCATCCTGCTGCTGTCTGATGTCAGGGGAAACTGAACTTCCTTCAAACACCCACTAAGAAAGAAAGGCATTCAAACATCCCTGCTTAGCTGCCCACACTGGCAGATGGAAGTTATTGAAACCTACGTCTTCAAACAGAGGCAGGACAGATACTGATTGCTGCCTGACAAAAAGGTGAGTTCAATGGAGCTGTTTTGGGAATCAGCCTTAGACAGAAGATGTGGATCCATTTATAACGTGACAGACTACTGTCTCGAAACCCTATATCCCAGGACATGGTGGTGAAATCTTGGAGGACGACACTGATTCCAGCTGACTCAACTCCACCTTAATGGACAGGAGAGGACGGTACTCTCAGCAGATTGGATGTTCAGAAAGACAACATCTACAAGAAAGTCCTTATTAATTGCTCTGCAAATTGGATGAAATTGTACATGTGCTGTTTCTGTTAATTTTTATGTTTTATGGGATTATTTAGAAAAGCTAAACTTTTCAAGGGTCCTGATTTTGAACTCTTCTATTAGTACTTAGCCTAAATTCTGCCCATTAACATTGTGTTGGCATGGTTATTAAGAGAGCTCAAGCAACAACAAAATGTGAAGCAGAGGGAAGAGTGTACATAAATGATTGGTGTGTGAGGGGGGTCTTGTCATAAGAGAGATCATAACAGAATTGAAAATTTTGTCTAAGGGTATAATTACAAATATGGTAATTCCCCCACTTCTGAAACACAATCACAATGGATCAGGAAGGGGCTTTTATTTCAGCCACTTTTCCATTTTATTCTCTACCAAAGGTAAAGTGATAAGAAGAGTATCTCATGGGTCTGGCTGGAGGGGGCAGAAAGATGTGCTTCACATTAGAATCATAACCACCATTATTTAAAAAATCATAAAGCAGTACCCACTATTGCATTTTAAGAGTCCTGAAGAATTATTAATCTGCAAGTGAATTTAACATTTTTGAGATTCTGCACCATATGATGAGGAAGACTTTCCAAGGCAAAAAGTTAATAAGTGTATATGGCAGACTATGGTAAAGTTTCCGTCTTCATAGGACTGGCAGTTTCTCCTTAACCCCTTCTTTATTCAACTCCAATGCTACCTCTCTGGGCACTAATAGCCCAGATTAACAGCCTATTTCTGTAAAAGCAGCTTGAACAACAGAGAAGGAAACATACTGAACACATATTTAACAGTGCTGCAGCTGGGATTTTTTTATTATCCCTAAAGCTGTCTTTTCGAAAGTAGTTGAACATAGTTTCATCGCTGGTCATAGTGCAGAGAGGAAAATCAATAATTCAGAACTGATTAAAAATAAAGATTAAAAAAAAAAAAAAGAGGGGTATTTTGTTTTGCAAAACACTGTTGCCATGCAAAACACAGACCAGATATCTCTGATCTCATTTTATTTGAATTTGAAGTTTTAGACTCTCTCGTGCAGCTGAACTGTCCTCTGCACAAAATTGGAGAAAGCTGAATATAAATCATTCCTGCTTCTTCATGGTCCAGGAGTGACATGTCCAATTAGTCAAGCAATTAAAAAATGTTTTGGACACATTCTTGTAGTAGAAAAAAATATAAGAAAATTAATTTTAAGGCAAACATCTAAGTCATTCCTAAGAAAATTCACTATCTTCATGTTTTGTACATGTGATAATAGGAATGAGCTCCTCAATAGCTCAAATAATATAAAAGATAATTTTTGATAATTTCACTGGAGGTTGATTAAAATTGTACGAGAGCACAACCTACAAATATTCTTTATCATGAAGGATTTTACAATGGTATACTTTTCTCTGAGAGAGGTTCTGGACATTTTTCTGAAGATATCCACAAATAAAACTAGTACCTTGAGTGTTAGAAAAATCTTTCCAATTTCTCAAACTAATTGAAAGGAATGGAACTGGAGGGTAACTCGTTCTCCTCAGGTAATCACAAATTTTCATGTGGGACTGCAGCACATTGACAAAAGCAACCTCACAAAAGAAGAGTAATTCATTTCACTTTTGAAAAATCCTTCTTTAGTACTTCATTCACACTCTCTGAACCACTACCTCAATTCCAAGAGAAAGGTTTCTGCTGTTACCCATCAAACTTAAAAATTAAAATAAATACAGATTTTCTTCATTGATATCCAAGGGGGAAGTTACCACTTCAGCACCATAGGTCATGTGTTCATGTTTTATTATCTAAGGAAAAACAGATCCCATTAATTCTGAAAACATAAAATTTCCTATCTGGACCTACGTAACACCCTTTAGTGACAATTGCCTACAAAACCCAAAGACAGCATTAAAGTATCTGTCACATAATTATAAAATCAACAGGTTGCTGTATTTCACATTAACTTTTCCCCTTCTTTCTTTAGCATTTTCCCCTGTCTCCCAACTTCTTCTTTCAAATACCCATAATAACACCGTTTCACACTAAAGTTCTTTTCCTTTAAAAAGAAAAAGAAAAGTCTTACTTGTTAGAAGTTAGGAAAACAGCTCCATGAGTAAGGGAAGTTTATAGTGGCAAACTTTTGAAGAACTCTGATATTAAAATCTGATCCTCACACAGACACACACACAAACACACAAAAGTTTCCACAAACTTTGAACTCATATGACCAACTTTATCTGCAGCAGCAGCTTCTCTTTTTCTCATGTACTCATATTCAAAACTTCCACTCCAATGTACATAGATTTACTTACTGCATGCAGGTTACTTTGCATTTACTTCCTCCTTGTCATCTTTATTGCTTACTTCTAGTACTCCAGCCCTGCAAATACTTATATACGTGAAAGCAGTACACTACCTAAGAATTTTCTCCCAAATTACAATAGCCTTTTGGGGATTACAGCTTAGGAAAGTAGAAGCAACACTACTAAACTTTTGTTACTTAATTAAAAATTGATTTTTCCATCAGACTCAATGATCTTAAAAGTATTTTCCAACTTAAATGATTCTATGATTCTGATTTTATTAAAATGTTCCAGGCAAAAAAGAAGATAAAATACATGACATCTTTTGGGGATAATATCCTTGTAAACTGCCTTAAAAGGGGACTTTGAAAATTGAAAGTCAAATGTAAATGACTCCTTATATTATCTTCAATTCAATATTGGATATGTTTTAGAAATTATCATTTTAATAGTTTAGTTAATACTTGATTTTATAGTTGGTTTATGCAAGATATAAATCTTTTCTCAGAACCCCCTCCCATTTTTATGTTCTTCAGAACTTCCACTATCTTTTTCTTATCAAGCTTATCTTGATTATTTTATGCCCAAGAGAAATATGGGTCTGAAAAAGGTTAAGAAACACTGAATTTCAAATGTTATTCTGCATACTTTGAGTGCATATAACTAAGGTCTGATTATTTTATATATATATATATATATATATTAAGGTCTGATATAACTAAGTCATATAACTAAGGTCTGATTTCACCTGGCTAATTTCAGAGTCCACATCTGTCAAGAGCTATTTGCACAAAATTCCTGCCTCACATATACACTCTAATAATGTATTCTGTTTTGGGGAACTCTTCTTCTATTCAAACTTGTCCACATCAGAATTTAAACATCAGCACAACACATCGTATGAGTATACAATAACATAGAGGGGAAAAAAATACAAACATTCATACATCCTTATTCATATATCACTAACTAGAATTGCCTCTATCAGATTTTCTTATAAAGCCATGGCTGAAAGTAATACAGCACTGCATTTAACAATTTAGTTCAAAAAATTTTTCTACGTTATATAGAAATGCTCAGAATTATTTAGAAGTGACTTATCTGTTATAGTTTGGTATAAAATCTATATAAGTAGGAATTTCTCCATTGAAAATTCTGGAATATGCTTCATATAAAGAGCTTCCTTTTCCAAAAAAACTTCACTTCTATGTTGAAAAAGCACAGGAACAAATTACAGCACTTTGACTTTTTATATCTTAGGTACCCTGCTTATACAAATAATACAAAGTGTCACAGAAGAATTAAAATTACATTAGTTTTCCTGAAAGTGACATATATGAAGAACCAATACTTGAAGAGTAATGTCTGAAATTCTGTACTACTTGCTCCTCGCTCCAGCGCTCTGATTATATTTAGTGTCTTATTAGCCATATTTGACACAGACTCTGAATATATTTTACACATAAAGAGAGCAACACAAGTAATTAGTTTTTTAATTAAGAGGATGTTGGAACAAATCTAAAACAAAGACAGTAAATTTCAAAGGTTTTGTACCTTTCCTTGTTCCCTACCCTCAAAGGCTTTCATTTATAGTGTTTCCTTACAGCTAAAATACAGGAAGTCATCTTTAATCTCTAAATACAAACATTTAGGTGAGCCTACAGGACCAAACATACCCCCATCAAGTCTTCTGAGCATATTGTTTTAATGAAATGTAAAGTACACAATAACATATGAAAAAAAAAAAGTAATCTTATAGCTCCTCCTGTTTTGGTAAAAACCCTGGGCTGCCAGCAGTTTGGAGCCTGGTGCTTATCTCAGGTGAACATCTATGTGTTTGCTTATCTCAAACACAAATACAAGATGTCACAAATTAAAGATTAGGTTAGAGGCTTCTCACAGTGTTCTTGGCAAAACCAGACTATCCCACAGGCACAACTACGTGGAAATACGTGCCATCGTACCACAATCACTCTATTAATTAACAGAAAAATGTAAAAAATGTTTCAGCTACTGAGAAAAAGACTAAAAGGCTTTATCCAAGATGAATCCACTTTTAATAGACATTCCTCTCATTTCCTCCCAGATAGTGAAATATTAAAAGGGATTTAGTGTCTATACTAACAAGGTGATAGTTAAAAATGTGGGGGCCAAAGTAGTCCGGGGAATAGTTATGCTGCATACTTCTGTTTAGTCAAATGCACACTCGCCAAGGCAACTGGGAGGAGAAAACTGGTCAAAAAACCATCCCAGACTTCAGCACTGAGGTTCTTTAAATGGAAGATGAGCCTACAAGATAATGAGAGGAACATTTTGGAAGTTTAGACACCAGGGCCAGAGTGGGCCAGTGTATAATGAATTCCCTGAGAGCCATGCACTTGGGAAGTTTGGAAAATAGACTTGAAATATACTAAAATCAACGGCATTCAGGAATTAGGAAATACTCCCTCATACAGCAGCCAACACATTCACCTGCTTTCTTGAACATTTGTTTGAAGAGTCTTGCATTGGTGGTGACTATGGCCTCAGCATTTGCTTCCACAAAGCTTGTTCAGAAATGCTGTTGTGTAGCACAAGTAAAGTCCTGGGGTAGTGCTGGCTATGGCCACATGGTCAGTGACACAACACCCAGGGGAAATAATTATGTGGGGGGAAACTCAGCCTTCTGAATAACGCTACTGGGAATGACTGGCAGAATTAGACACATACATGTTATTGGCAGAAGGGAACTAGTTTGATAATACTTCTTCCAGCCGTCACCAACCAAAATTCCCAGCTCTCTGCAGATTTATACTGTGGGTATTAGTCCTGGCATATATCAGCGTGATTACTCTATGTCACATGCAATACTGACTGTCCTGAAGTCATAAATAGGAACAAGAGTAACAGGCCTCAGTGTATAATGAGCACAAAATAGTAATAAGCACATAATTAGGGTGTTAGCCTTCACTGAAAAAGAGATGTTGGAACTTTAAATGAAAATCTGTATTAAATAGAAGTACCTTAAGGGACTCTTAAAAGCAACAGTGACAGCAGCTGGAGAAATAGACCAACAGAAAACACCAAGCAATAACAAATGAATAAATTGGAAGGGCAAGAAACAAGAGGAGCAAGTATTGTAGTGAAGCAAAAACATGCTCATGCAGTAGTGAAAGATAAAAATGAGGAAACAAGAATAAATGTAAATCGGTTGTGGATTTGGCTTTTAGAAAGGACATGGGAGAAAGCAAGAACTACCGGTCCAATGGAGATTAAAATTTAAACCCCAGGTGTTTGTTTAAAATTGGTACACATCTCTGGTACTCACACTGATGTTTTCTTAAGGTAAGGCACAATAAATGATTACTAATAATACTGCACAGCTCAGGTGCATGCACATGTGAAGATGAATACAAGCTGCAAAGATTAAGCTTTGAATTCAAAAGTGGATTCGTTGATCAACATAAAACACACATATACAAATTTCATTAAAATTACTCCTAAATTTGCTTAGGAAAACACCATATTTTAAAACTGTGAGATAAACAAACAGGCCTGCCTGCTTTATTTTTTTGTATTCTCCTCCAATGCTCCCATAGATTTTTTTCATTGCGGTGAACTAGAGCCTTTCTGTGAAACTAACTGACAGCTTCTGAAACGTCTAAGCTTTTGTGGGAGTTGGAGAGAGAAGGAAGTGAAATGCTGCTCTGGGAGGAAGTGGCTCCGTGTCAGCAGCAGATTGGATTCTTCCCCTCACTACCTGTGCTAAGCTGTGCCAAACAAAACCTTAAAACTGTGGGTCAGATTCTCCAGCCTGTTACAGCTGATCCAGAACCTCCTCTCAAAAACCCCCAAAGAAGTAATTTTTCATAAGTGAGCAATGAAATATGATTATTCTTTCCAGTCTTGTTAAAAAAAAAAAAAGTTGTAACAAGCTACAAGTTGTAAAGACACCCTAGGATCATAGGACAAGTAGTACAATATCTTCAACAATGATTAAAAGTCTTTTATATTTTGCCCAGAAATCTAGGTGTCAGGACGAAGAACTTGTTACCTTGAAAAGAGAAGAAAGTAGCAGAAATTTACTGGTATAGGTCCCCTTTCTTGATAACAGGCAATTACCCCATACAGCTCAGAAAATAAAACTGCTGATAATTGAACGCACTTGGGCATAGAGTCCTGGTTTTATCTTCCCCAATTTCAAAATGACAGCCCAGAATTACATAATCAGAATCATAGTTAAAATCAAAAATTGATTATTATATTTTCTAACTGAAGTATCACAGAACACCTTGGTAGCATTAACCATATCTAAGGTCTTCCCTTTCTTCCAGGCACATTGTTTCGTATTTTCAGGATCTGGCAATACTCCATGGAAAAGGTCAAATAAATGGCAAGATTTTCTGAATCTTCAATTTCATTTACCCAGCCCTCTAAAATACCAATTAGATAAATTAATTAGACATTAAAAATTCAAATGAGTCCATTAAAAACTATTAAAATAAAAATAAAATTTACTAGAGGAGATAAAATATTCTATTTCTTGTGGCTAAAATTAATGTGCAATCCTCTTTGCAATCTCTAATTATTCATGCTTTACAAAGAGAGACTCGTCCTTTTGTTTACCTATTTGGTAACAGCACTGCAGCACGCTTTCTCTGTCACCAGACTTACTTGAACATGTAGGCGGGAGAAGTAACTGTGCACCTCCTTCTTTTCTAAGTGTGCACTTTGAGTTAGACTTCTCAAATAGGACCGCCACTGTCCCCCCTCAAAGGCCTGCGGTTCTACCTCTGGCTTAAAATAGAGAGGCTATTATCTCAGCTCTACAGTCAAAGAGGGGTACCAAACATCAATGCCTCTGTGCTCCTTGAGAGATATGCATAACAACTTGTACTACTCTGATATGTGTTTCCTTTTAGAATTAAAAAAATTACACATTTCCTGCTGTCAGTAAGGAAATCAGGATCATAAACCTTTAAATATTGAATACTGAGTTTTCATATCCTTCTTGAGGACACCGCAAGGCTCTCTAAATAGCAAACAAAAACTTGTAGCAACAGTTTAAATGGGACTAATCATGTTATTTGCCAACATTTCTGTTGTACATTTAAACTTTTTCTAATTGTCAAATGGACTATTATATGGGGCATCTATTTTCTTTCCTCAGTACAGCATTACTGAAGATCTGCCTTTTGTTCCCAGAACTTTTTACATTATAAAGAGTACTAATTCTATTTCACTAATTTTCTCCCTTGTGGAGTGGGATTTGGGTTTCCAGAGATTTTCAAGATGACTATTACTGCTGACAAAGTGCTCTTGGCACTGTTCCAGCTCATTTCTTCCTCCACTGAAAACTCATCTTCTGTAATGTTTCTTCCTATTTGTTTTTGCCACTCCAGCACTCAGACACACACAAGAAGGAGTAACATTAAGTTATGCAGGTGTTACCACAAAGATGAAGGGTGTGTACATTTAAACAGTAGAATTTTTAAGACTAAAACTCAATGGAACTAAGTCATATTGAGGAAATTCAACATCCCTTCCAACCCAAATCATTTTAAGATTCTATTATTCTATTTTTAATGAGGATGAATGCCTATTGAGAAAATATGCAACAAGATTGATAAATTAATTATTTGTACAACCTGTGTCTACTGAGTTGGGCACTTCTGAAATTAAGAGTCAAACTCTTTACCTCTCTAGCAAGGGAGGGATAGTTTTCATTTATTTGGTCATTCCTCTTTGAATTTTCAGACAATATTTAGTTATATTTAGCACATTTAGACACTGAAGTCACTAGTCAACAGAAAGTTCTATTATATAGGGTGCTGTAAGTTTATTTTCTCCGAATCATGTTGTCAAAGGGCCTCAGACAGAATTCTGCAGTGCTAGTGGCTGGGTATAAGCTTCTTGGGGGCAGCGATGAGAAACAGCAAGGCAGCTCACTCCTGGCATCAGCCTTCCCAGTTAAGAGTCCAACACTGACAGCATCGGCATGCAGGTTGAGGTTGCAAAGGTAACTGTGCTCTGGAATAACATTTTGGATCATATGTGTTCAAGAACTGGTGTGCTGATGTATACAGCTTGAAAAACCAAGGTTCACTAAAACTCTTTTTTTCTCACCTACCTGCATTCTCGTGCTACTGTCTGTAACACACAAGATACAAGTTATTTCAGCATTATCAGACTGCTCATTAGATAATTGCATTCTGCAGATGCCTGGCAATTGTTTGCAATTGCAAATTAATTGCAGAACTACACAGAAATGACAGACTGAACAATCTTCTATGTTGTGGCTAGGATCCTCTTAGAGACAAATTCTCAAACTAAAAAAAAAAAAAGGGAAAAAAAAAACTGGTATAACTATGGAAAACATCTCAGATGGAAAGTAGAAAAGAATTAAAGTAATAGTTTCTGAGTGGGGGTTATTTTTTTTAACTCTAATATCTGCTAAAATGCTATCGTTCATTTTCATGGACCTCATGAAAAGGTGAAGTTCTTGAAATAAGCACTTGAAGTAAGCAGGCAGGTGGGAAGACTGTGGTTTCTCTTGCAGCACTGGAAGAATTGTGGAATGTCAAAATGTAATCCTGCTCTGTGAAGTAACTATATAAAGCAGTAGCACTTTGCTATTCTTCTTTTGTCCTGAACCACTTAAAAATGGCTTAACGGCACATTTAGCTCTTAGTAAAACCAAGGCTCAATTGCCTCTTCAGGCTGAGAAGATTTGCAATGCCATCTTGAAAGTGGATATGGCGATGACTGGACTCTCTTTCAGTGACAAGATAATAACAAGTAGGCAAAAGGTCTGAACTCTATGTGTCTCCTCCATGGGAACATCCTATGCATGAAACTTAAGAATCATGCTCATTTTTAAGAATTAAATAATACTTCTCAGCATAAATGACAGTAATTTTGTTAAATCATCTTAAAATGAATAGGCTCAGCACATGAATTGGCAGCACACCATCCTAGAATATTTCATAACACAGGAATTCTCCTAGTCACAACATAGATGCCTATGGAAAAGTTGATCATCCTTCCAGATAATCAAAAATAAGAGAACCAGAGAACTTGAATATGGTGATAAATAACTCTGGGTTAAAAGTTTTATGAGTCAGCATGAGATTTAAAATAAGGATGATGATTAAAATTGGTATGTTTTGCAACCTAGTTTAGTTTGATAGTTTCTTACTTTCGTGATATACCAAAATATTAGCCACTGTAGCTTGAAAAGATTTAATTAATTTGGGTATTTCCATTTGACCACAGTTTTAGACATTCCAGCTGGAAATTTTCTTGTTGTTTGTTGATTGGTTGGATTTTGATTTTCTTAGTGAGGACAATTATTCCTTTTTGAAGTCATAATTGTATGCATGTGACCTAACTGATTTCATGGTAATAAATCAAAATATTATAGGAAATACAGAAACCACATAAAGGACAATGAACATATTCTTCATACAGAGACTATTAGTAATAATAGGAAAGAAGAAACTGCGAGATTAAACACAAGCAGCCTTGTCTGAAGAGAACGGTCATCAACATTTCCATGAACTGTTAGCAGGCTTTCAACAGATTCTGCTAATTCATATTTCCCTGGTTAGGAAATCAGTGCAATGTACTATTGTTGGAGACTATGTGGTACAACATGTGGAATATCTTCATACAAAGTATCTAAATGAGGAGAGTATGTACAGCCTTGTTAAATCAAAGCTGTTCTAAGCAGACTGCTTTTTGTGCTCATCCCTTTCAAATCAATGTAGAAGTATTTCCACTGAGGTCAGAAACAGTTTGGGTAGAAGTCACATGAACTGTATTCAGGCTTAGTTATTTCTAAGGAGAAAATCCAATATTAATTTGCAGCTGCAAGCACATAGATGATTTTTTTTTTTATTACAGGAATTACATAATTTTTGTCATAAGTTTTTAGATTTTTTTCATGCTTAAGCTGTATTTATAATAATACTAAATCAATAGGATGTTTGAGAAAGCAATGTTTCAATTTCTTATTTTTAAAATGAAAATTAAACAAAACCATAACAAGAATTGTAAAATTTGCCTTTGCTAGTGTTCATATCTTTGATTTTCAACATTATACCTGGTGTGGACTGGTAAATTATACTATGCAGGAAGTACTAGAGTTTAGCGTAGTACTTCAGCTGACTGTAAAGATTCATTTTTAGGTTTTCTTCCACTATGAATATATATAGCAGAAAACAATGTTTCCATTATCTAGATAATTTGTTTCTTAGGTCACCCAAAATATACGTCAGAAACAAATTTCCCCATCAGGATTCTCATGAGACACACAAGAAGGACACACTACAATTTTCACACCAGCTCAAGATATTTGTTTTTTTTCCTCGGGAAATTCCTTTTGTACTTATCCAATTTCTTGGTTTTCCTTTCAATTTTCTTCTAAATTCAGTTTATCTGAAAGCTGTCTGAGATGCACCCTTTATAGTTACACCCTTAGCCCTAAGAGTAGTAAATCAAGAATTAGCGATGTTTTATACTTGAATTCATACCTTGCAGAAAGTCTAAGAGGAATATTTAATGTCTAGTTCCACAGGTCATTTCACTCTCAGTTCAGAGGGTTCCTTTTCATGAAAATGTTTTGGCTTTTGCCTATATGCAAAACCTGAGAGGTCACCATTTTGCTGGTTTTGCATACTCAGCTGCCGTTTAAGAGCCACAAACAACAGTCATGAAACATCTTGCAACTGTCCACCATGGACGTTTTTCATAGCATCTGTAAACTAAATGAGGATGAAGTTCTAATATTAAACATGAGACCTCTATTCTTATTAATGGAAAACATTAATTTTGTTTTATACTGATGTCAGTCCATTTTTCTTGAGAGCCATTCTCTTAATGGATAGAACAGACATACTATGTTTTCCTACAGCTTCCTTATATGTTTATACATATGTTTATACAAATATACAAGTATACAAATGTTTATACATGACCAAGCGTACACGAAAAAGACATGGGAAATCTTTAGTGAAAACTCTTTTGTTAGCGATTACTATTTTGCATGCTAAAAAGAGAGAAAAACAAGGCTGTGAACCATCATAGAACACACTGATAAAGAATATTGTTTGATCAGACTGAAAATAACAATTTCTTTCTAACTTTATGTTGCAGTATATCTAACCAGAAAAGGGCAGGGAATTTCAAGTGTAAACTGGCTGGATTTGTCATGTATACTTTTAAAAGGTCCAGTGAAAGATGCTTTCTTCAGTGATGGATAGCAAATACTAAACTAATAAAAAAGAGAAACAAAAACATGGTTACTAATCAAGAAAGCCATGAGATGATTCTTACTACAGCAGAAGACATATACGTCCTATGTAAGCTGCAGAAAGCAACAGCAACACTGCCTAAAAGGCTTTTAAGAGGAGACTGAGTATAAAAGTTAAGATACGCTCCAAGAGAGAGGAGGAGTACAGAGACTGATACCCTGAGCATTACTGGACCAAGAGGGAAAGAGATGGATAAGGGGAAAAAAAAAATTACTTTACTTGATACAAGCAAATTAAACACAAACTTTCTTTTATTCGTCCACTTGCATCGCCTTGCAAAGTTACAGACATTTGTAACTGCATTATCTCTTTTAGTTGTTGCAAATAAATGTTTGTATATGTATTTAGGCTTTAACCTGACTTGGATAAAGTACTATTTTTCAAGTCAGAAAACAAAGCTTGTCCTTCATTCAAGGCTGTGGAGAGTCTTTCAACCAAGCACGTGGCGTAAGTGCTCTACCCAGTGTGCTCTCCACCGCATCTAACAGTGCTCCCTGCGTGAGCCAGGCAAAGGCCAGGGGAGGGACAGGCACCACTAGGGTCAAGGCAGGCAAAAGTGTCTTCCAGTGGCTCTTAGTGGCACTGAAAGCTCCCTCACATTCGTCAAAATGACCTGAGGGTCACAAGGAGAATGTCCCAGGGACTCCAAGGCATGTCTTAGTATATCTGGATTCAGTTACTGGAAGTTGTTTGCAATATAATTTTGAATTAGATTTATATTTTATTTATATTTTATATTTATATTTATATTTTATTTATTCCAAATATACATTTTAATTCTCTGGAGATAAACCCTTTCTTTACTTCTGCAGGCCATAAGTGCATAGTATATAGCCTAACATTTTAGAACCTGAGGTTAGCAGAATTCCCATCTCCTAAAAGCCATAGTTAAAGAACTAAGGAGAAAAAAGAGTTTCAGTATGTCTATTGTTCTTTTGAATCTGCAGGTGATATTTTAAGGCTTAATCCCACAATCATGAAGTCTAGAAATTGATATCTGAGACTTTCCTGCTATTGCTGAAAAGCCATTTTTAAACAAGAGATGCAAAATTGGAAGGTGGTGTTAAATCATAGATAACAAACATAACAAAACACAGACAGTACATAACATTCCACCACATCTTCTTCCCCAATTATGAATTAAGGCATTTTCTATAGCTAAATTCATTAATTGAAAGCCTACGTACAGTCCTGACAATTTGCCCTTTTACAGTAAGTCTGGTTTGCCTTCCATGTGCAACGCCCTGATCAATTTATAATGCCAAAAAAAAATAAAATACAAAGGAACACATACCAAACTGCCACTTGCTGAGATACACATTTATCATGTTGACACAACACAGTCATTGTTATTTCATCCTCATTTATTAAGTATTTTTCACTGTAATTACTGAAAGATGCAGTGTCATCATGAAGCAGTTAGGAATACTTTAAAATTGAAATATTTAAAGTGTGCTAAAAGTAGATTTGGAGAATGAAGAAGGATGTTTCCACATTTCTAACAGAAGATTATAGCAAGTGTTGATAAAATGCTGTGCTATTTTTTTCAGAAAAGGCGTATATTAATCATCAGTAATTTATAGTCTGCATGACTAACATAATTGCTCACAAGGAAAATTTTGTATCTTCTCTCGTTCAGCATTCATTTGCAATATTATTTATACTTATCAACTACTTAAATCAGAAATAACCTTCCTATAGAAAAGAAAATCTGAGTCTACAAAACAGATCTTTTTGTATCATCTTCTGAGTATTATTTACCAAGTTAGGATTTTTAATCATTATTTATTATATAAATGGGCTATCATACAACATGAGGGCTGGAACCTTTTCATTTCATGTCACTTTGGAAATATAAAGAAAAAAAAATTAACACATAATATTACACCAAGTGAAGCTTAGCCCAGGAGCTGAAATCTGAAAGGAAAATTTTTACTTGCAGAAATGCAAAGGAAAACCTACTGGGTTCAGGAGCCAGAAAATAGTAGTTCTGTTGCTTAACAGAGTTAACAGAGTTCATTCTCTGAATGCATAAGGATTTAGGAGCCAGTACTTGTCCTGAGAACCCTGGCTTATGGTGTAGGGATGGTCAATTTTATCTCCTAGAATGATGATTATTAATAATTCCTTACGGTGAAATTGAAGAAAATCATTCAATCAAAAACCTGAACTTCAGTAATAGAATACAAAATACTTCAAACATTTGTATCAAATTTTATTGCAGTTCCCTAAGTCTAAAGGCTTGTAATGTTACAATTTCCTTGCTTTTAACATAATACTCAGATATATACATATTTCAAGTTTTTGACTTTATTCATGAACTATAATATTTTAATAATATTATAAATTATAATAATGAACAGTAAAAGCAAAAAACCTTACTAAAGAAGAGTAACGTATTCTTGAAACCTTTGTATAGTAGAAAGGTTTAAAATATCAAATCTTCGACTTCCTTGAGAAGCTCAGTAAAAATTTGGTACTGTCTGAGCTATACAATCCTCCAGTTTATAAAACCTTCCTCTTCCATCTTGAGCTTCTTTTCACTCCAAGGTTAAGTTTACTTGCTATTACCAAACAAAGAGGGAAAGAAACAAATAAAAATTTGTTTGGTGCAACAAATCAATTTTCAGGAGCAATCTACATCTTCACAGAAAAAAACTAACTTGGTAGCAGAGCAGTTTCTAAGCTGCACATTTCTCCATGAGGGTACAATAGATTAATTCCATAGATTAATTTCACTACAACGTCTTACCAAAAAAAACCCACATATAAACATGAATTTGTTCCTGGACCTTTTCTGTTTTGTTTTGTTTCTTCCCTGCCCCTTAAAATCTGTATGAAATTTTCTGAATAAAAGTACAAAGTAAACCACAGCAAGACAAATGCTGAGTCATAGCCAAGTGCCTTGTCTAACATATTCATCCAGAACAAACACCTGTACTGGGTACAATTCCTTTAGTGTACAATACAGTACAAGTTTAAAAGTACAATGCCACGCTTTTACTGAGAAAATAAAGAGCCCAGCCAGGAAACTTCCTGCTCTTACAACCCAGGGAACACAGTAGTGAGAAAGATGAAAGGCAGGATATAAAAGCCTCCCAAAAGATAACTAGATATCTCCTCTCTCCCAACAAGAACAAACTGAGAAGTAGAAAAGTGTGTGTGGTGAGATGAACTCCATCAGTATATGTGGCATCAGAATCCCCTTGCCCTGAGTAACAAGGTCCACTGCCTCCCTCCAGGGTTGGGTGTCAGGAGGAATAAGCAGCTGGCAAAGGACCTGGAGTTGCCACTGCAACTGTGGCTAGAAAGCTGAGCCGAGTACCCTGTCAAACCATTTTAATCCCTAATATCAACTTGCAAACTAATTTTCAGGGTCTGGAGACCATCTGCAACTTCCCCTGTTTCTGACCAATGTTGCCTTTTGTATGGCTTGACTTTTAAAAGTTTGCCTCACCTCTAAAAAACTGTGCCTACTCCTTAGAAATCTATTTAATATTGAGATACATTGCTTATTTCAAATTAAAAAGACGGGGGCAGAAAATGCGAGATACTGTCTGTTGCTATCAGGGCTAACGTGAACTTGAACTTAGGAAAACACCGTAAAGCAGCCCCCTTTACACTGTCTGCTTCAGCCAGGGGTCACAGATGAGCCTTTAAGTGTAATCACAGCACCGGTATCAGCGACAACGGGAATTTTGATGGGAAGTGCTAAACCTCGTATGAGGTTACAGCACATCTATTCGCGGATTCCCTGTTCCTATGGGTGTCGGGGGCTTCACTGGCCAGAGGAGAAAAACCTGTTTCCACTAAATAAATCCCAACCAAGAGATGCCACTAGGGGGAGAGCCGACCATATCTATTAACTCTCTCGAGCTACGTGCGGCTCAGTGGTACCACTGGCTGGGTGAGGGAGGTGAGTGCAAAAAAGCCAAACCCCTTCAACTTCAGACAAAGACGACCCAATTAAAAATAAAAATGCTACAAACATATGTGTAGTCTCCATTATGTCAAACATTTGGGAGAATGATAGGGAAAAAAAAAAAAAAAGTGGAGGGACTTTAAGCTTTTCCACCCACTGCTAGTAATACCATTCGTTAATTGCACTCCTGGACAGTATCTGTTGAACTGTTCCGAAGAAGCCCAGCAAAGACACCTCCAGTTTGTGGAGAGAACATCACTTTTTTGGAGATCACAGGAGCCTATTTCACTGTTTCTCATTACTCTGTGCTGGAAAGGTGTTTTCTTCCTGCTAACCTATGCATTCCTCAGGGTAAATTAAGCTCAAGACCGTTCTTCATCCTGTCCAGTGTCTGTGGGGAAGATTTTATATTTCTCTCTTTCTTTGATAGCAGCATCTAAATCACAGAATTACAGAATTGTTTAGGTTGAAAAAGACCTTTAAGGTCATCAAGTCCAACTGTTAACCTACCACTGCCAAGTTACCACTAAATCATGTCCCTAAGCACTACATCTACAGTCTTTTAAATATCTTCAGGGGTATGACACAACCACATCCCTGGGCAGCCTGTTCCAATGCTTGGTAATCCTTTTGGTGAAGAAATTGTTCCTTGTATCCAATCTAAACCTCCCCTGGCACAATTTGACACCATTTCCTCCTGTCCTTATCGCCTGTTACTTGGGAAAAGACTCTCAGCTCTCTACAACGTCTTTTCAGGTAGTTGTAGCGAGCAATAAGGTCTCCCCTCAGCCTCTTTATCTCCTGGCTAAACCACCCCAGTTCCCTCAGCTGCTGCTTGTAAGACTTGTGCTCTAGACCCTTCACCAGCTTCGTTGCCCTTCTCTGGACACACTCCAGCACCTCAATGTCTTTCTTGTGGTGAGGGCCCCAAAACTGGACACAGTAGTCAAGGTGGGGCCTCACCAGTGCTGAGAACAGTGGGACTATCACTTCCCTAGTCCTGCTGGCCACACCATTTCTGATACAAACCAGGATGTTATTGTCATTCTTGGTCACCTGGGCACACTGCCAGCCCATATTCAGCCACTGGTCGACCAGCATACCCAGGTCCTTTTCTGCTGGGCCACTTTCCAGCCACTCTTCCCCAAGCCTGTAGTGTTTCATCGGATTGTTGTGCCCCAAGTGCAGGACCCAGCACCTGACCTTGTTGAACCTCATACCATTGGCCTCAGCCCATCAATCCAGCCTGTCCAGATCCCTCTGTCTGCAAATTTTTTGATGGTGCACTCAATCCCCTCATCTAGATCATTGATAAAGCTACTAAAGAGACCCAGCCCCAACACTGAACCACTTGTTCCTGCCAACTGGATTTTACTCCATTCACCACCACTATCTGGGCTCTGCCATCCAGCCAGTTTTCTACCCAGAAAAGTGTATCCCTGTCCAAGCCACGAGCAGCCAGTTTCTCCGGGACAATACTGTGGGAAATTATGTCAAAAGCTTTACTGAAGTCTAGGTAGACAAGATCCACAGCCTTTCCCTCATACATTGAGGGTCACCTTGTCATAGCAGGAGATCAGGTTAGTCAAGCAGGACCTGCATTTCATAAACCCATGGCACCTGGGTCAGATTGCCTGTTTGTCCTGTATTTTCTGCAAGATGGCACTCAAGATGGTCTGTTCCATAACCTTCCCAGGCACTGAAGCCAGACCGACAGGCCTGTAATATCCCAAATCCTCCCTGTGGCCCTTCTTGTAGATAAACATTTTTAAAGTTCTTAAAGGTATCATCACATCTCCCCTCAGTCTTCTTCTGTGTAAACCATTCTAATTCCTGCAACTGTTGCTGACACACGGCCATTTCCAGACCCCTGATTGTTCTCACCGCTCCTCAACTCAATGTTCTCTCAGTGATTTACACTTAAACTGCATACCACTGAATGAAGCCAGCAACTTTTATACATACACCTGACCATTGTTAACCTGTGTGTGATTCCATACATTTGACCAATTGGACTTTTTGCTGGAAAAAAATTAATAAAAACCTGTTTATTACTCAAAAGGTCATCCAAATGTTACTTTGCTTTTAAAGGGAGTTTGGATTCCTAACACAATGATAACTGTATAATTGTTTCCAATTCCATCTCCAAGTTAAAAGTGGGAAGCAATGAGCAATGCTAGAAGCAGAAGAGACCCTTTCAGAGTCAAATTGAATGGGTAACTTTAAAAGTGTGTGTTCCTCTCTCAATTTATGCACTTGTATAAGAGATATCATGTTCCATTTTTATCAGGTATCCATTACTTATGACAGTGTATTCAGTAACTGTCAAAATGTTTCTCATAGTCAAAGGATTGTATTAATTGCTTTTCCTCTACACAAAAAGTTTTTTGGGTTTTGGGTGGTTTTTTTTTGAGGAAAGCTAGATTAGTTTAACCTAACTAGTTCCTGACAAGGCCATGGTTTTATTTCCTAAATTCCTGGCAATGATGTTACTCAAGATGTTTTTTTTTCCAGGAAATTACATTAAGTTGAACATTATTTGTATTTCCAGCATTGGTTTTTGAAACTGCAATGAAACTCATCAGGTCAAGTGATTATTAGGCCAAATAATTATTCTCTAACTTACTATTTTCCTGTACCCATTAGTGTTTTTACCTCTGCTTCTGCCAATGTGTTGGCTGCCTGATTAGAGCAAAAGATCCTTGGCAGGCAAATCTCTTTTCCCTTCTGGTATATGACTGAGAAATAGCTCTTGCTATTATTTTGCAAGTCAAAAGCTGGTGGTAAAAGGGGAGGAATCCCTCCCCTCCAGTGAAAACTGTTTCAATCAGCGTCTGGTTGCTGATCTTGGGGAACAGTTGAACCTTGAGTGTCATGGGAAGCAAGAATTTGGGACTGGAACAGCTGAGTGAAGGAAAACTTCTTAATGATACCGGTGGAAATTCACCGGGAGAGGGAAAAAAATAAAATTACTATTCCTAATGAAGAAAGAATGATTAAGCAGCCACTCACTCTACTTAAGGTCACTAAGAATGTAATGGCACCAAGATTTCCAGGAAGCTGTCCAACTAGTTAAGAAAGAGTGATGAGAAGTTGTGGATTCTTTGATACTTAAGATTAAACTCACTTCCCAACCAGCAATCTCACCCTGCACTCTTAAAGTTGCATTCAATTATTATGGGTGAAAGACACATACAAAAAAGCCAAACTAAATAAAAGAAAAAAGCCATGCCAATGTCAAAGTCTTGCTGAAGCCCAAAAAGCCAACATTTATTTCTGCTGTTCTGAGTGGCAGAAACCTGTGAGTTGTCTAGAACCTCTTCTGAGAAAAAACACATAAACAGTCTTCCTCATTTGCAATTTTTTCATGCTTTTACATTTGCTCTTTTAAAAACTACATTAAGAATAACAGAGTTTGTCAGCTCATCATTCATTGTCTGTAAGCCACTTTTAACATCAAGCACCATATTTTAGCATAATATTCTGAAAACTTTCCTGGCAGAAGAATTATTATTTAACCATATTTTCTTCTTTAATTTTTACATTTACAAAAATTATTACTATGGAATTGCTGTCTTTATATGGATTAAAATCCATTGTAAAATCATAAAAATGTTTATTTTAAATCTGATTCCCCAAGAATACTCACATTTAAAAATTTTGGAAGGTGAATAATAATCTTTTTTCATTGTGGCTATTCAAGATGGCTAAAAAATGTCCTGAAAAGAGCTCAGGAGATTTTTGGCTCAGACAAAGCCAAATCAGAATCTTGTCTGATTTAGCCTTAAACTGCCAGAAATGTTAACCTAAAGCTGATTCAAAGCAAAATGCTGTATTTGTATCTCTTTCCTATTAACACCCAAGACCAGTCAGAACAATTCTATATTCACGTTACTATTGTTTCAGGGGATTTTGATGCTGCTTTCTGTAATCTTATTCCACAAAAGCAAGAGTTGATAGCATTTATATGCCTTTGAAATTTCATGTTTTATTTATGTTATTTGTGTATTATACTTCTGGGCTACTGTGATATCACCCCTTGGGAAAATTAAACCCTTTTGCTGAACAGACTCCAAAATAGGTTTGGAAAGCACTACCACAAGCCCTGTTTACTGAAATATCACCCTTATTACTTTTTTTTCCATTATTAGAAGGATCAGTGATGGATTTGGCTGCATCTGGAGCAAGGATTTCACACTCTAATTTAAAGAATGATAAACAAGGGGAAGATAAACAGCTATGCAGGAGAACAAGGTAACACATTTTTGCCATTTTTGGCACTAGTTTCACCATTGCCAATATGGCGAACGGAGAGGGTCAGACAACTGTCAGCAAGGAACAGATGGACTAAACAGCAGCAGAACATTTTAAACAGTTTAGAAGATTATTACAAAAGTTAAAGGGCCTATAGAGTAGTATTGAGTGGGGGAAAGACCTGGAGAGGGAACTAACTGGCTCTTTAAAATTGTTCAGCAGGTGGTTAACATTACCTGATAGATGTGATGTAAAAGTTATTACATTAGAGGAAAAGCTGATGCATCCCTGACAAGAGTTACTGCCAAAAGCAACTTCTGCACAGGCTTTTCTGACCCAGCAAAAAGTTTTCAGTCATTTGTTACAGCAATGTCACGGGAGTGAGCACGCCAGAGGTGAAAGATTCATATAGGTACCTAAAATGCAAGTGGCTGATAGTTACACTTCTTAAAAGAGGCCCCTCACAGTGAAGGTGATGTGTGTTGATGCTTATACCATTTCATCCCACTGTGATTCAAATACTTGAAAGAAAGAACTGTTTACAAACGTTGTCAAGTTCAACTTCTGTTGTTTATTTCCATATGGTGTGATTTTAGACCCAAAGAAAGTCACTGCAACCTTTATTTAAATATACAAACTATACTGCTCTTCTCAATCAATGTCTCTATGATACAATGTTCAGAATCATAAAAAAATAAATATTATAGAAAATGGGAATTTATTCTGGGCATTTTTATGAGTAGAACACTTTTTATAATACAAAATACACCATTAGACTCACTTACATAGCATTTAGTTAATGCGACATTTGCAGCAGTTTGGAAGATTCTCTGCTCCAAAACTTTGACCTGAATTTTATTCAAATTTCTAGTTCTCATAAGAAATTCAGCAGTTTTTCAGCCCATTCCCCTATTATTGCTAGTTCTTTGTAGGAATCACAAGAAATATGAAATCCCTTTTCTTTTTAATATGGGATACTCCTTCCTCAGAAAAGTTCCTTCCAATAGCCCTATGGATTGGAACTTCCTTATAAATACTGAAGTTCAGGTACCTCTGCTTTCTTTAAAAAAAAAATGGGAAAGGCTAATTCTTCCAATTCACCCTCATTCAGAGACTGGTAGGTAGAAAACAATCAAAATGATTATACAGAAGGAATGACAGAATGTAATAAAATACTCCCGAGCTTTTTTTCACCTGCAGGCAGGTTACAGTAATTACTTCTATGTGCTTCTTTATCCATCAAAAATAGTAACTACATTGTACTTTGGCAATAAAATAAATAACTATTGAGTAGATCGCGGGGAAAGCCCTCAGGGCAGTCCCACCGCCAGTCAAGACATCACAGTTACTGAGTCATTAAACTTTTAAAAAGATAAAATAATACCTACTTTGATAATGACATTGCTTTAACTAATGAAGAATCATTTATTATTTGATTCTAAAAAGAGTTCTAAGCAAGAGTTTAAAGCACTAACACAAAATTTAGAAAAGTAAACATTATTTAAAGATTTTTTTCTATTTTCCTGATGTAATAGTAATCTGGCCTTGAAATTTTCCATTGTAAAAGTGATAGGAAATATGGTATATAAACAGTTTTGAAAGTTTCTGCATTGCTAGAAAAGACTGTAAAAGGTATACTTAATATCCAACATAACTGAAAAAAAATAACTAATGGAAAATACATTGTCTTATTGATTCAGTATCAAAGACCATTAAGTCATTACCCTGTACAGTACCTTTCTTTCAGTAAAAAAGTTGTCTGTTGGGACTTTTTTAATACTAAGCAATACATGGTAACAAAACAATGATTCAAAAAAGGATTTTACACAAGAGAAAAGAAATAGGATCTCCTTGTTTCATATGTTTAAATATTGAATTAATTACATCAACACCCGTTGAGATTTCACTTATACAGGAGTGATAAAAGAGTGCTGAATACAAACGCAGAAAAAAACTGTCAAATTATTGCATTTGGAGTATGCATAGGGCTGAGGAAGATGTTTCAGTTAAAACAAATTTACTGCTTCCTCAGAAATCTCTATAATAGATTATAAGCATATTTGGGATAGAGGTAGTAACAAGATTTGTAGAGTCAGAATAATTAATGGAATAAAGTCTTTCACCTTAATTTAAAACACTGAAAGTTCTTGTCTTTCTTGTTTGTGTTTTGGGTTTTTTTTTGCCATCCAAAATGTTGATATTTTCTTGACAAAAACCCAAAAGTTTAGAGTAGGGAGTAGGGCTGCTTTTCCACCTCAGCCTGCAGCTTTCTGATAAAGACCCACACAGAACACAGGAGCTCAGAGTTCAACTTTGGTTAGATAATGGCAAATTAATCCACAGGAAAGCCCTCTTCATCAGGCAGGACAGCTTTCAGGCACTGCTACTCACTCTATTCCATGTTTTAATAATTAAACTTTTACTGAAACCTCCGTATAAAACTCCTCTTACTGCACCGTGGAATATCCCTAACAGAAGGAATTAATGGAGGATCCTAAATGATATTTCAGCTTTTGGATTCTCACCCAAAAGACAAGAAACCCAAGTTCAAACTCAGCCATTTCATCATTTGGGCCAGGGATCTGAATCCTGACCTTCTACTCCAACACAAGGATGTTACTAGTCATAAGAAAAAACATCAAGCAAGCTAAAATTGCTTTCAGCCAAGCAGATAGAAAACTTGAATTTCAGACCTCTGCCAGTAAGTTTTATAATATTTTTAAAGTGACCACGTCACCCTATCATCTCTCTACTATTTTAGAGGTGTTTTGTCTGACTAAGTGCATTGGATGCCAAAGAATTTCTTTCTTGCAGGCTGAAAAGTGCTTGGATATATATGGAACCTGGAAGTCTGAAAGGCAGAAAAGCAAAACTAGGAGTTTACACATGCCAGTGAAATGCATTGTAGTCATTGTTCTCATAATCCTGGTCATTGTACAGTAAATTATAAATTATTACTCACATACTCTATTTCCTTGTGACTTGGAAGAATGCCATTCATCCATTTAAGTCACTGTCTTCCCTGTATCTTCTTCAGCCATCTGGGTAGAAGGAAAGCATGTTCCAATTAATGTTTTGTTTAGTGTCCTGCACAGGACACTTCTCAAGCAGCCTGAAATACTGAAAAACGTAAACTAACTTCTTAAGAACATTAATTTGGAGAAGCTTGAGCATGTCTGCATAATTCAAAGGAATGTTGAACAGTACATCTACCTTTGTTAAAACCACTGGGCTGGATGAGCAAGGTCCCTTTGAGACTGTCAAACTGACTTCCTGGTTACTGCCTATAACCCTATTGCTCACTAAGTCCTGTTCTTACAAAACAGTATATCTCTGTCCTTATTATTTCTATTAGAAGATTGCTTTGAAACCTCACTGCTGTGATAACTGTATAGTATTTTCTAGTTTTCAGGTTAAAGACATTTCTGATGAGTTTGCACACACCTCTTGCCATGCCTGTTGCACTTTACCTCATATACCTCTCCTTTCACTAATGTATTTTTAAACATTGTTAAGAAAAAACGAAATTTGATAAGGATCTGGTCAAACAAGAACATTCAGATCTCTTCCCTGCTTCATCCTAATAGGCCTTCCCCACAACTACTCCAAACCAAGTTCAACTTTCTTGACTATTAGTGGACATAATCTTGCAGGGCATTTCAGAGAAACTCATATCTGTTCTTTCTACAATGATGATACATGCGCCTACCTCTGCTGAGGTAAACAGAAATTGAATCTACCGTCTCATGGCACTATGACATGACTCATGCTCACAAGATAACTGAATCACAGCTTCATGTCCTTCTCTCCAGCTGTTGAAAGCCAAAAAAGCGCCTACTTTACATCTGTTCTTCGTAACTTTTCAGCTTAAATATTAAATTTTATACTAATCACTTTTATTCCAATTCTATCCCCTATGGCTTCAAGATCACCTAGATATTAGTTATCTTTGAGATTTCAGGTGTCCTTTATATTGATCACACCTCCTAGCCCTGCATCCTGAGCAAATGTCACTGGCATACTCTGTCAGTGAAAATAGCAGAGCTAAGCTCCCCAAGGTTTCCATTTAATAACACCTTTTCTTGCAATCAATACTCATTTTTCAGTAGTCAGCTTTCTCCTCCTCATTAACTAGCTCCTAAACTATGTTACTATCAAGAATCTAATATTCTCTATCCTAACTAGTCATTCCTCATAACAGACTGAAGTTTTGGCCATAGTGTCTTAAAAATGTAGTAGAGACAAGGCTTTAGGGAAACATATGTTTCTTTATGCATTCTAATGCTTCTACATTTATTTTTTTTTCTCGAAAGATCTTGACAACCAGCATTAATAGTCAATATACTCATAAAGTGAGAGATTTGAGACTTGTAGCAACTTTCTTGGTTTTAATATATTTATGATCCATTCTTGTTATTCATAGAGTATATTCAAACTAGAAAACAGACATGGCAACCTGGTGCAATTCCTTTCCCTTCCATCGTGTCTGCAGTTTGTGTGTTGGAGCTTGAGGGTGCATTTGTTCACATGTTCCTTTAATAATTTAGAGATTAAATCAAGTTGGCAACTCAGTGGTCGGCAAGACATTACAGTAGATCACAGAATATTTTTGCTCAAGGGTGGCCTTCTGCTTGTCTGAACACCTTAAGCTGAAGCTGCCTGAACAGACTGTGTTGTTTCTGGAAGGTTAGTACAGCAGGACTTTCCAGGTACACAGAAATTGCCATTTTTGTCATAGTATGACATCTTGTGGACTGCTGGTAGTACTACGAAAGGACTCACTGTTCTTAACCTAAATATTACATCAAGTAAACTAGTACATCGAGTGCCTGTTTCTTTTAAAGCTGACTGGGTCATATACACAGCTGTCATCTACTTATGGATAAAAAAAGTATTGCAGAGGATAAGCTTAGGAGAAAGGAGATGCATAGGCAAAACTTATTTACTGTACAGACACTGAGCCCTGTGATGGTAATGTGCAGGGCTTAGGGTAGGAGAGAGCCTTTGGTCACTCAGCACCTTACTGGCAAGGGGCAAGCTTCCAAGAATGGCTCATTCCCATCTTCAGGCTATTTTTTCTCTTAACCCAGTTTCTGGCAAGCAGTTGGAAAAAAAGATAAGGATTCCATGACATGTTGCCTGGCAGGCAGGTGGTACGTCTCTCTTTCCAAACCTCTGAAGAATGAAGAATGGGAAAGGACAGGCAGTATTGGAGAGCTTGAGGGTATTTTTTTCCCCTCATTGCTAAAAATGGAGAGTATTCAGGATTATTTTAAGGTTTAAAGCATGACTAAAAAGCTTATTTATAAGACATGTGAGCTTGCCTAGTTGTATCACTGGTCTGCATCACTACCTCCTGATTAATAGCAAAGGAAAAAACCTGAAAATGATTAAACTTCTGACTACATTTGAATACATCCCTACATACTCTTTATTTAAATAGTCCTTGAATGATATATTCAAGGAAAAGATGGTGCTTTATTTCATAAAACAAAACAGCAATGATTTATGAGCCAGCAGAAAAGTTAAACTGTGTGAAATCTATACAGTCATTTTGGGTTGGCTTTTTTTTCCACAGGAACTGAGGCCAATTTATTGCCTTTATTCCCTGTGTTTCAGGCCACCCGTTATCTCTTCGGGTGTAAGAATATGCCATACACTGTTCCAAATGGCAAGATATTGTCAAGCGTGAATGTGGACAAGGAAAGGAGGCTCTGTTTTACAAAGAAAGACCAACAAAACCATTCACTATCATTATTTAGACAATACTGTAAAGAACAAGTGTCATGAAAAGATACATTCTACTGAAACTGTGAAACATAGCACCATTCGTGAGAGTGGATGACTGAGACACCGTCTTTAGACTTTTTCTCCATATTTGAACTTACCTCTACAGTTTTGAATGAGCAGGGAAATACCACAATGCTCTGAGAACATGACAGGAGTTTCCTATTCTCATTTTATGGGTTTGAGAGAGGTGTAAGTTTTGGCTGGGTATATAACCTCTGGATCCTTACTCTAAATGAAGGGAAAATCCAAAGCTTCCTCTTCTCCATCAGTTCAATTTATTATTTTTTTCTAATGAAAAAAGTCATCAGCTTAGGAATGACTTTCAAGTTAAAGTCTCATCAAGTACAGAGCAAATGCTTCAAAACCAGGACAAGATTAGGGGTATGATTCAGCTCAAGATCAGGAACTCATTGATGGTGACTACATCTCCCCAGTACTGGAAGCCCAGACAGGAGTCATGCTTTAGAAAGCTAAATTCAGCTGTCATTCTCAAGCTGAATCCCAAGCTATGCCAGACACAGAAGAGAAGATAAGTAACTTGTTCAGTAACTGCCACTGATGTACCAGCTGTGCAAACATGTAGATTAAAGATGACAAAAAAATCACCAGACTAATAAAGTACAGTATTAGAGTTAGGTGTGATTACGAAAAAGAAAAGGGGAAAAAAGAAAAGGGAAAAAAGAACGGGGAAAAAAACTAAAAAAGAGGCATTTCTTTTCAAGGACATGCTACCGAAGTAATTGTACACAGTTGAATTTGACCCACATTTCATATTAACCCTGGCACAAACAAGTACGAACATAAGGAGAGAGAGGAATGATGACGTAAAACACTAAATCTAGTCTTCAGTGGAATCTACCAGCCTCTCAGGGTCAAAAGCTGAGCTTTGGCGACCAGAGGGAAAACTAACCTTTTTCAGATATTTGCAGAAAAAGAATGTTATAAAATCCCTTTTACCCCCTGCCTTTGCCATGTTTTTTAGTTCTGAAGCAAATGCTTAAGGAAGAGAAGAAAAAAAAAAATCATGTCCCGTAGCTTATACTTATTAATTACTAGCAGGCAACTGAAAGTTAAATACTTGAGTCTATATAAAAAGCAATGGTAATGACTTAGGATTCAGTAAAATTATAAAGACCAGAAAGAAGTTATCAGTAATTATTAAAAAATAGCACAATGCAGTTCAATCTCCATATTTCTTCCCTTCCTTCCTTTTCTATCATTTTTATTGATTCTGCTAAACCCCTTCTGTTCCTCTCCTCAGCTCCTGGCTGTGGTTTGCATTGACCACTGGAATTGATCAGACCAGTTTGCTAGCTATAAGGTTGTCATGGTTTAACACCAACCAGCAAGTAAGCACTACACAGCACTCACTCATTTCCACCCCGGTGGGATGGGGGAGAGAACTGGGAGGGTAAACGTGAGAAAACTCGTGGGTTGAGATAAAGCAAAAGCCACGTGTGCAAGCAAAGCAAAACAAGGAGTTCATTCACTACTTCCCACCAGCCATCCCCAGGAGAGCAGGGCTCCGTCACCTGTAACAGTGACTTGGGAAGACAAACACCATAAGTCCAAAGGTCCCCCCTTCCTTCTTCTTCCTCCAGCTTTATATGCTGAGCATGATGTCATATGGTACAGACAGTTTGGTCAGTTGGGGTCAGCTGTCTCAGCTGTGTCCCCTCCCAACTGCTTGTGCACCACCCGCCTGCTTGCTGGTGGGGCGGTGTGAGGAGCAGAAAAGGCCTTGATGCTGTGTAAGCGCTGCTCAGCAATAATGAAAACTTCTCTGCATTATCAACACTGTTTTCAGCACAAATCCAAAACATAGCCCCATACTGACTACTGTGAAGAAATGGAACTCCATCCCAGACAAAACCACCACAAAGGTCAGAAGAACAGTAGAACATTTTGTTGGTACTGCTAGTGGAGTGCTACTCTTACATGTCTTCTATGAGCATCTGAACCTGTATTGCCACTTCAGAAATAGAATTCTGAAAGGGGTACAGCACCTCCTTGGGGCAGATAAGTCAGGGGTGGGTACCCCCTCAGCTGCCCACTAGCCCATACAGACTGACTCAGTGCCCAGCAGAGTCAGGCTGTAATTCTGAGTAACCTGCTGAAGACAAGCCATCAGATTAGCTCTCCAGAATGGTGAGCAACGAGGTGTACTCTAAATCTATGTGTGCACAAGTCTTCTGAGGAAGAAAGAGGTTTGAAAAGACCTGAGAGACAGCAAGAGTTTGGGAGAGAGGATATGGGTAGTACAAGCAGCATGTGTCTATAACCGAGTTGTTTGGGAAAGTACCAGGGAATACAGAGAAGAGGAAGATTTAGGATTTACAATCCAAAGCATATCTGCTGGATAAAAATTCACTGTCTGAAATTAGCTGCTACAAGCAGCTCTTACTAAGCAGTCACCAAAAAAGGAAAGCAGACAGTCAGTTGCTCAAGAACCAGGATGAAACTGCACACAACGTTACAGAAGTATATCAAAACCAAAGCAGCTTTTTCACACGCACTTACAGTTTGCAATACCCAGGGTATTATCTACTGCATACTTGTACAGGGTACGGTCACTTCTGGTAAACTGAAGTCTTGGAATTGTTTGGAGTTCTGAACAATTAGATTACTGGTGGACACATGCTTAATATATGCTTTAAAACCCAGCCATTAAACAAGTATGATCCAATAAAATTATAAAGTCTCCTACAGTTTCTGTAAGAAACTGTAAACAAAATGGATAACATCGAGGGAAAAACATCCCACCATCTAGAACTGAATTCCATGCAATTCCATTAATCTAGACAACATTAAATTTTAAGTAGAAGGACACCTGAATTCAGAGCAAAAAATCTTGTATATTCTTGAGCACCAGCACTATAATATTCATAGGATCATAGAATTATGTAGTTTGGAAAAGACCTTAAAGATTGAGTCCAATGATTAACCTAAGAGTGCCAAGTCCACTACTAACTGTGTACCTAAGTGCCATATCTACATTTTTTTTAAATGCCTCCATGGATGGTGACTCAACCACTTCCCTGGGCAACCTCTTCCAATGCTTGATAACCCTTTTGGTATTTTTTTTCCTAATATCCAATCTAAACCTCCCCTGGTGCAACTTGAGTCCACTTCCTCTTGTCCTTATAACCTGTTACTTAGGATAAGAGACTCACACCCACCTTGCTACAACCTCCTTTAAGGTAGTTGCAGAGAGTGATAACATCTCCCCTCAGCCTCCTTTTATCCAGACTAAACCACTCCAGTTCCCACAGCTGCTCCTCAAAACACTCGTTCTCTAGTCACAACTTGCCTTACTTCTTTATTTCACTCTTCTGAATATATATCAAATGCCCGATTAAATTGTACTTAATTTGCTTCTCATTTATATCAAATCAAAGACAATGTTTAAGTTTGTGTGACTTGACGATAATGTTGCTCTAAATTCCCAAGTGATAACTGTTTTTAAATGCTTACAATAAAATTTTATGGTTATTTTTTTAAAAAAAGCAAAGCATAACTTTCTAGAACTACAGAAAAAGTGATTGCTGTAACATTTGGGCAATGATTGTTTCTGCCTGCATTTAAGCAGCAGTTTCTAAGACTTGCAGTAGGCCGTGAGTACCATATCAATAATTTTTCATGAAAAAGAAGTAAATTGTATAGACTTCTCATGTCCAAGTGTGGTAGTCAGAAACAACAGGATGAATCTCACAATTTTTCCCAAATTAATTTAATCACTCCCATATGTTACAAACCATGCTTTTTTTTTGCCTTTTTTTTTTCTTTTGGCTAAGAATATTGTACAAGCATTGGTTTAGGCCTAGTAAAGAAGAGAGAGCTCTCATGTTTTACACCTGAGTCATTTTGTGATCAAACCATTTAGTCTTAATTGTTTGTTTTAAAACCAAGCGTTGATTCCATTAGGAAGAATGCACTTCTGCTAGCGGACACAGGCCAGGCTTGAGTCATATTTACCTCTTTATGTAAACAAACTGGATACAGTCCAGAGAAGAGTAATAAAAATGCTAAGAGGTGCAGAAAATGACCTATGAGAAAAGGTTGAAATAATGGAGCTTGTTTAGTCTAGAACAGTAAAGACTGAACGAGAACATCATCACAGTCTTCAAGTATGTATAATGCCCTTTATATAGAGAACAATGATAAACTGTTGTCTGTGTTCGCCAAGGACAGTGCAAGCCAATAATTTAGAAAATTTGCAACAAAGGAGATTAGAATTTGATATTAAGGACAGCTCTTCAACTAGAGCTAGTTAATTCATGGGATTCCTGGTTTGGAGAACTTTCAAAAGGCTAATTTACTCATGAGACCTTCATATTCAGCCATTGGACAAATTGGTACAGATTTATACAGATAAATAATTGAGTCTTAATAATCTACAGCTAAAACGTGATGCCTGAAGGAAAGCTGCAAACTTTTGGAATGCTTTTACATTGTCAATCTTCAAAACTGCATCTGATTCTTTACCTGGATGTGGATTTGCTGTGATACATACGAGAGCACCAACCCATAACAATCAGAGCTGAAATAATTTTAAATCACAATAAAAGCAGAAATACAGATTTTGGTGCTAATATTTAATAGTAAAAAGTTCTATGCTTTCCACTACATTTTCAGCATTCTGAGAGATAGCCCTGTCTCCAAGTATGTACACACAACACACAGAGAGCTATTATTTCCTTTTTTTTATTATTTTTTTGCAGTTATCCAGGCTGACTATTGAAGATTGAAGATCACTGACAGATCAGGAGTTTAAGAAACATATATTAGAATTAATTCCAAGGTTGTACGTCTACAAAGAAGACATGTTATTAGGATTAAAGGTTATTTGATAGTGTAATTACCTGGCAAATTAAGAAGATCTGTTTTCCCGCTTGAGAACAGTGACAGACCTGCAAGTATTCCTTAATGCTCAGAGAGCAACCTATTTCACATCTTTTACTTTCTTAGTCTTGTTCAAAGAATTAAACTGCACATCTTTAAGTTATTGAAAGGCCACTTATGTTTCAGGTAAGAAGAGAAGATGACAAAGATAACATACAGGAAGAATAGATCTGTCACATGAAAAAAAGAAAGTATTTAACTGAATTAGTAGAGCCAATATGAACCCTGAATAACCTTCTTTCTCAAAGACTGGAACATGGTTCTCCAGGAAAGCCGATAAAGATAACTTTTAATGTCAGCAGCAGCAGGAAATTGGAATAGCAGCTACTATCTGGAAGGACAATTCTTTTTAGAAGTAGGATTCAGGGAAGAAACTGAATTGCAAACAGATGAGAGAAGTTGTCCCTTCCATTATGTTATACATTAAATATGTCTAGATTTTAGGTCCTTAAAGTTGGAAAATGCCAGAGAAGCTTTAGTCAGTGGCTAAAAAGAAGTGCTTTGGCAGTCTATTGAGCAATGTGTAGGTAGTTACTGATTCATTTTGCATGACTGTGGGACATCTATCTGCCTGTAAATACTGGAGGAAGTATTACTAAATAGTAAATCATTGGTTTTGGGAAAGCCTCCATTGCAATGGTCCTTGCAGTTTACTCTTCAGCTGAACTGGATGAGACTCTCCAAATTGCTCAGTTCTGCCTTACACCCAGCTGACCTTTCTTACATTATTTAAGAGTAAAGGAAGGCCTCTCAGGGGCAGCCTGAGGGAATCTTCAGGACTGCCTAAAAGTCCCACCTGCAGAGTTCCAGTAACAGTGAGTCAAATATTTCTTGTGAAAGTGGCTAGAACTTCAGCCAACCACTGAAGTCAAGTCAATCTAGTGTCTCATCTGTGTAATGACTGGATGGGGAGTTTCTGGACTACGCAGGGAATTAACAATGTAAGTGTACAGCGTGTATTCAAGCTCCTCCTTTATAGTCAGGGGCACCACAGCTGTAGTTATAGGACAGACATGAACGCCACCCTTTCATCACACTTACAACTTGAATTCTGCCGTTCTATAGCTCCTGCCACAATTAGCACTCCCCCTTTTCACAAGTGTACTGGTGTAACAGTATATGCATTATCTCACCTCAGATCTCGCTACAGACTACCAAAGTATCATGCAGTTTCAACATTTTTCATCTGGATTTGGAGAAATGTCAGTATCATTTCCTGGGGGCACAAAAATATATTTTCATCTTTCCTACTCAATAAACAAATGCCAACAGCTTAACCAAATGGTGGGACCATTTCCCTGAAAATTACTGTTACCGGGATTCACTTATGCTGGTTTAAATATGAAAGCAACTGCCCATTACACTGATAAACATTACCACCTGGAATTATGTTTTATACTTACATTTTAAGACTGTTTTGGGAACCCAGTTCTTTGGCCAAGTATTTGCAGTGTGAGTACACGCCAAGTATAATACTAAAGTACAAGATAAAAAACGGTGTTCCAAGATGCTAATGCAGTATAAATAATAATTAAAATTACTCTTTTTTTGTTTTCCAGGCTTTCCTTTAAAGTTTGCACTGCTTTCTTCCCATTTACTCTATGTCCTGACTCTGCTACAACTATCAACAGAAAACTATGTTTCACTTATCTAGAAATCCATGCTTTCTACCAATACCAGACTCCTGTATGACTGCTTCACTATTTCATAGTGTTGACTACCAGGTTCATTATTTTCCCTCTAAAAGAGCAGCCCGGTACCAACAGCAAATCTCACTTCTTTTTTTATAAAAAAAATGTTATTATGTTGACAGATATTCAGAATTTGCATATCTTTAGGTTTACCATTTAAATGGTATTTAAATTAGTATTAAATAACTGTTAAGTCTGCAAAACTGTTTGCAGGTCTATCTACATGATGTCCACCAAAACTTGTTTTACCTTTTTTTGGTGAACACATTCCAGAGAATTCTGAGCCACATTCATCTGTAAAGGTTTCATTAAATACTTTTATGCTGGAATAAACAACTGTGATACAACTACCACTAGATAAAAAAAAAAATAAATAAAATTAAATGTCAAAATTAGAAAAGCTTTAAAAGAAAAACTTTCCAAGAAGATAAGACTGTATGCAGTTCCTTTATCTTACGTATCATGTAGCTGTAAAACAATCTGTGCTCCTACAGTTTTCTTGCCACATGCAAAGAATCCTCCTGCTACTTTTCAGAGTGAAATCAGCAGTTTTATGTACCCAATTCCAATGGCATTCAATAAAATACTATCCCTAAAAATCAGGTCTTTAGCGTGCTTCCAGTGTACGGAACTATAAACAGATTCAGAAAAGAGGACAGCTACTGATGTCAGGCTTTTAATCAGATCTTCTTCGTGAAAAGTCAGGCTTATACCACACATGGCAGGGCAACACCTTATCAACACATATTTTTGTCTCGTCCATTCCTGATCAGACTGCAGCTGCCAACATTCTCACTCAGAGAATGCAAACTGGCCAGCCAGCCATCAAATAATCTGACGTGCTCTGATAGCTTCAGCCCTGTATGCTAGTCTGTAAAAGCAGAGAGAAGGAAGCAAAGGGCAGGAAGGTATTTGCAGTGCTCCTAGCGTTAGTCAGGGTTGATAAATAAAAATCTTTGGTGTCTGACTCTATTGTTTGATTTGCGTGCATTTAGTGTACATAGATAAACGATTGATTGGCAAATCTTTTAAGATACAATATTTTGTTTGGGTTTAATTTGTTTAATCACTCTCTCCATTTAATGTTTGTCTAAGTGATCTAGTTTTAGCTCGCAAAAAAAGCATCCAAAACTGCCTTTTTCAGCCAGTGACTTCAGTGGAATCCAATTTTTCCCCTTGAGCATTATGGAATTCACGTTTCCTGCCTCTTGGAGCTGTCTACACTTTAGAAAGGTTGTAAAATCTCTTTGTGGACAAGTACAGAAATAAAACATTCTAAGGGTGTTTTTCTCAAAGAGTAGGTTAAAACACATGGAACCAGAAGTTCGGTTAAGTAGTAGAATCTCTCTGTAAATGCTGTGTTACTGCACTAGAGGACACGTGCAAAAAAAAAAATATCAAGGTTATATTTTCTCTTCCTTCTCTATTTATAAAGGCTTTGGTAGAAACACTGCTAGTATGCTCCAAAGGAAAAGACTAACACTAGTCTGTAGCTTATTTCTCAACAGTCAGCAGCAAGAGCTTTTAAGAATATAAAATCAGAGTTCAATATGGAGACTTAAAGACAGTTTAAAAATAGACTCATTTTCATTCTTTTGCTGAATACAAGCAATAATTCTTACCATTCACAGATAGCTTGTCTTCTTGACACATATTTTTGAAAAGTACACAAAAAGGAGCCAAAACACTTAAATGATGATTTTTACTCTGCTGTTTCACTCCCACAGCCACTTGCTCCCTTCTACAATAAGACTACTGCCTTGGTGAATGAGGGAAAAGCAGTGATTGTTGCCTATTTCAACTTGAGCAAGGTTTTCAAGACTATTTACCACAACACTCTCTGAGACAACTGAGAAAGTAAATTCAAGAGGATGAAGTTTGCTCCCTCAAACCAGGGCCCCTATGGCTCACCCCAGCGCACAGAACAAGGGAATGGAGATGCACTCTCTCAAAACTGGGCCCCTACTGCACACCCCAGCATGCCAAATTGGGAAACGCAGTAGGGGCCCCTTTTTGAGGGAATATGGGGAAATGTACATACTTTACTTAAAATAAATATTTTGCATTTTAGTGTAGCCTTTCCTTTGACTTTCCTAGCTTATCTTATAAATAGCTGATGTCCCTACAACAACTACTGAAGAATATTTTCTGTCATATTAGGAATTTTTCCAAAGTACAACAGCTTTTACCTGAATATCTTACCAAATCACTTCCGTACAAGACAATTGAAAAGGCTCTACTTCGTAACTCCAGTGGTTTATTCTGACCACACTGTCCACAGAAACTGGTGTTGCTGGGTCATGTTATCATACCCATACAGTTATGGATATTTAGTTTGAATATCCAGAATATCCCTTGAAGCACAAGTTTCCTATACAGATTCAGCCTTAATGACTTGGAAGCCTAATCCTTGTTGTAACTCATTTATGGAGGTATTCACAAGGACAAGTTGTGATTCAATAGACTTTTTTATTAAGCTTCTCTCTGCTGAATGGAGAAAAAAAAGGTCATTCAGAACCTTGTTCAAAAAAGATCCTAAGCTGTAGGAGTTCAGAGTTGTTTGACTAGCTGAGGTGCTAGCCAAAAGTGTTCTGAAAAGAAGATGTATGGTTTGGTCTTTCTCTGCTGACTTTCTCTGTTTCAGTGCTATAAACATTTGGAATAGTTCATGAGGTTAGTTTGACCTACTGTTCTTAAGCATCCAAAGAATACAGTAATCACACACTATTCTACACAACATGCTGAAATTGAATTGAGAAATTAAAGAACTAATGTGAAACCTACTATATGCTTTATTCAATTTTTTATTCCACGGAAGCAGTTACATGTGGAGATGTGTGAGATTTTTAGTTTGTTTATTTTGAATGTAGTTTTTCATGAATGTAGTTTACTTTCTTGCAAATTAATTATGGGTTTTGTGAATGTGCATATCTTCTAATTACTCTTAATGATTTGTAGTTGCTTGGAGATCACCTCATTTTTCAGCTCACACTTCTCAGCTTCATTGTCTCTAGCTGGTTACGTGTCACATCACATCTGTTCTACTTTCTAATCTGAGAAAGGAATCTCTTTAAATATGGAAAGAATGAACAGCAAAGAATCCTAGTTATCAACAATTATCTTTGCTTGTGTGTTAATACAAGGAAAAGTTCTTGTCTAAAACTTTTGCAAAATTTTGTTCACCTCAGTTTTGCATGGCAGTCTATTGTAAGAAAATATGAATGGAAGAGATGTGAATGGTGCCCACTGACAGGACAAGAGGAAATGGGCGCAAACTTGAACATAGGAAGTTCCACCTAAACATGAGGAAGAACTTCTTTACTGTGAGAGTGGTAGAGCACTGGAACAGGCTGCCCAGGGAGGTGGTGGAGTCGCCTTCTCTGGAGACATTCAAAGCCCTCCTGGACAAGTTCCTCTGCAACCTGCTCTAGGTAGACCTGCTCCAGCGGGGAATGTTGGACTAGATGAACTCCAGAGGTAGTTTCCAACCCAATATGATTCTATAATTCTATGATTCTATGAATTCTGACCTGCTCTTCTAAACATGAGACTTCCTAAAAGACTGGCAGAAATGTAAGGATGACTTGTAAAGTATTACTGTATCCAGTGCTTTGGGTCAGATACTTCCACAGTCAGGCTGTGTCTCATGTGGTTGTCATCTGGGCTGTCTAATTGAAAACACAGGGTGTTTTTAATTGAAAACTAAAAGCACAGAAATTGTCCTGGTGCAGTACATCACTTTACTGAGTACTCACTTCTAAGAAGGAATACCAAATAAATGAGCAGAAGTTATGAAGAACTTAATTCTTATTTGATATGGTTCAAATATGAGATACCACATCACTATGAAAACCTCAATCCTGAATGATGACTTGCATGGGCAAATAATTTTGCATATTTTTTTTTCAATATCAGGAACATCAGCAAGAAAATCTATAAAAGATTTAAAAGAATACATACCCAAGAGTTATAATGGTTTATATGTCAAAGTCATTGTATATGAAAATTCTGGAAAGAATAGACAACTGAAAGAAGATAAGATTAGGTCTCACTAACTCTTTTACAGTTCATTCATTTATTCATGATGTTACTACCTTATGACAAACAACCCTTTTCCCCTCAGACTCGGAGAAAAACTTCAAAACATTGACTTCATAGGGTGTTTTAACTTTGCTAAAAGGGAAATAAGAGAACTGTTAATTTTACTTGATAAAAAGAGAAATGTCCGTCCATGCACTGCACTGACCAACCCTAAAGGCTTATGCTTCACAAAGTTCTGCCATGTTTTTGTTGAAGCTTCATGATTATAATGTTACCTTGCAATGTAATCATATAAGTTTGTTTTGTTCTGGTTCTAATTAATACGGGGTTTCTAAGAAATTTTAGACTGAGTTCTAGAGAGTAAAGCAACCGTTGTCAATGTTAATGCCTAGATGTTAGTTAAACAGTTATGTTTTAAAGACAGAAAAAGACTTCTGTACTGAAACTGAAAAAGTTTTTCACTTCTTCATGGATTAGGGTGATGGGTAATCATTTTTGCCAAGTAATAATAAAATATCTGAATTTCACTGAACCTATAGATATTCATTCTGGCTCTTTACTCTGAGCTTCTGTCAGCTCCAGATTCAAGTGCTGAACTCCCGATGGGAGGTTCAGGAAACAGCAGAGAGAGAGAGGTAGTCCCTCTCACACAAGTTAGCACAGCTGAATCCAGCTGGGATGCTGCTGCCTGTCCCTGGGGCTGAAGAGAGGACCTGGGACATCTGCCTAGGGCTGGGGAACCATTAGCCTCTCACATGGGAAGTCCACTGTGAGTCACCAGCTGGAGGAGCTGCAGGAAGAGGTGAGCAGGCTGTGCAGGGAAGGTGAAGAGATCGATAGTGTCTTTGCAGAAAATCTGCAAAGATAAAGGCCTGACCCATGCAAAGTAAGTGTGAAAGCAGAGTGACTTTGAGGGCCATTTCAAATACCTGTACATCAATGCATATAGCATAACGAATGAGCAGGAGGAATCATGAGTTTGTGAACACCAAAAGAAGTATGACCTCATAGGGACTATGGAGACACATTGGTGTAACTTGTGATTGGAGTGCTCCAATGGAAGAATGATAGTTCTTCCAGAAAGATAGGGTGGGTGGGCAGGGAAGAAGGGTTGCACTCTTTATAGAGGGGTAGCTTCAATGCATGGAGCTTTACTTTGTGGCAGGTGACACAGTTTGTGGGCAAGGATCAGAGGACAGACTAGTGCAGGTAAAATTGTAGAAGGTGTCTGCTACAAATCTGTTCAAGAAGACAAGGCAGACAAGCCTTCTTTCAGCAGCTGGAGGCAGCTTCGCAGTCACATGCCCTGGTGCTCAGGGGTGACTCTAACCACACTTTTTGCCAGAAGGGCATCACCAATTTCTGGAAACTGACCCAGAGGGAAAAGTGAATTAGCCAGGAGAGATGGCTAGTCTTCAAGGACAGCCTCCTCAGAGCACAGAAACAGTCCATTCTAATGTGCAGAATGCCATGTATGCATGGAAGAAGGCAAGAATTGATTAACATATTCCTCACTGATCTCAAACACCAGAAGGAGGTACACAGAAGAGGGAAGCAGAGACAGGCTTCATGGGAGGAATACAAAGATGTCACCTGCATGTCCAGCAATGGAGTCAGGAAAGCTAAAACTCAACTGCAGCTGAAACTAGCAAGAGAGGTGATGGGTAACAAGAAAGGTTTCTAAAAGTACAGAGTTAGTAAAAGGAAAGCTAAGGAAAGTGTAGTCCCACTGCTCAGTAGGACAGGGGACCTAGTGAAAAGTGATTGGGAGAAGGTTGAAGTACTCAGTGCTGCCTTTGCCTCAAATTTTGCTGGCCTCCCAGGTGATTGAGACTCATAGCAGAATCTGTGGGAATGCAGCAGTATCAACAGGAAGAAAGAGATCACTTAACCCAACTAGGTATACACGAGTATGCATCCCAGGGTGATAGAGGAGATAGCAGATACTGGTGTATCTCTGTCATCTTTGAGAGGTCAGAGTCAGATCCTGATGACTGAAAAATGCAGACATCGCATCTGTCCTGAAGAAGGGTAAGAAGGAGGACCTGGGGAGCTACAGGACTCACCTCTTTTTGGCCTCATGTTAGTCCCTTAGGAAGGTTTTTCCAAGTTCTGTGATATTCACTTACATGTAAAAGTTTTAGAGACTGTTCTGAAAAGTCTGGAAATGTATTTTGAATTCTAACCAGAACTTTAAGATTAGTTAGACTAGTTAACATTTTAATTTATTTACCGTTATGTGTTACTTTTTATATACTTTTAAATGGAAGTTTATCTAAAACATGATTTTTAAAATGCCATATTTATTTATCTAAAGACAAAAAGCAAAAGGAATTTGCAACTATGATTGAATAGCTATTCGTTCATGTATTATCTATGTACGTGCATGAATATGAGCTTTTGAAATGCATTTGCTCTGAACACTAAAATAATTGTAAAAATATGTTTTCTTGTAAGCTTTTACATGAGCTACAAGCTGAATTTTCTGTTCCTTAGCCAATGAATATCACTTACCTCTTCCTTAGCAGGATGTGTTGCTCCTACACACTACCTGCCAAAGTGTCTGGCACATTTCCAGTCACAGGGAGACCCAAAATAAGGTAGTTAATTTTTGTGGAGTTAACACCTATGCATATTTGCCTGTAAAAATATGATTGCTTCCTTCCTTCATTTATTTATTTCCTGACTTTAATAGTTTTGTTTAAAACATTAGTGCAAGTGCCAGAGAAGTTATTGCTTGAAACTTTATGACCCAGAGATTCAAAATATCAAGAGGGCATGCATTTTTATGTAATTGGAAGAGAACTCTTCCTAACATTAAATGCATATATTCTTATCTTGATAGTTTACAAAATAATTTGTATTTTTAGAAAAAAAAATGCAATGCACTTTTGAGATTATTGTATAAAAGCCACCAGTACCAACTAAAATGAAACCTTTGTCTCATAGAAAAAATATGAACAAAGTTTACCTTCTTTTAATACTGCAAAATCATAGTCATAGTATAGCAGTGCATTGCAAAGCTCCTGAAGACTAATACTAGCAGGACCAGATGGAGACATGGATGAAATAGGCAGCTGTCTGGGCAGCAGGGCATTTACTCCTCCTGGTGGTACCAAGATGGTGATACCTGGGATGGTTCTGCAGTTGAGCTACTTCAGATGCAGTGTGGAGAGAAAAGAAGTGCAGTCAGCTAATGTGAGCCTGGTTCTGCCTTTTTCTCAGCAAGGGTGGGCCCAGTCCAAGTCCTTAGCCTCTCTATCTCTGTAGCTGCAACCTGGAAGAGCATGTGAGGCCAGCTGAAGAAGGTGTGTAAAAGTCAGGGGTAGGACAGAAAAAGGAAGACCACATTTAGAGGAGATGGGAGTGCTTGGGCAAGAAACCTCTGATCTCTACAGGGTCAGAGCAATTGGTAGGGGAGAACAAATACCCACCCCACATTTCTTTCCTCCCAAACCCTGTCCTCTAGTGAAGCCTACCGGGGCGCTTCCATTACAGAAAATCCAGTCTCCTACTGTTAGGAATTTAAAATCCTTCTTGTCACCTAGCTCTCATCCAAAAACCTACCAACCTTTTTCAGACTCTCTGTCTTTACCACTTTACCCCCATCACTCTCTTTACCAAATCATATATTCCATTTCAGTACAACAGTGAGGTGGGATTTCCCTAAGAGGCAGTGTAGAAAGCATGAAATAGAGGTGCTTCCTCAATACTCAGGAGCTATGCTGTTAGTGAATAAGAAAATAAGAGCTCTCTGGTCTCTACAAAAGTGATGACTCCACCTCCTCTGTCTCCCAGCCTCTGATGAATCTTGGGACATGGTGCTGCAAATCCTTCTACTGCTTAATTGACATAGTCGCAGAATAAGTGTTAGGCTGAGACATGGGCTCAAGAGGGAAAAGTGACTCAGCTGTGCAAAATTTGGGAGTTTTGGTAGTTTGTTTGAGATCTATAGGTGACTATTTCTTCCCAGGACTCCATTTCCCTTTTTGTTTTGTGCACATTTCAGCTTTTGCAAACATTTCCTATTATACTTGACATTTGCAGGGAATTTGGAAAAGCAATTATAGTTGACATTTGCAAGGAATTTAGAAAAGCACATATGTGTCAATAGTATGAAGTTAACAACCTCCCAGGCCTGCACTCTGCCTGGCAGGGGAAGTCTGATGAGGTTTATAAGCTTCACAAACCGCTGGAAGAGACAATGTGGGGAACAAGAGTAGGGGAGAGAACATGAAAAGTTAAAAATGGATGTGTAGTAAGGCTGGAAGCAGGCTGAATAATGAAAGCCATCTTATGCCACTCAGTTGAGGAAGAGATCAGTAGAAGGACTAGGTGACTACCAGACCTGAAAAATGGGAGTGAAATGAGAGACCAGCTGAACTGACAGGAAGAGCCATCCACATGAATGAAATGAACACCAAACATCTCCAGAAGATGCAGCTCAAATCTCTGCTACTGTAGATGAAATTTTTGGGCATGAGAAAAAATTTTGAAAGAAACCTTGGTTTTCTAGGGAAACAATATTTGGGGAAAAAGGCTGAGCCCGTAAGAGTGACTCCAAGCCGTAATAATATGCTGATGTCTCCAGGAGAAACTAGAAACGGGCATGTCAAGATAAATGAGTCAGTGTATTTCTTTCTTTCACAAAATACCTATGTGTACTCCTGAGCTTCTCCACAAGTGGATGCCAGAAGTAACTTTTTCAGTACCTCTTTCATGGCTGTCTCCTGTACCCTAGTTTGTTTCCAGCTTATGGCAGGTGGACAGGCCACAGATCCTATTCTGCAGAGCTGCCCAAAGGAAACAACCTGCGTTTCATTCTTGAACACAAAATAACCATCAGGTAAGGCTAATAATAGTTCTGTACCCTTCTTCTCCAAGATGTGATAGACAAAGTTTCAAGCCCTACATTGGCCTCAGGACCTCCACATGAGCTACTTCTTACAGGGTATGTATGTGGTTCTCCTGCAAATACACAGGAATATTTGGGCTTGATCACTCCCATTGTTCAATGGAGACTGGCATAATATTTCAAAGAGTTGCAACTCATCTATCATTTCAGGCTTTATAAGGGCTTTGACATGGATACCTTTTACCATCACAGCTGTTCTCTAGGTCTCAGGTTATTGTTTCGAAGAGTCTCATCTCTGGATGTCCTCTGGCAAGGCTTCCTCCTGGCCTGTGAGGAATCACAGAATCATAGAATAGTTTAGGTTGGAAGGGACCTTTAAAGGCCACCTATTCCAACCCTACTGCAATGAGCAAGGAAATCTTCAATTAGATCAGGTTGCTCAGAGCCCCATCCAACTTGACCTTGAACGTTTCCAGGGATGGGACAACTACAAGAGTAGATGTAGTAGACAGGCTGCTACAAAATCATAGTGGATGACATGAAAGCATGCATTTCATTCAATAAGATCTGTAAAACTTTTAGCTCTTTAAACTGTACCTGGGACGGAAGTTATTTTAAGTAGGATAAAATGTAGTTATACATTACAGTATAACTGTTGCCCTGTAATTAAAAAATATTATAAACAATACTTCAAATGTTTTTTAAAATAGTACTAGACCCTGTTCCAAACACAGACTCATGTTACTGCTGAAATAAAGGTAAACGAAAGGGCCATTTTGATCCAGGGTTTCCCATGGCTATTTTGCAAAGGCTTGGGAATGACAAAAAGTAAAGCACATTGTTAGGAAGCAGCAAATGATAACAACAACCCTTAGGGACCTGACCCTGATAAACTCCCTGGACTGAATTCCTGGCTGTGAATAGGGTTGGTTTTTTTTGTTTTTTTATTCAATCAGTGATTGGGGAAGTCAAAATAATTGTTAGATAATTGCTAGTAAATAGTCAGCACTGTCAAAACTGAGTGCATTCACTCAATTATCACTCCCTTTTCCAAACTGGAAATTTTTTTAGCTAACATCTCAAATCAAGAGGAGTAAAACTTCTCTTAAAAATCACACCATTTACAATCTGCCAGAATCTTTAAATTTCTGTCCTGTCTGCCTCTGCTATGTCTTTACAAGTTCCGTGGTGTTCTGATGTTAATGTATTTTGAACAAAAGACGTAAATCTTACATTAGTAATGAAGGAGGCAAATTCTATTCTATGACACACGGAGTGTCATAGAAGTATGATATCGTTCTTTTTTTCATTTGGGTTACAAGATCCAGGCCTTTATTTGGTACTGGAATTCACATTTTCCCTGATCTATGGGGATCTTTTATGTATGTTTTCCATTATTCACCAAATGTACTGTTATATATGTGCTTTTTTTACAGGATTGGGGTTTCAGATCACACTCCTTGTAGTGCCTGTTTTCTTTTCCTTTTGCCTCACTTCCGTAAGTGCTAACTCTTGAGGAGTACATGCATGAAAAGAAACTGACTTCCTCATAGGCCATGACCTTTTTGCCTAATATAAATTCACATATTATGATTATAGTATAGTTTTAGTCATTCAGAAGTACTGCAGAGAGCTATTTGACATTATTGTATATAGAGTGAGGGCAAAGGGAGTTGAGCTACAAAGAGAACCAACTGTTTTTATTAATGCACAATTTCAGAACTGATCATTTTGTCGAAGCATAACATACCTCTTAGGAACTGATGTATTTGTGTTAGACATTTGTAAATCTAACTAAGCGTAAACACTTGACTTCAAAGCATTCCTGGGAGGGAATGATTGTATTTTAAAAATATGCTCTAAAAGACTCGTCTTTTTGTTTGAAATAGTTATACCTGAGGGAAGAAATGTATTATGAGATATACTTCTGGATACTAGAATATATGAACTTTCTTTAGCTAAAAAGTATGAGATTGGGTAAACATAGTCTAGCAATGAATACTTGAGGGATCTGAATTTTGTCATTAATCAACACTAGAATACTTGTTTTGCAAATAAAAAAAATGCCCCAAAGTTTCAGCTTTTGCATTCTCACTAAATATATAAATTGACCATGATGCACAATCATGTTTCGGTGCATTATGCAAGCCACAGTAAATGATACATACACATATATCCTGGAGGAAAAGAACAGGCAAAGTCATTAGCTTGGAAGTTTGAGTCATCTTGCACTGAAGTTGATAAATTTTACCTACTCCTTTCAGTGAAGCATACACACTGGGTTAGTTAGGATGGCTTATCTGATGGAGAGAGATGTAGTAATCCTCAAATTTACTAGAGGTGCTAAGTCAGACTGTTAAATATAGTCCTTACCATGTTGCATTCTTAGCTTGAAAACATTGTCACCAATTTCAATAACCATTTGCTAAAAACACTAATTGTCTGCTTTGGAGGATGTGCTGGACATGTGGAAATCCAGGAAGAATGGCCATTGTATGCTGAGGGCAGCTCTACCACAGCTGGGTTCAGAAGTTTGACACAAGCTCTGTTGGTGTACTCCGCTTTTGTAATAAGACTGGTGTGGGGGAAGGATTGTGTAATTGTGTAATTGATTTGCACACTGAGGTGTGCCTTGGGTTCACTTTGGAATTTACCGTGTTTCAAGGGTCTGTAGGAGCACAGGCAAAACATGCCTTAAGATAAATTGGCTTATGAACTTCTGTTTCAAAGTGCCGAAGATGACCACATAGAAGCATTTGAAAAAAGTGATAAAAGAGAGGGGGGAAGTTATTTTGTGAATATTTGGTAAAGGCTAGTGAACAGGACAGGAGGATAATGCACTGCAGTAAGAATTAGTGACAGTAAAAAGTACATATGTCTCCACTACTTACTGGTGCAAATCAAAGAGCAAAGGACTGAACTTTGATCACACCACCATTTGGTACAGTCTGCAAGTATATTTATGTGGTAGGTTGAACTTGGCTGGATGCCAGATGCCCACCAAAGCCACTTTATCACTCCCCTACCTCAACTGGACAAGGTTAAGTGTCTTGATATAATCAAGCCAGATGAATTGGGATTCCTATTCTATTTAAGAACTCTTATCATTATAGCATCAGGGATCTTCATTAATAACATACCAACTGACTTAAGAAACTTAAACTCTTTTCATTAGTTCATCAAGCCTTGAAATTAGAGCAGGGCACTTTTGTATGTCTCTGCTAATGTTTGCTTAGCATTTGTGTTTGCAAGACACAGGGATTAAAAAAAAAATAATATTAAAACATTAATCTTGAGACACTGACAGAAACAACAAAGGAACCACTTGCTGTCCATTTTTTCTATTAATCTACATACAAAGACTTAACTATCCTGAGAGATCACTAGTTCCAAAAGGCCAAATTCTACCCAGTCTATCAAACATATTGCATGAGCAAGTTAAAACTGAGAATACAAAGTTAAGGTTAGCAATATCTGACTATATTATATGGCTACTGTGGTTCCTACTCTAAGATGATCAAAGGTAATAAATAATTTTCAAAGGCAACTCTAACTTGCATTCTATCAATGGTGGTGTGTCCCCACCACTCAGAGATGATCTCTCTATCTTAGCGTTTTTTCAGTCATCTTCTACTCACAGGACTTCTAAAGCTGCTGTTTGAATACGAGTACAGTAGCTTGCTCTCCCATTCCCAGCCCATGACTTATCATCATCCATATTTGTAATATTATAAATCCAGAAATTTGATTAAAGGTATTAGAATATTTTTCGCTTTTGGTGTACAAGGCTTAAATGTCAAACAGTAAATAGAAAACTACCCTGTAAAACAACCATAATGTTATTGGAATAAATTAAAACAAGGCATTTAGAAAATGGAGAACAACTGAAGGTACAAGGTGACAGTAATCTCTGTTGAAAAAGCGTTCTCTTCAGATGTATGTTCTGTTGAATTTGCTGTGTTCTTGGCAAGCATGTTTGCAGCCTGAGAACACAGAATAAAGATCAGCTTATTCTTAATTCTAACCTATTCCCCTTTAGTCACACTCTTGTTACCTTCATTCTTGCTGTTCACTCCAGCAGGTCAAAAGTTTTGATTTGTGTAAATTTTAACACAAAAGCAAATCCATTTATCCCTGCTACTTCCATCTTTATGATCCTTACTGATTCTACTTTTTACTTACTTACAAATAGTTCTATATTGTAAGCCAGCAACTACCAAGTACTACTTTCCCATCAGAGTTTACTGGGAAGCATTAGAACACCTCCAGCATTTACCAAAAAAATTCCCAATAAAACCAACTTTCCATGGCCTACAGGTGTCAGAATGCATGCACAAGTTACATACAGGTTTTATGGCTTATTCATATAAATGAATAAAAATCAGAATTGGTATAAACACTTAAGCCAGCAACCTCCACAGCTGTTTATTAACGATTTCTTATTTCAGTGATTACTTTGTTTGGAGAATCAGTACTCATCGGTCTTTAGAGGTGGGTGTGAAGAGCCAGGCTTTTGATTTCTCCCACCTTGCAGTAGTGGTTAGGTTCGGATTCTCTTTTGAAGAGACCAATTGCAATTGGAAATTAGACTTAATTCAGCTAAATTACAAAGGGAATGTACTGAAAACAGGCCTTCCAAGTGAACATTGTGGTACCCCCTTGTGACATAGGGCTTCTTTTTCAGACCATAAACTGCACGTGACAATCTCTCATGGATGGATACATAGTGTTCCATCAGTCACTGGATTTTGCTGCTTGAATGATTCAAAGTACAGTCCTTGCTTCATGAACTATATTAGGACCAACATGATTTTATTAAAATAAAAGAGAAAAGTCATGGAATGTTCTTCAGAACCTAACTGCAGCCCCTATAATGTCTGCAAAACCATGGAAGTAAACCAACTACTCATCTACATTCTCCCAAGTAAATCCACCACTGGTCTTCAGGGCTTGGTGTGATCCATTCAGGCCATACTTATCTCCCAGTTTCTACCCATTACACAATCAAGGTAACAAAAATATCTCTGGTCAGTAAGCAGAAGCAGGCAGCGTGGAGATGCAACAAGTGGCACTCAGCCATAGCTTGGTTCTGTCTCCCTCCAAGAATATATCACAATTCTCAAAATAAAATTCTACACAAATATTGTGCAGTTGAAGGGTCAATTGTTGGTGAATTAGCACTTAATTCCCTGGAACAGTGACATAGGAATGAGCTCATTAACAACAATATTTATTCCTGGAACAGGGTATAGAGACAGCTACTCTCCTGCTGCTCGGTTTTGCTTTCCTCCTGCAGTAATTCCCCTACCCCATACATTCAATTTCTTTTGACCATGGTATTATCTGGCAGTAGCTGCATCTTTAGTAGCAGTTGCTGGATGTGCCACACACGGATCCAACCAGCACGCTGTGGGCTCCTACCCTCTCCAAGGTCCAGTTGTGTTGCTTGGATAAAGCGCATTCCCCAGATGCTTGTTACTTCTCTCCTCTTCCTCCATCTCCCAGGTCTCCTCTGTACATACATGCATTCTGGAAGGCATTTTGTGAGCTCTTTGTAATCTCTTCAGACAAAATCCTCCAGGTTAATTTTTTTTTCCCCTCATCGAACTGAGCTGACCTTGGTGATTTTATCAACATCACTCCTTTAAAGTTCTTCAAAGAAATGGGAGCACAATCTACCCAACCTAGCACACAGGTTAGAAAAATGAACACGTTTAAGGCTACAATTTTAATTCTATGATTTTATTTTAAAAAAATAATACATTGTTTTATCAAAATGAATGTAAAATGAAAGCCTTTTATTCTTCTAGCAGCTAAATTTCCATTTTCTATAAATTCTTCTCAATAGTTAGCAAATAGGGTTTAGGAGGGGTATTTACACCAAAAAATCCTAAAATTACAAAACCTTATGACTAAGTTTCCACTGGATTCATTTTTAGTCTCAATATATCATCTTCTTTCATTTTAAACACCTTTTTTCAACCAAACTTCTGCATCCTCTGCCTTGAAAAATCAAGTTGTTTTGATAACAGTTTCATAAATGTAAAAGAAATAAAGGGGGAAATCCTGCAGCATTTTTTCATGTATTCATTTGAGTGATCCATTTCAGCTCTTCCCTCTCTTCTGGCACATACCCACCACCACCTAGGCAAAGAAGAGAAAAAGCTTCCATGGTTTAGTCTCCCTGGCTTTGTGTGTGTGGATGAGGAAAATAACTTATTGAGAAGAGCAGTTTTAAACTCTCAGAAGAGGTCACATGTGGGCAGTTGACCACAATACATTTCAGGCACGTATGTTAAGCAGCTCGTCTTGGGAGATTACTTGATGTTGTACTCCCAAGAGGAAGGAATGAATAACTGAGTAATTACTGGGGAAGTAATGAATAACTGAGCAAGATTTGAACTCTGGAAAACGCTGAATGCATCTCAATGGAGTTCAAAAAGATAGATAGAAGGTAGCCCTATTTTTAAACAATCAGTGACTCTAAAATCAGATAAATATGTAGCCTATATAAAAGTGAGGTGTGACTTTGATGAAAAATTAGGTTAGTTAAAGAGAAATCTCTCATATTTGTGAACTACACATATTTTTAATAATAAAAATTTGTATGTACTTATGAAATACATCAAGACATGAAATTCAAAAGTTTTTAAAACGTTTAACAAACAAAAAAATTAACTAACTGAGAATGTGATTTCAATGGAATTAACAGTATTAGGAACAGAGTTAGATATGGCTGAGAAACCAAAATACTTGCCAAGTAGATCTGGTGATCCTAATTATCTAAACCAAAGTTGTAGAAATAAACATGGGAAAATGCATGCTCTAACAGTCAACAGAAGGCAGGTATATGGATAATATACTTAAAATACAGGAAAACTCAAATTAACACAAAATCCTTCTCCCTTTGCCCTCAAAAAATCACTTTGTTTTCCTCTGACTTAACAGTCCCTTTGACTAAGAGAGAGTCTTTTCTCCACAACACTGGCACAATCGATTTAAGAGCTTAAAGGCAGGTTTTAACACCTTAGTGGAGAAAGGGTCCATCAATTGTTTGGTCTCCTACGTCTGAGTTGGCTGCTGTTCAGGAGTAATCAATGCACCCTAATTATATTTGCTCTGTTGCTGTGGGAATAGCACAGCATGTTGTCATGTTACTGAAATGATTCTAATATTCATCAATATATAGGATAAAAGAGGTTGGCTCTGCTGAAATTTGAATTGTAATGTGTTTCCTGTAGGAGAAAGAATTACAAAATAAAAACATAAGACAAGAAAACACAACTCTGGACTATGTTAACTAATTCACAGCTATTTGAAGAGCCTCATCATCTTGGCCAAAAGTGAGGCTGCCCATCTAACCCTTTCTCTCTTCTCTCATGACACAAAACGCTGAGAGAAGCCCATTTTCCTCTCCTTAGTGTGCAGCCCATATGAGGGGAAAACATCTCTGTTTTCCTGTCCTTCAAACTCTGCTTCTGACTTACTTATCCCCTGTAAGAAATACTATGAAGTTTACAAATTGATTCTTCAATAGGTTAGTTCATTTTCTACTCCCAAACTTAACTAGCATTCATATTGCACTTGCTTAACTTAAACCATTTCTTCCTGTTTGCCTTCTGTCTCCGTAACCAGTTCATGAAGAACCATGAGGTGAACTGTGGGACCTTAAAGGTCCTTTCCAAATTCGGCTATCCTGAAAACATTAATAAATTTCACACCTTGAAAAACAAGTGCTTAAAATCATCTTATTAAACTCAAAAATATGGAAAAATGTCATAGTTAAGGAAGAAGTAGTTGAAACTAAGTAAGAAGTAGTTGAAGCTAAAATTCTAAATAAAAAAATTCTGGTAAGCATCTTGTTTGTAGGGTTACTGGACTCACCAAGGGATGGCTCATTTCATTTACGGATATGGATTTCACTTTTCCCCATGGATATCTACATGTCCTGTCCAGTTTGTTTTACTGAGGAAACAGAAAATCAAAGAGGAGTTATGACTGAATCAAACCATCTTATTCTTCTATCCCTAGGAAAATGTAATTACACATTTCCTCTATATACGGATTTTGCAGCCAAACTGTATTTGATCCTTTGACAAAAAATTTTCTCAGTATGAAGCATAGTGCTCTTGTCCTTCTAGAGTTTAGTAATCCTATCTTTCCTGTATAAAAATTGGGCAGCCAAATTGTATGCTCATAAAAAAATTGTCCAAAAATACATGCAGGTTCACAGTTTGAGCTAATAGTAAAAGAATATTTTTTTTCTACAGTATAGTATATATTCTGGATTTTTTCCACCATTAAAAATTCATTTATTAAGTGTTTTATCTCTACATCTCTAAATCCAGCTAAAGTTTTACTTTATAGATTCAGTCTGCTGGTCCTATTAGGGACTACTCAGCCAATTTCACCTATATGTGCATTCATTTCCCCTGAACTACATCCTCAGCCTTATATAAAAGCCAGTTATAGGCTGCAGCACTGAAACATGGTATTTACTTGTACCCCACATAAAAAAGACATAGTTCAAGTCTATGTAAAGAAACATGGAGTCTCCATTTCTATGGGTGGCTGTATTGCCCCTAATGCCAATTGTGTTACCGAGGGCTGCAGATATGGAGCTTGAGCCAGACAGTTTCTGTTTTTACTATGCCATCAGTTATACTTTCCAGGCAGACATCATTCCAGTCTTGTCTCACAACAAGAAGTTTAGAATGTAGCTTCAGGGGGGGTTCAATAAATCAATGTATTTTTCAAAAATATGTTTTATTGGAGAGTGTTGGCTGGATTTCCTTGATCCTTCGAGAGCATTCAGCCACCACACACTATGAAAGAGAAGAAAAATGTACTGTCTCTTAACCAGGACTCTTCAAGTTCTTCTTGCAGTTTTGTTGCTTTGACAGACACTTAATTAACAATATATTTTATAAACACTGTATGGTGGCCTTGCAAAGTCATGTCTGCTCAGCATAAATATATGACTGTCTCTTGTCTAAAAAGATATAAATGCATGTCATAGGAGAAAAGGACTCCATGGATTCATGCCAGTGGAAAAAGAATTTCTAGTTGAGCTGAGTAATGTGAAGCTATACCATTTTCGTTTTAATAACACTTCCCCTTTCTCAGGTGTATGTGTGCAACTAAGGGCAGATAAATCCTTTTGCCTGGGATAGTTCTACATCCCTTTGCAACAGTACCTTAGGTTTGTGATCAAATGGCACCTGAAAGCATTTTTCATGTGAAACTATAGTCCTTTTTAAATTTTTCAACACTAAAACAAAAGGAAATGTTTCTTTTCCTCCAAGTACATTCAATGTCCCCTGTTCTATTTAGGTCTAGTCTGTTGTGTGTTTCAAAGCTGCATGTGAAACTTGTGAATTAGCCATGCTGCCATGTGAAGGACAGCTTCCTGACGGTGGGAAAGAGACTAAAAGAATGACAGCTCTCAAGATTTAAGTGGTGCTGCAGGGTATTAAGCTCCATAGGAGAGTTTTGAACATGTCAGAAGTGTCAGGTACTTTATATTCATGGACAATTTCACAAAGGAGCTGATCGTGCTGTCCTTGTGTTATGAAAGGCCATAGGAATGACATGGTTACCAGCTTAAAGACTTTGTAGAACTGGAGCTGTCGTGTTGGCTGCTAGAGAGCTCTTTGTACTGAAGTGTTTCGAGGCAAAGGTTCTGGTAGGTATTTGCTATTAAATTGTCTAATAAAGAGCACATTGAGTTTTTAGTCAAGCCCCCTAATGTTCTCAAAATACTGAAAATTTGCATAAAAGCCTTTGGGCAGAATGCTGAGCTGATATAAGTTAAAATATCTGTTGCAGGATTTAACCCTGGGTAATTAACCAGAGTTAGCATAATGGAAAGAAACAGATTTACCACTCAGCTATATAAACCTGTTGCAGGGAAATAACTGTTGAAATTCTCTTATTAATATTTTTCTTAAAATTATATGCAGTATTTTGTTTCATTAAAATGAAAAGAAAGCTGGGTATCCTACATACTAACACATAAAATTACAGATGGGTTTCTAGCATCTTTTTTCTTTTAAATTCCAGTTTGCAACTCTTCTATGTCACGTGAAAGAATGTGCAGATTATTAAAAGCTGCAAATTATTTCAGGTTGGGGTTCATTCATTATCTCGAAGTGAAGCTGTTCCAGTTTGTGTGAAACACCTAACACACCACACCAGCAACTCTAGATGTTACATCACTGAATGAGTGTGGTTTTTCTCTGTGCAATTAGCCCACCCCTAAATGGAACAGTTTCAAGCAAAAGAGCTGAGACCCTGTCCACATACAACTTTGCCCTCTAACTTGGCAATGAGGAGTATGAATCATCTCAAAAAGTTGAGGGATTTCAGACCGGGCCTTAGAGTGATCAGAACTGACCTAAGAGGTTATATTTTTCTCCCCTGTGGTGTTTTATTTGCGGATAAGCATTATATGCTTATATAACAGAATGCCTCTCTTCTCTGCAGGGTCTGGAGAAACATATATAAATCTACCCCATACGTTTGCCTGAGACATCTGAGAGTTCCTCTGCCAGCTCTCCGAGCTCACAGACATAAGCCAGCTGTGGCCTGGGAGCTATAGATCCATTTGAGCATGGCCCTGTGCCCAGACTAAAACATCTTGCCTCAGCAGAGCTGTGTCCATGCCGAGGTGGCTTCTGGGCTGCAGCTGGTACGCCCGGCCAGTTGAAGTAAGGGCAGCATGAGATGACTTGCCTGCGTGACAGACGTTTCCTTGAGACATATCTCTCTCTGCAAGACCTGTTACTCTTGCAGACTCTCTCTGCAAGAATTGTTACTCTGCTCTGGTGAGACCTCACCTGGAGTACTGTGTGCAGGTCTGGAGCCCTCAATATAAGAAGGACATAGACC
>JAOQGH010000012.1:112896198-112930747 GCA_025769975.1 Gallinago jamesoni
GGGCCTTAGATTACTGCTGGAATGTTATTTACCTCTATGGAAAATTGCAGCCCTAATATATATTATGAATGGGATCAAACACTCTCAGTTGCTACATTATATTAACCAAATAGTAATGAAATAAATCAAAGAAGTATATTATTTTATTTAGTAGCAACAGTGTAGCATGATTAAAATTTGGATGGGTATCAGAGAATCTCAGATGTCTGAGTAGATAGCATAAATATTCTAAGCTGCAAACATGCCAGTCCTATTGTTGTGTTTGAGGAAAAAAACAGGCTAATTGCTACCAAACCATGATTGATGTATTAGCTATTGCTGTCATTATCACTTTGCTATTTTGAACAACCTATAAGGATGGCATTGCAAAGGATTCAGACACTTTATATTTCATGTATGATGAGGCATGCAGATCAAATGGGTCAGAATGGTAATACATTTTAAAAATGGCATTTTAAAATGTCTACGTGTACTCAAACACTACTTAGGTAGCACCATAAATATCTGCAATAAGCTGCAATAAATCTAGTGGGCCAAAACTGACCTTGATTATGTGAAGATATTAAAGTCACAACTCTAAACTAAGTCTTTCTGAATAAGATTTTGATCCAAACTTGGTACCACTAAAAAGGAAGTGTTTTAACAATAAGAGGAGTAGCATGATTTTAGACTCTCGCAGATATCTAATATGCAATGGACTAACAAATACAAAAGAGGACATGTAATAAACCCCATATTTCTGGATTTGGGACCAGGCAGGATAACCAAGGGCATCTAGAATGAATCTCTGAGTTACCTCCTTCAGGATCTGGAAGACAAATCATTCTTAAATACATCACTGTAGAAACTACTGGATCTCAGTATTTAAGAGATTGCTCCAAATACTTTATAATACTGATGAAATAAAAATTGAAAAACTAGTTATAACATGCCAGTTGCCTTTAAGTTGCAACTGTTAGTTTGGTAAAATATCATTTGAGAAATGAATGGAGGAAACAGACAAAATCCATAGGCATTCTTCTTCACTTCAGCAGAAAAAAGAAAAACTCACACAATCCCTCCGAGAGCACTTTTTAACCGTTGTTGCTTTGTTCTTTCCTCATACATGGAATTGGGTGAATATTTTGTTGCCCCGATCATATGCATGAAAACACACTTTAATCAGGAAACCTTAGACCAGTTTGTAATGAGTTTAACTTCAGCTTTGCCACAGCTTGTGTTTGAGTCTCTGTCACAATCTTAATTCGAGTATTAATTCTTGACTGATTTTAATAATCTTTAAAGATAGGAGTGTTGCAAGTAATACAAATACATTATTCTGTGACTTTATCTGCTGCTAGCATTCTAACCGACTTGTGTCCTTCCACCAACATATACCAAACATAATAATATACCTTAATTTCCACTTCTATTTTAGCACTGCTACTCTACTGTCATAGTTCTCTTATACTAGTGGTCAGGTTCTGGAGTACAGATTGTTTTAGTCAAGCCTAATAAGCTTAATACAATATAAACATTTGTGGATACAAATACAGTTCCAGCATTTGGCCATCAAGCTGGCCAAAAGCTACTCACATAACTGTTCCTAGGGATTTCACTACTGGACTTTGAAACACTGAAATGATTGAGTTGATCAACAGTCTAAGAAGGTAAATATGACAATAACTTTGCAGGAGATCAGTAGTAGTGAGATACAACTGAAAAGAAACTGCTACTCAAACTCTGGAACATAACCCTAGCCCATCCCTCAAAGTATTCAAGGCCAGGCTGGATGGGGCTTTGAGCAACCTGCTCTAGTGGGAGGTGTCCCTGCCCATGACAGTGGGGTTGGAGCTTGGTGATCTCTAACCATTCCATGATCCTATGTCAGGTGGTTTAGAGAACAAAACAGATTACTGAATAATTAATATCTTAAAGAACAAATTCCTTCTGAACCACAGAAAACGTTGCTCTCCTGCTGTTTCTTATTTCCCTATCCTATTATGAGCTTAAAATGATACATTTTGAAAGATACAAATATAGAGATATTTTAAGTTTTTGTTCTCCTGTTGAGCACTGTAGAGATGATGGTTGTGAGCCTAGAATGAAAGCAGTGACCAGAATTCTGGGCAAAGCACAGGCCATGTTACAGAACAGAAACCAAATGAAGTGCTCCAAGGAGTGAAAAAGATTCTGGAGGAGCCAACAGCAGTTCCTCCTTTCTGCCATTACTCCCAGAATTGTCTCTATGGGTTTGCATTTTGGGCAGGGAAGAAAGTGTGGCCAGAAAATCTCAGGAAAGTCCTGTGATCTCATCAGCCTGCACTCAGGCAAGGAAAAGCAAGTGCAATCACTCTTTAGCTCCAATTTCTGCTGCAGATTGGGAAGAGGGACTGGAGGGGATTCGGAGAGGGATTAGGAAGAAGGGATTGGGCCAGGGAAGAGAGCAAGACATCTATCCCCAGGTTTCTGTGGAGACAGCTGAGGAATGAGTCCAGTGTGTGCAAAAGCTTAACCTGAATCATCTTCTACATTTCTTACGTGATCAAACTGAGCCCTGCAATAGCATGTGCAATCTTGAATGTCTTATTAACCAAAATAAAGACATTGCTTGCCAACTGTGTTTTTCCAATCTCCCTCAGCTCAACTCTGCATCATCTGTCTTTAAATCATAAATATACTAATAACATTTATTCTTTCAAGTTCTAATCGCCTAGGCTTGCTGACCTCTGTGTTATTTTTGATTATTTTTTGACATTGCGTGTCACCCGCTCATCAGGTGCTGTTGTTGAACTATCACACAGAAAATAAAGATATTTAAATGAAATTAATGCACATTTCATCGCATGCCTTATACACTCACATACAGGTCTTTTTGTGTATAACACACTGTATTGATACCCCACTATTTTGAATAGCCTTCAGACAGTAGATGCACACCCAGCTCAAGTCACTGCACAGAGAAGGTGCAGCAGAAACAAGCTCTGCAACATTTTGTTGGTGATGAGGGCTTCTGAGAGCAGAATCTAATTCAGAAGCAAAGGCTTTTGGGTATCCATTTTTTTTATATCAGGACTGCTCCCCACAATATATTTCTCTCAGTATTTATTCAATTAACATTTAAATATTCAAGCAGTAAGCTTCTCACTGTATTTCTCGGGAAACTATTCTACAGAAATCTCTACTAAATGAAAACTCGAATGAACTCTGTTCATAATTTTCCTTTTTTTTTTTTTTTTCCTCATTCCCCAGTTTGAAACAAAAGACGCTCATACCAATGCTAAAAAATTTAAGTATCACTCAATGTTTTTTATACTATATTGGTCTTGAAACACTTCAGCATCTACCATAGCTCCAAGCCAGCTTCTGAAGAGGCAGGAGAGCAATTTTTTTTTTTTTTGCATTTTTCCTGCAAAGCAGGAAAAATGAGAGGCTGAAGAATGCCAAGGAAAATCCTCTTGGTCTCTTTATACCTTCCTGTCAATAGTTCTAGAGTCAGATTTAGCACGTGACTGTTCCTAGAAGTCTGCTTCTGACACGATAATATCTCCTGTGCAGATACATGTGTGGGGATATACACATCTGCATAAGACAGGAGAAACAAAGTAGACATCCTGAAGCAGAAAGGATACAGAACAAGCAGAGAAGCTGGGAAGTTAAAAAAAAACCACCTTGAAATAAAATGGCAGAAAAAAGGTTGGCCTTAGCAGAATGTACCCAAATATTTATATTCACTCCCTATGGAAAAACACACATGTTGCATGCTCCTCACAGTGCAGCAAGAGTGTCTTTTTGAGCATATGTGCCCACTTATCATCTCCGTGATAGTGTAAGCAAAAAGATAGCTACATAAAAACAGAAAAGGAAGCCTACACTCAGTGAAATTCTCTCCTGCTTTCCAAGCAGTACTCCTTTCACCTAGTGAGGTTGCAGTTTCAGCTGTCTTCCACAGCCCCTGATTCCAAAGACTGATTTTGGTGGCAAACATACGTAGCTTGTGCTGCAAAGAGCACTGCCAAAGCCACTGGGATGTATTCTACTGTTCTTCACACAGTTAGTATTTTCAATTTTTTTTAGAAATTTTCATAAGTGAAGTCCCATAACAGCCTATTTAGAAAATCCTGTTATATGAACTGTTATATTGTTATAACATATTCTGTTATATATCCTGTTATATTGTCACCACACAATCAGTATCAAAGACAGCAAATGAAGAAAATAACCCATGGGTAAACATCCATAGAAAAGACGGAAAATGAATAATAAATCATTGTCTCATATGCATGACGGTTTGCTCAGATTTACTGGATTAGTTTTGAATGATATTTTATGCCTTTTGAATGTTTTAAAAAGAGTACTTTTTTCCTTGAAAGGCAATTACAAACCTTGTGTTTACTATATTTGAAAATATTACAGTTATCTTACTCTCATCTTATTAACTTATTCCATGCTCAAATGTTTATAATGGTATAATTAATCCCCTGAGAAATAAGTAAAGCCTACAGCACTTAGGCATATTTCAGATTTATGTCCTTGCCAAAGTAATTATAACAATATTTATTCAAAACCTGGTTTCCATGCCTGAATTAAAAGAGAATACAACCAATGACTTGTGGTTTAAATCAGTCTTGAAATATGCACACTATATTTGCATATAAGTCTATATTATTTTCCTCTGTACAAAATTTAAGATTATGTACTTATATATTATTTTCTTATGCCTTAGTTTAAGTCTGAACGTTATAGAACCAGATTCAAAAATATTTATCGTCGAAGTTAAAAAATCCCACCTTTTAAACATCCTTTCAGTATTGAAATTTTAACTGCTGTTTCACAGACTTCAGCTGCTTTTCAGTTTTCAGTTTTTCCTATTTTCAACAGCTAATTAGAACCTGGTGAATTGGGCCTCCCTGATGTCACCAGAACAGACTCTCACATGGCTTTCAGGCAAGGTCTGATTTGACACAGTCCTATATATGTTCTGGGAAAGTGCTGACCCAACAGAAAACTTCTTCCCTCACCAGAGACTACACCAAACTTGGTGTTTGAAATTCAGGTCTGCATTTTTGAAATCTGTCAGAGAAAATGGTCCTTCTAACAAATAATAATCTTTAAAAACTTCAGAGAATACAAGAGGGCTTTACTAACAAAGTAAGCCCTTTGCAAATCTCTTTCCATCACATAAAATGGTTAAGACAATAGCACGGAACTTTTTTTTCCTTCTACATAATGCATGTTGAATTATTGGTCTATACAGATTTCTCTTGAGATTTGCCATAACGTTAACAATATTGAAAAGAAATCCTGGGTCAATCCTAAAATACAATGTAAACAGAAAGGTTAAAGTCCTGTGATTTCTTCTTCTGCCTTGTAATTGAAACAAAAAAACAGGGCCTCACACAAAGCTCAAGCAACTGGAGCAGGAAACCAACCATTTTAGATAGAAATAGGGATTTTGAGTTCGGTAGAGATATGTTGTTGAGGGCAGTGTTTACCAATGACAGCAGCGTTCTCCCTTCTTCTTCCTTCTCTTCCCTTGTGCAGTGTGACATGGGGGATGACTCAGTCATGTGACAGGAGCAATGGCGTGGCTCCATGGTCACCCATCCACAGAGTGGTACCCAGTTCTGCAGAAAATAGGAGCTTCAGACAGTCTCCATCCTGGGAACTGGAGCTCAAATGTTTCATACCTCTATCTGACCAGGGTTCGATCTCTATTTCCAATGAAGCATCATGCTTTGCCTCCTCATTGACCCACTGAAATTCACCATAGAATGTGGTATGTGTAAAGTTTAAATCAATGTGTTGGTTTTATCCCTGAACTATTTAATTTACATATTTTTAAAAACATATTTTTACAATAGGAATTTCTAAACTTTTCCCAAATATAATTTTTCATAATGTTAGCTGAGTAAATATTCAAGCAGTATGAGTCATTGCTGCTCTGCAGAAAATTTCCTGATGCCTCTCAAGTGAAATCATTGGGATGCACAAATGATTTGTTTCATAACTTTAGGCAGAGAATGCGATAAGCCTGTTTTCTCAGTCTTTCTTTACAACAAATGAAGAGAAGCTGTGCTCTAAAAAAATATTCAGTGGAATTTAACCCTTGTTACTTTATGACCAAGAAAGCCTAGGACAGGTATCAAAGGTTAGGAAGTAGAAAAACACTGCACAGACTTCCCACAAAGTAAAGCCAAGGACTGAAGAACTGGATTTCATCAAAAAACAAGCAAAAGCAAACAAACAAACAAATAGTGACCTCATCCCCCCCCACACACACACGTGCACACAGAGGATGGTGACTTAGGCACTACCACGTAATTCCAACTCAAAAACTCAAGCCCATTCCTGGAGTCAGATTTTACCAACAGCCTATTCCTTTCCATTACAAAGCACAAAGTGATAAGAAAAGGATGCAATTTTATCAAGCTCCAGTGGATAAATATGTTTTATCTTACACACACTACACACACCCCCAAAAAATCTATATTACTGTTTTAATTTTTCTTACTAGATTTGAGTCTATATTTATTCCTCACAGGGATCCTTCAGTTTGGGTAGCTTTTTCTCTCTATATGAAGTTATTTCACTACACAATAAACTAAAATAGACAACTATGAGAATAACCAATAGTCCAGGTAGACTACATTGGGTAGACAACAGAGGTTAGTCCTCCTATAAGTGACAATATCATATATAAGGTACAGAAAAGCCTAAAGACAAAATCATGGTCCAGAGAGATGAGAGAGATTGCTTCAGGTCTGTCTTCAAGATAGCTCCTTCTGAACTGTGGGCATAAAGCATGAATGGAGCAGTAGTATTATTGTTTGCTACAGGTATTACATTGGGATTTGGGCCTTTTCCAGGCTTAGCAGATTCATTATAAACCCTGTGTGGTTTAGTTCATGGGACAGATGCTGTAGGGTCTTGGTGACTATGGAAATATTGAGGTGATATTTTTTATTTACCTCAGAAATATACTAATTTTCAGGTCTGGCAGCAGCTAAAAAGTGACTTTGAGGATCTGAGGATCTAAGGATCAAATATAAGCCCCTAAGTCCTCATTATCTCTGCATTTCCATTTCTTAGAGGTATAATACAGTTAACACAGATTTTCTACCTCCAAAATTTAATTGTAAGGATGAATAAATTAAAAACTGAGAAGTACTTAGATGCCACAGTAAAAAAACAAATGTTTCAATGTATTGCAAATAGATTAAGTTTTGTCTTCTCCATTTAACTTGATTTGTAATGAATAAGGACCTTGAATAAAAAAGCTGGATCGTTGCATTAATTGCATTTCTGTGTAAGCAGATGGACCTTCTGCCAGGAAATACTATACAAAGTGATACCTGCAAGGTGGAAACTTATTATAGTGATGTACACACAACAATGTAAAAATCACAGAAATATTAGGTGGAAGGAACTTCTGTAGGTCTAATCCAATCTCTCAGAGATGGGCTATTGCCATGATTAAATCATGTCTGTAAATATAGAAGTTAGATGGAGACCATGGAGATATATATATGTATGCATATACGTTTGTACATATATCTGCAAGATTACTGATGGATAAATATGCAGAAAACAAGTAGAGGAATAAGGAGTAGAACATGGGGAATGATGAGAATACAAAGCAAACCTGTAGGCCCAGGTAATCCCCTGAAGGGTCTCTACAATTACCTTCAAGGACGTTGCAGAGTGGCAGGGATTGGTCTCTTCTCCCAAGTCACATGTGATAGAACAAGAGGAGACGGCTTCATGTTGTGCCAGAGGAGGTTCAGATTGAATATTAGGAAAAATTTTTACACTGATAGGGTTATTAAGCATTGGAATGGGCTGTCCAGGGAAGTGGATGAGGTACCACCCCTGGAGGTTTTCAAAAGACCGGTTGACATAGAGTTTAGAGATTAAGTTTAGTAATGTGGGGAGTTCTTTTTTATGGTTTTCTTTTTGGTTTTTTTTTTTCTTTTTTTTTTTAATCAGAGTTATGTTGCTGGTTGGACTAGATGATCTTGAAGGTCCCTTCCAACCTAGAAGATTCTATGATTCTATAATCTGGACATCTATTGCTGCAGTCAAATGGTGGGACTGGTTTTTCAGCTACTTCACATGCAGCTCCCATGCAGAAAATGTGCTGGCCCAGCAAGGGGGGACATCCCTCATTGCTGCAGAGAGACATTTCTGCAGCCTCCTCGTAAACTGAGATGGGCTGGGGCAGTGGGACAGGACATGGCTGCTGGTGACCTTGCCAGTTCCTCTTGCCAGAAGGTCTTCAGTGCACCGTGAATTTTTCACTTAGTAGTTAAAAGTTTTGCCTGGGCAAAACTAGTGATCCCTTTTCTGAGTTGTTCACCCGAAAGTACGCATCGAGAGTTCCTCTTTACCGTAAATAGTGAAACTATCTACTATCTTACAGGCTGACCCTCCAGGTGCATTCATCAAGTTCCATGGCCATGGTCCTCTGCTCCTCTTTCCCCACTCCTTGCTCTTTGCCATAGTCTCCTTTCTGTCCTAAACAGTTCTGCTTGCTCCATTTCAAACCCACTGGCAATGCACTCTTTCCACACATTCGTCCCTTCCTCACCTGCCTGGAAGCTGTTGTTCTTTCACTTAGGAGGGAGCACTTTCACATCAACCCACAAAATCCTCTATCCACCTTCTTCCTCCTTTTTTATCTTCCTCATGAAACCAGTAATTTCTCATCTCTTTTTATATATCAACACCAGGATTTATCTATCCAACTTCATCAGTTTAAGAGAATAGTGTTTCATTACAAATATCAATGGAAAGAACAAACCCCTCCAGCTAGAGTTAAATTGTAAATTTTGGTTTTATGTGGACTCATGGAATGATTCCCCCTCCCTTCTTTTACTGTGTAGGGAAATCAGACAAATTTACTCTTAATTTAGATAGGATGCACTCAGCCCTAAACAAATGACTAAATCCCAGGAGTCAACAACAATACTCCTACTTAGAGAATGTTTATGAGTGTCTAGAATTTGAAATATTGCTTTTGAGGGTAGAAATATGAACAAAAGAAGCAATGCTCAAATCATTTTTCCAGCCTTGCTAATTGATTTTGGGCAAAGCAGCCAGTGACAGAAATAATTAAGTGGTATCAGAGTTTACAGCTTTCTCAAGATGGGCAACAAGTTAGGTGACACTACTGAAAGTTTAACCTAAACCATCTAGGGACTTTGGAAATAGTAATTTTACTGCCTTACAAATCATCATGAATTATTCAACAAGTAACATGTAAGAGAACAAGAAAAAGCACTCAGATTGCATAACCTTTTTAGTTCTGTAGCCCGTAACACAGAAAAACCAGTTGGGATTTCAAAGATTGTCTATGGCAAGAGAACAATCAGACAGATAAAATAAAGGATGCAGAGTAGTATAAATACGAGAAACAAATGCTACCACTTATTTTTCAAAATCAAACAAAAGATTTTCCATAAAAAGAGTTACAATAGAATTGGCTTCCTTTTGAGCACTCACAGCATGGACTCCACTGACAATGATTTCTAGGTACACTGGCAGATTAAAGAAATTTTCAGACCATGTTCAGGTACCTTTTTGATACTGAACAGTAACTCTCTTACGCAGATATAGGACTCAGCTCTCCTATACTTTCTTAAAGTTATCTGGAGATGGAGTCTCAGAGTGTTAAGTTCTGTCTAATGTACAAGTTAATCTCCTAAACTTCCTTACCGTTTTCAGAGTAGATGCTAATCTTTCCTGCTAAGATATAGTACAGGAAAGTACTCTGATCAGATAAATCCAGACTACTTTTAAAGACAAGCGGTGCCTGACGACAGAATTTTATTTGGAAATCGCAGCTAGAACATTTAGCATTGCTTGATCACACCAAAAGAAGAAAATCTTTCCTATAAAAACAAGGGGGAATAGCTAAGGAAATATGGGACTTCAAATTATGTGTTATACATTCTCCCTAGTAGCTCACTAGTATTTCATTTATCTATTCTGAGGAAGTAAACAATTTACATCATGTGAACTGTTGGTAGCAAAAGGCCAGTGGTGATCCTTACATGAGAGCACCACTGTGCAAGGTGCTCAGACAGTCCTGGTTGACAATAGCACACACCAAAATACAAATAAAACAGAAAAACCACAACTTTCCAAAAGACGTGTATGGAACTACTCATATATTACACAAAAAGTTGTTTAATGATATGCTAAAATTCACACTATGCTATTGTTTTCAGACTGTCTATTATTCTTGCAGTTTTCTGACGTGTCAGAATATCCTTCATAAGGCAATGCAGTCAACTCTGACGATCCAGAACACTGCAGTAATCTGTGTAATTAGAGTAATTGGTTTTCGAATCACATCTGTGCTACAGAATAAAGCATTTTCCTAATTGATGATCTGTACAACTATCCTAAAGATCAAAGGGTCAAGATATATGTATTCCTATAGCAGAATAGGTCTGGCACAGTGAACGTCGTGGACAAACGCTGCTGAGAGCCAGGCGGCATAAACGTAGCACTAATGTGATCGTCTTCTGCACACAACGGCAGCTTCATGTTCTTTGAAGACACACACCACTGATGTGAATTAGTGCAAATCTGCTCCCTGCAGTCAAAGGCTCTTGCAAACATGGCCTTCATGTCTCTCCTCATGTTTTATATCAGCTGATCCTTGTCGTGATTCAGATATACAAAGATATATGGTACAGATCTCTGGCATGCAGGGACTCGGGTTTGGCCAAATGGGAAGCAGGCCATGCAGGACACGGAGAGAAGGTCACTTTTATCACAAGCCAAACTGTGGGAACTGTTCTAGACATTAGCCGACCTATATGTAGAAGTTCAGCATGGAAGAAGACACATAGCCTATTCCATGACAGCCAAAGTAAACAGTGCTAGCAGGACTCCCTTATTTCTCTATTTTTATACTAGACATCAGAAACCTTTCCCTATTTGATGGTGACATATATAAATGCATTGCATAAAACATCACCTTGCTATTTATTGGCAATACTTTAATGCTGCCAGTGATCATCTCCTGTAATGACTAGTTAGGCAAAAGACAGTTACATATCTCTTTTTTAGGTATACTATATTAGGGGAAGGCATGCAGAGAAACTCAGAAAACTCTTTTCAAATGCCAGAAGACTTTGTCTTTAATAAAATTATTGGGTTGGCATTTTTAATCATAGCCTGGTTTTCATCCTCATACAATTTAATCACAGTGCATCAAGAACTCCTGAGTGTTTTCTAGGTTGGATTGCTCCAGAAAGACATTGGCTTGTCCATTTTTCTCTCCATAGCAATTTTAGAGCGCTCACATAGCTGCTCAAAGTCAGCCACAAAAAAAGGTGCATCAAGTATAGCATTAGAATAATGTTGCGAAACCACGGAAGTGTTTTAAATATTTTTAAATAAAAAAGAAACATTCACTGCGTTCTGTCAACTTCAGAAAAAGTTACACAGAGCAGTTGTTTCCTTTATCTGATCTCAAGTCACATACACAGCCACTAAAAGGGAAAACCAAAACTATACGATGTGTCATTACCTCTTAACTCAGTCATATCACACGGTTATTTGGCTTGTTTGTCTCTGTTCATCTCTGTCTCTGTTCTGTGTGTAGAACAAAGTTTTCAAGAAAGAACCTTAATTTTAACAGTTTAGGGAAAAGGGAAGGAGAAGTGTTAGTCAAAACAGTTTATCTTTCTGACAGAAATGCATTTGCATCTGAAATTTCAGATACATCAAGCTTATTTGCATGGTATAAGTATAGTACCAATAAAACTGCATTTTCTCATGGAAAAAAGGCAGACCTATGATGGTTTGCAGGATTACCTGATTATAGAGCATAGCAGTTGCCAGTCTCCTCCTAAAGTCCTGTTTAGAAAGAAACAGGCAGAGTGAAAGCATAGGGTTTAAGGCCAGAGAGGAACACCAGATTTTCCAAATTCTTATGTTTTGCAAGGCAAGGCATCTTAATATGTTTAGCTACTTCCTAAGCCTAGCAACTTACCAATTAACCTAGCACATTTTTTTAGAAAAACCTCCATTTTTAATTCTCTCCTGATTTTTTCCAGACAATCCAACATACCTTAACAGATGAACTTTTTGAACAGATGACTAGTGATTTAGAGCAATTCCAAATTTGAATCTGCATAACACCAGCTTGCAGCTTTTCATCTTTATGGTTCTTCTGCATATAAATTTATGAAGTCCCTTTGTGCCTTTCTCTCGGGAAAGTAATTAAACAAGGAGATTTACTCATTACTTGGTAGCCTTTAAAAATCAGCTAGGCAGACTGAGCCCTTTAATTCCAACATATACTTTCCAACTCCCAGACATTTATATTCCTTCCCTGCTTACTCTCTCCACTTATGCAAGAAATCTACATACCTTTGAGTTGTACAGATAAGAAACAGATAAGGACCTATAAAGATAAAATAAGCACTGTGATGGAAAATATTACAAAGGCAGTGCCACTTTTGCCTCTCAGTAAAAACCTTCTTAGCACACCTAATATGAACCTAGAACTCTTTCCAGAGTTTTCAGGATGCAATATTTTTTTCTGTACATATATTCTGTGTTCCATATTACTAGATGTGTAGCCTTAGTTTTACCAATATTAAAGCAATATTAAAGCCATATTAAAGCAGACCTGTCTCATAAATCAGTCGGGTCATCAAATAATACATATGATTAGTACATTTGTGATTACTTGACATGACTGTTACCAGCAGTAACTCCATACTTCCAAATCACAAATAAAAATATTTAATAGGCTTTAAATTCATTAATTTCAGTGTAGTCCCTTTTCAACAACTCCCATGATTAATAACAAGTCGTCATCAAGAATTCATTTAAGATCAGTCTGTTAGTGATTTGTAATCTGTCTAAATGTGTCTTTGAGTTCTACACAGACAAAATGTAGAATATATAGAAGACAGAAGACAATATCTAAGTGAGATTTTGGAAATTATAAAGTTTATTAAAACAAGAAAAGAGCACATAATGCCTTCTTCAAGAATAGCTGCTTGAATTCACCTGATCTAGCACATAAAATGTGTCTAGAATATTTTAGGAAAAAAAAAAAAAAAGCAGTATGAGTTCTTATTTCACATTCTGCCCCTATAATAGTCATTGTCAATTAGGATCTCATAGGCTTTGAGACAATGAAGTGAATAGACATGCTCTCCTCCCACTTCTGGTTTTCCAGACTGGCAGCCTACTAAAACAAACTGTCCATCTCTCCCTATTCACGTACCCAAGCTTGCACCAGGAGATGGTAAAAAAGTAAAAAGCATATACTTTTTAGTAAAGACTACAGTCACAAAAACACAGTGCAGCCTGATTGCAGAATGCACTTTTTCAAGACATGTGGTAGGATTGGAATACATTGGTTGAAAAGTGTGATGTTACTGATTTTGTTGTCCCTAGGCAAGTCTCATAATTTTCTAGATCCCTTCTTTCCTATGATTAGATGTCAGAAGACAAAATAAATTAATCTAACTTTTATCAGGGAGGGAGGGTCCTAAATCTTGTGGTCAAGTCTCAAAGTCACTTCCAAATGGACGGTTTCTTTAGTTAACAAGTGACAGGAATTCTATTTAGGAATGCCAGATTTATCAAACAAACAGCTTCCTCTAGAGGAAGCTTTGACTAGATCTCATCTTCCTTGAGATATTTTGCAAATATCATGATGCAAGCTATTATTAGGCCTTATGTTGATTTAAAAATAAAATTCCCACATTGCGAAAATATTATTGTACATGTGCCTCCTCTGGATCAAAGTCCAAAGTCCTGCTCCTCTGGAGCAGTCATAAGTTATGAGATTTCCATGGAGGAAAGAATACTGGACCAGTGAGAGAATGTTATAATCCAGCTGTAGCAATAATTCCAAGTAGCTTTCAGACAGTGAAGTCTTAATAAACTTAAATACTTGTGTAAGCCAGATTTATTGAAGCAACTTCATATATTGTTGTTCTGGTTTAGTGTTTTCTATTCTGGGCAGAGCACCAACTGGAAGGGTGCCTTGGAACATGCACTCTCTAGTCCACCAGATCTCCTGAAAACATCACATACCTTTTCCTCTTCTCTTCCCTGTCACTGCACTGCATGTATAACCAATGTTAAATAATAATAATGCAGTTCACTATTTTATGCTGGAGAAGTTACAATTAAAACAAACCAAAAGGACTGTGTTTTATTCAGCAAAATAGGATGCATTTTACCAAGCTTATACCTTACACAGCTCACACATGGACTTGGCTTGAATATCTGGAAAAGTTTTCATAGCCTGTTTATTTCCTTTTTTAATTGGGAAAGAGTAAGTATGCTCTAAATTTTGTATCTGCATACTTCATGATACATTTTGTCACTTGTTCATGCCGTCTTGTCCCCTTTTTTGTTTAATATAATTCTCCCTATGTTTCTCCCTCCGGAGTTCTAGGATGCCTTCGATTTAGATTTTACATTTTAGTCATCTCCAGGAGCCTTTGTCATTTCCATGATCACTTGTTCTGTCAAGAATATAGGGGTTTTTTCATCCCTGAGTTATTCTGAGATATTTTTCCATTGGCAACTGTATTTCATTTCTGTTTACAAATTTTAAGGCATATAATTTAATTTTGGGAGTTCTAACTATCATTCCCTCCATACAAACATAAACCAGTCTGGAATTCATCTCTATTCTTGCCAATAATAATTTACACATATGAAAACAAAGCTTACTTCTCTTTCAAAGCATATCAGTCTTCATCATACTGTGAGGTCTCCAGGACCTTTTGAGTCCAGGGAGATTCTAGCTCAGTTCTAGTCTAATAAACTAGAAGCCATGATGCCTGAAATACACTCCTTTGTCTCATGCTAATAAGACTGAGTTCCTTGCTTCTCTAAAAATCAGTATTGTGATGAAAAGATAAAGAGCATGACTCAAGCAGTGCTTCTTGTTATTATTCAAACATGAATGATGATAATTAAAATGGAAAAGAAAATTCTCTCAGATTGTTACTATTAGTGATGCCTTCAGGTTTTAATGAAAAATGACTAGAAAAATCTTTCAATCCAAAGTCTTTGAGCAAAGCGGTGACAATGACTCTGCCACTCTTAAATACCTGCATAATTCATGTTCAAATATCCCTGGACATATCTGAAAATCTGGAAACTCAGGCGTCACTGTACAAGTGTGTAGACTTAATTCCAAATGCATTCTTGCATTTAATATTTGGGTATAAGAAATACCTGTTTTCCCTGCCATTCACTATGAATTGATTTGTTGGGAAGTAGGACAAATTATGAATACTATACAAGGTGCTAAATAGTTAATATTCACAGAAGCTTATAGATATAAAAACAAGCAGCGTTTTTATATAGCACATTGACTTGCATCATCCACTACATAAGGAGAGACAAAAAAAGTCTGCTCAAAGTGCTCTCAAGACAACATTATAACATAAGTTTATTGTGTTCAATGGAAGATAAGATCATTAAAGACAAAGCAATAGTGGCTCCTGGTTTAAAATATCTAATAAAAGCTTAGAATGAACTTACAAAGTAAGAGACAACAATTACATCAATACATTGATTAAATAGATAAAGGTAGAATTTATAGATTGTAACGATCAACAGAGTAAGATATAAGGTTTAAACTGGTAGGTTGTTTGGTAAATGTTTATATATGTAACAGATAGGAGGAATGATGAAGATGCTTTGATTTGAAAATATTCCTAAGTATACACTACCCTCAAGACTCAGACAATTTATATAACTTTATTTGCTCAGTGGGGATTTTACTTTGAAGAGAAGAGGAATTATCTCCCTGTGAAAACTCTCCTATGCACTTCTGAATATCCTCTCAGTATTTGGAAACAAGGTATTCAGCTGTACTTAGCAGAAGAAAGCAGACATCTAGCAGAAATAAAAAAAAAAAAATATCCCTGAAATAAGGTGTCCCATTTTTTAATTATGGTGTTACAAAACAGATATTGCTAATTTTGCCTCTAAAGTACAGTTTAGATGGAAATGATAAAATATAGGAATAGGGCTAGCTCTTGTTTTACTATGACTGCCAACATTCTTGAGTGTGAAGTACCACCAGTGGATCCAGACCAAGAGATAACTGTGTCTGTGTATCAGACAGAAGCTCTGAAAGAGGGTCAACTTCCAGAAAAGTTTTCTAGCTTTAGGTTTGCAATGATTATATACAAGTGACAGAGATAAAAAATGGCACCCAGCCCAGCTCTATGAGGTGCAGTAAAAGTTTTATTCCATTTGGCTGCTTCAAGTATTTTGTTTCTTTTGTATCATGAGTGTTCAATAAAATGCTTCAACCCCCCAACTACAAAAAAAAAAAAAAAAGGTAAATTAAACTTTGCTAATAGACACTGCCATGGTAAAAAGTTGCACTGGATACATGTATGAGTTTATGAGTCTCTAGGGCCAGCTCTTTAGAACTTGCGGCTTTATATATTTAAACCAATAGGAAGAACACAAAATCGTAATTGTGCAAATAACAGTTGATAATTTAAATGAAGACGAGTTGTTAAAAAAGAATCATGGTAGGAACCCAGTAAAGCATAATGGCTATTATTTTCTTTTTAAAAATAATATCTAATTCCATGCTGAAATACCATCACTTATTGCCTATGTGGGTTTAGAGTTGGTTTTTCTTGTTTTTTATAAAAGCTTCTAAGAATCCTCTCTCCAATCAGAGCCCTCATCATGGGAAGAATTCCTTAAAAAATTCTGATTGGTGGTCTTGCTCTCTGTTGTCACATCTCTCTTCCAGTGATGCCTTTGAACAGCTCACAATGGAGCCATTATCCACCTCATTGGTCACCACAAGGTCATTGTTTCCATGTACACACTGATTTACTTTACAGCTTTAAGTAATTTGAGATGAGAATAGGGTCTTTGTCCTACATTTGCATAGCACCCAAAACACAAACTAGGACCCCTTCTACAGTCTTGTGATAAAAAAATAAGATAACCAATAAAGTCATAAAGAGAGAAAACTGAACTTTGTTTTATAGTAGTCGTTCACCCTGATCAGGTTAAATTGCTCGTGGCCTTGTGAACCAACCTGCAACATGGCAGAGGAACAATATAATTTTCCTACAGTGGTTTTCTTTAGAAATTCAGAAGCCTGAAGCAATGAAGTTGTTTGAGAAAGGTGATCATTTAACTGGAGTGAAAGATCACAATGGGCCTCTACTGTACTCAAACCGATGTTGTCTCAGGACAGAAATTTGACAGAACCTTTCAAACATGCAAGGGCAACATGGTTATGGGAAAAGCCATAAGCAGACCTTATTTTTGAAGCCAAAATATTTAATCATATAGAAAAAATTAAAGGAAAGTTGGAAGAGAAAACAATTGTGTGTGAAATCATTTTAACTTGGAAAAAAACATAGCTTGCTTACAACTAAGCCATACGACTTCTAGGAAACGAGAACAACTGGGGTTTTTTAGTCTCTTACTCGTTTCACACTTTTTTTTTCCTCACCAACATTTTAACTTGCCATACTAATCTATATTTAGTATCTTCGTATCACCTTTGAATCTTCCCAAAGATAGGGAATTGAGCACTCATCTACTCAGTAGGAAGGGGATGCCTATATTCTTAAAAAGTAAGGTGAAGCTCTTGATTTAGTGCATTAGATTTAGTGCATTACTCAAATTATTTTTTTATTGGAATTAACATTTCACAAAAAATCAATTGTCAGAAAAAAGCATTTATCTTCTTTTTCTTCTCTTTTCATTGTTTTCAGTCCTTTGAAGAAAGAAAGGAAGGACTTTTTTAAGAAAGTGGGGAAGAAAACAAATTAGAGTGGAAATATAAGAGCAGGACTAAAGACAGAAGATTTTCTTAGTCTCTGATCTCTGTTCTGGGCCTCCTCCTTTCTCCTTGGTCTGTAGTGTTTCCATTTTGGCCAATAACCCCCCTATGACATATGCTGTTCACAGAGAAAGAAGGTTATCCATCTCACCCTTCAGCTGCTAGGACGTCCCATATGCTACTGTATCTTCAGTATGAATGCTGTCTCCAACAGGGATTAAAATGAGGCTTGAAAACCTCTTCTTATGAAAAGAACATGGTGGCAAAAGGTTTGAGAAACAACCGTGTCAAGCGTAAATAGAAATGGCACAGGACAACCTTGTAGCCAGGACTACAGGGGGAGTAACTACTTCAACAGCTGTGACTAAGGAGGTGCTTGGAAACGGCTGGTGTTTGTATATTGTTGCCCAGACAGGACATGGCAGTGCCTACAGGAGCCGTGAGCATCACAGGACACTGCACAACTTTGGTGCTGAAACACAGTGAACAATGTAGAAAGAAGAAACAAAATCCCTTTGGATAATTAGGCAGATGTTTGCTCTTTGACAAGAAATCCCAGGACAGAGCTTCCCAGCTATTCTGTGGAGGGAAAAGCATTGGCCATAGAAGCTAAGGGGCTCATGAATCCCACACTGAGGGAAATGATAAATCTAATCAGAGGAGTTAGTTTGAATGGTCAGTTAATCACGAGAATTGTGATTTGGGCACAGTATTCAATATGTGCTGTCAGTTATTCCAGGCCTGATGATAAAAGGCTCACTTCATAGTAGACTCTCTGTGAACAGTCATATAAGCTTGCAATAAAAGAGCTGAGAAAAATGGGTAGCAAATGTTATCATCACAATTTGATTTTAAAGAAGAAAGATGCAATGACTGTGCTTTGGATTCTTCCCAAATAGCTAAGCTTGATGTGTCACCAGCCAAATTCATTCATTACACCCTTGGTTCTGTGATACTTTAAAGTATTTTCTCTTCTATTGGGGTATTTCATTACCCTCACTTCATCTTCACAAGAGGTTTCTGTTGTTCACAGTGGGTGCATGATGCATTTTTGTTTGCACTTCATTCAGCTGAAGCATAAATATCTGAATAAAATTTACCACTTGAAAATTAAATGCTGTAAAATAATAAACCTAGAAGTTTGAAGTCCTCAGTAGAAAATTAATTCAAGTTCACCACTTAAACTAAATTTATATATTAAATAAGTAACCTCTTAATAAATTTAAATAACCCCTCTTGGAAAATAGTTTATTTTTATGTTCTTTATTCCACCAAAACTGCATTGCAGTTTTCCAGTCTTTATATTTACATTATTTGCAACTCTTTCCATAAGTGCCAGTACAAATGTAACTGATGAAAATCCAGAATAGTCATACAAATGTTCCTGAAAGCAAGGTGCATTTCTGAGCAAATTTTTTTGGATGCACAATAATATATATTAACAAAGCTTCATAATATAAAATATCTTCCATGGCAAGTAAAACTTTCCCACTTACAGCTTATTCAGATTTCAGTTACATAGACCTCTGCATTTCAAGTTAGTGCAAATAATGAAAGTAAGAGCCTGAGCAGAATGATGTAAATACAATGGAACAAGAGAAACAGCAAAATTTTACCAACTCCCTGCATATGGTTTTAACATTTAATCAGTATATCATTAGTATTCTTTATATACAATGTATTTAAATAATTGGCTTGTCTGAACTATAGGCAACAAATTTACAAATTAAAATAAAATAATGTTTCACACAAATATGGAATGTCCAACAAATATATGAAAATAAAATGCATCTAGTAACAAAACGCTGTAAATCAAAAAAGGTAAAAGATGTCTTCTCTGTCTTGGAAGATTTCAAGGCACTTTCTTGGCAAATCAGAGTTCTCTCCATAGTAGAAAGTCTGCAAGAGAAAAGAACACGACGTTTTACAACCAGCTTCAAAACACAGAAGCAGAACACTTCTTAGTATAATTACGCCTATAAATCACAGTTTCCTGTGGATGGCACAAATCTTAAGATTGACTCCAGAATGCCAGTGGGTCTTGCCCTCCTGTGAACACTAATGAGTTTTGCCGTGGCAAATCCCCCGCGTTGGGGCTAAGAAGTTTAGCGCAGCGCTGTCCGTGCCGCCGCACCTTGCAAGGAAGTTCCCCATTCCCGGAGTCGCGTGCCTCTCCAGATCCCGGGATTCATCCAGTGTTTTACTTCCATTTGCAAGGATCTGAACTAGAAAAACCCCCAAAATGCTGGAACTGGTGAGGGCGCGTGACCGCTGGGACGGGGCTCGGCGCCAGCCCCCGCCGCGCCCCTCTCCGTGGTGCTGAAAGGGGCCGCCCCCGGCAGCGCCCGCTCCGCCCCGCGCTGCCGCCTCCCGTGGGAAGAGTGGCTTTTCCCACCGGGCACAGCTTCATCTCCAACAGGAAAAGACCCCGTCCCCTTTTTCGCACCCGGGCACTTACAGGAGAGGGAGAAAAAGGTTCGTGTAATAGCACTGCAGATCTTTTTTTTTTTTTTTTTTTTTTTTTTAAATGAGGGAAATGCAGCCTATTTTACTACATGCAGGAGAAATCCTTAAAAATAGTTGTCAGTTCTTCGAGTGGGAGAGCCTCCTTCTTCAAGGCAACTGAGAATCTCCAAGACTCTCTCAGTCATGAAAGCAAAAGCAGGTTCCCTCACAGTAAACAAGAAGTCTGACTCTGTCCTCTCTAAGCTAGTGCGAGGGTGGTCCTCTGTGCCAAAAGATGGAATAGAAGCAATCACAGAATCATGCTAGAAATGCAGATTTATTGAGGGATGAACATATAATACTCTTGTGCTGCCCCATCTATTTGGAGGGAAGAGAGAGACACTCCTGCCACTTCATTCTTCTCAGGAAAATCTTTCTATTCCAAGTAGATATTATATACGAATAAACACAAAGACCTGAAACTATGTCTAGTGGAAACCAGTCACTCTATCTACTTGGTGAAGGAACAGGGTGAGGCAGCACAGAGGCAGCTGGGAAACACTTAGATCATAGCTCTGCTCTGCTTTTTCCTATGATGTTTTCTTTTTACTAAAATATAGAGAAAGCTTAGATACAAATGTAAATGAACACAGTGCACGCAAGCTGCTAATATTGCTTGCTTACACTCCCTTCCTCATGTGTCATCTCTTTGGGTGTATTTTTGGCAGGCAAATTAGAGCACCTGGATTTGAAAATCATAGAAACTTTGAATCCTTTTGTATTTTAAAGATGGAAATAGGATGAGATAGATGCGTCTGTACTGTCGGTATGGAGGCAGATCTTTGACTCATCCTCTTGAAAGAAAAGGGAAAAAAGTATTGGAACATCCAAAAATCTTTCTGGAAGCCCTGAGCCATGAACCCAGAGGTGTAAAGGGCTACTGATGAGGGGAAACAGTGCTGGTATGTTTTAGAAAGCTGATTTGAAAGAGAACATTAACATACAAATAGGAATACCTAAAAAAAAAAAAAAAAAAATTAGAAAAAAGGGCATCCAAAAAAGGATTCCTGCCCTTAATCATGAAAAGGAGATACAGGTAAAGTAATGAGATCCCTAGTCAGTCTCTGGTTCAGTGCTCCTGAAATATTCAAAACCAACTGCAAGACCTGGAAGGCAAGAGGCTAAACAGACTGAAAATAGTTAAGAAAAGGAGAAAGAAATGATGTAATTTCTTCTCAGCACTGAAATCTTGCCATATTTTCTCACAGCCACCAAAATGAATCCCACCTCCACTTGGAAATCAAATCAGCTAACACTGACTCATATCCTGCTCTTCCTTTCTTGTTCTTGATTAGTATGAATTGAAGTCTTGATGCAGGAAGAAGTGACATACACAACTCCCCCAAACTCCAAGCTTGCAGTATTTGTCAGGAGGAGGTGGTGAAAGGAAACCATCTTTGAAGAAATTTAAATAAATTAAGTTCACTAATTTTCCATATTTTATTGGTCAAAACAACCAGTGCAGTTTTTCAAGTTACTGTTGGAAGTGTAACCATCTTATTAACATCGAATCAACTGGAGAAAACAGCTCATTTGAAGATGTTCCTTTTATCAGTGACAACGTTGTTTGATTTGCACATTTAATGTGCTATTCAGAAACAAGAATGGATTGGTTCCTTCCACAGCTTCTTACTTGAAGCCTTTAGCTTTGTCACATCCTTCTGTTCAGTTTACTTCCATCATCCTTAAACTAGTATTAGCTTTGGAGAAATTCTCAGGAGACAATTTTGGAATGAAAAGTGGTCCCAAAGATGAATAAAGTGACACGTTATCTATGAAGACTGCATTGGCAGAGCGAAGACTGAGACATTCTGCTTCTTCTGTGGATTAACAACAAAGCTCTCTTACTGAAAAGCCTGAAATAAATGTGTTGATGAAGTCTTCACGCATTTTTCTCTTTCACCATCCAGGCTCCTTTTCAAAATTTTAAACAGTAAGAGGTGACCCAGAGCACAATTATGGACTATGGTGCCACAAGTGAATGACTGGAAATTACAGTGGCTCCTTTATTACAGGTATGTGTGCTGCTATGTATTTCCATGAGGAACCACTTGGTCCTTTCAGCAATGCCAGAGCTAAATGTTGATGCACTCTGTTGATACCACATTCCTGTATGCATGCCTGATAATAAGGTACAAGTGTGAAGTAAATCACTAGACCATTCAACAAATAAGAAAATGAGTGGGAAAAATGATACTTACATAGCAAACATCCTAGGACTGTGTACACAAAGGGCTCATTGCTAATCTTGTTAGCAACCTTGCACACCTTTTATAATCTATAAAACAAAATTACCCACAGCAATCATGAATCTCAGTTGCCAGATACCCTCAAAAAACTGCATAAAATTAAATGAAGAATTTGTACTAGAATTTCAGACAATCTATACAGTGAAACGAGTCTCTGATGGAAATTCATGAAATTACGTGTGCAAGATCCAAAATTAGATCGTACTTTATCCCAGACAGGGCTCTATCAGAAACGAATATGATAGTAGCAATTAATTTTCTACCAGGTAGTTTCTTCCTAAGGTGTAGAAGACCAGGATGAACTCCCAACTTTACCTGAAGGAATTTAACTCATTAACTGGGAGGCTATTCTAACCAGCAGACTATGAGATAGTTGGAAGTCAGGCTCCTTCAAACTTTTTTCTTGTTCCACTTAGTATTAACATTGATAGGAATCCATATTTTCCATGTTCAAGTAAATCTAATCATCAGACTAAAGAGACTAATGTCCTATTTGCTATCTCTCTCTCTGGTCTCCTTGGTTCAAATGACCACTTAGTTCAAGTGGCCCCCGAGCCACTGCTGCCCTTCTGATGGAAAGATCTAACTATTTGGTAACAAGGAATACTTAGTGCAATTTTCTTCTCTTGCTTGATAAGTAATTTAACAAAACTTAATAGCAATTATGTCAAACAGCAAGAGACTGAATGCTAATCTGGGTTCAATGCTTCAAAGAATGTTTGAACAGAGTAAAACTGTGTCTGTAGGAGAAGTCACTCATCCTAAGACATCCTGTGGTTGCTAAGATATCCCTGAAACAAAATATCAAATCCCTCTAAAGAAGCAGGAAAAGATCCTAGCTATGATCAGCCTTCAGAGGCAGCCTAAACCTTGAGTGTCGGACAAGGTGAAGACAGTTGTGAGGATTTAACTTTCCTTTTCAGATCAAGAGAACATTTCAGGTTGAATGAAACTCATTGTCTGCTTTGAGTTTGGCTGACAAAAGGGAGAAAAAACAAAAACTCTGCTTTGGTTTTAATCACATATTTTATTTTATTTTTTCTCTTGACAATTTAACTTAAAAATCAGTTCTTCACACAGTCCTAAATTTAATCTTATTTTTAGCTCTAAAGAAAAGCTATTTAATTAGAAAAGAAATATTATGACTGTGTTTTTTACATAAACATATAAAGCACTTAGGCCATACAGGGGTGTCCAAATAATATTCATATAACGTGGATCCATGTACTCAAGGTGTGCAATATGCAACTTGCATGGTATTTTTGTTACACGTCATATAATACCTAGCCTACTCTTAAGTCTACTTACAAAGCTGTATGTGTATCTTTTAAGCATCAGCCATGGATTACTACTACATTCCAACTTCTGGCCAGTGTACGGGTGGATGGAGACGAGAGCTGCTCCATCTCCTTTCAATCAGATACTCTGAGGTGCTGAGCTTCGGTGCAAGAGCATCTCAGCTCCCCACAAAAAGTGCTTACCATCTTTCTAAGTGATGCAGACAAAAAGTGTCATTATTTTTTCATGTTAAATCCTGAAAAATTTCCAAAGCACCCTGGGCCATAGTGTGCATTTACACATCACAAATGAGATTCACCTTTTGTAATTAAATGGTATTGCTTATTTTCCACTCTATTGGAATTGTCCATTGTACTAGAGAATGTTGAAGTAACTTCTTTTCAAGGGAATTACATTTTGTTTAGGTTTGTTTGTTTGTTTCTTTTTATTTTATCCATTTAATAACATCTTGGGATTGTTTTATCTTTCAGTGTCTCTGACAAAATTACATTCAGGATGTGTTAAAGCAAAACTGTGGATCTCATACTGGAATAGTATTTGATAAGAACTGCATGTATCAATAATAGCAATGATGAAATAGTTTATTTTTTTTTGTTCTTTAACAATGAGCATATATAAGAGAATTATCATCACAAACTGGAATATACTCAATACATAAAACAACACTATTGTGGGTTAAGAGAAGGTAGGGAATTGTTCAGATTTTATCTTATTGCCCAAGTTACAGTAGAGCTAAAGGGAGGAGGAAAAAGAATATGGCTTCATATCTGCCCTCTGCATAGGCATGCCTGACCGGTTTTTCAGAGCATAGTTTTCAGTTCATTTATGTCAGTCTCAGTTCGAAGGAAATCCATTATATGTATCTGATTGCAAGTGTATTGATAGAAAATCTCTGTATATTAGAAGATCTTGTGTATATTTTGTACTATAGTGCTTAACTAAAGAGCAACGGTTACAAAAGGACGAGCACATCAAACAGTAGCAAAAGCAGGTTTCTTTTAAAGAAGTATCTCAGGTAGCATTTTAAGGTACATTAATTACTACTTACAAGCTGGCGTTGAGCAGTCCCTTGTGTTGTGATACAGTCGATGAAAGTGCTTGCTACACTCTGATGAAAATGTGACTGGCCCTGTTTGAGAGTAAGCAGGAGTTAATCACAAGCTTTCAATGTCACTGCTTTGCAGCGTCAATCAATGATGTCAACACACAGAATTCATTTCCGTGTGTTGCCACAAACATGTTTAGTCTTTTACTACACCTTAAACAAGTATGATGCAACGCAAGTTTAACAATACTACTGAAATAACAGAAAGAAATACCATTGCTATGCGATTATGCTCAGGATCTAATTAACAGAAAAATAGCACTTTGAAATGATGGACAGTCTTAGCCCAGAAATTACAAATTAACAGTCAAATTTCTTATATGGTGAAAAATAGAATGGTGCAACTACAACAGAATTTCATTTGCTTAGTAATCAGTATTCTAATGCAGAAGGAAAAATGTACATAGAATGCAGATATTATTTCTAAAGATAAATAAAATCAACATTTTAAGCAAATATGAGTTTCTGAGCCCCAAAAAGATTAAGTAGATTGTATTAATGCTTCTGATTTGCACATAGATGGTTTATGAACTTCGTAATATACAATGTGGGTGTTGAGGGGAAAAAAAATGACAGCTGAACAGCATCTAGGAACCTGATCTCCCGTTAAAGTAGTTTCAGCAAGAAAGGGTGCATATGTGCAGAGGGCAGCATGTGTTTCAACGTTTAAGTGAGGAAAATCCCTGTGTGCCCAGGGTGGAGCATGCTGTGTCTCTGTTCTCCCAGCCTGTGCTCTGGGTATCAATGTCATAAAATCATAGAATCATAGAATGGTTAAAGTTCGAAGGGACCTTTAAGAGCACTGAGTTCCAACTCCCCTGCCATGGGCAGGGACACCTCCCACTAGAGCAGGTTGCTCAAAGCCCCATCCAGACTGGGATGGGGCTTCCAGGGATGGGGCATCCACGACTTCTCTGGGCAACCTGTTCCAGTGTCTCACCACCCTCACAGTAAAGAATTTCTTTCTGGTATGTAATCTAAGTCTCCCCTCTTTCAGTTTAAAATCATTACCCCTCTTGCTATTGCTCCACTTCCTGATCAAGAGTCCCCCTCTCCTGGAGGCTCCCTTTAAGTATTGGAAAGGCTGCCTTAAGGTCTCCTCGGAGCTTTCTCTTCTCCAGGCTGAACAACCTCAACTCTCTCAGCCTGCCTTCATAGGAGAGGTAATGTCATCTTCCCGTATTAAGTTTTAATAAGAATATATAGCTACCAGTCTCCAGACCATGGCTCAAAGGTAGTAAGTTCTCAAAAAGCATAATTGCTGATGGCCCAGGGAAGGTATTACTGATGGCACCTGAGTTGAAAAGCACAGCAAAGATGTAGAATTTGCATCATGTAACCTGCTTAGCAATACCACCACTGACAGCTGGGGGTGAGTTTCCTGTGATTTGGACAGAAAACACTGACACATATTGACAGTAGCTGAGCACGGCTAAATTTAACTTGCATCTTCTAAATTCAGCACAAATAGGAACCCTGAATAAGAATAGGTTCTTTCAAGCAATGCTACAAAAGCATCTATATGAAGCACACTGTGTTGACTAACTTCCCTGACAGAGAAAGAGAGCAAGCATTTCAGGGCAAATACTATTTATCTCACCACTTGAAACGTGTTTTATCAGCCTGCTACAACAAACCAATTCTCCCTGGACAGCGGAGCCAAACTACCACAAGCTTGAGAGAAGACTCCTCTCTGACAGTGAACACACTTGAGCATTAGATATATTTTAAAGTAATATGTGGGTTACGTGAGCTTTTGCAGCTACAAATAAGCTTTTCAACAAATTGACAAATCAGCTTTTGTAACTTTGAACTGGAAGATTGTTGTCATTTTTTATCTGAGTGAGTAATGAGGCTCAAGAGAAAGTATGTAATTTGAAATTATCCAAGATATATGGAAATAACATCAACTTTTGTCACTAAATAAATTCCACGTCCCTTCAGATAACATATGATTTTCTTCCCTGCCATCAAAAATAGGCTGTTAATTTTATTTGTGCCTTACAGAGCCCTCTGTGTCAGCTGGCTTTTCAAGCTGAATTGATAGATAGCTTTATGACTCACAAGATTATTTACGATTTTTCCTATAGTTGAGGACTGTCACATAGGGTTCTTATTTGGCTTTAAACTGTGTCTATTCTTCTTGGCGTACTAGAAGTGTACAATAATTTTCTTAACCCTGAAACTGTAAAGATAATGTTGTTTTCCCCTTCACTTTTTCGCAGCTTCACTAGTTTAGGATGTTCTAACTCTTGAACTGGTAAGGACTATATCTGAACAGTTTACTTAACTAAGGTTGATAGAAAAAAGATTATTGTTTAAACAGAATAAAAAAAAACAGTTACCCTGCATTTTAAGAAAATGCCTGTGGAATACAGACCTAATAAAGCTGTGGAAAAGAAAAAAACGTTCAGAAAAACCTGATCACTGAAGATCTTAGAAACATAATTTAAAAAGAAAAAAGAAAATAAATGTAGGCAGAAATTCTGAACCAACTCAAGAATTTTGGTATGAATTTGCTTTCCTTATTCATTCCAGCTAATGTTAGTCAAATAATTTCAGCAATTTTGATGGCAACTACTCATGCAGAAAAATACTATGAATTTAATGAATGGTTCCAGAAACAGGCCTTCAAGTATTTTTTGGTTTTTTTTTTCTTTTCTATGTTTTCGTATTCTAAAAATACCTTCTGTAAAACTCATGGTTGTTTTTCGCAGTTGTTTTTGAGTAATGAAACTTGTTCTGTGTTCATTATTTAGCTTCCCCAGATTGTAGGTTGAGCTTTTTATGGTAACTGAGAAGTTTCCAAAGTTAAAAATGAAAAAGAAATGGATCAAGTAGTAATATAAGCAAATCTTTCTTGTCTGTCCTGCCCAGGAGAGGAATTTTCAGTATTCCTGTGCTACATAGGATAATATAGTTGGAATCTATACGTTCTTTTCATTTCTTTCTCATATGGACTGAAAATGGTAAGGTTCATAATTAGTCTTGTTTAGTGTCAGAGTGTGGCACCTTTCCTGTAGATGCTGTTAGGCTTCAGATAGCAGTTGGCAGAAAAATCCTTAAATTTCTGCTTATCCTAAAGGTTTGAGGACACCTCCCCCATGCAAAAGAGACAACTTCTTTCCTTTCTTGCCAAGGACTGTCTGAAATTTCCAGCAAAGAGGAAACATGTAATTATTTCCAATTCTCTTTTTCAAGCTCAAACTGCCAACTATTTCTCTAAATTTTAGTTTCACTAATCTCAATGCCATTGAGAATCACCAATAGATTTGCAGTGTCATACTCTGAGACCTTCACTTTTCTGAATTACAGAACATTTGGAACTGCAGAGTAAAGAATCAGTGCAAGCATCCTGCTGTTGGCAACTGTCTTTGCTTATATTCAGAGGGTACAATATTTTGCCAGTTGTTACAAAAGAGTCCCAAAGGATTATACATTATACAACTCCGCCTCAGTTTTCAAGTACAAGTACTTGACTGCAATCATATTAAACTTTCATATTTGAAATATAGCAAATGATTTTTCTGATTAATTTCATTCTGTTTAATCCTTCCTTGTTCTATTTGTCTTCTTAAAATAAGCATCCAGACATATAGCTCTTGAGACAGAAGACAAAATGTGCTTCTCTGATATAATGCAACTTATATGGCCACATAGGTCTGTTTCTGAAAGATATATGCAGTCCAGTGAAAAGTTTTAAAATTAGTGAACTTGAAAATAAATATGGTAGGACTGAAAAAAATTATGGAAAAAGTACATATATTTAAATTTAAGAAAGCTCTGAGTTCTCTTATTAAAGTATTACTTGCCAGAAATACCACATAGGTGATATCTCACACATACTACATTTTTAACACCGTACTGCAAATTGTTTGCATGTAGATGGACAATGCAGTATCTATAGCATGCAGACACATATAAATACAGTACCTACAACTATGAAACTTGCAGTGTAGCTGTGAACCACCAAGCAACAATAGGATGATAAACATAAAACAATGGTATTTAAAGAATGAATGTTTTAACATACTATGTTTTGAAATTTATTTTAGGCTAGATTATTCAAAGAGAGACTCAAACCTAAATGTAATTAGAGTTCTGTAAAATCTTCAGTTCTAAAGAATCTAAATTTAACTTCACAAATGCTAAACTTGGTGTAAAACCTCAAAAAAGCTAAGGGCGTAACTCTTGTGGCTACTGAGAATATGCATATATAGGCAAACTAAGAACAAGCAGCTGCCTTACCTGTAAAATGTTTTATGAATTTGTCTTTTAGACTGGAATCTCTTGGAAAAATTTCTGAGGAGAGAAGAAAAACAAATATATGTAATACAGGAATTACAACAAAAGCTCTGAAAGCATAATATACCAAAATGTCTGCTGTAAAGGGACTAAATAGCTTCCCAAATAGTTATGAAATTAATTTTCATAGTTTTGTGTGTGCGTGTGCATAAACAATATTGCAAAATATTTTCATTAATTCACAGATGAATACCAAATGGCCAACCTACAACAGACTCTATCAGATTTTCTGACAATCATTTCCACACTTCTCAAGTCTGACTTGAGAAATAATTTTACAAATATTTATATATATAATACAAATAAGTCATCATGTTATGACAGGTATTTGAGTATTTGAACAAAATTTGCCAGATGCCTAGATAAATGCAAGCTAAATACCATATTTTGGGTTTTGAAGTAGCAGGTACCTGAAGAGAAAAGATTCGACAGATCATCTAAGACAGATATGGGCCATGCATATTTTCATTGCACTGTTAGTCAAAAAATACTCCTCATCTCCTGTGAAAATTGCCATGGATTTTCAAATATTCCATTTCCATATACGGTATTTTTTCCAAAACGTATGAGAGAACGTACAAGTCTCTGAACAGCCAAAGGAATCAGGCAGAATAGAAATCAGATCTAACGCAAAAACTCACTTCTTTTTTTTGCAGTGGGAAGCTGCCTCTGCTTACAGCATAAACTTTTGATGCAAGTAAATATTCTCAGAACTAGTACATTTCTCCTCAATTTCATAAATTTTCCACTGAAAAGCTGTATTAAAAATTCTTGGGTAACTGCAGTTATTATTGCAGACAGTGACTGCATATAACAGTTGTGTGTTACGGTAAATTCAGACTAAATGCTTTTCTTAGCACTAATACAAGGAAAATGATTAACTCACAGCATTAGGACCTGCAACTCAACATATTTATTCACTAAAAATATTTCCTTACTGCTAATGTAATTATAAATCTTTGTCTTCTCCCACTTTTTTTTTTCCCAGTTCCCCTTCTGAATTTAGCTCAGAAGAGAGTTTCCTTTCATACTATAGGAAGATGTTGGTTATCTGCCCAAATTAATTCTTACCACTGGCTTTAGGCAGTTCCTCACAGGTCATGTGAATGTATTATTAGGCTGGGATTTTAAACTAAAATGCCCAAGTCTTACTGCAACTCAGCAAGGTTAGGGGACCTGATTTACTTAAGATTCCTCAAAAATCTCAGTTTTAATTTGTTTCCTTATTGCAAATCAAATAGCACCCCTTCTCTCCATTAAACTTAGAATTTTGTCATGAAATGTCAGGTAGCTTAAAATTACACAGAATGAAGTATACGAAAAGCCAAAATAGTAAAACAATCTGTGTGAGTTTTGAATTAGATGCCTCAAGTGGACCGGTACTGACGAATAACCAACACCTAGTGAAAAAGTCGGGCTAGGAACGGGCTGGTTTTGCTCTGACAAAGAACATGTAGACCTTGGTCCTTTCAAAGTCTATAGGATTTGCTGTGGGAGCAGTAGCTGCCTTTTGCCCCGTAAAATTCTTTAGGAAAAGTCCTTAGTACAGCATTCAGCCAGACCCTCACCCCTAAACACACAGAAGGTAAAGCAGGATAACGGATTTGATGCTCAGGCGAGGAGCGAGGCATTGTGAGCATAAAACTGCAGCTGTAGCCGTGCTGGTGAAGCCTGAGAAGGAAGGCTGCAGGGTCTGCTTCCCACGAGTAACCTGCATCAGCCCAAGGTTCACACCAGCCCCAGCTACGCCTGTCCCAATCGGGAAAAGCAGGCTGGGATGTGGCTGAGTGATACTGGCTGCTCCCTCCCCCCCCACCGTGGCTCCCGTCCCCCCGGGCAGCCACGGGCTTTTCAGCATGTGCCCACGTCTCAGCTTTTCTGCAAGGGTTTGCTTTCTTAATCAGGCAGTGCATTGGCTTGGTAAAACCACAATCAGCGAGCCCCCGGCCCTCCACAAAGGCAACCTAAGCTCATTTGTATGAAACTCACGGGCAGCACAGGTTACACTTCTCTCCGCTGGCTCTAACTCTGCCTGAACTATGAATTGCCCAACACAAGCACAGGATTTTTTCCTCCATCTTCCAGCAGCACAGCCGAGCCCTCCTACCCCTACACGGCTGCGAGGCTGAGGTCTCAAAGGACTTAGTATTTCAGTCGAACCTGTGAACATCTTCTTTTGAACAAACTATGTGCCACTGACTCTTGATCAGATCATCAGATCCTGATGCAGCCAGAAAGAAACAGGATCTCAAGTCCATACAGGATGCTTTTATAAAGCAGTGAAAAACCACCACCCCAACAAAACCTCTACACTAGCTTCTCGTGGCTTCTAACAAGCTCTTAGTTACTTCAGTCGCATGGCACGTGGTACCTACCACCTGTTAAGACAGGTAGCTTAATATCCATTCTCACAGCGTACATTCGCATCCTCACAATGCAAGTTAAATTCCTTTGACATATTAATTTCACAAAGAAAAAGCAGAAACTTGAATATACTAAGAATATAGATTGTAAAAGCATTACCAAAACCAAAACACTTGAAAGTCACACTGGGCAAAAATACAAAACAAACAGAAAAATGAAAGAATGAAATTATTTCAGTGTGAAACTCACGTGAACAGGAAGATTGAGTGGGGACAGTTTATTCAATCCATTCCTGCCTCAAGACCACGTTACATAATCTGGTAAAATACAGCCAGTATATATATCCCATTGGATATAGGAACTGATTGTTTTAATCAGCTGGGAGAATATTTGGACTTTCCTGTCCGAATTGGCATTCCTGTGTCCAGGCTTACAAAAGCTGCACCGCTCACCAGAGAGAGCACCTCAGAGCGCTCTCATTTTTGCCCCTGGCTTCATCCCAGGTATAATCTCAGTTTATAATAATAAATAATCTTAATTCAAGGATTTCTTTATTATTTAGATTTTATCTCTCTCTATATATACCTCTATATATTATACTTCTTATTTACATTATACCTCTGTGTGTGTCCTTAGATAATTACTCATCTGGGGCAAAATGCTGCACATTCCCCGGAGAGCAATGGCCATGGACAACTATTAAATGATGTTAGGACAGTCTGCTACTGAATCTGCTGTCTAAAATACTAAGAATATTTACTACAAAAATACAGGGACAAGACGAATTTTGAGGGTTTTCCAGCTCAGTTTCACAGACAGAACGATTCTGAAAGTTTGGTTCTAAAGCACCCATACTGTTAATTTTCTTCATCTGAGTTGTGGCACCTCACCAAAGGTCTTGGGGCTTCAGGTAAAGGGTGACTGGATCGAGAGCGTGCTGGGATAAATGGGATGATGGCGAGAGCTAACCAGGTCCGAGCTCAGAAGCGGTGAGCAACAGCTGCTCCAGCTCACTTTCGGATTGTTGTAAACTTTCCAAAGTTGATTTAAATCACTGTTGTTAAGCTAATTCCCTAGAAAATTATTCTGTGCACTTTTCAGTTGTTATTCAGCACCTGGCAGCTGACATGAATGTTTAATTTTTTCACTGATTTGGACACGATTACAGAGAGATGGAAGACTAAATAAGCCAGAGCCCCGGGCTCCTGCACATGTTTAACCTGCAATATAAGACACGGTTTCTTCACCTTGGATCAGGCTTTTCACTTTTCTGTGCCTTCGGTCTCTCTCCCGTGTTTTGCCTGTTCAGACTGCAAAGCTACGACAGCAGGTGCTGATTTTCACCCTATGTTTGTACTGTCTACAGTACCACGTCACATTAATCATGCCTGGAAAATTCATGTCCTACTGTAGTATAAATAATAAGAAGAGTTGTGCTCGCAGCATTGAAATAAGCCAAGTCCACACAGCAGTATGGTGGCTTGGGGCATGAAAACTCCATGTTCTCAGGTGATACCACCGTGGCAGAAAAAAAATCAAGATCTCAATTTATTTATGCTCCTAATAATCTGTAGATCAGACAGCAAAAATTAATCCAGATCTTGGCTTAACCTGTGTCTACACCAGGGGGTACCTAGAAGGTCTCACTGCAAGCTATGCTGTAGGCAAGCGCAGACAATGTGAAGTGGCAGAGCTCAGGCTTTACTTCGTTGGCCAAGTCACTTAATTTTCCTATGTAACACAAAAAGTCTTAGCCAAAAATCACCATCTTCTCTTTTTGTAAGAATATTCATGCATCAGGAAAAAAAAAAAAAAGCCAAACCAATAAAATTAAAAGCATTTTTTCATCAATTATTAATAAAAAAAAGAAAAAAAAAAAAGAAAAAGAAAAAAAAAGAAAAAGAAAAAAAAAGAAAAAAACCATATCAACTCTTAAACCATTCATTAAAAACTTCTCCACAGCAGGTAAACATTTCAGGAAAATGTAAGCATACTCAACAGAACATAAAACCAGAAATAATGATGGTTGTCACTATACCTTTGTCTGCCACCTAAATGATATTTGTCAGATTTACAGGCAGGTGCCGAAGTGCTCTCCACAACACACTTCAATTACAGTATTCAAAGCCTGGCATCTTTAGCCAGGTTTAATAATTACCTGTTTTCCAGAATATCCATTGTTAATTCAGAATATCCAGTTATTTTCTACAATATTCCTTGAAATGATGTGTCACATGATGAAATAAGAGGAGTTTCTTGGTTTTATGTTGTTCTGTCCTTCAAGAACTTACTTAACAGAGCTAGGCAGTTCAAATGATTATAACCTCACAGAATTATTTTTACAATATAATACATAGTCCAAAATATAGTCAATAGCAAAGGTATGCTGCTATATCATATAATGGTTATATGACCCTGATCTGTTCTTTTATTCATTCTGGTAAAGCCATTTTGAGTTAATGTAATTATCTCTTCTTCAGGGAGGGCAGTGGTTTAGAATTATCCTTCTTTCTTTGCTTTTTATTCTTATTGCTAGTCATGTTTGGTTTGTTTACTTTATAAGCCTTTCACGTCAAATTTATTTTAATAAAAAGCCATGCACGTCAGGAGGTCTTGCATTACCAACCTTATAAACATTTTTTCCTAGTGTAATATAGATTAATCTAGATTTTGGAAAACCATCATGCATATAATCTTATAAAAAACTTAATTACCACATACTTTGTTTAAAGTTTTTTTTTGTAACTGTGGCACTTAGAAAACTATTTTTTTATTGTGCATTTTTTCTTTCAGGCTGTAAAATGGCAAAAGAAAACTGCCAGCAGTGGGATGCAGCTGACTCTTCTATTATAAACTCAGATGCAGGCTTCTAAAAACGTTGTGTTGGCATGAAAATAGCATGATTTTTTTTTT
>JAOQGH010000012.1:112946270-112978285 GCA_025769975.1 Gallinago jamesoni
CTGGAGAAGAGAAGACTGAGGGGGGATCTGATCAATGCTTACAAATACTTAAAGGGAGGGTGTCAGGAGGATGGGGCTGATCTTTTTTCAGTGGTGCCCAGTGACAGGACAAGAGAAAATGGGCACAAACTTGAGTATAACAAGTTCCACCTCAATATGAGGAGGAACTTCTTTACTTTGAGAGTGGTAGAGCACTGGAACGGCTGCCCAGAGAGGTGGTGGAGTCTCCCTCTCTGGAGACATTAAAAACCCGCCTGGACAAGGTCCTGTGCAACATGCTCTAGGTAGACCCGTTCTGGCAGTGGGGTTGGACTAGATAATCTCCAGAGGCCCCTTCCAACCCCATATGATTCTGTGATTCTATGACTACTCGGACGGACTTAATTATATTTTAAACCTTCATATACGTCACAACAGCGTTTTGTCATTGCTCGCTCGCCCATCAGCTGTCATGGGTTGCTTCACGGGCTTGACGTTCTTCACCACAGTAAGGAAGATTTCTGGCATATCCCAGATTTCAGGTGTCTTCTCTTCAGTGGCCTAGCTCTACTGCCTAGAACTCATATTTGCCAAACACACAATATTGCTATTAGGAGGGATATTGCACAGTGCACCTGAAAAACCAAGCAGTCAAGGAAAGAAATGTAGCAGCAGAGATCATTAAGGTATCATAACCATGAAGGAGCTGGACACAAGGATATAGATCCGAGGACTTGTGCGGAACTTAAGGCTGAAGGAAAATACACTCTCTGCAGCATTTGGGACTTAACTAAACTAGAAACTAAGGAAGTCAGCATGCAAACTAGAGACACTGAGATCACAGACACCTTACAGTTTGGGGAACAAAAGGTAACACTTTCTGAAAGGAAATGGTGGTGATAAATAACAGCCAACCTGAATGAAAGATGGTAAAGTCAAGGTTCATTCCATTAAAAATAGCAAATATGGTGGAAAAATCAAAATGCTTATGAATACAAATACAGTTACAAATACAGTTACAAATATGCACGTGTCAGAATTAAACCTATTGGTGTGTGGAACAGTAATTAGAGGAAACAGTAATTAATGGATCATTAAAAAGTGTCCAATATCAACTTGTTTAGGAGAATTTATCAAGGAAAATTTGAGGATGGTTTTGAGATCAAAATGCTATCAGCACATTTAATTAAAAGTAATTCTTTCTCCTCACCCAAATGAAACACCATGTAACAAAAATCCATCCTGCCAACTTGTATTTTTTGAGCAGAACTGACACATGATCTTGGTAGGAGAAGAGATAATGGTTATCTCCACTGAACTCATTGGGACTGTTCATATTCTTGCATCATGGCGTGGTGGCATCCTTGCAGTCCCTCTGATTCTGCCTCAGCAACCACTGCCCTGAGCAGCACATCAGCCTGTGGCATCTATACTGTTTCCAGGACCCAAGCTGGTTGCACTCTTGCACTTTCCCCATATAGATGTTCTGCAGAGATGGATAGTATCTGATAATTTATTAACGTTTTAATTTATGAGAATGTATTTCATTATAACTACTAGGTCTTGAATACGCAGAGTTATAACTTATTTGCCTGTCATGTCTGTCTTGATGAAAATAAAGAAAACTAAGTCTCTTAACCATTTGGAATACGGCTTATATTAAGCCTCTGAAAGCAGGATGTATTTGCCTGGTTCGGTTCCAGAAAAGCTCACCCACCAACTTCACTGCAAAAATAATTTATTAAAAACTTTGGATGTGGCATCAGGAATAATTACTATAAGCCAACAAAATTTAGTTTGATTTTTTTAATGTAGCAGTTACTCTTCTTTTAAACCAATTTCAATTTCTGAGGTAATGTCTGTTTTGGTCTGTAACACGTGATTTTGGAGAATGTAATTGTTACTAACTCTCATCTTCTTTTAATCCTCCTGAATGTCCAGCAATTCCTATTAACATAATACACTAAAAAAAAAAAAAAAAAAAAGAAGAAGAATTGGACAAGACATAAGTATTACAAATAACTCTGTGTTATGCCATACCATATATTTTAATTTCCTAGAGATAGGCTTTACATTCCTCAGTGTTTGGGTTTTTTTTTTTTATTCCAGATCTGTAATTACTGTTCACTGAATTAGTGTAGTATTAGGCGCAGTGCATCCTGCAGAATTAGGGAGACTTACAGCTGTAACTATCACTACATTTACAGGAGATTTTCTAAGTGAGTAAAAAGAACACAACTTCTCTTATGCCTTACAAAAGGTTACATGATTTTTATTCAACCGTAAACTAAAATAAACCTTGCACACATCTTTCAAATCTAGCTCATTATGAATAACGGTTAAATTAGCACCATGTCTTGGGACAACTTATGGTTTTCTTCTGCTGATGTGTAAGAAATTTTGGTATAAAACAGAACTCTTAAGTTTAACCTCAAACTTTAAATAGTTTGAGGGCCAAATTCTCTTCTCTGATATGTTATTCTGAATCTGAAGGAGATATGCTCAGGAGGCTAATTTGAACATACTGGTAAATTGAGAGCAGTATTTATCTTCACTCCTTCATGCTTGAAAAATAACTCATCAAAATGTTTTAAAATATCTTGCTGGTCTCCCAGCACAAAGCCCCTTGTAAGTTTAGATAGCTCACTTCTCCACTATCATAGGGAACACTTAAGGAAAGAATAATTAATGCAGACTTTATTTCCCAAAACTTATTTTAATCTAATTACATGGAAGCTATTTTGGTTCTGCAAAAAGTGTTTGAATAAAGGTAACAAAGAAAATCTGAAAAGAATGACGAACTATTCTAGTTCCCCCAATGTGACATTCAAAAATAACCTGATGCTGAATCCTCTCTGTGAAAACACGTATCTGGGCTCTTGATTAAAAAAAAAAAACAACCGCAGTTATACATCAGAAACAGACGATAGTTATGAAAACGATTGTCCATTGAGAAGCTTTCATAACTAAGCTTAAAAACTTTATGAGATGCATTGAAAAAACCCCACATTCAAACACAGAAATTTCAAGGAAATCAGGCAAGTAGAGGATGTTGTGACAGAAAATTTAATCCCACTAGATACAATAATTCAAAGGAACTACTCATATTTTTAGTGACATCCTACCAGAAATCCTAGGAAGAGATGAAGATTGCTTTTTGGTTAGACATTATTTCCTCTGAATACACTCTTCAGAGTAAATGCTCACTCTCATTTAATCAGGTCACCAAGAAAAACAGGGACAGATCTGTGTGAGATAAGGCTTTTGAACATGTAGGGATAAAAGAGATAAGAAGTTAAGACAGCTAAAGTGGTGGTGAAACTGGTATCTTTAATGAATATGTGAGTGTCCTTCTGGGTCCCACAAGATACCTGATACAAAGCCTCATATGGCCAAGAAGCGCACAAGGCGGAATACATCACTGATTATTAAGGGGGGGAAAAAAAGACATAAAGAGTCATTTCCAGACAAGTCACGGCAGCTCACTGCCCCTACGTAGCAGGGCTGGTTTGAGTTTCCATCCTATTTCAGTGCTGCCGTTCCCCCTTGCCCCCCCGCAGCAAACCCGCACGACGCGGAGCACAGCCGTTATCACACAGCTCCAGCCCAGGATGCCCCCCCTGAATCACCCCCAAGCCACGTTCAGATGGGGCACGACAGACCCACCACTCTTGCTTTTGCATCTTATTTATGTATCCAGAGCTGAGTGGTACACGTAGCATTTCTGACATCTAGTGTCTCACCTTTCTTTTTCCAGCCTCATTGAAGGCACTCTATGGGGCTGCACTTTTCCGGCATGGCCTGAACTAAATGCATAGGTTTCCACTACATCTCCTCTCAAGCCTCATCCCTGGTCATATGGTCCAGCCACTTGCCTTGTGCTGCTCCTAAAATTCACCCGGTGGCACTCCAGGGCAGCTCTTCTCACTATGCAAACAGTGAACCAAGCCCCCAGGGTGAAATATGATAAAATAAAATAAAATAAAATAAAATAAAATAAAATAAAATAAAATAAAATAAAATAAAATAAAATAAAAGATGTGTGTGGAACTCAGTGAGTTGAATTAGCTGATTGTGTGGTTAGACTAAAGCTGGAACCAGCCCTGAGAGCGAGGGAAGGAGAGACGAACAGGAGGGGAAGCACATTTCAGCCCTCCTGCTGTTCAGCTTGTTGATAATACAGAGCAGCATCCTCAGAAAAGAAAAGAGAAAAGAGAAAACACACAGAAGTGATGCTTCTTGTCGGTCTGGATACAGCACTGTTCTGGATGCTTTTTGTTTCAAACAAAAGCATCAATTGGGCTGCTCAGTTTCCTCTTAAATCTGACACTTGGGTTTGATTTTCAGCAACTACAGACATTCCAAATACGTAACTCCGGTTTTAAATGCCTGAGCTGAATGCAACACCTTCCCTGACTGATGGGAAGATGAGCCATTCTCTTCACCTGACACTCAGGTACCACCAGCCAGAGCAAAAAGCTGCTGTTGATGTGTTGGTGACAGGAGTTATAAGGGTTGATGACTTTTAAGAAAAGCTTTGTCACTGTTCTCTATCCCAAAGAACAAACATACAACATCACAGCAGCTACAATAATTTGAACTGTAGATCTGCCCTTTCTAAGCTGGAGAGAAAGCCACCTTTGTGGCTGCCCTCAGGACACTGCACCTCCGCCAGGGAAAACGGGAGAACTTCTCTGAGGATGTTCAGCAGTTCCACCCCTTCTGTATACTATACAGTTACTAAAACTAACAATTAATGGAAACCAAGCCTCATTATGTTTAATACTGATGAAGTCAAGAAAATTCCTCTTCAAAGTTACATGCCTTTAATGAAATATTTATGCTTTATATTTTATAGCACAATAAAATTATTTGGTTAGAAGTAAACATCTCAAATGGGAGATACTGTTGTCCACAACAGACTGTCTCCTCAATCCACCTGGTAGTAGTAACTATTATTCTCAAGTCTATACTTTTCTTTCCCTCATTCTCTTGAAAAGAAGACATATGTAAAGCATAAGTATACGTAAGGCATCTATTCTGCCTTAAAAAGACCCTTTTAGATTTTTTCCTGGAAAAGTGTATACTGAGGGTCTGCTTACAAGCACTTAAAGAATTCAAGCCAGAGTAATCAGTCACTCATGACCCATCATATAGATAACCAGCAGTATCTTCTCCTGTCAGCAAACAAATCTGTGGCAATCTGGTTCGGGCTGGCTTTCCCTTCCTTAACTACCAGACACTTCATGCCCTGAAAAAGCAGGAATATCTGGAAGTTCACTGAGATGCTACAACCCCTTACTGATGGACCGCTCAGTACTTGGGACAGATTGCACTCAGGAGAAGCTTCCGAGGCCAGAACATTAACTCATTTTTGCTTGATTTGTCTTTTTTTTTTTTTTTTCAGTCCAGTTTCCTCAGCCTGTGCCGCGATCTCACTGTGCAAGTGCCTGCCCTACCAATCAGCTACTCATCTACTAGCTTCTGAACTTGTCACCTAACTTCAAGTTTTTCCAAAACGTGGTTTAATTTCCTCTAAAACAGACTACTGGACAGAGAAGACCAACTCTGCCACTGTGACTTGGGGAGGGCTGCATCTCGACTTCACCTATTACCAGCCACCAGCCACAAGGGTGCTCTCCAGGGACGTAAATCCCCAAGAAGCCAAACTTCCCTAGTTTCCCTCATCTTGGTTGCTCTCCAGTAAGGTCTCTAGCAGGCAATAAGAGAAACATGTTAGTGGGCTACAGGCACTTAGTTAGTGGGACAGTCACTATAACCTCCTTCTCGGTGAACTGCACCATCCTAACTAAACCCACGCAAACCTCTCGAGCAAACCTCTCCAGTAGGAGCTGGTTTGCGTGGCTCTGCATAAAAACCAGCTGTGGTAGAGGTGACCTGCTGCCCGGTCTCCTGGCCAAGGACAGTCTGTGAACATCATTAGGTAGTTGTGCTTGGCCCTGAACTGTTCCCACTTGTCACAGCCGAGCCTGACGTGCCAGCACCGAGACAGCTCCCTGCCCCAGCCCGAGCATCCTCCAGAAGGTGAAAGAAGCCCCCATGCCCATGCCCAGCACAGCCCAGATCTCCCCACCTCCTGCCCCAGCAAACCTAGAAAACTGCATCACATGGGAACCAGTCAAGTTGAAGAAGAACTTTAGAGGATTAAGTTCAGACATCTGTCTCTCAGATCAGTCATTTCTCCTCTTTGTGCATATCAGAGGTGTGATCCTAAGTTTGGGGAGAAACTGGGCTTCCTCAGATCTGGCTGCGCAGGTAAGTAGGGAGGCCTTCTCGGAGGGGCTGCAAATCGACTGCGGCCACAACTGACCTCCCAGCAGAAGGTGCTGAAGCCCGAGTGACCCTCTTCTCCCCACCACGGCTGAACTCCTGCCGTGGACCGGGGTCGGGACATCACGCTTCTCCACCTCCCCTGCGATGCCGGGTCCCGCAGGGGAGCGGGGCTGGGTTGCGCTGCCCTCAGCGGAGATCGACCCCGGCAAAGGCAGACACCTTCCCGGGAGGCTGCCGCCTCGGAGACGGGGGAGAGCACCCCCGCAGCTCCGCTCTCCCCCTCCCGCGGGCTGCCCCGCCACAGGCGCCGTCGGTCTCGGCCGCTGGCGTCGGCGGAGGCGGCAGGGACGGCACCCGCCGGGACCCGCATCCCCGGACCCCCCCTTAAGCGGAGCGGCGCGGCGGCTCTTACCTCCGTGGCGGGCGGCGGCGAAGAGCCGCGGGGGCGGCGGGGCGGCGGCGACGGCCGGGGGGGAGCGGGGGGCGGCGGCGGAGGCGATGGCGCGGGGGTCGGGCGGCGGGGCGCCGCCGCCGCCGCCGCCGCTGCTGCTGTACCGCCGGGAGATCACCCGGTCCCGCCGCGGCGTGCGGGGCGGCAGCGGGCGGCCGTCGTCGCCCAGCGCTTGGAGGAGGAGGTCGAGGAGCGCTCCCCCCTCGGCGCCGGCGGCGGGGACCTCCCTGCCCTCGGCGCCCGGCGGCGGCGGGGCGGAGGCCAGCAGCAGGAGGACGATGGCAGGCAGCGCCTGGCGGTTCTTCGCCCCTCGCATCTCTGCGGCGCTGGGAAGAGGCGGAGAGCGAAGGCGGTCAGCGCCGGGACCGGCCCGCAACCCTCCCGCCCGCCCCCCATGCCGCCCCCCCCCGGGGGGAGCAACCCCCGCAGGCGCGGAGGCGGTGCGCGCCCTCTCGCCGCCACCCACCCTCCACCCCGCAACCCCTCGACCCGGGCGCAGCCCCGCGGTGAGGTGAGGTGCGGTGAGGTGCGGGGGACACCCGACGGGTCGCCACCGGCTGGCCCCGCCAACCCCCGAACAGCCCCGCCGCGCTCGCCCGGCTCACCCGGAGGGCGCATTTATAGGCACGGATTAGGGGAAGGGTATTAACCCCGCCGCACATATTTGCGGTTCGGGGCTTTGCGGGGGATTTGCTGGGGCTCCTTTTGCCCCCGACATTCCCGCGCCCGCCGCTGCCTCCTGCCCCCGCCGGCGGAGCGGGGCGACGGGGGAGACACCCCCCACCCCCCCCGCCTCCCCGGGCCGGCCTGTCCGCCCGGGCAGTGTCCGCGGGGGGTGTTTTATCGGGGGCAGAGCGTCCGGACAGAGTTCCGTTAGGGCTGAGTTACAGCGGGAACTGCTGCAAATCAGGGTGTAAAGGGCAAAAAACAACGACAAGGGGCTGAGGCTCGGAGAGCAGGGCTTAATGCCCCTAAGTAAGCCATTCTAATTATAGCAAACCGCTAGGATTAAGGGGGAGGGAGGAGAATTCTGTTATTTACAAACTGTTTTTATACTTGGCCTCCTTCGCAAAGCCCTCCTGGGCGAAAGAGTTAACGGGAGCCGCAAGGGAGCCGGGTCTCCCCGACGGCTCCGGGCTCTCCCTCCCTCGCTCCGCCGGGGCGCACGGCAAACCCGCGGAGTAAGCGGGGAACGAGTCGGGCTCGGCTGCAGGGACGGCGACACCCCGTCGCTCCCCGCTAAAGGCTCCCCCTACCCCCCCGGAGCCGCTTACCTTCAGGGGGAGGCAGGTCCGGCTGGGTGCGGGCAGGCTGCGGAGGGCCCTCCTCTGCCGCGTCCCCGCGGAGGTTCCGCCGGGCGCGGAGCGGGGCGGTCGGAGCTGCTCCCGGAGAGGGGGGATGCGCCCTCCAGGGCCATGCGCTTCTCTTATATAGTCCGCACCGGCGTACTCATTTGAGTACTATCGACTTTAGGTGGGTGGCAGTCGATGGAGACACCTCTGGCAATCACTCTTGGGCTCAAAGAAGGTCTTTTCTGACAAACTTCCTCCTCCCCGTTTGTCCCCCGGTGGATGGCAACTGAAAGCTGCGTTTGAAGTGGCTCTGATCTATTCGTGAAATTAGATTTCCCTGAAGATTGAGGAACGCTTACTAATAAAGCTGCCGGCTCAAGAGATTAAAATGTGCTTTAACTTAGAGGGATTCCCTTGGGAATACAGCAAGAGAACTATTTTTTTTTCCCCCTTTTCTTATTGAACAAAGATGCTGTGAGCAAAGTCTGAAGTGTGTGTAAATTTGATTTTGTTTTGATCGCAAGAAAAGTGGTAGACTGTCTTTGGCAAGTGAATTCACAATCTAGGGACCTTATAAAAGTTTGCTTCTCCAAAACAGCTTTTTTTAATTTTTGGCAATGGAGACTTAATGAAAAGCTAGCAAAAAAGACACGGACCTAATGAAAGCTTTTAATCCCACATGTTAAAAAACTTGCCTCCTAGAGCCATAAATATGTAAGGAAAGAATTAGTGCACGAGATCTCAACTTTCAGAGAGCAGTGCATACAGGTGGTCTGGGTGTAGACTGAAGAGCGATACAAATTTTTAAATTTATACCAGACAACAGTTCACATTAGGACAGAATTTGCAATTATAACTCTTTGTCAGAAGGTACCACTGAGATATTTACTTAATAAGAGAGGGAGAAAAATAAAAAGGATTAGTGATGTTCTTGAATATGTGCAAATGGGGAATTTAGATTTGAAAGAGATTTAAACTATTCTGCATCTGTCTGACATATGACATTTCCCTACAAAGTCATGTCTTTTTCCCAAAACCCTGTCATTCGTGCCCTTCCCTGGTCATCTCAGGCAGGGTACGCTCAGGGCTATATTTCACAGGGGCTGTGTCATTGCTGCTGAAGGGAATCCAGCTTCTTCCCCACATCCTCCTACTTTTGTGCCGTCCTCACTCACCTTTGGGGAGGTGATGCCACAAAGATCAGGGATCAAACAAAATTTAACTAATAAAGGGTTATAAAGGGGTTTATCACACAATTTTCTTTAGAGGTCAGTGTACTGCACTAGAAATACCGGTCTGACCCGTGGATTCCCAGGGTAACAGAAGGGAAGTGTCAATCTCTTTCTCACTTCATGGTCTCCTGCTTTTACATTTTATTGGGGGCATATAAGGGGTTTTTATTGGTGAAGCTGACAGTGAAGTTGCAAAAGGGAATTGCCGATCTCTTTCTCACTTCATGGTCTCCTGCTTTTACATTTTACTTGGGGCGTATAAGGGGGTGTTTTTTTGGTGAAGCTGACAGTTGAGTTGAGTGAAGAGGCAAAGGGAGAGCGGTGGTAAGCTGAGAAATAAAGCAGGTCCCAAACAAATCCCAAAGATTTGGGTTTTTTGTTTGCTTGTTTTCTTTTACTTTACCCTGAGACACACATATTACCACCTCAGAATGGGACTGAATTCTCCTCTGAAAACGACCAAAGTATTATCTTGACTCGACCTCCTCTGCCCAACTTCATAACTAGTCATGGATTACATTTACATCTTCTTCTAGTGCTGGGAGCAAGTTATACAGGAAGGATATCTTTATGGCACTATTAAGACAGAAAAATTTTTTTTGCTCATAAAGAAACCAAAGTCTGGTAGCAGTTTGAGGCATATAGAAGAATCCTCATAAAATTTAAAAGCACCATTCCAAAAGGCAAATAAATAGCCCCTCTTCTCTCCCCTACATCCCCCCAAAAGACCTAAGAGGTCTGCAGACTGCTGAAGCCAACTGTGCAATCTTGATGGACAGCATCCTGGAGCAGATAGTTTGGGAAAGTTTGTGACTCCTTGAGCCACGATTATAAAACATGTCACCCACATTCAGTAGGTTTCTAAGATGCAAATACTGTTACAAATACTAAGGCCACTAAATCTTGTTCTTTAACATAAATGTTGAGGAATTAGGGTTTTAAAGCTTTGTATCAAGAACCCAACTAGGGCCTTTACCACTATGAGCCACCCAGGTTTTCCCTTCTTTACCTCTGCTGTCACTTGTTTCCCTCCTTTGGAAAAGCTGCATCCTTCTTTCCTTGGATTGACGTTATACCCATCCACAGGGCAATAACCTGGTTTTTAATTACTGTTTTAAATTAAACCATACTGACAGGTTGGCTATTTTATTTGTTACCAGAAATTTTTGGGGTTTTCTTTTCTTTTCTTTTTTTTTTTTTAATGTAATCCTTTGTGTATTTTCAAAAGAATAAACAAAAAGTCAAGGAAACAAGAGAGTGGGTGTCCCTGCAGAGCCGCTTGAGAGACAGATCTATCAGGCCCTGAAGTTACTGCAATAGTTCCCATTTATTGCTGTGGGAGCTGGAGCAAGCCTTAAAATGAAAAGAATCAATTAGAGGCACAGCCCTTCTAAGTCACAAGTTTTAAGTAGCTTTTTCAGATTCTTTCTGTGCCCAAGAACCTTAAAGACTTATTTAAAAACAAAACCAAACAACAAAAACAAAAAATAGATTTGTTTTCTATTATTGTTGAAAGCATTGTCTCTTTTTAAATTGTTTTGATATTCAAATTCTTAAGAGAGCGCTTGAAAGAGCGGCAACCAGAGTGCAATCAGAGGAAGATGAGTGCTTTACTAATCCCAGGCTACTCTGGCAGGTTGAAAACACATTCTCGGGTCACCATTACGTTGCCCCTTTTGTTAGTAGCTCTAATGTGCCTCCCCATCATTATATGGAGAAAGAACCGCAGCATGAGATTTACATCAAAGAGAGCATTTTAAGACTGCACTTGGTATCTTATTTAACTGAAAACCTGTTCGTGTTGAGCCTAAATAAGTCTGGTTATTTGCTTCTTGTAGTCAATGGATTTAAATAAGTACATCACATTTGTTTCCTGTGGCATGTTCTTTTCATTTTCTGATCTGCCTTAGCCACAAGTCTATGTCTGATTGAAGTTAAAAGCAAACTAGTTAAATCAAAGTATCATAGGGCTGACAGGGACTTTGAGAGATGATCTAATGCTTTCCACTGCCCAAGGCAGAGCCAACTGTACCTATGTCATCAGGGCTCAGTAAGAAACTTAACTTTTAATTTTTACCGTCAAGCTCAACACTTCAAGCCAAATCTGATAAATGAACAATTGGTAAATGTTGGTTTAGCAGCGACATTTTACCTTGGGATTTACACTGAAATATAAAAATTATCTAAATGTGTTCCCAAAGCACACACTCAAATAAAAGACAGGCTAAAGCAAAGATTTACAATTTAGGTGTCTCACTGTTTCTAAATAAATCTGTCAGCCAAAGATTTCTGTGGCCACTCAGCTAAATCAAGAAGAAAAACAGAGAGAAAACCTGGTTCCATTGAAGTCCATGGGAATTTTCCTGTTGACTTTGTTGAGCTGGGTTTTAGTGCAGGGTTGTTACTAAAAGAGAGGTGAGAAAGTGAAAAATGACTTAAAAATATGAATGTATTCGCCAAGGCAGTAATTTATAGATGGCTGCTGTAATTTCTGATGAGTAACAGAAGATTCCAGCCATTTTCAGATCACACCATTTCCTTAAAATCAGAATTTTAGAACTGCCATATATATTTATGCCTGTTGAAGCTGATATAAATATACTGGGTCCTGCCTCATTGTGAAGGACTTGATCGGATGATCTCCTGAATATCTTTTGCAATCCTTTATATCTATAAATCTACAGATTATTTTTTTTTTTTGTAAGCAGCATGTAAGGTATAAGCCTGCTAATGGCAGTGGAAGGCTATACAGTTAAAGAAGTAAAATAGTATTCCTAAAAGAGATGTGAGAATCAGTGTGTCATATACATATATATATATATCTCACAACTTAAAACTTAGCTCATTTCATTACTTGATGGCATTTTTTCAGCATTTTTCAGCATGTTTAGGAACATGAGATGTTCTTAACTAAATTTTAGGTAGCAGCTTCAAATATTTATTCCATGAAACGAAGTTAATTGTCTCTCCAAGTAAAAATAACAGATTAGTTTTATTATTACATATCTAAATATTTTTTACTACAGAACTACAATGATCTTTTCTGGCTTTATCATTAAAAAATTCTACCCTGAAGTCACCACCATTTGGGTTTGAGGGGCATTTTACACCTGCTATTGAGACATAAGGAGTCATTTTGGGAGGACCTTTGGCTCCCCTGTGCTCTAGAAGGCTCACCTGAAAACATGAAGCAGCTTCCAACTGGGGTATTTCAAGCAAAAACCCAAAAACTAACCTATAGGTTGTTCAGCAGGAGGCAAAGAGGGGATAGAGGAGAAAGTCAGGAGGACGAGAGTGTGGTGGAGTGTGAAATAAATCCTTCTTCCTCCTTTTATTTTTCCTGAAACAATTTTGGTAGTGAAGGTTTTGCTATTGCACTGACTGCCTGTAGCTAGGACTATTCAGCTGCAGGAAGGAGGCATACGGGAGAAGCTATTGATTTCAGAAGTAGAATCTGGGTCCACAGGTGTTATTCCACAAGAATCTAATCCAAATAGTTCCTTTCTTAGGTAGTTGATATTGGGAACTTAATAGCAAGAAGTGAACATAGCTTGCCTTTTGAATCGTTCCCTGGGCAAGATCTTCTGCAAACTTGCCAAAGAAGAAAAATGGGGAGACTTTAAAACCCCGACAGATTTTGCAGGGCCCATGAGTGGTGTACTCTCGAGAAAGGGTCTTGAGGTCTGAGCAATAACCAGTCTGACCAAAGGACCCTTTTGAACTGCTTGCAGTTCCTACACAAACATTGCGACGTAGATGATTTGAAAGCAATTATTTGTATTACCATGACCCTGAAGACTGATAGTTTATCTGAGAAGATCTCCAATAGTTGGTTGGTTTATTGTCAGCTTCTGATTTTGACCTGAATTATGTTTAAGAAGGAAGTAGCAGATCCCTCCATGAGTCCTACAGTTGGCACTTACTGTTATCTTATCCCATCATCAAATCAAAATTAAGTACCAAATAGTCCCACTGGTTTGAGCCTTTCTCTTTTGAACACAATCCTGGATTCTCAGCTGTGTTGGATGTGCCACAGAAGACAAAGTCCTGTTCCTAAGGAAATGACTGCTTATTGCACCTGTTAAAAGAATTAATCTACAGATGAAGTGGGTCAAAAATAAATCTCTTGCCTGACACAGAAGACATCTTTACCATGCACTCTTCATGACAGCAGACAGGAACTTACTGACCCAGCAAAAAGCTGACGGGTCACCAGAATCCCACGTGACATGGGTTCCTTGATGAGCTCTGGCTGGCCAGCATGAGAACCATCCTCTAAACAGACAGATCCATCTCCTTTCAACAAAACCGAAACCTGAGTGGCATTTTCAGGGCTTGGAAGCTAGGGCAATATAAAGCAGAAGACCCTACATTCAAATCCCTTTCAGATTCAGAAAAAGTGTTTTATTTCCTCTCACCATGAGAACCTTCAATCACAGGAACCTGAACCTAGCTATTTTTGGAGGGAAAGGTTCAATGGCAGCCTTCACCACAGATGGAGAGTCACTAGAGGTGTGCTGCATCAGAATGGCCTGAGTCTAGAGCTCACTGACCCCCTCTGCTGAAGAGGGGGTCTCTCTTCAGCACCCTTTTCGGACCCCCTCTTTAAAAGAAAAACAATTTTGATGGAAATGTCCTGTTAGTGATGAAGGAGGGGGCTTGAAAAACTTTAGAAGAGCTGAGCTGTAGGGACCACCGCAAATGAGAAAGCCAGCTCAGGTTCATACCATCTCCAGAGCAGAAGTTCAGACATTTGATGTCATTCCCTGCAGCAAAGACATTTTCTGATGATGTATTACATCAAGGATAGATTTCCACAGCGGTCGCTTGTGGGTGAGCTCTGATTTCTCAGTAGGCTGGCAAAGTTTCCAGACCTGCTGCACAGTCATGGCAAGAGATTTCTAAGAAGCATTTGACTTGGTGCCACGTGACAGTGTAGTCAAGAACTTTGAAAGTTAACATGGGTTGATTTCAATGGATTAACAACTGGTTCACTGAGAAGCTTCATGATAAAAATATGATCAGGGTAACCTCATTTGGTTGAATAGCACACACATCAGTGTTGACATGGGAAGAGATTTTCAGCAGGAATAGGTTTTTAGAATGGCAAGTGATAAAGAAAACTGCCCTGTGTTGCAGCCCAATATGGATGCTGGGACAAAGAGGGCATAATCCATCAGCAGCCAGCTGCAGAGAGTGAAGCTACCTGAGGGTGGATTCCAACCTGAAAAACAGTTGCTTTAAAAAAAAAAAAAAAGTCATACTTGGCCAGAACAATGCTGTTGATGTCCAGAAAGAAGAATCTCAACTCTTCATTCTCACTGATGAAACTGCTGCTCAAACCTTGTACTTGAATCACCACTTCACACCTCAGGAAGAATAGTGAAAACTGGAGACAAATAAAGAAATGCTTTTAAGTTTGGAAAACATACATTAAGCAGAAGACTCAAGCTTATCAGAGGGAACCTAGAGCTCAGCATAAAAATATCTACTCAGAAAACAGAAATATGATGTTAGGGAACTCTTTAATTTAGGAATATGAATTTGGAAAAGTCTGTCATGGTCATTCTGTATATAAAATTGAAATTACTGGTAAAAGTGCAATAGAGACCTACTTCAAATAGAGTATAAAACATGTCCTTACAGACTTGGGATGACACTGTTTTTAAATAGTCTAGACCAAACTTAAAATGCCTGTAACAGGCCAAAAGACAAATCTATAATGGCTGAAAGAACATAAGGGGAAAAATCAAGAACAATGCCAAAGCCTTAAGGCCTTGCAGGAGTAGGGAATGTTTTAAATAAACTGACCTGAGGAAGCAGGTCATCCCCTTGCTATGAATGTCAGAATGCTTCTGCCTACCTGACCTAGAGGAAGAATTTCATGATGACTCCAGTCCTGGTGACTGATTTATATCTGAGCCTGTGATTATGATACACTAGCCAAGCAGCTGAGAATTTAATGAATTACTAATGGATCTTTTTGACATACTGTCTCCAGCTGTGAAAGTCTCCAGTGACTCAGAGGAAGGGAAAAATATCAATCCTTTCCTCTTCTCTCCCTCCTGAAGAAAACGAGGCAGCAAAGGGATGCCTAAGGAACGGTCCCTATTTTCGTCAGGTGGCTAGTGAAAACATGGGATTAAAGCAATGGAAATGGAATAGGCGAGCAGCAGCCCTATAACTTCCAAATTCATTTGGATACAGCTGCTGGTTATTTTTAATAGACTACTTCTATGTACAGCATGGTTCTGTTAATAGAGGCAGTGGGACCAATAGCTTCATCTTTTCCTTTTTTTTCCCCCCAAGCTTTCTTATTAGTTCTCCAAAATTATATAACAGATTGGAGGACTATTTGATAGTAGATTTTTTTCTATTTTTAAGGTGTTCATCTTTCAATAAAAGTGAATTTGTAGAAGTCTATAGCCAATTGCAGAAAAAATCACATTATAAAAAATTGTATCAATGTCCTTAGATCTCATAAATGAAAGAAATAAACTGTTTAATTTGTTAACATCAGTTTTAAAATCCGTTTAAAGACCTTGCCATATCCTCGGTCGAAACTGAAGCTTTTGACGATCACGTGTGGCACTAATAAATTACCCATTATGTAAACGTGTTTTTTTTCTGATAAATTTGAAAAGAAAAAGCATTTCATTTTACCTTCCCTTCTCCTGTATGGCAAGACTGGATCATTGTAGAACCCAGCACCAAAATAATAACAAAATAAAACCCCTATTTTACCTTTTTCCAGGACATCTACCAACTCTAGAGTAAATCTAACCTCTTTTAGCTTAAAATTGTTACCTCTTGTCCTATCGCAACAGGTGCATTTAAAATAATAAATAATAATAGCTGAAGTATCAAACGTTCACTCATGCATTTTTTTACACATCCCTTGTATTTTTAACAAACAGAAAGCTGTATACTGAGTTCTTTGTTACCAAGGAAAAGAAGAAAAAAAACATAGTAAGTACACAAAATTTCTGCGAAACATTTGTTTCTTGGTCCCTGAACTATGACAATTTAATAAACAAGGTAAGTAACATTTTGTGTATTTTTTTTTATGTTTCAGTTTTAATAATGGGGGGGGGGGTTATTGTTAGTGGTCATGGTTTTCCTTTTTTGTGTGGAGTCTTTTTTCAAACTGACTTGAGACATTTTTAAGGGAATAAAGACTGAGAGAATCAAGCTGTGTTAATTAGATGCTGTATTGTTGCTGGAGATTATTTTGAGTTTATTTGAAACCAGTATTAAAGCTGGAAGTTGTGCTGAGGTTGTGCATTCCTAGTTCTGAATTATTGCATCTTTTGCCACAAATCCTTGCACCATGGGAGCTGGGCTGTGCCTGTCCAATAGCTTCCACTGGATCCCTTCCTGTCCACCACTGAAGAGGCTCCTCAGTTCAGGTAATCCACTTTACATCAGTGTCATCTCTCTCTTAAAACTGGGGATCCTGTAACAAAAAAAAAAAAAGGAGCTCTGCTGGCATATAAAGGACCAAATGGAGCAGGGAAAAAAAAGAAAAAAAAGAGGATGTATCAACCCTTCCCAGTCACTGGCAGGATTACTACAAGGCACACCATGATGCTGGATTAGATACTGTAAGGCATTGCCTGTCACCATGCATATGGCCCCTTCCCATGGGAGCTTCTGACCCTGCTCTTACAGGCAGCAAAATGTGGGTGCTGGCAAGGGGCCAGGGCATCTGATTCCCAGATGATGCATCAAAGGCACAGAGATAGGGAGACTTGTCCTGTCTAAGGGAAGGCATTGGGGAAGGGTATTTATTGGTCAGTGACTGCTTTTTAGATGATAAATGACTATTTGGAGATACTTTTTTACCAGAATGGCAATGTCAGTCATGTGCTTGACCTGAAGGACAAAGAAGACAGCATACAAAGTCTACCTGCAGTGATTTACCCGCTGCTCAGTTTTGCCTCTCAACACTACTCCACTTTTCATAACTGAAAAGTAACATGAACATTAATTATACCTTGTTAAAATCTTTCTTTGGTTGGCCTGTTTTCCTGAGGCAGTGAATTCTCACCCAATTATATTATTTGTCTGTAGCTTCATGCACAATTTAAACCAGTGTAATTTGGAATGGCTGCCAAAAAGACCAATGCCATACATTGTGTGCCTCTGGGCACCAAATTTCTGCTCCTGAGCTGCCACCTCTGTTAGGCTGGCACAGGAGTTCAGGTGGTTGTTTGCTGAACCGGGTCAAGATGCTAATTCAAGCAGAAATTAGTTCCTAATGGCTAGTTTCCCCATGCAGCCCACTGTATGGCTCACAACTCCTTTTGTAGATATGAAGAAGTGGATACTGTGGAAATGTCAGTGGAGAGCTGGTAGCAAGAGAGAGGCATTTGCATCTTCCAAAAGCAATGCTGACTTACAGAGTTCACAAATGTGGCTACAGATGAGACTGTGATGCCCCCTGCCCACCCTGACACCTGATAACATTTGACTGCACTGGCCATTTCAACCATGTTGATAAATGTGTAATAACAGACAAAGATATCCTCATATAAACATGAAAAACAAAGGGAACAATTCATTGGTGCATGGAGAGTGAAAGGAACTAAAAATCTTTATGAGGGATGCCTTGCTCTTCTGTCTTCTTTCCCAGGAGGCCAAAGGAGAATTGACTCAGCAGAAGGTGGGCCCAGTACTGCGTTCACTACTGCTCCAGCTCTCCTGCCTCATCTCCCATTTTCCCTCCTCCACAATTCCCATTTCGTTATCACTTCAGGAATTTGAATAGGTTGCTGAGCAAACACAAGGCTCCTGCAGCAGCCGTGCTAGCACTCACCTGTTAGGCAGCACTGAGACGCACGAAACCCAACAGAAGGCTATGTCCCAAGCCCTCTCTTCCCTCCTCTTCTAAATAAAAGAATATAAAATAGATTTCAGCTGCCAGACATGAAGCTTTAGAGAGTTTATAAAACATTGTGAGAAAATGTGTTGCTAAAGCTAGTGGATCTAAGATAAGCAGATCTTCTTGGCCCAAAGACCCTTAGCTCTTTGAGGAGGAAGACTAAGAGTAGGGGTAGCCTCTCATGCTGCCTGCCTGCAACATATGGACCTTTACTAAATCTGACTTGAGCAGATTTAACTTGTTTGGATGTAAGCCCTACTAAATATTTGGAGAGTAATTCAGATTAAAAAAAAAAAGACCAACCTCCCCTTTTTCTTCTCTCAGCTCTGTAGGGCAGAAGAATAAATATTGCAGACAATGCTGGAAAAAATAATATAGATGTCTCTGAAAAATGGCTCCAGTGACAGTCAGAGCACTCCCACTCAGTTATCCAAAGCAGCTACCTATCTAAAATGAGCTTTGCAGGTACTTTAATCCCTAGCTCAATTTTCCTCTTAGTAGAAGATAACTTAAACAACAAAATGGTGGAGGACTAAACAACAGGGACCTCATTGTCCTATTAGGTACAATTGCCTTTTTCAGTCCTATTCACCTCGCTTTCCTCTCTATAATCTCTTTTTATATTGGCAGAGACCTTTTCTTTTGCTCTCTGTGAAAAGCTTCTTTTCTACTATTATTATTAACAATAATACCACTAAATGAGTCAAGGAGAAAATTTAAGTAGGAAAGATAACAAGCTGGAGTGGAGGAGGTAGAAAAATTGTTGAAAGGACTGTTGAGTGAGCGCAGAAGTAGCGATGCAGGGAGATGCAAGGCACGGAAGGGTTAAGAGAGGAGGAAAAGAAAGTCTGAGTCAATGCAGAGTAGGAGGAGGTGATTAAGAAGAAATAAAAAAGCTGAATGTTAAAAGGCAGAAAGAATTTTGGTAAAGTGAAATCAGAAGGGCAAGGAGAAAGAAAAGGAGAAAATCCTGAAAAGGCTGAAGAAAGTTGTACTCCACCTTTTCTATAATGTGAAGAAACTGAAGCAAATGAAGAAAAAAAATGAAGGAACTGAAATAGACTAGGCAGAGAAGAAGAAAAGGATAGTGAGCTGGAATAGGAGAGGAAATTAGGAAAAGTAAAGAATATGTGTTTGATGTATGGAGGGGGAAAAGCAGGGGGATATAGGTATTGGTCTAAATATTATATTAATGTTATTTTCTTTGAAAATGAAGAGGGCTTTCCACAGGAGGAGTTAAGTTGAACAATAAAAAATGGAAGTAAAAGAAAAAATCCAAACTTTTATAAATTGGGGGAAGTGCATTTATGAGTTAAATACTGCTTTAAATATAATAATTTGTGGAGAAAGACCATCATCAAAATGTCATCAAATACATGCCTGATACATGATAAGTCTGATACATTTCATAGACTCTTCTCAAATATGAATTGTCTTACATAGATTTTGTTTGGTATGTTAATTGCATCTTATGCTATTTAGTAGCTGAAAGAATCCCAAAGCAAAACATTTTTCTTTGCACAGGGCATTATATTGGTGTTTGACCTGCTACTGAGGTAAGTGAAAGGCAATGAATTTGGCTTTGCTGTTCCATAACCAAAAATGATGTTCTTCAGCAACAGAGTTGCTATTATCTACTCATGCAACAATCCTGAGCTTTTATAAATTGACTCTGAGCATTTCTGAAGCATGACATAGTCATAGCTTTCTAATGTCTAAAAGCTAAAGACGTTGGCTCGTGAGGAATTTAAAAAAAAAAATTCCCCCCATTCTCTAAGATCATTCCTATCTTTCTGAAATTCCCTGCTTGCTCCTTTTTTGTAATACCTGAGTGCCTTTCATTGTCAGCAGCTTCCAGTACTTCCGTGCTTCTCTTTCATTTTTCTTGAGCCCTATTTGAATGCTATTCTGATACATCACCACGGCTTGAAAGTGCATTGAGTAGGCATTAGTGCAGTCGCACTAGAGGACACGTTTGAGAAGAGCACTTCTTCATACCACAGAAACACCAAGGCTCATTAGCTTTGTCCCTGAAGAAATACTGCTCCATCAGAGAGTACTGATTAAACAGGACATATGGATCCTGCAGGACTCCGTCAAAAAATTCAACAGGAATAATAGAGATTTCTAAGCAGGCTGCCTCGACAAGGCACTAGCCAGTTGGCTGGCAGTGGGGTGGGCAGGTTGCCGGCTTCCCGGGACCCTCCACTTCCCTGTCGGAGCAGCTGGCTCCTCGGGCAGCCAACAAGCCATTGTGGCAGCTGGGCAGCTGAGCATCCAGGAAAGCAATCAGAGGGGTGGGAAGCAAAGGATCTTGGCAGCTGGCAAATCAAGAGAAACATTAGAGGGATCTCATTCCCATGAAAAGTGTCTACTTCCTGACATTTCGTCTTGATCCAGGAGGAAATATATACACGTGTGTGTGTATGTGTGTCTATATATATGTAAAAAAGGTGGTATATATGTATGCCTATGTGTGTGTACACATATTTTAAAATGATACTTCTTGTGAGAAACGAAATCCTTATTCCAGCTGGACATAATGATTGCTGTCCTCTCCCATGAAGTTTCTAAGCAGGCAACGAGAGGCCAAAAATTAGGGGAGCTAATTTCAGGCAGCCCAGCTGATTAAAGGAAATGTCATGAGATTGTCACTGCACATTATTGCAATTAAATGTGACACAGGGCATGGGGTTAAACTGAGATAGTTTTATTCCTGCATTAAGAAATCATCACTAAATGCTTTTTAAGCTTTATTAAGTATGAGGAAAATAGGAAGGCAAGAGGAAATAAATATAAGTAATATATTTATATTTACAAGTATATATGTACGTGAAGTAGGGCTTCTGTGTCAGCAATATTTGTCCTTACTTCTTTTCTCCTGCTTTCATTCTTTGTAAGAAAAAAAATTCCTCAGTTTGGCAGTCTTCAGAAAAAAGATAAAACATGAGCCAAGAGGATCTTGAGCTCTTGCTGAGGACTTTCTGATCCCTGTTTTTTAAACCAAAGGGCCAATTAAGGGAAAGATTAAGGAGAAGAATAGTAAAGGCAATGGTGGTCTGTCTCTAGTGTGGGGATCACTGCTTCAGAGAGAGAAGAAAACTCTCTGTCTTGGCAGCTGTTGAAGGAGTTGGCCAACGGAGCCATGTGGATCTGCTGAGGATGTTGCTTTCAGGTGGTCCAAACTCAGGTAATGTTTTGAGGGATGCAGTCCTGGCTGGCTGAGAAGGACCAACCTTCTGGCCAGAAAAACAATATTTTGTTTTCTTTTAAAGAAATAACATCTCAAAACTTATTTATTAGATAATGGCAAATTAAAGACAGTCTCCTGAAAAAAAAACTGAAATAAGTCTAAACTAAAGTTAGCAATGTAGTATTTCTTGTATTGATAATGAAATGTTTCTTCTCTTCTAAAGTACATAAATAATCTAATACAATAAACCTGCAACATAAATATAGCTGTGATTGCCAGCATGCCTTGATCTTCTTAATACTGTCAGGCCTCCGTTGCCTCCCACTCCTGATTTTGTTAACAGTAATTTAAGCAGCAATCCTTTTGAGATAAAAGGATGACAACTTTAAGAAAATACTCTCTTACAAAATTCAAACAAACGTTCATAAAGCTTGTCAGGTCGCTTTGCTTGCCTTGTGCCTCCACGGAGCACAACCCTGAAAGCCTTGGTCTGTGCCAAGCCATTTCCTGATGCGAGTAGCAGTTCCTGGGGACAGTTGAGGCTGGTTGAGAGATGATGCCAGAATATCTTGCTCCATTAAACTGCGAGCATGACATCACCTCCCGGGCTTGTTTTGCCACTGTGGATGCACAAACCCTCCTCTGCCCGTAGCTCTAACAAACAACCCCTGTCTCACCCCTGGGCTCGCTGGTTCCCAGGGTCAGGGTAAGGGCTTAGCACACTTCTACCTGGACACAAAAAGCCAGCCAAATATGCCCCAAATACATGGAAGTAACACATTAGGTTTTTTGGAAGAGACTCACCTATATAAAAAAGGTAGTATAAAACAAATATCCCCTAATAATGCCACATATGTTCCTATGACGTATAGCTGCTTAATACTGCCAGAAACAACTTCTTTCATCCATTTAGTTTTTTGAACAGTAAATCAGCACATTTTATGTCTTATGTTTGATTATAACTTTTGGGGGGGGGTTCAAGTTTCCAAAGTTTTGTATGCTGCTCCAAGGACCAAGGAAACATTTATTTTAATCAATGAGAAATGAAATCTTAGGCTACCTATTTGAATCGCCATTCTGCTTTCACATAGAATATAGGTTTTCTTCTTGCTTGCTGAATCTAGATTATACAGGGATTATTTAGAGAAAAAAAAAATCAGTTGAAGTAATTCAAATCCTAGTCTATAATTGGCAACACAAATATAATGGATGAAATTTGAGGCTTCTGAAAAAATACATCACTTAATTTGTAAGTGGACTTAACTTCTCTCAATGTGTTTAGGAAGGTCTATAAGCCATTTACTAAACAATGGGGGGGGGGAAACTTTTTCTTTCAACTTTATTATGCCCGATTTCCTAATCTAATTAGGAAATAATATAATTTAAGTATATAGCTGCACACAGCAAAAACCTTGGGTTTTGTGTTAGTTATAACACAGCTGCAATTATGGCATCACAGTAAATTTTTGCTATCATCTTTCCAGCATAAATAGCTACAACTTCTAATGGCTATTGAGCCATTAGAGATGTGCTTAAAATTATTTTTAAATTATTTACTTGTAGGTGTGCAAATCTTCTGAATGCTGAACAATTGAAATAAAGATGTTGAAGAAAATGACTTAGTGTGTTTGTTACACAGCAAATGTTTCCCTGTTTTTTTCTACCAAGGCCAATGAGATAATAATCAACAAAAATATGGCTATTGGTGCCTTTCATTGAGAAGATCTCATGGTACTGCTTCTCACAAGATTTGTGCCATGAGCAAAGAATTTCTCCCTCAGGCAACCAAGTTATCTCATACTTGGGAATTCCAATTTTTTAATCCCCTGGAGCTCTCCCAGCCAGGTATTTTCTGTTGAAAACATGAGCACAGTTTCATATGAATCATATACATGAAGAGCTGAGTTGTAACAGACAAAAACATCTAAGTAATATAAAGAAAAGCTATCGTAAAGGGTGCACATTTCATGTGGTGTAATGCTCTCATTTTAAAAAAAAAATCATCACGAGGCTCAGTAGGCTGAGAAAATATATCATCATCTTTAACAGTGCAGCATGTTCAATTTCAGGTAAATTATGTAATTTCTAGTGCATTATTTTAGTGGGACAATAATGTTAGCTTATTTGTTGCCAATAGATGGCAGTGATCACTCAGTTTCCTGCAGGAGTAAAAATTGTGGAACAAAAATCAGGTGTCAGGAGATGGGTAGGTATTCAGACAGAATCTTCTGTAAATCCTGGAGTTGTTGTTATTATTATTAGTGTGCTTTCAACCAGGAAATCACCTACTTTCATATGTTCCTGTATTAGGTAGCCCTTGGATTAAGAAACCTCTTTTGATGCCTACTTTGAAACCAATTCCATGTCCTGGTATCAGCCTAGTGGACTGAAGCCTTCACAGTGAGATATTCATCCCTTCTCAGGAGGTAAGGGGATGGATGTACTTCCCTTGCTGCTATATATTGCATGGTTTGTAGGCATCTCTTCTCTGCAACTTTCCCTTTCTGCTTTCTGACATGTCTCTCATGCATAATGGGCAGCTACCAGTGGTGACTCAGCAGGCAATCACCGCTCTATTTGGAAAGGGACACTCAAAAGCAGAGATGATGGACAATAGGTTTGGGGGGATGAGAATGGCAAATTGCCTGAATAAACAGCTTTGTGTCAATGGTGATGCAAAGAATCTCCTCAGCTGGTGTATGAGAGAAATTCCAAATTTCTCCTTTCACTTCCTGTGAGTGAAACAGCAATCAGCTAGGATTGCTGTGCCATCAGCGTGAAAGCAACAGAAGAGAAAATAAATCTTCACCAAGTCATTGTCAGTCTTTTTTTGATCCAGATGCTACTTACGCGGCTGAGTCCTCTGTAGCTGTCAGCGGTGGGGATGTATTCTCTTGAGTGACTCAGAACACACAAACATTCATGTTGACTCCTCACAAAGATCAGCCAGCTCCTTGGAGGGTCTGAGTATGCAAAGGATGAAATATGCAACACGCTCAAAATTTTCTCTTCCAGCACTTTCACAGCTTGCCAAGACACAAAGTGACTTCAGCTCAAAACTTATCTCTGACAGCTGTGCCTTCCCCAACAAACTTCAGTCCATATTGAACTACCTCATAGCTTTGTAAAGGAGTTAACTATTTTTTAACTACTTCCATGACCACTCTTGGTTATTTACTTTCCACTGCCTTAAAGGAAAATAGACCCTTCCAACCATTTCAAGTCTACAGGAGTCTTTGAATTGACTAATCACCATAGATACATTAAAGGACTTACACATTTAACTCCTGCTTTAAATACTTAAGTCCAGACTGTAGATCCTCAAAATATCACACTTCTCTGTCAGCTAATCATGGTTCCATCTCTAGTCTCAAGGCACTTCTGTTTTTTAAAGTCTTCTAAATATTTGATGATCAGCCAAGCGTCGGCACTGTACCAAAGCTCCAGCAAGATTAACAAATGAAGACTTCCCTTGCTGAGGCAACTCTCACAACAGTATTTACACACATACAACCCCCAAAGAAGAAACAACAGCGGCAGCAAATTTTTAACCATTAGCTCAGTGGTTACAAATTTACCTAGAATGGAGAAAATCAAGGCTACCTGCCTTTTCTACCTTAGAACCATTCGGGCCACAGGCCTGAAGAGAATGCCCTAACTCCAGGCTATAAAAAGTTTGACATTTTCCAGTTGCTCCACATCTGTATAACTGAAAATTCACGGGAACGGAGGCTGTGCCCACTCCTCCCCTTCCCTAAAAACTTCCCAAGTCATTAATTCATTTTCTTCATTCATCCCCTCCTCTTCTTTTTCCCACCACTGTTTGGATTGCATGAAGGTTTTCCTAACTACAGGATAATCGTCGTGGATATGAACTCTGTAAGAAAGAAATACCCTCTTTGCATCCTTGAGATAAGCTCCTAACTTTCTAAAGGAACTAGTGGTGGCTGCAGATCCATGTCAGGGCCCTACAAAAAGACAAAAGGCATGGCCCCCACTAGTACTGCAAGTACCAACTTGAATTTCCACTTCATTTCTAGTACAACTAACTGGATTTATACCTGGCAGATTTCGCCTAATCACAAAAGTCTCCTCTACTCAAAGGACTAGGTTCTGCAGATCTCAGCTGCAGTACGTGGATTAACATGGACCAGTAAACATGTGAAGACAAATATTTACTAATTTCAGTTACAGTGTCTTAGGATGAGAACATTTTTGGGTTTTAAGACAGATAACAGCAGGCATGAATGGGTGTTCCTCACCTACCAAGCTTCTACTGCATTATTAAAAACACCTGATGCTAATTTTCTCTATGTGGCTCAGTAATGCATCAGCTGATAGAGTGGGTTTTTCATTCAGTTCAGAAATATCACCAAAACACCTGCTCGTGCTATTTCAGCACTCATCTGGAAGCCAAAGATGTTACAGAAAGCAAAATGTGCCTGGTTCATTTTTATTGAAAGATTTGAATGTTCCCACTTCCCTAATTCAGTGAATGCATTTATATACAACAAAACTTTTTTCCAGTAAGGATTATTATTTATTAAGAATTCCCTATGTGAGGCAGGAGTCTTTTGTACTAGACACTTTCACAGGTAACAAAATCTTACTCAAAGGGATTCTCTATATAAATAGACAAGACAGACAAAAAAGGTGGAAGTGTTGCTATCTCTGATTTACAGATGAGACACTGAGGTACAAAAAGATTAAATGACTGGTTTACTTGTGCCCAGAGGAGCAACAGAAACTGATTCAAGATCTCTGAAGTCCCACAACACAGGAGATGCCCACTTAGAGTGGAACATTTCTGTGTGAGCTCAGAGCCCCAAGGCAGCCTGCAAATGGCAGCTGCGGTGCACACATAGAACATACCTCATGTTGGTCAACTGGCATGTGTGTTGTATAGGGAAATTTAACATTGTTTCTGCTCCCATTGTCGCCACGTTCACCTGGTTTCAATTTGTCCTGAAAAGAGGAGGAAACACAAATAAACGTGTCTAATCTGTTGGTAGTTATCTGACACATATGATATAACGGTGGCTGGAGATCTTTCATTTTCTTTGAAATGTTATGAGGTTAAATTCAGCCTATGCAACCTATAGCCCCTTAATAACATGCTATTGCAGACCTTCATGGCACCACAGCAGAAGAGGATTGCAAGGCCTACAGACAGCATGATGCTTAAACTTAACTCTGACCACAGAAGATAACTGCTAAATGCTTTGTCTTAGGGCTACATTAATTTCCCCCATTCTCATGCTTTCTCTAGCACTGCTCTGGCAGCTTTCTGCCCTAGCTGAGGCAACTTTATGATTTGTAGAATCCTTGCCTCTTGCTTTTACATACCTTGGTCCTGCCTCCACTCCACACTTCGCATTGACTCCTTAATCTAAACCTTGGAAGTGTTCGTTGTCTTGCTTGGACCATCATTGTACAGGAGAGAACCAAGGCATTAAGAGGATTTGAAAATGTTGGGACAGAAATATCAAGAGGAATTCTGAATGCTTTGCAAGCGAAGAGACAGCAAGAGTTGGATGCAGTCTGAACACAAGAAGCAAGGAAGAAGAAAGGTAGTGCAGCCGGGCAGAGACCAAGGACAAAACCAGGAATATAGCCAACAGCAGCAGAGACGAAGGATAGGGACAACACTGCAGTGGAAGTTATGACAAGTAAGCATCCTTAATAGGATAGGAAGGCTGCTGGAGAGGAGGTTGGACTTAGAACTGAAAGAAGAGTCTTAAAAGGCAAATCAGGGAGATATTGGTGTAATAATGGTAACTAGAAATAGTGGGAGCTAATGGAATAATCTAAACAAGGATTTTATTTTTTTTTTTAAATAATTACAAATTTTAATTTTTAACCTCTGGCATGTCACCTGAGAGTTTCCCAGGACTATAAAAAATGCCATGTATGTCAGTAGTTTTAGTGTGTTAGTCATTATCATGAGACCTTATCATGCTTTATAACTACCTGAAGGGAGGGTGTAGAAAGGTGGGGGTAGGTCTCGTCTCCCAAGTCACAGGAGATAGGAAAAGGGGCAATGGCCTCAAGTTGCACCAGGGGAGGTTTAGATTGGAGATTAGGAAACATTTCTTCGCAGAGAGGGTTATCAGGCATTGGAATGGGCTGCCCAGGGAAGGGGTTGAGGCACCATCCCTGGAGGTGTTCAAAAGACGGGTTGACATAGTCCTTAGGAATATGGTTTAGTGATTTTTGTCAGGGTTAGGTTGATGGTTGGACTAGATGATCTTTAAGGTCCCTTCCAACCTAGACAATTCTATGATTCTATGATTATATTATACATTACAATCACATGTGAGTACTTCATTTGAGGAGGCTATGGAACAGCACATTAGGAAGGGAAGAGGGGACAAACCCACCAGCCAGCAAAACACAAAAACTCAAGGGGAGGGAGCCTTGTCCCAAGCTATTTTTCCCTGCAGACTAAGTGAAGAAGGGATCACAGATGATCTTCCAGAAATACCATTAACATTACTTCCTCTTTGCAAGGGCAAGGCGCATTTTAGGGTTTGTCCATCTTTCATGCTTGCATTGTAGCCATAACATAAACTAGGTTACCGCACAGGGACTTGTAACTCTGGCCAGTTTTTCACCCAGCAAACCATGAGCAGCCACTTTCTCCAGGACAATGTTGTGGGAAATGATGGGAAGATGTATTTACACGTCCATTTGCTCTGGTCTTACTCTAGCTGAGTTTTGTCTGTTTAAAAGTGATGTCATTCTAGGTTACCTTCTAAAAGTTTTAGCTTTAGCAATGCTAGGAAATGCGCAGGCAAACGTTGGCTGACTGAAGACCCTGTTATAACAGTGAACATAGTAGAGTTGCCTTGCATTGAATGTATTGCTTCATGATAAATGCTCACATGATAAAACACACCAAAAATTAAAATTTATCCTATGACATCCTCAGCTCAGAGAAACTAAGACCAATCCTATTTTATTCTTTTCCTCACTACAGCCCAAATCATGAAATTCAAGCGGTGACAGTGTAAATGTGAAGGTAGAAAATGTGATACAGAACTGAAGAGCTTGAAATGGTAGATCCCCCAGCTCTGTTTTCAACATGAGGCAGATCTGGTGGCCCAGATGTCCTGAATGATCCACACTATCTCTGAATAATGCAAAAGTAAAGGCAGCTTCTGTACAAAGCAAAGAGGTGGTCTCTTAGCAGAAAGTACTGTACAAGAAGACAACAGCTTTTGTGGCTGGGAATACAGTGCAGATCATCATGGTGGAGGAAGGGGAGCTACCACAGGAATGCCCATATACTGTTATGAGGTGTGGTTCTGATGAGAGGGTTTTCCTTCTTTCTGCATATAACACAATAGCTTGTAAACACCATATTTGATAAAAAATGTCAGGGAACATTCAGTAAATACTATAAAGGTAGATGGGGGAATACAGAATTTATCCTCTCAAGTCCATCATCTTTAATCAAATGTGTAACTATTTATAGATGAAAGAATTAGCTTATGTCTGTCATTACCATCTTTCAGCAAGATAATAGTTCTTGGCTCAAGTCTTACTACTGTCTGGTGGAATTAAGAATTCTAACTTCCAGGAATAAATAAATCTTCATCTTAGCAGGAGGAGGCTTTTAAGTACAAGCAGGTATTTACAAGTCCCGGTACAATAACCTAGCTTGCGTTATGGCTACAAAAACATCAAGAAATACTTTGAATATTAAAGAATAGAAAAATGGAAATCTTCTATATTTGAAGAAAAATTAAAATGGACTGCTAAAATTTTCTTCTGAAAATTAAGTGAGCAAGTGAACATAGAATATTTCTGTCATACAGAAATAATGGAGCAACCATCTTTTTTGATGTTATTAAGGTTGGCTCTCAATGTTACTTTGGTGTAGGTGCAACTTTTTAATTACATAATCCTCTTTAAAGCTAGGTATAGATGTGGGTTTTTTTTATTTTTCTGTTACTTCTCACATAAACTAGTCTAGCCTGGATACACTCAGCAAACTAATAATTACCATGGTACAAAAAGCCCATGTATGACAAAAGGAAAATAGCAAATAATCTGCTGTATCTTCCTCCTTAGGATACCTCCAACATGAGATGCACAGATGAATTGGGCAAAATCTGAACCCAAAACATAGTGCTTGAGGACAATGTCCTTTTTAACACCTCATTCCTCTGTTGCAACTGTTTGGTAGTTGGCACCAATAACATCCATCCAACATTATTCCTCTTTCAATACTATTCAAAAGGAGGAGAGAATGGGAAAAAAAAAAGTATATAATGTGAAACAGAAGAGACAAAGAAAACAAGTTGTATTTTCTCTTTGTAAGCCTTATCTTACAAAACTAATGACCCAGGAAGCTTTTAAAAATAAGCATATGTATATTGCCTTGTTTCGCTTCATATATAAATATGTTTAATTAGGCATTAGATTTGTTTTCTGCTTTGAGTCTAAAGTATCAGCCTAGACTCCAGAAGAATAGATCATTTTTTTTGGCATGTATTTCACTAGATTTTATTCCAGTGTAAAATTTTAACTCAGCTGTAGCCCAGACTTCCACAGCTGACTCAGTAAATGATATCGATAAATAATCTAATTTATGACACAGAACTTAATGCAACCAAGACAAGGCAGCAGGAGTTTTTCCCAGATCATTCGCTTTTTTTCATGTAAGCCTTGATAGGTGTTAACAATTTCTCTTTGAGCTTTTTAGAAAGGAGTTCTGACTTCTCACTCCTGAACTCCAGCTACAGGCTGCCTTGGTTTCTTGAGTCTCCAGTCAGTGCCAGAAGAGTTGCCAGAATAACCTTACTGCTGTTTGAGTGTCACTGTTTTTTTCATTCACTTATGAATAAATCTAGAGTCATTACTGCTTACCTTAAATCTGCATTAGTTTTTCATTTCAGAATCATAGGAACCTACCACCTTTTTCCATCTGTTACAGTAGCTCTGAAGCAGTCAGGCTTTTCATCTAGTTAGCTTCAGAATAATTTTTATGGTTGTATCGACTTCTAGGTCTCAGTGCCAGGTTTATTGTTGTCCTCAAACATAAGTCTGAAATCTGTAGAAGTCATTAAGAGGTTGAAAATATGCTTTTTATTTTGAATTATTGGAAAAGCAAGAGAACATTATTAGATATTTAATTCCATAATGAGATCTCTAACAAGCATATTTCATAATGGATTTAATATATTAGAATCAATCTATTCATAATAAATAGTTTGATTATTCATTGAGCCCAGGTGTCAAACAATCTGTTGCTCTACCTTTCTTAATTAGTGAGAGATTCACAGAGAGAACAAACCATCAGTTCATTAATTATATAACCTATACTTGGATTAGGAACAGTATCCTAATTAGTGAGGCCCCATTCATAATATGCAGACCTTTAAAAGATAAAAACAACCCAGAGTAGTCAGTAACTGTCAGAAATGTATTTCAGTACTTGGTTGGTATCTCTCTTTAAAAAGCAAATCATTCCATGGGTTCCAACGTTCAGCATTCCTCTGCCCATTTGTTGTTCTCTCTGTTTTATAGGAGATAGTATTTGAGTTGGTAAAATGCTTAATTTAAACATTAGTTGATTTAATATATGAGATTTATAGTCTCGTAGTTACCAGAGGCACTGGGATGGGAAGGAGAGGTGATACAAACTGAGGCTGGTGCTGTCACCACTTGGAAAGTCACCAGTCAGGACCATTTGCAGGTCATACAGAGAAGGTGTAGTGGATACTGACCCTGTTAACTGTAGGTGGTCTAGCTCCTCTGGTAGCTTTCTCAGATTCCTTCTCTCGAGTGTGTCCCACTTACTGACACAACCAGAAGAAAGTTTGCAGAAGACTTTGGGACTAAATTTAAACCTATTCATTTCAAAGGCAAGACTATGTTAAAGTAAAAAAATCAAAGTCAACATACCATAAAAAAACAACTGCGTTTTAATATTAGATCCATAATTTGCAGCTGTTGTATAGGCTCCATTCTGGAATAGTGAGTGAGTGACGTCTGAGTGATAACACAGATTTGTTGGATCATGACTGATACATAGAATCATAGAATTATCCAGGTTGGAAGGGACCTTTCAGATCATCTAGTCCAACCATCAACTTAACACTGAAAAAAACATAACTAAACCATGTCCTTCAGCACCACGTGTACCCATCTTTTAAATACCTCCAGGGATGGTGACTGATAATACCTTTCTCTCCTGGTTGCTGGCTAACTTGCTATGATGTTGACTATAAAAATTTCTTTTGTAAAACCCAAACATTTCATAATAACATATAAGTATTAAAATACAACACAGTCTTTCAGTAAACAGGAATTAAATCTTAGAAGAATAAACATGTTCTCTGGCATATAAACAGGAGGTACAAAATCAAAATATTTTCTCTTAAAACACTGCGCACAATTCTAACCTACAAAGTGCAAACTACCAAGACAAGATTCTTAGCTAAGAAAAGTAATTCATCACCAGCTCTAAGTTTTGAAATTACTATACCTGTAGTATATAAATTTGAAATTACTATAGCTATATTAACAGTATGAGCCACTGCAAAGAGATAAAAGGTGGTCAAAACAGTAAAGCTACAGACACAGACCATAGAGATCATAGAATCATCATAGAATCATAGAATCATAGAATCATCTGGGCCGGAAGGGACCTCCAAAGGCCATCTAGTCCGACCCCCCTGCA
>JAOQGH010000012.1:112980286-112990664 GCA_025769975.1 Gallinago jamesoni
AAAGAAAGAAAGAAAGAAAGAAAGAAAGAAAGAAAGAAAGAAAGAAAGAAAGAAAAAGAAAGAAAGAAAGAAAGAAAATTCAGACTGGTAACTGAATAGGAATTTTTCATCCCTGTGACCAAATACAGTTTCAGATATGCTGATATACTATTAACCCAGTATTAAAACTAGAAAAAACATCTATTGCTATAGTTATCCTAAAGAAAGTACTACTTAGCTACTTTAGCTCTATCACTAAAGTGGCCACCACTCTAAAATCTCACAGATACTTGAATAAGTGAAGAAACATCTATTTGATGAGGAAAAGCAATTAACATATAAAACTTTTCTATTGTGTTTCTACTTACAAAATATTCTTTATAACATTCTTACCCCAAGACCATATATATGTATTTTCTCAAGACAAATAAACATCTCTTTAATGATATTTTTGTGTGATTTAGAGACTTACCATATGAGCTTGGATATTAGCTATGTAGCTACAATTAGACTTTCACTTGCTGATGATTTGATTTTTATGTATTTTTCTGTCACCAGGTGTTGAAATGGTCACTGTTTTTGTGACCAGCTGCTACACCCCAGGATGGGTACTCAGCCTTTTACTCTTGTCATATTCTTCCTTGGTTGTGAATGATTTGCTGTTTCCCAGACAGTTTCACAAAACTGAAAATCTTCAGCTAAAGTGTTTCTTTCTGGTGTTTCTTATTCCCTTTGGTGTGTTATTCTGCCTCATCACCCCGCAGACTGAGACACAGAATATGGAATAAGGAGGTCAGGTCAGTGGGTAGAATCTAGGTATGACTGGAGTTGTGACGGGTTTATTAGATTGAGGGTAAAAAAGAAGTTGACAAATGTAAGATCGTTTAGCTGTATGCTCTAGGATATCTTTTAGTCCAGAGAGAGCAACACTTTCTGGAAGGTTAGTAGAGCCCTTTTTACTGTTCTGAGCATATTGGGACTGAAATTAATTGACCCATCTGAGGAATACTCAAACTTTAAGAAGTTTTTCTTCGAGGGTCTCCTGGGAATACGGTGCCTATCCTTTTGCAGGTAGGGATGATCATGTGTCATTCAGCTAAGAACTACTGAGCAAATCCTATGTTTTAAGGTTGACTGGGAGCTTTGAGTATCTAACTGCTTCTGTGTGATCTTGAACTGTCACTCAGCTACTCTATGACCCATTTTCTTTATCTGCAAAATGGGGTAGAATTGTTTGAGGAGCATCCTGAGATGATCAGCTGAGAGACTTCATATAAATGCAGCTCTTGTAGCGGTAACTGCTGAAAGCCCGAAGCAATAGCTGAGCTCTCAGAGCCTGGTGTCTGCAGGAATCACACTTTCTGCAAGGGAATTGTGTCAGTGTCTTCTCTGGAGGTAGCCCTCAGCCAGTGCTTTTCCATTAGCAAAGATGAAAGCTTACATCTTGCAGGCACAACAGAGAAATGGCACTGCCTTCCCCATCATCCTTCTATTATGGGTCATATTGCTGTTCTCCTGCTTGCCTTCTATATGGGTTGATGGTTGAGCATTGACACCATGACAACGTACTCTCCACTGCCTGCTCTTAGAGATCAGTGTTACTCTTTCTGCTTGAAGTTCTCAAGCTCCCTCTTCTTGCAGGAAAGTAGAGCTGGAAGTGCTTATCATGTAACATCTAGTCTCTCACCCTTCTCACACCACTGGCATTGTCCAGTCTGTTCTGAAGAGTCTACAGTGGAAGGAGACTCTCCCATCTCTATAAGCAAACTGCTTCAATGCTATAAGAAAGTTTTATTTCCATATAATTTATTGTCACTTATTATAACTTAAACTCATCATTCCTAGTCCCACTTAAAACAGGGTGAGTGTGCTTATTTTTCCATGTTTAGCTTTAATTAAAGACTGTTATTAAGTCCTCATCAAATCTTCACTTCCCTTCTCTCTTTGGAGAAGACTAATGACTGGTGACTGTGCTGGTTGGTTGTTTTCTGAGAGCCAATAATGTAGCAGGACCCCAGAAGTAGCTTTCTGCCTTTTTACTATTTTCTCCTGCAAGAGAATTCTCCTGACCATTGCTCCAGGCTCGGCTCTGGGAAGGGCTGGTACAACAACACAGCCTGCACCACCTCTGGAAATATGTTGTTATTTTAGATGTTAAAGGCAAACGTTATTGTCTGGAAATATTAAATCATATCACTAAGAATTACCTAACCCTTGAACCAGGTTTTTAACTGTGGTTCGCTGAAGACATCAATCAATGATAGAAATAAGTATTTTTCCAGGAAGGCAGAAGCTCCTTAATAGAAGACTAAGGCCAATAAAAAAAGATCTGTCTCTTAAATCATAGTCCACCTTACAGAAAAGCCAAGAATTTATAACATTGCTGCATTACTGAAACTGCCTATTAGAGTCCTTGGAGAATTTCCCTTAAGATTTTTGAAACATTCAGACTGAGAAAGGAACAGGAAGAAAACTACTCTTGATTTTCATCGTGTGTTATTTAATTTGAAAGCAAAGATAAAGCAGAGCAGTGAATTCGGCTGCAGGCATTCTTTTTTGGAGGATGTATTTACTTGAAATATTCTGACACCAGCAGTTAGAAAAAAAAGTGAATTTTACTGTAAAAGTATCAGTGTTTTTGCAGATCTGGGATTCTTCTTAATGTTGCTTTGCCTTAGTTTAGTAAAGCTGGCTCTAGTGTAATGAAAAAGCTTATATGGAAACCAGGTGTCTCAAAATCCACTTCCTTCTCCTTGCCTCTTTTCTCCAAATTATATTAGATATCAATCCCAAGCACAACTCTTTCAGTACCTGCCCATCTACAAACACTGCACTTGGGTTGCAAACAGATATGAGGAAAAAGAGTCACTACTTAGTGACCAAACTGCCATCCTGCTGTACGCTGAAAAAAAAAAAAAAAAACCAGAGTAAAAGCACAGTAATGTCTCTAGAAAGGTCCAAATGAGTTGTCTGTCACTACAAGGGGAAAGGGATTGAGGTTTTCCCATTGAAATGGTATCTCCCTATCCAAGAAATGAAAGATTGCCATGACTATGTAGATGATGTACTACCCACAGAAGATGGATTTTCTCTCTTTTACTTACTAAATACTCAGAAGTCCACAGAGAAAGGTGGTATGCTCACAATAATAAATTTTACAGCTCTTTTGCTCTGATTTTCTGTCTGGGAATTGTAAATCACTTTTAAAATAGAAGCTTATCACAGAAGAAAAGGCAGTTCCCATTGGTACCTCTCTGTGAGCTGACAGATCATGAAATAGACTCATGGAACAAATTTGTGTAATCTGTCTAGAAAAGGCATTTTGTTGCACGGTATAAATTTCTACTGGAAAACCTGTAAGAAAGGCTAAAACCCTTTAATTCCTCAGTGAACTTCTTAAGCTTTCTCAAGAAAAAGCACTGGGCAGGCAGAAGAGAGGTGGGATTGTCATCCTCCATCATCTTACGCTGCTTATGAAACAGTCCAAACTCTTTAAAGAGAACATATCGATCCACCAGTCTTGTTCATCTTTTTCCTGAGATGGGTGCCACCATTTTCCTAAGCCCTGCTGGGAAGCAGAACCTAGCTTTTGTGTGTCTTGTTCTTCAAGGGCTATGAGACGGTCAGCACAGCAGCATGCTCAGTGCACACCACCATCATTTTGTGTCTTTAAAACACAGTTTATAACCTCTGTTCCCTCCAAAGTGGCTCCTTTTCTTCCATGTATTGACATGCAATTAGATAGTGTGTCTAGGAAGGGGATGCCAGGAGGTGATCGTCCCCCTGTACTCAGCACTCGTGAGACACCACCTTGAATACTGTGTCCAGTTTTGGGCTTCCTACCACAAGAAAGACATTGAGGTGCTGGAGCAGGTCCAGAGAAGGGCAATGAAGCTGGTGAGGGGTCTGGAGCACAAGTCTTATGAAGAGAGGCTAAGGGAGCTGGGAGTGTTCACTCTGGAGAAGAGGAGGCTGAGGGGAGACCTTTTCGCTCTCTACAACTACCTGAAAGGAGGCTGTAGAGAGGTGGGGGTCGGTCTCTTCTCCCAGGTCACAGGTGATAGGACAAGGGGCAATGGCTTCAGGTAGCGCCAGGGGAGGTTCAGGTTAGACATTAGGAAACATTTCTTTACTGAAAGGGTTGTCAGGCATTGGAATGGGCTGCCCAGGGAGGTGGTTGAGGCACCATTCCTGGAGGTATTCAAGAGACGAGTTGACATGGTGCTCGGAGATATGGATTAGTGTTGGGTTGGTGTTGTTTTGGGTGTGGTGTGTGGTTTCTGTGGTTTTTTTTTTTTGTTTGGTTTGGGTTTTGGTTTGGGTTTTTTTTGTTGTTTGGTTTTGTTTTTTCATTGGTTGGATTAGATGATCTTAAAAGGTCCTTTCCAACCTAGGTGATTCTGTGATTTCTCCAGGGGTCCCCTAAGACCCACATTGCCCACCTGCAGCTGAGTGCTCAGCCCAGTCCTGCGCCAAGTGTACAAAACCCCTGTGTATTACAGTACCTATGCTGTATGTCGCTAAACCACTGATGTCCCCTGGCCCTTTGATACTATCTGTACAAGTAGGTACCTGTTACAATCACATCTCCATCTTCAGCATGTTGCTTATTTGCCCTGTCAACCTGATACATAAATCCACAAGCGAAAGGGAAAAAATATATATGATAAAAAGTGGAATAAAGAATAATAATAAGTCAAGGACATTGTGAAATCTTTAATGAGATGAATAAGTGTATTTTAAAATATTCCTCCTCAGATTTATATTGAATTATTAATTTGCTATTGAATTATGGATCTATTATTACTTGTACTTTCTGAAAAACATTTGAAACCTCTTCTTAATCAGCTAAGAACTAGAAATGTGTTTTCTTAGAAGCTTGTTCATATCACAGAATACAAAGTGGGAAAAGTTGGAAAGAAACTGCTTTCATAAAAAAAAGAGTGGTCAAAAGAAGATAAATTTTCTATTCTAATCTGACCTGCTCAAAACCTGATCCCAATACCTAAGGCCAAAGTTTCCACAGATGGTTTTGTAAAGGTGGAAAACAAAAGTTATGTTTAGGTGCCTGAAATCAAGCCAAAAGGTCAAAAAATCTAGAAACAGAAAAAGAATTGAAGTCAGTATTTGGGTAAATTTTGGGCATTAACTATTGTATCTTCTAGTCAGAATAAAACCAATAATACCTCACTGAATTTCTATTCAGAATGAGTGACGTATCTTCAATGATTAGAAGTTCTGAAATATTTCCCAATCTTCAGTATTTGGCAAATAATACCCAATACATAGTAAATAAGGATAATACTTGTGTTTGTTTTTATTTTTTTTAAATCATAAAAGTACCAACTATAATAGGGAGAAAGAGTTATGTTAGGTGTTATATAGATTCCCGTAATGGGTAATGTCCCTCCTGAAAAAGCTCAAGTGCTTCATTTACACAGTGAAGCATAATTTCTTCCTCCCACCCTGCCCCCTGCCCCCCAAATCAAACCATTTTAACTCACATTCAAACCATTTTAATATACATAAATGAAAACTTTACCAATGTAAGAAGGAAGGTGTATATAAACTCAAACTCAAATGCAGGCTGTATCTCCATAATAGATACTAGTTTTGAAAGCTAACCCTGATATCAATATAATAATTTCTGCCCAAGGATAAGTTTATGAAAACTTTTTCAAAGGAACACTTCTTTTCAAGTAACAATGTTCCTTTTCTGTGGGGGAGATTCTATTTTCTGTGAGTTAATTCAATTACAAAGACTCACTCAGCATTACTGGATATTACAACTCAGATTGCAGTATGAGCTGTTAAGAAACACTTCAACATGACAGCCAGAAGTTTTAAACCCATAGTCAAAAATTCAATTGCATAACGTAGGGACAGGAGCTGGTTGCAGGTGTAACTCTCTCTCCCTTGATGACTCATTTCATTTACTCATTTTAATTATTTTAATGACTCATTGTGATTATCCCAGCAACATAAATTCAGTTTGTTTTGTCAGCAATGTACAGATATCAGCTAAATGCTCTGGAGAGAATCATCAAAATAACATAAGCAACTAAAATTAAATAAAAATCTTTTTTTTTTTTTTCCCCAGAGTACTAGCACTGATGTCAAACACGTAAAACCAGTTTTGTTTACCCCTCATTTGCTGGTGGCATCCCTCCCAGAAGAAAGTGGATGTTCACTTGCTGAACGGTGTTTCGCAGAACACGCTCTTGCATTTCTGTGGACCTTGACTGGTGAAGACAAAACTCTGAAAGTTCCAGGCCACTGCTGTTTAGCTACTGTAGCTGTCAGTATGTAACTTCAAAGAGTTTGCTACAGATGACAGTTTCATGCCAGTGCCCTTCGGCTCAACTGAATGCGCTAATTCCCCTCCATCTCTGGGAGAGGGGCGATGGGGCAAAGTGGAAGAAGTACCCACTCATCTCTTCCCATCTGCAGGCTCTCTGTGGAAGCTGCCAGACGAACACCCATTTTTGTTGAAGTACCCAAACCTGCAGCACCCACTTTCACTAAGGGATCTGTAAAGCCCCAAACCAGTCCGTACCACCATTTCCTGCTGGAGATGAGAACTGCTAAGACGAGAAATGTTTCAGTCACGTACCAGTTGAATGAGTGGCTGGGCAGGAGGACACCCACCTCATTCCCTGGGTCGCTGGTGCTCACAGAGGTCCCTGGGTAATGGGAGTGCCAGAGGAGAGATGATTTCCATACCTAAGGCACAGAATTATTTATTAAATCACACCTGGGCTAGCAGGTAAATTGGGCAACACATACATTCAGCCATAACTACCAATAAGGTAAAAGTTTACAAACAAAATCATGAACCAAATTAAAGATGTGAATTGTCTAACGCAGCAGCAAACCAGATCTGTGGGCAAAATGCTCTCAACTAACTCATAGATCTTTTAAATTTTCAGTACCCAAAGTCTCAATGAAGCTCACATTTAAATTCACCTTATTTTTCACATGTCATTTTAGTCAGTTCAGCCATTAATTTAAGTGTATAATTGCTTCAGTTAACAGTCAGAGAACTCAGAAGCTTATACCAACCAAGACTATGGCAGGAAATTACTCAGTTTACTGTGATTTATAAGAGAGATAAAAGAATTGAAATACTGAAAGAATGCCACAGAAAGGATGTCTTTTCAATCAAGAGCAAATACACAGAGCTCAGCTGAGATCACTCCTACCGAGCTTCCTTTAATCATTCACATTTTACTTTTTTTTTTTGTAAATATTAAGTTCCTGCTTGATTATTTTTTTTTAATTCTACATAAAAACAGCCAATATTTCTGAAGAACCTCTCACCCCAACACTCCAGTTTAATTGTAAAAATGTAGTTCATGTCGTCAGTAAATATTTGGATTCCCCTAGAAGAACAATTTAAGGTGGTTAGGAGGGATGTTTTCAACAACACCCAAAAAAAATCTAGTGAAACAAGCAAAGTGATTTTTATTCAATTAAGAATACATGGATACATTTTAACTTGATCTGTCTGCTACTGTAGCAGCTGAAAAACATTTCAATCAGAATATACGTTTAATTCTAGCCCTCGTATAAAGAAGTCTTAAATCACTGTTTAAAGGTGAGCAATGAACCCCTAAGCTTCTAAAACATCATCTGCAGTGCCCAGAGGGTAATAGTTAGAGGCTGTCTACTTGCTGTTTTGCCAATCCATTCCTAAATCATAAGGCTTAAGCACTGGATCTGCACTGGAAGAGCTTGAACAGTCCCACAGAAAATGCTGTATCACAGCAAGTAAACTGGCAACCAGCTAAGGAAGGATATAAAACGCTTAATCAAACAGCACTGTAGGCTGTATTTAAGTTCCTTGGGATTTGTCTTGGTGTTTCTCCTCAAAAAGCTCTCCTGAATACACTTTGCTGTAAGGACTGAAGCTTCCCGATCCAGCTCAGTTACCATCGCCTGTAATTGAAGTTAACTCCAAAGTTACCCACTATCCTCAGCCACAGCTCATTCCAAATTTGACTCCCACCATCCTGTCAGCCTGAGCTTCGAGTTCATGCTGGGCTGCTGGGTATCAGCCTGTCTCTGGGTTTTGCAGTCCTCCTCTCCCCATCCCAGTGCTTCCAGCCAGCAAGTCTGGATTCACTGGGCGGCTGCTGATACCCTTCTGTGCTGGGAAGCCCTCCCAGGAGTTAACAGTCTGCAAAATGCCCAAGAGGTGAAAATCTGCCCACAAGATCTAACATGCAGAAACAAATATTCACACACATTGGAATAAAAGTAATTAAAAAAAAAAATCAGAACTGAAAAATAAAGGGCTTTCTTAATGGGCTTTATGTGCAAAGAAGAATCCCAGCACTTCTAACTAGTGTGTTGGTATACCATCATTTATCATCCAACAATTTTAACATTCTATTTACCATACCTCAGAAGTCATCTCCATGTGTTGAAGAATCAGTATGACTGAGATGAACAAGAAAGGTTGCAAAACTTTTCTGTAACTCAAAGTCCTACCTTAAGAAAAAACTCTGTTTAATATATGTTCATTCTTCCAATATAACATTATTCTTCTCTAATGTGAGCCCAAAAGCCTTCAGGCTTTTATTAAAGAAAAAAAAATAAAATCAAGATCTATTCTCTTTCTTTGAAGATTTAGGGGAAATGGTCATGTGCAATGGCAAGGCTTTCTCAGCTGATGATCTGAGAACCTTTGACTTACACTGGTTTCACTAGAAAGACATAAACTGAGCCCATCCCATTGCTGCCTGGAGCCTTACAGACTCAAATCTGCATTTGTCTGAAAGTCTTGAATACACCACTGATGTGCCATTGCTGTAGCTGCCCTGGGATTCATTCTGAAGTGAGATTCTCTTCTTAAGTGGATGATGAGCATATGGCTGCAGTAATTTTCAGACCAAGAGTCATCTGAAAAATGCCATAACAGCAGTAGATCAGAGAAAAAAAAAAAAACACCACCATGTTTATTTTAATTTACTGTTTAAACAATTTCAATTTTTTCTTCTTCTTTTTAAATATATTAAAGGGAGAAAAAAAAAAGTTTCCTCTTTAAAATGCTTGGTACTGAATTGTTTCCAGATAAAGTGTGGCATCTGACTGGATAACTGAGAAAAATTACATACTTTTGGTGCCCAGTTTTCACCTCTATTATGCACAGATGCTTTCATGATTTAAAAACACTGTTGGATCTGGTAGCGTCAGATGAGCAGATGCTTTTGTGACCACAGTGTCACTGCAACAGAAGCCAGAAGATATTTAATGCACTGTTGCAAATGCAGGTTTGGAAGGTGGTTTTGGGTGGTAGTGGTTGGTTGGTTTGTTTTAACTTACTTTATGCAGGATCACAGGCATTTAGCTGGTGGAACACTTGTGAAAAATCAGGGTAATCAATAATAATTCTTGAGCTGTTCTGTGCCAAATAATTAAACTCCTGCAAACCTCCACCTCCTCAAGCTAAGAAACGGGAATGGCCATAGGTGCCAGACAAAGGTCCTCATGTGCTCTGCCCCAGCTAGTTCTCTCTGATGGCCAGCAATAAAAGTGAAGGGAAGGAATTCGAGCCTGAACAGTATCTGTGCCCAGTTTCCAGCATCCCAAGGTTTATAGAATTCCTGAGCCAGCAGTTACATCGGTACCTTCACGTACAGACATATCTTACTGCAGTAAGCAACACAATTTTTTTATGTTTTGTGTAAAAAAACCCAAAACCTTTCTTTTGCTTTACACTTGCTGCCTGGGTTGCCCCACTTTTTCTGTCAAACTGCTCCCACCCACAGGGACATCACAGCCTCACACAACTGGGCACTAAGGAGTCACCCACCTCTCTGGTAACAACAGTTTGCAAGTCAATCAGCCTTGCAAAGCAATTACCCTCATTTGACAAGGCATTTTGAGACACAGCTGATGACTGAGAATAGCTTTGTCCTACTGTGAATGAGTAAAGAAATTATTCAAAACCACCTGACCTGTTCTAAAAATTGATTTCAGATATCTCAGGTACCCATGTATGATCCCTTGAAAGAGGCAGAAACACTACCAACACTACCTGGCCCCTTAGCTGCAATTATGCCAAATAAAAGCAATACAAGCTTAACTGTAGTTAGAAATGGATATCACAGCCCTTGGAGGTGCAGCATTTTTTGTGGTTCTACCTAAAGGGGCCTACAGGAGAGATGGGGAGGGACTCTTGATCAGGGAGTAGAGCAATGGGATGAGGGGTAATGGTTTTAAATTGGAAGAAGGGAGATTTAGATTAGATATTGGGAAGAAATTCTCTACTGTTAGGTGTTGAGGCACTGGCACAGGTTGCCCAGGGAAGTCGTGGATGCCCCATCCCTGGAGGTGTTCAAGGCCAGGCTGGATGGGTCTTTGAGCAACCTGCTCTAGTGGGAGGTGTCCCTGC
>JAOQGH010000012.1:112990764-113003144 GCA_025769975.1 Gallinago jamesoni
TGCCCCATCCCTGGAGGTGTTCAAGGCCAGGCTGGATGGGTCTTTGAGCAACCTGCTCTAGTGGGAGGTGTCCCTGCCAGTGGCAGGGGGGTTGGAACTCGATGCTCTTTAAGGTCCCTTCCAACTCTAACTATTCTATGATTCTATCACAGGATGCTCTGCCCATCCCAGCTGGTACCTCACCCAAACTCTGCCTTGACATCATCAAGGGGAGCATCCTGGCTTTCTGGATATCATACCAGCTTCAGGTAGCTCTTGCTGCTGCTGCACCTGACCCCTGTCTCTCACCCTGCAGCCTTCCCGGAGGAAATACAGAGTCACCCATCTCCGTTTTTTTCAGCTCTCTGTTTCTCAGATCTGCTTTCCTCTTCTGCAATCCAAAGGGGTGCTTTGTACCATGACTTTTGTCGCTGAACTTCTCTCCTCTGGCCCTGGGATCTCTCTCAGATCTGGCCACCATGACGAGTGTCTGAACTTCTGTAAAAAAATTTCAGAGTTCACTCACTGAGGCAAAACAATAGAAAAATCAATAATTAATATATGGTTGCAGTAGGGTGATGGGTTAGACCAGGAATCTGTAATCAGCGTGGATTTTAACACTGCTCTGCAAAATACAGATTTTGACACACTCAAATGCAAAATTAATCTTTTAACAAACAAGCAGCGTGGCAAGCCTGTGGCTGTGCAGTGACACAAAAAAGGAGCTGGCTGCATTGGTGGGAAGCTTTAAGCACTGAGCAGTAACTTATCAGCCACCAGGTAGCTCGTGGTTCATCGATAATCAGTGGCAGGTAAGGAAGGAAGACAGGAACTGCAGGAATTGCCAACTGGCACAAGAGACTTCTCAAATCCCAAACTCCAGGATACATTCAATTGCATCTTTACATAAAAACAGTCAGGGTAGGCACAACTAAAATGGACTCCTGCCTACTTATGCCTCAGTCTTGCATGGATATTCAGGCTACTATGGTTTCAAAGCAAAAAAGTCTTGATGTACCTGTGGCCTCAGCTGCAACGACAGTAAAAGCATTGCCAAACTGACAGTGCAGACACACTGTAGGATATCCAGGACCAGGATATTACTCTGTACTTACAAGTTGTGTCTCTCTACCCAGCAATTCATAATCCTGTAGCAGCTGTAGCAATCCAAGACCTTTCTAGTTTACGAGGCCCAGTAAGACAAGATTGCTCCATTTAGTCCAGTCATGATCTCTTCATGGCTTTAGTCAACTGCTATTTGTGTTTTCAAGCAGGTAATAAAAACTCTTTTATACAGCCTAGTCAACATAGATGAACAGACCAATTTGCAAGTGCTCCCCGAAACACCCCTGTTCCTCATAACAAAGATGCCATTTTCCATTTCCTAAACTGGGTGCCTTCAAATCAATGGAAGATGATTGCATCCTCTCAATACCATGCTTAAAAACTATGGCATTACTGCCATAGTTCATGCAGTAGTTTTATAATAGTTTTTTCTGTCACTGGTGATCTGTAGTCATCTAACACTATGTTTAGAGTGTAAAACATTACACTATTTATAGTGTTCATCAGCTCTTGGAAAACTAGGGGGTAATTTTTTTTATTACAAAATTGGAAACAGTTACAGGAGGGGGAAAGTAAAGTATATGAAAATTTATTTCAGCATCACACTTTAATAGTTTATTCTCAGACATTTCAGTATTTCATCCCAGATGAGGGACCTGCAAACTTTCCTGCTTGCTCTCCCTTCCAATACCTGAGACATTCTCTGTGCTTCCTCTCTGCTGTTGTTAATGATGAAAATGCCTCACACTCTCCCACGCTCTTTCTTTGTTGATCTTAATCTCAATTAACAAAAAATCCCTTACTCTGCCTTTGAAGTTTCCTTGAATTTACTATCTGTCTGCAGCCTTTCCCACTTAACACATTCATCCCACCATGAGCAGTTCGGAGTATCAGGGCCAGAGACCTGACCAAACATAGGAGGTCTAAGAGATACACTGAGAATAATCAAACATGAAAATAAACCTCAATCACATGAAGTGAGACTGCAAAAAGTAGCCTGAAAATGAGATGAAAACCTGGCGCTGTGATGAGACCATACAAAATAACTATCATGAAAATAACCAGTGCTCCAGAGGATGTAGACAAGAGACTTCTGTGCTCCTTCCCTGGTAACACGGGAACAAAGAACATTTCCAAAGCTGTTTTCACCTCAAGTGCAATTAAAGTGTGGATAACATCCTGCCATAAAAAGAAACAAAGGTCAAGAAATCTGCAAAGTTTGAGGAGCGAGCGGCCATTTCTGTGGATGACAGAAACATCCACAGTACTGTAATTCATTACAGCTGATTCAGTGCAAAAGACGTTAAACCACAGCCTTCAGGATTTAAGCCAATTTCAAATGATTACAACTCAGAATAAGGCTCCAAATGTCTGTGGATGAGCAAAGGCTATGTAATCCCGTTTTCGTATGACACTAATCATTGCTGGAGACATGGTATGGGATTAGGTGGGCTTTGGACCTAATCCAGGATAGTATTTCCTATATGCCTGCTCAGTTCTACTTTTAGCTTTTCTGCTAACCCCCTTCAAGGCGCCCAGAAGCAAAACAACTGTTGCCTGCATTTGTCTTAGCTTGCAACCTTGAGAGACTAAAATGCTCTCAAAGACACCCAGAGACAAAGTGCCTCAGGAAATGAACTCTTTTCCCTAAGGAAGAAACACTATCAAAATTTCTCCCAATTTCCATAATTTTGAACACTACAAAAGAAAGAGCAAACATTGAAGGAAAACACAGAACCAAGCAAAACTTTTTAGAAGTTCAAATCTTTTGTCTGAACTATACTTTTCTATTTAAATCATTGTTTCTCCACTCTGCTTTTTTCATGCTGGGCTTGGATGGAAAGGGCAAAGATTTCTTACCAACTTTTGCAGAGACAAGAAAGTTGTTTTTAAATACACCAGGATTTGAGAAACTTGGGTAGATCCAGGACTGGCTGTTCCAAGCATTCCACTACTACAGGTCAGATCCCAAAACGTTGTTTCATAGGCTTAAAAACATAAGAATTTTTTTTAAAATAATTAACTTTCAATCTCTTTGTCTTTGAAATTAGAAAATTTATTCAAGCTATTTTTCCAAGTTTATTATACACATAAAGCACTAAATTCCATAGTTCAAGGCTTAAAAAAAAAAAAATAATCACAAGATTACAAGGGCTGGGAGTTCTCAGTTCTAATGCCACTACAAAACAGCCAGCATGCCAGCACTTTTTTCTTTTTTCCTTTGCTCTGATCAAGCTGTGAAAAAAATGAAAAAACAGGGCAAAGTCCTGATATCAAATAAAAACCTCCTACTTGATCTCCTGGAGCCAGACTTTCATCTCATGAATTGTTATAACATGGCCAAGAGTTATACCCAGTTATTGTTCAAGTAATCCAACGTCCCCTTGATAACAAACCCATGAGATTCAGTGTAAATCAACATCCAGAACTATGAAAGGGTTCCTGGGAAACTCCAAAGTCATCAACTCTGTTATAAAGATGGTGTTTAAAGAAAACAAAAGCATAAGCAAGTCCTCACAATATTGCACTTTTCTTCCTGGAGCTTTTCTTTATCATTCCAAATTAAACAGTTCACATGATCTTTTTTCTTCTTTTGCACACCCTGTTTGCAAGCACATATTGCATCTCTCCTCTCCTCAAATTTCCTTGCTGTCTCTGGAACTGCTGAAGACTCATTTTCACTTTTTTGATATACCATGACTGCTAGTATACTTCACACATCTGCTTTTTCCAGAGTAACAGATGTTGTTGCTCAGCAAAGACAACAGTCTCTATGTTTAGGCTGGGAAGTGCAGAAAAAGCATTCAGAACTAGTTTCTGCTTTTTCTCAGTAGGTGCTCCAACAATATAGATTCTGTAAATAAAGTGTATTTCCAGTGCATGTGCCCAGGGTTTACAAAGGAGGCCAAACTATGATGGACTTACAGCATTCTTGCTGCTCAGGAGTACAAAAGGCAGCATCTTTCTCGTGAATAAAAAGGCTTTTAGGCTTCAGAATAAAAAGGACTTAAAGCCCTTTTTAAGACTTTAGCCCTTAAGTCATCGTTAGTTTTATATAATTAAATCCACTACAATTTTATTTTGAACAATATATTGAACAATGCATACTAATCATATTAATTCTTTTGTCTTCTGGCTTTGGACCTTGTTGCTCACTAACATAGTACACCATTTAGCAACAAAATATGTCTGACATGAAACAGAGAAAACAGATTTCAACTGACATCTAGCAACCCAGCCAGAAGACCTTATCATTATCATTCTGTTCATAATTGCTATTTCCCTTAATTACTGTTATTTTCATGTATTAAAAGTGTTTCCTTTCCTGAGATTTTAATACCATTCTAACTTAATCCACCTCTTTAACGAAACCAAAGGTTTGTCCTATATGTGCTTGCAGTATACCTTGAAAGTTCCTTGGCTTTGTAGAAGAGTTCATAAGTTTTGCTAAAGTGATACGACCGTGCTAGAAGTTGCTAAAGACATTGCTACTCAAGTCAGTAAACCAGAGGTCTGTAAGGGCCAGTAGTTTTCCTCCCACATTTAAAAACAGGTATCTGATAAATAACATGTCTGGGGAAACAAATGCATCTCTAATCCCATGAGAATCCACTAACTTCTCTTTTACTGATGACTGATGAGTTCTGAATCAAGAGGATTATAGTCTTACTTTTTTATATTTCCTTCAGTTTTAACTGTGAAAACTATTGCTGCTGTATAACCATCTGGTGCTTAGGGAAATGGCTTAGTGGTGGCAGCGTTAGGATGATGGTTGGACTCAACAATCTTAAAGGTCCCTTCCAACTTCGATGATTCTATGTATAAACATATAAATCCTCAAATTCATAAGATTATAGAAGTGCTGGTTGGAAGCCACCTCTGGAGGCCATCCACAAGTCACACGCTCCACAATGTTTTCAGGAACAGGGGCATGGAAGCCTCATCCTCCATTTACCTTTCCCATCCACCTTCCGTAGTCTCTCATCCGTTACTCTCAATGATGGCCCTCCCTCTTCTTCCCAAACCATGACAAGTTTGGTTTCCATGTGAAGACTGGGCAGGAAGAAGAAGTGCTGAGTACGTCAGCCTTCTATGTGTCATCCATCCCTCAATTTTCTCCCACCATTCACCAAAAACTCACATTTTCTCTGACTTTCTCTTTGAGCAAACTTGTAAAAGGCTTCTTTTATGCCTCTTACTCCTCTTAGTTCCAGCTGGGCTTTGACCTTCCCGATGTTGTATCTACATGTCCAAGCAATGGTTTTAAACTACACCTCTGTGGCCTGTCATCATTTCCCCTTTTTTATGTGCTCCCTTTTGCATTTTAGTTCATCAAAAAACTCCTTGCTTAGCCATGTAAGACTTTTGCCAGAATTATCTGTCTTCCTGTAAAATGGAACAGATTTACTCCAGAGCCTTCAGGGCATTTTCTTCAAAAATAAACTTCTTTCCTGGACACCATGACATTTTCTGAGCAGATTTTTGCCTGGCCACACCCTAAACAAGCTAAAGTTTGCTCTCTTATAAGGAGCATTAGAAGGACAGACAGATTGCTCCTGCCTTAGTGGTATCTTTCCATAACACTAAATTTCCTGAGATACATGTTTACAGAGAAGTTCCTAGCCTATCATTCCACTAACTGCTTCGTGGGTGAATCTTCCCTTTAACATATCTTTCTCCTACAACAAATATCCCTTTATTTCTCACTTCTTTCTTGTTGCCCGCCCTCAAGAATGAAGTCCTTTTTTTCTTCCTGTAGCCTTGACAATTCTCACAATATTATGAGGAACTGCCCTCAAATTCTACAGAAAATTAGTATAAACTGCTCTTAATGTGAATGTTCCCTCACTGGTACTTTATATAACAGTTATTGAGGGCAAAATACTGAGAAATTTATTACTTGGAGAGATGAAGTATTTCTTATAGTAGCCACCAGCTTCCATTTCCTGATATTCCATAGTGTCGGATGCAGGGAATCATAGAATGGTTTGAGTTGGGAGGGACCTTAAAGATCATTAAGTTCCAACCCCCCTGCCATGGACAGGGACACCTCCCTCTAGAGCAGGTTGCTCAAAGCCCCATCCAGCCTGGCCTTGAACACCTCCAGGGATGGAACATTTACATTTTCTCTGGGCAACCTGTTCCAGTGCCTCACCACCCTCACAGGAAAGAATTTCTTTCTGGTATCTGATCTAAATCTCCCATCTTCTAATTTAAAACCATTGCCTCTTGTCCTGTTACTACACTTCCTGACAAAGAGTCCTTCTCCAGCTCTCCTGTAGGCTCCCCTCAGATATTGGAAGGCTGTTATAAGTTCTCCCCGGAGCCTTCTCTTCTCCAGCCTGAACAACCCCAGCTCTCTCAGCCTATCTTCATAGGGGCGGTGCTCCATCCCTCTGATCATCTTTGTGGCCCTCTGCTGGACCCGTTGCAGCAGATCCATGCCCTTCCTCTGTTGAGGACTCCAAAGTTGGAATCCTGGACAAATGGGCACATCTGACAAATAAGCAAATCACTGGGCGTCAGGAGCGCGACTGCCCATAGGACAATGTGCTGCACAGCACATACCTTCCTAGTACCATGGATTCACTCTGCAGCGCAGCGCAGGGTCTGCCCCCCACGTGTACCCCAAGCACAGAGCATCAGGAAGGCATGGAGTCCAGACACTCCTCGCTTTCCCCAGTTTGTTTTCAGGAACTGAAAGACATCGCTCACTATCCCGCTCCAGATAAGTCCCGGCTGCTTCTTGGACCACACTGCACGTTAAAGAGAAGATTTTATTACATGGTCTACAGACACAGGCCAGCTGTCTCTTAAGTAGATACATTAAAACAATATAAACAGTAGAAATGTAGTAAAATGCTCTTTAAGACTTCCTTAGAAGTAAATATCTGAGATCCTGTAACTAAATTATCTCATTTTCCTAGAACTTTGCTGTATGCCATTAGAACTTGCATGCACTTGGGAAAAACTAAGTGTTTGTCTGTTTGTTTTTGTTCACCAGCTATAATAAGAACTTCCTGAATTTCTGTTCTCCTTCTGTGGAAAAGGTGTCACAGGACTCAACTGAAAATAAAAATATTTCTAGATGGTTGTGAATTTTTTCCCTTTATAGAAACTTGCTGATTTGCTATTTATCACATTTTGAAGGCTGCAAGCCTTTTCCCATAGTACATTTTGGAAAATATTTCCCCCACCTGTGACATCTCTAACTCATTCTGCAAAGTATCCACTTTTAAGAATATTGTCCCAACTTCAGCCTCGCTGTTCTCCCTCATTTACAATTTAGGGCTACTTTCTCCTATGTGTTAGTTTTTGCAGATCTGGTGCAGCAATACTTTTTTATTACCCATATTTGGGTAATATTCCTTCCAATTTCATTTGCCCATACCTCCAAGTTTCAAGGAAAAGGGACAAAAAAGGCTGAGAAAGGTTCACAAGAATAACTGAAATGATGCACAGATTTCATTTTGTCAGAAGGTAGTGTAGCTCCAAATACTTGATATTGCTATTTCAAATCGGTTCAGTGCATAAACAGTTTAACCAAGACCTCAAAGTCAGATTGTATTTAACTAATTAATATTCATTTATGAGTATTATCGTTATTCTAAGAGAGAGTTGTTTTTAAGCTATTGAATAAAGCAAATAATTTCAACGACATAGCTATATTCAAAATGCACGTGCTGCACCTACACGTTACTTATAATCTGTAATTTCATCTATTCCACTTATGAACAAACTCAAATGTTGGACAGTGAATGCATATAAATCCATGATGCCAGCCTCTGAAATACACCTTTACTCTTGCAGCAGTGGAAAAACTGCGCCTTTCACCTGAAAATAACAACAAAACGGGAACACAATACTGCCCTCCACCTACAAACTCTCATTGCTCCCAGCAGAGCCCGGACCTGCGCTGTTACAGCACAGACTTCTAATATAACGAAATGCTGTATTAGTCAAATTTTTTTATAAATATGGGTCACGTCTGCATTATGATGCACTTCACAGCTGTGATGCACTTGTCTCTAATGCAATAAAAGTATCAAAGCTGAAAGTTTCTTGCAGACAGTTTACATTTTATGACGACATTCCCTTGAATCTTAAATGAAGCAGCCTTTCTTGTTTGTGGGCTTAGAGGTCTCCTCCGGGAATGGAAACATTAGCTACTGATGAAAATATTCATGAACTCTTTGTCACGCTGTTTTTATGGAAGGAAATTCCATCTATATCATGATCACGGACTGACAAATAAACTAATCTTTGCTCTTATGTATTCGTCATATTTTCCCTTATTCTCTTTGTAGAGCAAGTAGCACATGCGTATTTAATTTAATTCTGTATAAATATTCAGCAGGGCCTTTATCATATCACCTTGATAGCTCATTTGGGCTAATAGCATTTAGCCTTAGAGCCAGAGAAACAATGAATTTTTCACACTTAATACAACAGCAAGTGACGTTTATCAGCACTCACCGATTTAAGAATAACTAATCATAAACCAGCACATCTTATTAAGGAACTGGCCAATGACAACTAGGATCTCCACTTTATTGTTTGCTTTCAGTTACAGCATTTAGCAAGTTAGCTGATGATTTTACTCATCATTGTGAGAAAGTGTTATCCAAAGAAGTTTTCAAGCGATTATCCACTTGAATTCTCCAGTTGGCATGTCTGTTGTGTTTCTGCACATTGTCAAATGGTTGATAGTGAAGAGTATAGAGTATGGACACATCCTGTGTATTATGATGATTATTAGTTAATACTTGAACAGCTTTGTGACACGATACAAATAGAACAAAGCCTCTCCAGCACACATGCAGTACCCACAGCTTTCTGAAGGGATTTCATGATTCCAGCTCACCAGAGACCTCTGAGAAATTTTCATCTTTTTTTTGCCTTTTATATATTGCAGAGAAAACTTCTCATTTTCCCCTCTTCATCAACAGGAGACATTTGTGCATCACTATTATCGTTACAGTTGCCATTAAATGTGCACAGCAAGCGCCTTTACTGCACGTGGCTGCACAGTTTTGCTAGGAATTGATGGGGGGGTAAAGCTTCCCACCCAGTCTGCCTCTTCTTTAGGGGATATGCCAGGACGTGGCATCCAGTGCTCTGCCCCCTGAAAATACAATAGCTAACAAGGACGGGAAGGGAAAGAGTCATGACCATACAGCTGCACTAATTGTGTGTTGGATGGGGTGCAGAGAAGCAGCCTTGACATCCCTGGCTCTACTCCTGCTTACTTTTGCCAATATTACATCATTCCACTAGGACAGCCAGACTGGTTTTCAAACTGCCATTGAACTGGAGGATAACTGAGTTCATCTTTCCCACCTCTACTATTTATATGCAAGATTTTCAGGAAAAAAAGTGTATTGCGTGCTATTTCTGACCCGAACATATGCTTGCAAGGCAGCCTACGATCACGTACAGCTTAGAAACACAGTGGGACGTAGGAAGGAAAAAATTCTTACGTAAGCCCCAGCATCACTGAACACTGTAAGACCAGTTGAATTTTCCCTACAAGCCAATGATAAGGAGTTCAGAGTTATCAAAACTGAGTCCAGCCATCTGAGGAATGCGGCTGGGCAGCGTATTTCCATGATTACCCATTCCGCTCCCTGATGCCTTTCTTACATGGGAAGATGCTCTAGCTGCTTAACTTCATCTCACTGGAATGTGTTTTGCAAATGTTTTAATAAGTTATGACCCTACTTGTCTATGCAATGCAGTTCCTCAAATACTTCAGCTGTGCTCCCCTCCTCTCAGCTGTTTAAGCTGCAAATTCCATAACGCCTGGGATGTTTAGGAAAAAGGGAAGTTTATACCTCGCTAAATAGGGTTGTTGCTACCCCTGTGACAAATTCTCTGTCTGGATTAATATCTGAGAAGCTTTTTTTTTTTTTTTTTTAAGCATGTTTATGATCTTTCATGACTCCTGAGAACCCTTCAGAGTGTGCTGGATGTTTTCCACCTCCCACAGCGTGAGTGTTGTGGGAGATGTAACCTGCTCGCAGGTCTCTCCACATCTGGCAGCTGCAGCAGCTGAAGGGATGCTCACAGAGAAAGAGGTCAGTACCTGCCGCTTAAATACTCGTTTCCAGCTTTGGCATGGTGTCCTGCTTATGCACAAATCCTGAGGTGTGGGAATCCTTACTGTTCATCAGCTATCAGGGGGCTTCTGCCTCTAAGAGCAGCCGTCAGAGGGACATTATTTGTGTTTGAATAACCCTGGATATTACCATACCGTCTATATGTTAAGGCAATCATTTTATTTAACAAATCCAGATCAGAGAAAGATTGAAAGGCTAAAAGCAGCTTCAAATCAAGTTGAAGAAAAAAAAAAACAACAAACCGAAAATATCATGCCCGTCACATTTCAAGAAGGCCAGCCTGAAGAAACTGTTAAATACTATTTTGAATGAGTACAGAAAGAGGAAATCATAATCAGGTTTTGGTTTACTGAGCCAACAGCAACAAATGTCTTTGAAAATTTTTTAAAATAATTATGCTAAAAGTGTAGGTTAGGCAGTGACACTTAGCATTAACTGTTACAGCCTTGATTGCTTTGATTGCTCTTGTGTTTCACCCCCTGCTAAGGCCTAGAGAGGCTGTGTGAACTGCTTTATATATGATTTTAAACATTAGATTGTTCTCTCTTCCAAGCAGCCCATAGCCTCATTCTCCAAAAACCAGCCTGACCTTTGGTGTCTGAGCTTTCATACAGTAGCAGTCAGTCTACCCATCTAGTGGAGATAGATACACTCATCATGGCTTCACTGCAAAGGAGACACCACTGTGGGACGTGGAAGCACAATTTGTCAGTAGAACATTGGCCTTCTTGTCATGGGCCCATTGAGCTATAAATAGCTCACCATTGTCTTCCCAGTCCAGATCCACCTGAGCCACTTCAATCTTAGCAACCTGACCCACCAGCTCATTGTTTTAATGTTCTTCAGTAGCCTGACTCTAGGGAATGTGAGCATCTATGTAACATACTTTTACAACCAGGTGTTCTACCCAAGAAGCAATATCTTTCCGTAATTCAGCAGCCCAGATGGGTTTACCTCTGCGCTGCCAGTTGGTCTGCTTCTACTGCCACCCCTAGAGAGCATTTGCCACGATCTGTGAGTCAGTATAGAGACAGGGTACTGGCCATTTTTCTCGTTCTGCAACTACTAAGGCCAGGTGGTTGGCTTCCACTTACACAAACTGACTCAATTCACCTTGTCCTTCAACAGTTTCTGTGACTTGTTGTGTAGGACTCCACACAGCAGCCTTCCACTTCTGACATTTTCCCACAATATGACAGGATCCATCTGTAAACAGAGCATATTGCTTTTCATCTTCTGGTAATTTATTATACAGAGTGGTCTCTTCAGCATGAGTCATCTCCTCTTGTGGCACTCCGAAGTTTCAGCCCTCTGGCCAGTCTGTGATCACTTTTAGGATCCCTGGGTGGTCGGGGTTTCCCATTTGAGTCTGTTGTGTTATCAGTGTGACCCACTTCTTCCATATATTATCAGCGGCAATGATGTGGAGAGGGGAACCTCAGTTTGAACATCCAGCCAAACACGGGCAATCCGGGTGCCAAAATGAGCTACACTTCAGTACTAACTACTTCTGAAGTGACTCAAATTCCTTCATGTGCTGCCAATATTTACTTTTCAGTTGGAGTGTAATGGGCTTCAGAACCTCTACATCTCCACCTCCAAAACTCCAGAGCTTGACTTCAAGCCCCTCCAGGCACTTTCTGCCAGAGGCTTCAGGTGAGGCTGTTATCCCTGGCTGAAGTCTAAGGCACTTTTTTCACATCTTGTCCTGTTTGGACTGGCTCAAGTACTACTGCATGAATTCTCTCCTGTTTAACTTGTTCAAAGGTTGCTGCTGCTTAAGGCACCATTCTAAATCATTCTTCCTCTGGGTCACTTGATAGAGTGGGTTTATGTTCAGACTATAACCTGGAATATGCATTCTCCAAAAACCCATGACACCTAAGAAAGCCTGTGGTTCTTTTTTGTTAGTTGGTGGAGATGTGCACCGATACACACAACAGACACAGGAACTGGTCCACATGTTCCCTCCTGAGAGATGTGGAGTCTTTGCCCTTGGAGGTTGTCTGCTTAGAGCAGCCAGTCTGGTTGGTACATTTTTGTGAAGGTACCTTAGACCCAACCTTCCGCCATAGCACAGGAGGAAAAACAACCAACAACCTCAAACTCTAGAGATCAATCTATGCAGTCAGTCAAAAAGTAGAATAAGATGAAAATATCTTCAGGAGGGGAAGATGCTTTCCTGCTTCCCATAGCCCAGCAGACACAGGGTCACTC
>JAOQGH010000012.1:113013671-113051561 GCA_025769975.1 Gallinago jamesoni
CAGTGAAAACCACCTGTTAAAGAAAGTCCCAAGACAAATAGGTAAAAGGCAAATTGAAGTTCAACAAGCAAAAGGCAGGAAAGAAAAGCAAGGCTGCCACCCATAATCAGCATCACAGAATTGAGAAAAAAATACAGAGCAACTATTCAGCAATGCAATGATGTACCATAAATTTGTGGCCTGAAACATTCTGTTAAAAGTGTGAAATTGAATTAATATACAGAGCAAAAATGTGGTGCGTTTCCTGGGAGTAGCCACAGAAATAGTAATTTAGCAGCTAAGTTTTTGCGTTTAAAGTTTAAAAAAAATTATAGTGAAATCATGTTAAAAACTAGCATTAATCTAAGACCATTTTTTGAGGGCAAAAACTTTAAAATTACTCAAATTATACCATCAGTTTAAACCCAGGCTTCAAAACAAAGGACTGCACTGAACTTTTGCCAAATTAGTTGTAAACTCAAGACCTTTAGTGAAAACTCATGGTGACTCAGCCTGAGCAGGGGGTTGGACAAGACAACCTTGGGAGGTCCCTTCCACCCTCAACCACTGGTGAGTCCCACACCACTGTGTGTGTCAACACCAACCTCAATTCTCAGCCAGTATTTGAGTCTGGGGACCAGATTTTTCTTCATGCTGCTCAGTATTATACGTGCCTGTTGTTAATGTGAGTGAGCGTTAATACAGCGAGCCTTAAAGGAAGTTGCTGTTAATTCTTTATCATCACTGCTTTAGGGCTGCAGAATGGCTTGTGGAGTGATCTGAAGGCATCGGCGACCTTAAAATGCAGCGCTGAGCTGACTGAAGATTAATAGCCAAATGTAGCCTTGAAAAAGCAACGCAGTTCTTGTACGGTAATTGCTCCATTTCCAAAATTACCAGGTTTTGGCATTAAAAAAAAATAATTCCCTGCATTACAATTTATTCATGAAAAATTTATAGGGATGAATAAGCATTACGACGTACTATTCAATCTGGCTTCTGGCTAAAACTCCACAAACCAAGAAAGAATATACTATTAGCTCATGCAGAAAACCTGCGCTGCAAAAAAATAAAAACCTTTAGAATTATTCAGAATAGTTTCGCAGAGCGGAGGGCAGATTTTCCAGTCCTGCTAGGCCAACATATGTAACGACACCAATATTTATGGAAAAGCGTATGTTCTTTACACATATTTAAGTGTAAACTGGTCCTACTCATAGCCTGCCTTAAGACTCAAATGAACCATGCCTAAATTCTAAAGAGCACAAGCTCCTGAGACCCACTGCAGAGCACTGCAAAAAGCCTCGTGCTCTCAGAGTATTCAAACAGATAGAGCCTTCCAAGAAGACTGAAAAAAAATTCCTTTTAAATTATGACATCCTTTCTGTGTTAAGTCTGCAGGATAACATTTGTTTTCAATCAACTTTCTCCACCGTTCACGTTCCTTTTTGCACTTCAAAAATATAGTTGCCTTTGTCTAAAGCCAGACTTCGGGAATAAACAGATATTAGCAGTAGCACAAGAGGCTTTTCTAGTAATAGCTGTTTCCAACATGTGGCTGCATAAAAGAATTAGAGAAATCTCAGATCATCAAATTTAGCCTCCAACATCCCCCCCATCCCCTCTGAATATGCTCCTCATTCAAATGGTATAGCTATACATAGTTTTATTATGGACCAAGACGAAACACATAGGTGGTGCATAACAAGCATAGTTTCAAGAACTAGTAAGGCTGTGACACACACAAAATATGTAAACTGCATTTTTTCAATGACTGTTCAGAATCATTACTGAATATGTTAGGAGTTTGTTTGACAGAATTTCCATTTTGAATATACATAAAGATTATAAAATGAAACACATGACAAGTATTCCTAAAAACCAAAGCCATTGCTGGTTATTTATATTTTAAAAATATGATGTCATGTAACAATAACAGACACATCCTGGTATTCTTTTAAGTGGCATATATCAGCAGGGAAGGACTTTTTCTTCCCTTACAGTTTGCATTACAGTACTTAATTTTAATCTATTTATTTAGGTGTTTCACAAGTTCACTTTCATATATTGCTCACGTGTCTCTGAGTTATATAAAACGTCAGTCACATCTTTGTCTATCTTCAGCTAGAAATCAAGCCAATGTCCATACCAGCATAAATCATCACTGCTACTGTCCACATATAACCTAAAATACAGATAGTTTTTTAACCTGGGCAACAATAAACTGAGACTAGACTTTTTTTTAAATTCTCGGCATGGAGTTGTGTACTTGCCTCACTCATGTGAGGCACCATCCCACAGCCTGCAATGAACTTTGTGGTACATCAAACACGCAGAGCAGCAAGACACACACAGGCCTTAGTGCTTAATGAGATCAGGGTATCAGAAAAACAGTTTAATTTTTGTATGCCCAAAAAACGATTGTTGCTTTTGGGTGCAGAGTCCTGTAGGACCGTCATCAAATCTACAGTTTTATCCAACTCAGGAGAACTTGAAAAACACATCCTTTCCTCTACAGACAAAATTTCTGGGGACCTTTTACTTATCTTTGAAGCAGACCCTAATCTTTTACTGAGTAGTCTTAGGCTGCAATGCTGGATTTCACTCTGGGCCTCCTGGTGGCTTCAGTGACATAGTTTGTCCCTGAAGGATGAACAATATTCACAACAGTGGGGAGGTTATCTGAAGGTGGGAAAGTTGCGCCAGTGGGGTAAAAGATACCAAGGCTTCTAAACACTTGGCGTATTAGAAGGAATGAATCCCGCTACGTGTGCACCTTCTTAAACCACTTGTGACTCTGTTGACTAAAGGAACTGCACCAAATCGCAGACAGAACTGAATTCCCATTTAGTTGAAAGTCAAAAATTCAGTGATAAAAAAAAAATTGCATCATGATTTTTTTTTTTTTAAACCTGTTCTATAGATCTACGCTATCTACATATTTGACACTAGGCAGTACTCAACTATGGCAATACTGTTCTTCCAGTAGAAGGCACATTTTTTGATAAGTAATTTAAAAAAAAAAAAGTAGTCAGTACATCAACTAGCAAACTTGACAATCAGGTAAGAATGCAACTTGACAAAATGACATTCTGTTTTCCAGAGATCAACTGTCTTAGATTTATTTCATCAAAGGTGTGATACAATTACAAGCCCATGCATTTCATAAAAATCTGAACTTCAAATTGTGATGGAACAAAATTTTAAATAAAGCATATACAGAAGTTTCTGGGTATTCAAGTGGACTAGTTAATCTGGAGGAATATTATTTGCAACATATGGGCAGAAGCATTGACATTTTCATGTGATCATTTCTTTATCTCTTTTCCTCCTCCTCTCCACACCTTCTGAAGATAAATCACAGTTGAATAACTCTATGGATTAAGTCCTAGACATAAGCTTATAGTTGAATCCAGAATTTCATTTCCCATTGGCTACACATTTAAAGTACATTTTTTTATCCTGTTATTAAAAAAATAAAATAAATTAGACTACATTTCTAATGTGTAGCCAATATAACTATTTTGAAAAATTCACGTATCCATTTAATATGCTGACAAAATTAATTTCTATCTACTTCAATTATTTTTTATTGTTCCAATGTAATTCTACTTCCTGAATGTTGTTGAATATTAATGCCTTTTGTAGAAAATTTAGGTATTTCTACGTAATGAAACTGCTGGAGGAATAAGAGAGAAGCTACAACAGATTAACGTGAAATAAATATTATAGATAGTATTTTAAAAGGCACACAAATACTTCAAACACATACAGTTTCAAATCTTTATTGTTTTAAAATTCTACATGTCTTTTACAATTACAATAATTTGTTACTTAAATGACTCTTGTATGGTTAATGTACAATGAGTTTTTTCCTGAAACTCAACCATGAAATACAATTTCATCAATATGATTTTTCTAAACAGATTAATACAAGATTTCTGTTTTGTTGGGAAGAACAAGTGCTTCACTTTAAACAAACAGCACAGACGTCTTCCCTTCAGAATCTGTGTGATCAATCCATCGAAAGTGCTTTTGAAGATTGCAGATCTAACTGTGACTGATTTTCAAAATCAGTCTATCAAATTACAAGGTTTTTTTTACCATTAAAGAGCATTTTCATGTAATGAAACAAGTTGCAGTAGTTATTTTTATTCATCTACTGAGGCAAACTCATGTCGAAGAAAAATTATATGATTATCTGCATGCAATGAACACTCCTCTTTAAATAGTTGATGAATTTTACACATATAAAGAATCTGTTAAAGAGTGCAAGTACTTTGATAATGATTTCACAAAAGGACGTATGCTGGTAATAATGGTAACTAACATTTAACATCTAAATACAAGCTAATGTATATTTAACAGGCAATTAACATGGCTAACAAACCATGTCTCATGTGGTTGCCCTTTGAGAAAATGAACTCATTTGGTCCACACTCCTAAAGTTATCTGGGTAAAAAAATTGGAACAGTTAGGGCCAGAGTTTTTGATGAAGTTCTTGTTTCTAAAATGTGACCTGTTAAAAAGTAAAAGCAGTACATCAATGACGTATCTTGTCACATGACCTCAGTATAAAAAGATGGCCTGGTATTGGGAGCGATGAACGAGCACTGAAGGACAAGTCAAAAAAGAATGGAGACAGAATGAACTAAAACTTTGTTGTGTTATACTTTCTTGTTCCATGGTACTGCTTTCACTCTGTAGAATTTTGTACCCAAAGGAACTTTAAATCTGTTTTGTGCCTACAAAGAAAAAAAAATAGTGTTAGAAATGTGGGGTTATTCTCCCATTTTTCTATTTTTAAGCAGAAATTGATTCCCACCCCTCAGCATTTACGAGACCCTTTGGATCCTGGCAGGGTTCTAGACATCATGGACACAACTACCCAACCCACTGCTGAATTAGTTTTTCTAGTTCCCCTTCTCTTGATATTCACTGACTAAAACTAGAGCAGGAATGGCAGAATTGAGGATAATTTTCATCTCACTTATGCAGAGAGAACTTTTCACAATTGTTACAAATATTAAAACTAATTTTCTTCTCTATTCATTTTATCAGATGATATTCCATTACTATTTCCTTACCTTTTTTGCCTGGCAATATTCCTTTTCCATCACTTTTCCTAGCACCCAAGGTCTCCTAGATGCACCTGAAGCTAAAGAGACAAAGTATTTATTGTTTTAGATAATCACCCGGGGGTAACAGCATATTATGTTCCATATGGTTAAAGAGTATTTGCTAAACTCATCCCTTTGAAAGCAGAAGTTACTAAAAAAAAACCATCAAAAATAAATTAACAAAATTTTATATAAGTTCAGGTGTCAAGACAGATCACTGATGTTTTCAAACAAAAAAATTATTTTGCAGTTTAAATTTTGTTTTAAAAGCTAACATTAGAAGAAACGAAAGCAAATCCAAACTGAAATGAATTTAAAGATTCAAAATTATTCTCATCAACAAAGCTTGAATACTTCAAAGGACAGAAAGTCTTCCGTCCTCAGCTATTATAATTATCCTTACTGAAACATTTGCTTATTTTTCTGTATTAGTGACGGAAATTAGTTTTTCATAAATAATAATTTTAAAGCCCTACAAGTCTGCTAGGTTTGGTTGTAGTCCTCCCAGTACCTAATACTGTTCAAAAAGGAGAAATGTGGAAAAACCTCAAAAAAACCCCAAACAAGTGGACATAAACTTTCAGCTTGTACCCCTTTTGTAACAGTAAGGAAATGCATGTTTGTCTTATAACCCAAGAAATTATATCCATTTTACTTGCTTTGCTCTTTTGTAACTGTCACTAATCACAGCATAAAGAAAACATCAAAACAGACGGAAGGAACAGCTCATACATGCTCCACATAACACTAAAAATCAATGCTTTTCTAAGCACGACTATTTATGAGATACTCTAGTGAGTAGAACATGAGTCACTCAAGAACCGGAGTTTGAAAATTTAATCTTACCCTTCAAGATTGATTTGGCTATTGACAATGGGGTAGATTCTGCTCTAATCCACACTCTTATAAATCAGTGCAAAGTACTTATATCCTGTCTGAATGCTCTACAACTAATATTTAAATTACAAAAAAAGTAAGCATTTTTGAATTTGCTTGTCTGAGAGATTCTATTAATCTAAGAAAGATAGAAATATGAAGTTTTTTTCCTTACATCTGCAGACCTCCATATCATGAAGATAAGGGACAACACAGAAATCATGCAGTCCTCAACCAATTTCAGCCTTGTCATAGCATGCTAAGTGCTTTTAATGTAGACACAGACACCCTACGATAGCCTAAATCCCTGACAATACTACAGTTGGTTCTATACAATATTAAAAACTTGGTATGTACCTCTTGGTCCAAAACACCAGATTTAGATGCAACATTTTGGCAGCCCTTGAACCAATTACCAATACCTAGCTCCACACCGATTTTAACCTATCACAAATAATACTGGTGTTCTGGGTTTCATTTTCCCCATTTCCCTGGTGCAGAAACAGAATGAAGACATGATTTTCTCATGTATTGTATTCCTAAAGCAAATTGTTAAGTCTTCGTGTTTGCTTTATGTGCCGTTTTCTCAGATTCAAGACTAACCAGTTAGCAATTAGTAAGCAATGGAGCAAGCCACGTCCATTTGAAAACAGACAGGTCAGTGAATTGTGTATTAGAGTAATCTACAAACTGACATGTCTTCTACCTTATGTGTGTAAATCAATAACAAGGACATACATCATATATCATAGTTATGTACGCACTGCTAATGCCATAGTTCAATTCTGTCTATTAATACAGGAGTTCTTCCTGTAAACACATATGGGACAGAATCTTCTTCAACAGTCTCAGAATGCAGCTGGAGCTTGGTGGTCTTCTGGAGACTACACAAGTATTTCGGAGCTATCATCTTTCACCATAACTGAAATCTATGACTCTGCTCTTTGAGAGTAAGTTGACAGCTTCTGACATGCAATAACAAACTTCTACTGATAAATTAGAATACAAAATATTCTTAGACATTTCTGCAAAGTTGGGAGCATGGGTGGATTTGCAAAAAATACTAGGTGTGATAGTTTATAGATGTTTATACAAATTTAAGGTAGGACATAGTTTAGTGCAATGTATTGTTATTTTTTCTCATTGAAAAAAAAAAAGAGTAGTACATCAATCTAAGTTTACATAGCTGCCAAAAATAGCCAACAAATAACCTGAAGATTAAGGGAGGAAAAAAAAGCCAACGCGCCATCAACCTGAACATAAGCAAAACATACAGAAACTGTTCCTTGAAAACTTCTAAGTCCTGCAGGACATATGGGTGGAAAAACTTTAGCAGTGAAAACATTGTTTGCAAACACCCATATGTCTGAAATAAAAAAAACATAGGCCACAGTATGTATTTGGGTTCATAAATTCCTGTCACTTTGCAAAAGTCAAGCTACAGAGAAAAATTTTATCCAAAGAATCTTCAAAGCACATAATAATATCAGCTATTTAAAAAAGAACTAAGCATGTAGTTTTGACATAAGTGTTACCTTGAATTTTGTATTAACTTTCCTCATCAGAAAAAGACACTGAAAACATGAATCCAGATGAAAATATTTTCAAGACCTACACAGTTATACATTATTATTCATGTTACTGAATAGGTAATTGGCCCGATGGGAATATTTTCCCCATAGACATATTAACATACACTGGGTGTGTACAAAATTGGCATTTTCTCTGGGGTTCAGGGTTTTTGGGCGTTTTTTTTTTTTTAACAGCTTACTTTGAAGATCCAGATATTTTCCCCTATTTTTCCAAGACATTAATATCCATATACTTTTTTTTATTTAAAAAGTTCTGCCATGAACAATGGTTAGCATTAGAACAAATAACAAAAGCTACAAAGATAGCTGATAGTTATCTATATTACATGCTTCTCATTACATTACATACATATTTATAAACTCAATTAAGCATTAGAAAGTTTAGAGTGTTATTGACAGGAGGAGATAATAATTGGAAGTAGTCTGACACTTACCACACTCACCTGGTTTGAGATCCAGTGCAGCAAGAGACTCTGAGTGTAAGAAATACAAGGTTGGACTAACAGTAAACAATACGTAGTTGTCATGCCTTTCATCCAAGATGATGAGAACCAAATCGCCAACCTGAAAACTGGGGGGGGAATTAAAATTAGGGAACGTTAACTAAAAAGAAAACTATAGAAGTTTAAAGCTACATTAATTACACCACAAATTATTTTAAAGTACTGCACAGACTGAGATTTAGCTGAACAGCAGCACAGATGTTTCTACTTGCTACGCCAGCTCATATACATTTTATATTTTCTGAAGTCTACAAAAATTCTACCTTTTAAAGATTGTTTTTGAAATGTTTTTCTACATACATCAGCTCAAATTATTGTTTTCAGAAGAACTGACAGCTTTGCTTTTACCTACTAACATTTCAATTTTATATTATTTTATTCACCAATGCTTATGTTAATGATCACTATACTAATGTTTACAAACACTCTTGATGTTTTAAACTGAATTTGAACATGGAAAAATCCAGCAAAACATTTATGAATCTTGTAATTAATGTTTTCTTATGAAAGAAGCAGTTAAATCTGCTTCTTTCTGACACCACAATAACAGAATCAGCCACAAAGTTCTCATGCCAAATTTCAGTAACAGAACTCAAAGACCTTTTTCTGTCTCCAACTTCTGATTCACAGTGCAAATGTGATGTAAGTGTACTATTTACCCATAAATGGAATGAAGTCGAAAATAGATAAAAATTAAGCATTAAACTATGATTGGGCTCTACAATAAGTATTACTACTACTCTGTGGATGGGGAGGTAGTCAATACCTGAAATACCTGACAGCTAAACTATAAAGATGATCGATGTATCTTTTTAGCACAAAGTAAGAACATAAGAATTGTAACATTCTTTAAGTATATACTTATTATTGAATGCATATCCATCTGTTTATAGGAAAATTAACATGTACTTACTCTCTAATTGCTATTTTTTCAGAATGTCTTGAGGATACTGACGACATGCTCTGGGACATCTATAAAAAAAGGAAAAGCTATCAAGTATTGGCAAGCTATGATGAAATGTACATTGCAGGTAACAGTATGGATAAGACAATTATTTTATTGATTTCAAACAGTCTCTATTCTTGCAGATCTTACATTCACTCAGGAAAACTGCATACTTTGTCATCCTGTTCTGTAGCAGATTTGTTTGGTTTTTGTTTGTTTGGGCCTTTTATGGTCTCTTTTTTTTAATTAAATAGCTACTTTTAATTTTGAAATTTCTTACATAATTGACTTCTCCCTCATTTTAAACTGAAAAGTGCTTTCTAATTCAGTGCCAGTGGAGATTTGTTCTGAGCATGCCAAGAGCTACAATACAGCTGTGTACTCTAACACAGAAGCCACTGGTATTCTCCAAAAGGTAAAACATTGGAGGTTAAATGTGTTTCTTGCCATTAAATTCTGTATTTTGAACTTCATACAGTCTCTCAGTTTTACTACAGACTGTCACAATCTAAAGTTCACTGTAACAGACAGCACTCCCTGGAATAAAACTGGACTCAAGTTTACTAAGAACAAAGGGTCCATTAAGAATTATGTGCAAAACCTTACATATCTCCTATATGCACAGTATTTACCTTTAAACCTGTATAAATTAATACTGGCACATGAACCAACTTTAATAGGATAACTAGATCTAAAAATGAATATAAGCATACATATACTTTCTACAATAATTGCGATAATAAGAAATTAAAATGGGTAACTACTTCGTACCTACTAAGTGATACAAAGCCCACATGCAAGCAAGTAGATAGAGAAGCTGATCTCATGTAAACACGTCCATTTTGTTACCCTTTGACAACTTCCTGACAGAAGACAACTCATAATTGCCCTGTAGCAACTCTGACTAGAGGTCTTGGAATTTTTCCATAGGTTCCTACTTCCTGGACCATTTATACGCGCTTCTGAAATCTAGATTACTTACACTTGAAGTTTTACACATGATTTTTTCAGCCATAATTCAAATATTATTATCTACAGGATATTTCCTATTGTCAGTCTTCCCCCTGCCCTGTCCCCAGAAACACTATCAGCCTCTCTTAATACCAGCTCGAAGCCTATTCACTGCTTTTCTTCATTTCTGCAAAGAACAAGTCCAAATTAAATACAGTATAACACAAAAGCTCTCAACTTCTGGTGACACTTTCAGCAGTTTTAGTTATGGAGTCCAACTTCAGATCAAATTTTTTTTGTTTGTTAGAGACTACATTTTGACTTATTACCACTGTACTTTTCTTTCCTGAAAGACTACTATGTTGAGGTACATCTGAAGTGTTATCAAGTTGCCTATTTACCTCTTGCCTTAGCAACTAAAACATTTTTGAAGTTAATAAAACACATTTGTAGATTTTAACAAACTGAAATTTGTAGGATTTTCTTATTTTTTTCATAAACTTAAAACATACATTGCACAAATACTTACCAATCTTTGATTTAATCTCTTATTTTCCTCTTCTTTCAACTGCAAAGTCTGAAAGAAAATATTAGATAATTACCTTATATGGTATAAACATTTTTTAAAAAGTTTTAACGTGACCAGAACCACACCGCTTATACAATATAGATATTTACTACAGCTTTCAGTTTTAAAACAATATCAAAACATCTTCGGAACAAAGACACAAAACCCCCCCTGAAGTCTAGCAATTACCATAATGCCACACTTATCTCCATACTCATCATTCTTAAGTCAGAAAAACATTTCACTGATAGAACAGCAAAACAAATTGAATGTATTACAACTCTATAGCTTCCACCCATGACAAATCCTTTGTGAACAGATGACAGAACAAAGCATATAAGTGCTCCTGGAGAGAAACGTCTAAGAAAAATGTAAGGTATGTATTTGGGAGAAGCAAGGAGGGTGAGGTATAGAATTGCAATTCTAGCCTGTAGGAGCATGACTGTAGAAAATTGTAATTTTAAGCACATTCATAACAAGTGTTATTTCACTTTTTACAGAAGCAATACTGCCAAGATTATAATGCATCTCAGGTAAAACTAAAAATGATTTAAGTAGGAACAGCCTAAGAGGAGAAATTACCCATTTCCAAGAGAAACATGTAAATCAATCTTAATTGCTGTCCAGTGGCTTCGGACGCCTTAATTTGAAAAAATAACCTTTTTTTTTTCCCTACAGAAACTCCCCAGAGCAATGACCTGTGCCTCCGAAGAGGAAGTATTACACCTGACTCGATTCATACTGAAGCCTACATAAACAGAATAAACAAACTTTAAGTTAGGTCAAGTATAATGTATTAATACTTAAGTACTTGAACAAATGATACTGATCTGAAACAAGTACAATGAAAAAACATTCCCTGGAATTATATTTATAAGCCTTACAGATACTATATTGTATCAGAATATAACTGACCAGAGGACAACTTCACACATACATATGTATAAGTACTTAGTTGTAATGCTTAACCTCACAAACAATCTACTCACTCTTTCCAGCAACATTATCCTCTGTTTTTCTTCAGACATATGGACGTTTTCACTAAAAGAGAAAGAAGAAAATGGTTAGGTTAAAAATTAAAAAAAATATAATTACTTTTTTGATGATGAAAAATTGTCTTTCCCATCCCACCTTCACCTGGTGATGAGAACTGTGCTTTTGCTAGCTCAGAGGGAATAGCACCGAAAGACACCTTGAGAATCAGCATTAACATTTCTGGCAGGTTTAGGGGGTTTGTTTGTTGGTTGTTTTTTTTTCTTTAAACCCAAGTAGCTTCTTTGTTGCAAGAAGCCAATGAATTTTCAGCCATTGATTAGGTTATTAGTTTACATGGAACTATTTATGCATATTTTGCATTATTTTTAAAACATCAGCTTCAAATGCTTTAGCAGTTAACCCTTGATATTGTGGCTCAACACTAGAACATCATGTTTTCTTAACCTTTGTAATTTAAAGGCTCTGTGCCCTGGGACTGTCTAGTAGAGACATACTAATGTGAACTTGATAATTGCCTGTTGTTGATCTGTGAGATAAACTGAGCACTGGGCCATGATAAGATAATGCTAACATCCTGATAAGAAATCTCCTAATAACACAGAGAGAAATTCCTAATAGAACCAAAATCTATTTTTAAAGGCAGGTTAATAGGGAAGAAACAGTATCTTTTGTAGTCCAAACTGATTTGATTGGGAAAAAAAAAAAAAAAGGACAAGTTTTTGGACTTGAATGTAATCCATTCATCCAGTCTCACAAAACATGCTATAAAACCAAGAAAAATGTCAAGTAGAACTAAGAAATTATAATTCAAGCCATGCTAATCATTACATCATTTCAGTTAAGAGGCTGATTAGCTCTCATGTAATAGGAAGAAGTCAACAGAAACCTGGAATAATTTCTGCCTGACTTGTAGTACATTCAGCCAAAATTTTTTGTTCTCAGGTTTACCTTTTCAGGTTTTTTGTAAACCTGCTGTGAAAGTTCAGAACTAGAATAATTACTGAAATAAATAGATCACCTTCTAAAAATAGGGCATTTCAGTGTTTTATTGACTATCAGTGCAAGTTTAGCTTGGTAAGCAACAACTGTTTTCATCTTTGCTTCCACAGTTAGTGCACTGGAGGTATTATTCTGGGTTAGACAGCATTTGTTGTGATGGACACTGATTAAAGCGAAGTAAAGTAAGGAAGGAAAGAAAGTAAAGCAAAGGAAGTAAATCTAACAACTCTGCTCATTCCAATTGCGTATTTCCCAGTGAGGTTCTTTACTTCTGTGAGAGGTAAGCAGAAGTCTGAGAAAACACATAGGTTGCAATTTCTTAATGATCTTCCCCCAAGATAGGAGCCAAAGGGGCAGCAACCAGGAGCTCACAGTCAATTACCGTGTTCTCCGTTCAACAACACAGTAAAAATTTGCAAGCTGTATCAAGTGGGTGACTCAATCGCATTAGGGGTATAACGAAATAAGTGTGAGATTCTAAGCTTTTTTTCACGCAAATGAGTACAACAAGCATTACACTGTACAGTTCTGGGGCATAAACGCTATTCCAAGAAGTCTCACAAATAAGAGCGTATGAATTTTATTTCATTTTTATAATAAGATGATGAGATCTGTCTTCCCAAAACGCCTCATTGCACTGAGGTTACTGGAACAAAGCAGACTCACTGTTTATTCAGGGTAACATGACAGCCTACAATATTTATCAACTTCACAAATTAGTCTAAGGGAGGATTATATATGGGAGAAGAGAACTAACAATGCAATCATAACTGGTGTATTAAAAGTCTATTAAAAAACTACCACAGGTGTAAAATCATAAAATAAAGCAATCCACGTGACTGCTAATATTTATAAATACCTTCCAGTTCAAATCCAAATTTCCTTAATCACCTTCAACATAGTAGGAAAGGATCTTAAAATGAGTATTTCTAGTACAAGAGAATTAAAGACATACAATCTTCTACCACAAGGAGGTAGAATGCATTAGCATGAAGAACAGTTCTCATGAATTAGTAAAACCTACTGTGTAGTGACTATTTCAGTTTTCTCTTCAGCTGCTACAGCAGAAACATAATCATGCTGTAGTTTTTTAAATTTTTCTAGTTTTCCCCAGGTTTTATTTGGAGTTAAGAAAAAAAACACCACCACAAACCAATTGAAATGCCCTGGACAAAACTTCTTTACCACTTTTTCCAGAATTCTCTCTCAGTAACCTACTCTGAGTGGATTATCACATTGAACTCAGCATGATAATAGCTAAGTATATTCTAGTAATGAGTCCTATTTCAAAGCATCCATTTCACGTGCTATTCATTTTCTCTTATTATAGTCAGAAAATACATGTAATCGAATGTGCTCATTTTAGTAGAGAATTTTTAAGCCTAACATTCTACATTTATTAAGAGAAATCTATGACAATTGTTAAGAAAATTGTAAAAAATAAGATATTTGCATGCATTATCAGAACCTTTTCTCTTGGAAAACAGACAGACAGAATTCACTATTCAAAAACCTTCACAAAATTACTTCAGGTGCATTTAAAATAAGAGTTAATGAACTTGATGTAGATTTTCATGGAAGTATTGAAAAAAGAAAATATATCCATAGGAGGCTGGGTTCCTGACAACAACCAACAGGATAGCTTTGTACCAGTCAGAATTATTTAAGTTCAGAAGACTTCCTAGTCACCTACTGAGACCAGACCACCATCCAGCAGCTTTACATATGGACTGTTAAGTTACGTGGTAAGGCATTATATGCCAATACTGAAGTATACTGCTATTGTAAGCACCCAAAATAGAAAACACAGTGAAGCTGATGATGGCAACAGAACTCTAAGTCCCCTCTGATCTTTATAATCATCTCAGTATTTCAAGTATTGGTTCAGACACCTACCTGCAAACTTGTCACTGCTTAATTAAACCTCCATACAAAAAGGGTGATAAACAGTTAAATGTGTGCGATATCAACATGACATTATTTGAATCTGTTGTAAATTCAGATAATCAACCAGATCCAAACATAAGACAGTAGATTTTACAGGAAAAGTTTAGTCTGAAGTACATAAATTTCTTGCCTTAGCTACTTTCCTCAAGTGCAGTTTTTTCCCCAGTCTCCTCACACCTTCCAGATCAGTCAGCAGTGCATCACAGCTGACAGTAGTGATGATTCAAAGGGATGCTGAATACCCATCTTTCTCTCCAGTAATACAAAACAATCAAACCTCAGTCCCATTACTTGTTTCGAATCCTGAGAACTAGCCCAATTTCTAATACGTATAGCTATTGTCCATTCCTCTTCCTCAAGGAATGTTATTACGCTACCTTACAGCCATCATGTACACAAGAGTGAAATTTTTTGTATTTTTTTAAATGAGAGCCAGCCACCACTGTTCAAAAGATACACCAATAACATGCAGCCACCCAGTTCATCCTAGGCCACCATTGCAATTGTTATCCTGTTTGACATGTATTTCATATACTTAAGTCTATTTTTTCATCTCATAATTGCAAGGCAAAGTTTCATCTCTAAATTGCATATTTCTAAGTCATCAAAAACACATTTCTGATGACTATGACACCCCAATTGTATGCGTGCATTTAAAACAATATTTTTAGCAAGAACATCAAAGCAGAAGGAGCATTAAACATGCTCATTTGTAGTTCACAACACCCAACTGCACATATTTAAGGAACAGGATCATGCTTCAGGTATTTCTGCTACAATGCCCCACACTTACTGCACAGCCATCATACTGGTTTCCATCGCAGAGTCCAGTCTCCCTTCAGCTGCAATGTCAGAGACCAGTCTGTCTGTGTCCGTGGGAATATCAGCTGCGCAGGCTCCACAAGCTTCTGAAGCTGCCGCCGAGTAGGTCGATGGAGAAAAATTACTACTTCTCAGTTTATTAACTTCTTCTTCAAGCTTTTTCTTCTCTTCAAGTAAGCGAGCTCGATCTTCAGAAAGTGTTTCAATCAAATCTATGGCAAGTAAATAAAAATTCTAATAGCAGCAGCACTAAGGATCAAACCCAATCCATACTGAACAGAATTATCCTATTAGAAAATATGAATAATTTTTTAGAACTTTGCTTACCCTTATCTTTTTCTTGCTGTTGTGTTAGCACTTTTAATTTGTCGCTAAGATCATTAATTATGTTTTCTTTTTTCATTTTCTCTCTTGCCAGAACAGTGTTGAAGTTGGTCTGGAAACAGAAAGAGGTATTACTGAAATAAGAAATGTACTGCATTACTTTTATTGTAATGCAAAATTAATCACTAGAACAAAAAAGTACCTAAAGATATCACTTCTTTCAATTTCCTAAATTGTAATTAAACAAGAAAGCAAACTTGTTTACAGATTATTTCAGTGAAGAGATAATTTCTCTGAACATTTTGAGGTTTCTCTGTAACAATTGTTTTTTCCATTTTTACTAACAGAAATCATCTATGAAAAGGATATTTTAAAATTCCAGTTTCATTTTTTTGGTGAATTTTACAATCCAGTCATGACCTATGACTATCAACTCCCACTGTCAAATAACAAGCTATTTAGTGAGCTACACTCAAAAACTATCAAGCTTGACAAACATAAGTAACACCTCTAATACAACTTTACTTATTTTTTTAAAGAAAAAACAGAAACAAAACCAGAAGGTTCCATCTTTCACTGGAATTTGCTGTTAATTAACCTTCCCTTCCATGCTCTGCTGCATGAAGAAAATTATTAAATAGTGAGGCTATTAAGGCAGATTCTGATGAAAAAAATATTATGATTACCCATGTTATGTATAAAATGTTTCAATTAGATATACTATGTGAGGCTCTCTTCAGCGTTAAGTGTCCGCAGTCCAAAAACTCAAAAATATTCCTCTGTCTGTAATTTTCTGCTCTCTCCAGTGATTTCTGCTTTCTGCACCAAGTGATTCATAGCATTCATTCACCAAGCTGGCTGATCACTATGCTGTCTCTTTGTCCTTATTTGATCCCACCATTGCTAAAGTAAGTAGAGGTGCTTAAAGCAGAAAATCCTTAGTGCTTAAATGCAACAAAGCTGTAGATAATAGCTGTCACTAAGGGAGATTAAATTTAAGAACTTAAGACGCATCTACAAAATCTGAGATGTTCAAGATGTTTTGAAAGGAAAAAAAAAGTGTGGACACAGGTATAATTATTAATCCAGTGCAATATTATTTTGTATCAAGGTGTGGAGTACATAGTAATAAACTTATTAAGTAAAATATGACATTTGCTTTGAACATCAAACACCATCTGCCCAGGTTAATAAAGTTTAAAAGTCATTAAGTAGCATTCTGAATCAATTAGTATTTCAAAAAATTGATTTTGTGCTGTCCACAAATTTTGTGTTAACTTAAACAGTACTTAACTGGTATCCTTCTGGAGTTCAATAGATTAAAGGATTAAAAATTTACAGTGCTACCTTAATAATATAAGCAAAAAAAACCCAAAATCCAAAAATTGAACCTGTACTGTCCAGTTCAAAGGTATTAAAAGGTAGGGAGTTTTCGTGGCCTTTTTTTTTGTTGTTGTTGTTGGTGGTGTTTTTTTTTTTTTTTAAGTACTGCATTCTATTAATGCATCATATCCTAGCTCCAGATAATAGCGCAATTTTAGAATGTATATATAAAAAAAACCCATAACTTCAAAACAGCAAAAGAACATGTAATTCCCATGTGAGCAAAAGTAATAGACAAGAATTGGTTTTACCTGCTGCTCTGCAGTGAGCGATGTCCTAATGTTCTGCATTTCTTCATTCTTTCTTTTCTCTTGTTCTTCAAGTTGCTCCAAGAACTTCATTTTTTCTTCCTGAAGCTTCTCTTGAAGTTCAGCAACCAAATTTGATTCAGCAGATGATTCAGTGGGAGGACTTAAAAGAAAATGTTTAGGCTTTAAATTTGCAGCATATACAGAGTCCCAGAATACATGAAATAAGTAAACACACAAAGCTAAAAGTTTGTTTTGTGACATTTTTTCTGAAATATTTAATAAATACTGTGTTCTAATTCAGTCACTACTAATCTTCAATTCTACCTTTTAATCATGAGCATCTCACCAAATCTCACTCTTTGGCATTCTGTTTTTTAGTGTACTGCACTGGCTCCAATTTTGAAGTTTTATTGAGGGGAGAGGTTTTTGTTTACATGTTTCTAATGTAACAGAAGGCATAGAAAGTGGTAAAAAGAGGAACAATGACGATCAACTCCGTGAAGATTGTTATTATGTCAAAATGCAAAGCCTCCAGAAGAACCACTTAAAGCAATTAAGCAATAAATTTGATGCTAAGGAATCTAGATGTGAAACTCAAAACTCTGGGTTGCAGAATCTGGAGAACAGTAGTTATGACTGTAAAGAAAGGAAACCATCAACAGCCATTGAGGCAGCAAAGATAAAGACCTTAACTGGCTCTTGAAACAAGCAATGTTACATAGGGCAAATATTTTCCATTACTGAACCAAAACCATTAACTATGCCCTTCTGTGTTCTGGCTTGAGTTATCAAGAACCACCACTGAAAAACAACAGAATAGAGAAATCCATTTGTTGGGCAACATTTGTGAAAAAAACCGTATTATTTAAGACTTCTATTATTATCAGAGAATCACCTAAATTGAAAGGGACCTTCAAGATCATCTAGACCAATCATCAACACAACTGACAAAAAACCCATCATTAAACCAGGTACCCCAGGGACATGTCAACCCATCTTTTGAACACCTCCAGGGATGGTGCCTCAACCATCACCCTGGGCAGCCCATTCCAATGCTTGATAACCCTTTCAGTGCAAATTTTTTTCCTAATATCCAACCTGAACCTTCCCTGGCGCAACTTGAAGCCATTACCCCTTGTCCTATCACCTGTGACTTGGGAGAAGAGACCGACCCCCACCTCTCTACACCCTCCTTTCAGGTAGTTGTAGAGAGCAATAAGGTCTCCCTTCAGCCTCCTCTTCCCCAGACTGAACAACCCCAGCTCCCTCAGCCTCTCCTCGTAAGACTTACTCTCCAGACACCTCACCAGCTTCATTGCCCTTCTCTGGACCCGCTCCAGCACCTCAAAGTCTTTTTTTGCAGTAAGGGGCCCAAAACCAGACACAGTACTTGAGGTACTGTACACCAGAATAATATTTAGTATAAAGAAAATCCTCCAAAGCTAACTAATGGCTAATACTAAAAATGCCCCATGAATTTTTGGTTTGTAATGCAAAGCATCTGTTAAGACTAAGGTTACAGAACCTCAGAGACATAAGAAAGATTACGCACAGAGAATATGATAACTGAATTGCAGAGGCAGCAGGGAAACTAAAATTCTGATCACTGCACACTGGATGGGAGTTTGGGCACCCACGAAACAACCAGTTCCAACCATTCCTACAGGCTTTGCTTTACCATACAATCAGCACATTCCCACCTACCTCTGCTTTGCTATCAATTCTCCTTATCAAGTTAAGAGAGCACACAACAAGTTTGGCTGCAAAGTGTAGAGAGGAGGTATGCCTGCACTTTACTTCACAAACAACAAAAATTCACTTATATGATTCCACATTATCTGAATGCCAAGTTAATACATCAGCCTAAACCCAAAGCTGTTAAATGCACTAAAAAAACAAAGCAGGTATCATCTGCTTCTCAGGTAGGCTGTCTGTACATCTCTACTCTAAAATGACAAAAGGATATATTTCCAACATGGACCTTTTGGAATGGGTCCAAAGATGATCTGGGGGCTGGAGCACCTCTCCTGTGAAGACAGGCTGAGAGAGTTGGGGTTGTTCAGCCTGGAGAAGAGAAGGCTCCGGAGAGACCATATAGCAGCTTCCAGTTCCTAAAGGGGGCCCACAGGAGAGATAGGGAGGGACTCTTGATCAGGAAGTGTAGCAATAGGATGAGGGGTAATGGTTTAAAAAAAAAAAAAAAAAAGGGAAGATTTAGATTAGAGATTAAAAAGAAATTCTTTCCTGTGAGGGTGGTGAGACACTGGCACGGATTGCCCAGAGAAGTAGTAGATGCCCCATCCCTGGAGGTGTTCAATACCAGGCTGGATGGGGCTTTGAGCAACCTGGTCTGGTGGGAGGTGTCCCTGTTCATGGTAGGGAGCGTGGAACTAGATGATCTTCAAGGTCCCTTCCAACTCAAAACATTCTATGATTTAGCACCACTATCAGTGTTCTACCACATGGGCATATACTGAAGATACAAAATGTAATGCAGTAGCTGAGCAGTCAAAAAGCCCATCAGAAGTTGTAGATAAAGAGAGCTCTGAAAGCCAACCGAAGTTCTCAGAATGGCAAAACAACCTTTGGCATTCCAAAAATCAGAAGGAAAATTAGCAGAGATCAAAGCAAGTCATGATGCATCCAGGCAGATCTTTTTTATGCCACTGAGAAAGCATTTCGTGCTGGATTAAGTTCTAATTTATTTCTAAATTAAGCCTAGCTGTGAGAGAGATGACGTGCTTTATGGAGAAGCTTCACTACTGATGATAGTCTGATAAAAGTGGCTGGACAATACCAAAGCTGGAAGACACCACAGCTGCAGTTCAGTTTTCAAGGCAGTCAGGATTCCTATTCTTTTTTTAACATTCTATACAATGTTATGAGTCTTTTAATTAATCAGCAAACTACTTAAGGCTGAAAGTCATTACAGAAACTGTGGTTTTCAGTTAATCTTGGTTAATACATACAACACACAGTAGAAAGATTAAAACAGGAGTGTTACAAATCCATTGCAGTTTCATTATCTTTCCTAATCATGATGACTGAGCTTGAACTTCAGGCACATTATAACCAAAAACCATTAATTTTCATCTGTTGGTAATGCATGGGTCACAAACATTCCTTTGTCACTCCTAAATATTTTTGTTAGTTTTCATGTCAGTTCAGAAACTGAATTCCCAATACCAGTGCAACACCTGGGTCAAATTTAACAATTCATCTCCCGGTCTGTGCCTTCCATGTAACATTGCTCTAGCAGAAAAGGACATCTGTCTGACAAACATATAGGCACATGCCAAATAAAAGTTGGTTTCTACCATTACAAGTTAACTGCTAAACAAGGACTGAGTGAGGATAACAAGTCAACTCAAATTACTGACATAGCTTGGGGTTTTAGGAACTCAAAAAACCAAACAGCTAGACAAGTGACTTCGAAATACTAAGACAGATTCACATAACACACATGCCCTCTAGAGATAAAACACCGCATGTCCGTATTCTAGACAAAAAAGGCTATCAGCAGATTAAAGGCACAAAAAGCAGCCTTAGAAGGCAATACATATTTTAACGTCACACTGAGAAATAAATTACTTGACAGAGCTCATGACAACACACTAACACTTCTTTAGGTTCAAGTAGATATTTCTTTGAAATACATTACTATCAGTTTTACCCAGTTTGTGTAAGAATACACACAGCTGTTCTCAGTTGTTCAAATTTAAGTATAGAAGGTGAATTTTTGAAGTCTGATGACACAGCTACATCTTTTTCCTGTTAAGTTTTTAGAACTTCTACATTGCAATAATACATAGAAAAAGAACACAGTTTATCTTTTTTTCCTCCTAATTTCACCATATTTCAGTAACAGAATATTTTGTTCAATTAAAAGGGCAGTTCTTAATTTCATTATATCCCAATCACAATATTAATTCAGAAGATTTAAGACTATCTTGTTATAGTTTTTCGTACACTGATATACAAAACAGACATGGATATAACATCATTTAATGATGGGTATGTTTGCATGTTAAAATCCTGAGGGAATAGGACTGAAGTGGATAATTCAAGTGAAGTGGATATTCAGATTTCCCTTGCACTATGTAAACTGTGTGTGTTAGACACTGCATAACCTCCCCTCTCCTTCCTTTTTTTTTTTAACATTACACTTGATATTTGAAAGTTAAATGCTAAGTCTGTATCCATGTTCTGTATTACTCTTCTGGCTTTTATGCTTTATTTAATTCTGTTCATTTTATTGGTGTTTTCCCATTTCATATACTTGGTACACTGTAAAACCTAGAAAAAAAGCTTTAAGTATTGCATAAACAAGATCTATCCACTCCGTTCCTTCACACTACAAGAATATAAATAAATTCTAGCATTTCAAAGTGGAATATTGTTTCTAAGCAGTAGTCACATAGAAAAATTCTAGAATTCCCATTCCACAGCAACATAATCTACTCTGCTGGGAGGCATTATGAACAAGTAAGTAAGATATGAGAAGTCAGAAAGAGCAATTCTAGATATTTATGGCAAAGGAAAATATGTTTTTCTTTTTAAAATGGAAAGACACTGCAGAAATTCACAATGAAAAACAATGACGTTAGGATGTTCTTTAAAATGATGTTGCCCACGTGTTTCACTATAAAGCTCAGACTGAAGACCCTGAATATGTAACTGTGGCAGCCAAAGTCAGTGGGAGTCCACGTGGCCATGGGACAGTTCTCAGTCAATCATATCTATGCCCACACACATTTTCATGCCACCATAAGCACCGAGTGTATGGTTAGCTAACCAAAAGGAGTTAGACTAAAAGCTAGTCACTATAAGCTCAGACACTGCTAATACCAGAGCAAAGGGTGGGAGAGGGAGATGCCGAGACCATCAAAATCAGAATTTCAAGCAACAAGCTACTGTGGAAACACTCATTCAATGTAACATTACGAGAATGAAATATATAACTTTCATTGCTGTCCGGAAATAATGTTGTGTAAGATATTTTACAGTCTTTAAGATTAACTACAGATACAGGAATATCACTATCTATAAAATGGAAGAAACTTGAATATAGAGACCAACCCAGAAAACACTATTACAAACACAGAAATTTTTCTTGCTGCACAGTACATCATGAATGTGTCATATTAATTACTTTAAAATACCAGGAAAACACAGCAACTTAGTTCTTACAGTACCTCTGATTTACTTGCATCTCAAGCTGTTGTATTTTTTCCAAAAGCCCTTTTTCAGCAGCTTCCCTCTGTAATTCAAACTCTTTACAAGCAGTTTGTACTGCATCCTCTTTTTCACAATTGAGCTTCTGAATGAGCAACTGCCTGTCTTGTTCTTGGTTAGATACTAACAGTTCTTTCTCTTCCTCAAGCTTATGGATAATAGCTTCGTATTTCTCCTGCTGCTCACAGAGAGATAATTTTTCTGTTTTTTCCTTTTCTAGGGCATTCGCTTCCAACTCTAACTTACTTTGTAGTTCCGTTATTTGCTCTGAAAGTCTTTTTTCTGCCTCAGAAGTTTTTTGATGAAGAAGCGTTACTTTACTTAGTTCAGTTCTAAGCAAATTTGACTCTTCTTCGTATCTGTCTATCAGCTCAGAAATACACTGATCTTTCTCAATTGTCATCAGAGTCCTTAGTTCCGATAAGCCCACTTGATATTCATCACTGTTAATTTGTATTTTACTGTTTAATTTATCTATCTCCTTTTTTAAGCTTTCAGTTTCCTTATCGATCTGAGATTTTAAGGTCTCTTGTTGCTGGTTTCTGCTTTCTTCCAAAAGCAGCTTCATTTCATCAGTCTCTGCCTCCTTCAGGGCAAGTTCAACTTCTAATTTGCACCTCAAATCAGACAGATCTGAAATCTTGAGTTGCAACTCTTCTACTTGCTGTTGTTTCTCTTGCACAATTACCGCATGAGATTCCTGCATTTGTTCAAGTCTCTGCTGGTTCTCTTTCTTTAATTTATCTAAACAGTCCTTGTGCTCAGCTAGCACCTTCTCAAATTCCTGTAAATGCCTGGCTTGTAGGTTGTTTTCCAGTTCTTTTAAATGGCTTTGCTCTAAACTCTCAAGTTCTGCCCTTAGGAGTTGTAGTTTTTCATTGTTTTCAACATGAAGCTTTTTCAAGTCTTCAAGTACTATCTCCCGTGACTGCCTCAGTTCCTTAATTTCACAATTTTGTGTCTCCATTTGGCATTCCAATTCAAGTAATTTCTGGTCTTTTTCATTCTGAAGGCAAACTACAGCTTCTTTCTCATTTTTCACCATTGCAAATTCATCATTCTTATTCTGAAGAACTTCCTCAAGGCCTAATAAGTCACCTTTCAATTTTTTAATCTTCTTCTCATTTTCTTCACCATCCTCCACTAATTTACTAATTTTTGTTTCATATTCACTTTTCAAAGACTGTAATTCTTTTTGATGCTTATCTTTTAGTGTTTGTTCAAGTGAAAGCTTTACCTTCTCAATGGTATTCACTATTTCTAATGAAGTGCATTTTAAAGAATTAGAAAAGTCACACTGTTCTCTTTGTACAAGTGTTCTAAAGTGGCAAAGATCTTCTTTTATACCTCTTAAATGTACCTTTGAGTCTTGGGCCATAACCCTACATTTCTCCATGCAAGCATTGAGCGATGCATTTTCTACAGAAACGTCCTTTACACGAGTACTTGTATCTTGCATACGTCTACTGTCTATTGCATTGATAACTGAAGAATAAAGAGATTCCACCATCATTTCTGGACTTTGTGGATCACTTATTACATTAGGAGATACTGGATTTTCTTCTATTACAAATTCATTTACTGCTGACATAAAGTCAGATTCTGGGCTTTCTGCTAATGAATCCAAGTCTAATGATCCTTGCTTGAGACCTTGCTCCAAGTTTGGATGGGCAATAGTTTCAAAATCAAAAGTATGAGCATCAATGCTGTCTGGAGACAACTCTTCTAATGGAGCTGGGGGACACACAGGAGGACAGAGGGGACCCTGAAGACTGAGTGATGGAGGAGTTCTTGAAGAGGTAGCAATTGCAGTGGCTGTTGTACTTTCCATCCTTGGTGTGGTAGCAGATTGTGGCGATGCTTGACTATTGGAGGCCTACAAGTTACAAAACATGAAACAAAGATTTAATGAAGTTAAGAGAAAGCTGTTAATAGGATTGATTAAAAATTACCAGGCAAAACAAAAACCTTAGCCTTGTTATCCATACCAATCCAAAATACACACAACTAAAATTTAAGTAATAATTGCAGAAGTTCAGAGAGATTTTCAGGAAGTTTCAGAAAAACACAATTTGTAAATATATAAGTATTAAATGTTCATCTATCCATAATTCCTGTATAGATCACATAGAATTGTATTTGAAAGGACTGAAACATAAGTTTGGATGCTATAAAAAAACTGAAGTAACGAGTCAGAAATAGGCTTTGTTTTTTAACAGCCTACCGATTTCAGTTTTCATAATAATTTTACTGTTGCTAATACTGCTAATAAAGATCAGTGTAAACCAGTCATTATTAATATATAAACTAAGAAGGCTTACAAAAAGCTTTACAACAAAACTGTTGTCTATTAATGTATCAAAATATGCATGAAATTTGTTCTGCTTGTGAATGTTCAAGTACAGTGTAATCAAGGGCACATTCTAATTAAAAGCAACATTCTGATTTTTTAGAATGCAAGACCTCACAGCCACAGTCGATTTTTTCCCCCCCTCCATCCTGCTCCTATCACTCCTAATTTTTGTCATTTTGCCTCTAGACCCTGGATGCCACCAAACCTAATTCCGTAGCAACAGATCCTTCAATATTCAGCTGAAAAGCTGATGGTTAGAATATTAACCCATAATCATCCATGAATAAGTTTTTAAAACAATACAAAGATTATGTAAAGCTTCTCCACCTTCACAGAACCGTTCTCAAGTAATTCTGATCAATTCCAGAGCTTTTGATTCTTAAAAGGCTAAACATTTCCCTTCAAATCAATTTTCCAATTAATTGTAACTAGATAACATGTTTAGATGTCATTATCATCAACTCTTCTTCATTAGTATATGAATTATAAAGCAAGATCTCCAGTTCTAGTGCATACTCTGTTGTAAATTCATGCAGTTTTGAAAACCAATCTTTGCTATTTCAGAGGCATTATACTTTTCCATACTGCCATGGAGTGTGTACTCTAAGTGAATTCAACTGAAGTTTGACTTATCATAGCTATAAAAGCTGTAACTGCAGGCCAAGTTACATGCACTTATTTCTACACACCTGAAATTCAGTGAAGCACCATTTTGAAATGCTTTAAAAAAAAAAAAAAAGACCTACCTCAGCAAGGCCTTAGGGACTGGGAAAACAACCTGTGTTATGATTTTCATGCTTTTTGTATTTAAGCTAAATTGTGTTTTAGTCAAAGTATGATGTATTTTATAAGATTAGTCTTCAGTTACAGATTTTCTTGTTTTTTCTATTTACTTAATATGTTTAACATAATAAATTTACTGCTTGTCAGCTTTGCTTGTGAGAATAAGTGAAACGTGATGTCTATGGTCCCTTCCAACTCTAAAAAAAATTCCCTGAAATTCCTCATCCTTTACTGTCTTCGAATCTACCAGAACTAGGAACAAACGGTCAACCTGTAGTATCTTATACTATTAACTACTAAATACAACAAGGAACAGAAAAGCCCTAATGCCAACAATATTATCATCTGCAGATTCTTAGAACAAAAAAATATAAACCTTGTTCCACACTTGCTGAAGTTCACATCCCAGTGTGATGAAGCCAAAAAGCAACGTACAGCCTCAGTATCTACCAAGGATGCATTCCTGAACCAGTTTATAATAAGATGGACAGTGAAGCAATTTTTCCTAAGAAAATTACAGTGAAATACAAACGGTTAAAATACATAAGGAGAGTATCTGTGATATGTAGGATAAGGAGGTAAAATCAGGATTGTCAGGATCACAAACTGGAAGAGACATTGAGTTTTTTTTGAATGGATCAGTGTTCTGAAAGATCTCAGATGCATTGTCTATAACATCGTAGCCTAACCATTACCTTGCTTTTCCACCCATCATCCTTGAAGGACTTGCTTGATCTTACTCATCTGAGGAATGTGACTCTCTTGAAAAGAAACTGTTCCTAAAGACTCATGGGAATATTTGTAGCAAAAGATTTCCATAAGATGTTCAGTCTCAAAGTGCTGGAGATCTTTCAGAATGGTGCTCTTCTCCAAAAAGCCCACACTGCCTCCAGCAGATAATCCTGATGATCCTGCTTAGGTCTTTTTTCCAAACCATCCAATGCTGTCTCCATGCATTTAAATCACATGTCTGGTGTTCTTAGGTACATTAGTTTTCACTGAAGAAGTGTTTGCTATCCATTGAACTCAGCTACCTGACCAGGGTTAGTTAGTATTGATGGGCAATAAATCAACTGAAAAAAACCCAAAACCAAATGGAAGTGACAGACATCAGACTGCTGATGTATAAACAGCTAATTTTTTTTGTTTTCTCAGTCTTTTACAAATGGCTGCTACCAAAGAAGGGAACCCGTTCTTCTCTGTACCATGTAAATGTGGTCTTCATGGATATGTAGTGAGACTAACTGAATTCTGAACTGAAAGTTGGGATGAATCTGTTTCCAGCTCTGATATTCATCTGTTTAGCAGAGCTACATTTACACATCACGTCTATTAGCCTTTGCATCTATATGAAAGCAAATCATACAACAGTTCTGAAATCCAATGATGAAAATACACTGCAAAAATCCTTATGTTCATTATGTACAAACTATTGTCTTTATTTATAAAAACAAACACAGGACACGAGACAAAAAAAACTTAAAGGGAAATGCTCCTTTTGTTAAAGGTGCTATTAGTTCATGTTTTCCCTTGGGTCTAATTTCAGCTTGTTTATCTGAGAAAACTCAGAAAAAGGAATGTTGAAGGATATCGTATATACCAATACTATCTTAGATTCAAAGTGTATGTTTTAAGTGACAAAGATTTAACACTGACAAACCAGAATTTAGCAGTAATAAAAGCTAGCATCATAGAAATCAGTAAGCACAGGCTAGAAGAAATACTTTGAATATTAGAAGTCCCTACAGAAAGCCACAGGCAAAGGAAAGATGGCATCTACCTTTGGCACCCCTGCAGGATCAGCCTAGAAGGTAAAGAGTAAGGGTACAGCATGAAGTAGTACACACAAAAGACCTGTCACTCTTTGGAACACTCTACTAAGCTTGATTTCCTCATGACCTGGGGCTGTAAAAAATTCCATGCCACTGCAGCAGCCACCGTGAGCTGGGTCTTTAGAGTGCCAGATTACTGCCTAGTGAAGAGTTAATCCTCACACTTTGAGTAGCTGAAGCCACATGGAACACTTTGTTTACTGTTCCTAGTTCCCCGAGAAGCCCCTGCTTGCCATCTAGTCTATTTACAATCTACAGGCAGAAATGCATGCATGTGTCACACACTATTTCCTGCGGCGACAAAGAAAAAGGAGTCTAGAGCAAACAAGAAAAAACAGAAAGAGACAGAGAAGGAGAGTCAATTTAAATTCTCTGGTGTTGCTGGATTCCATGCCTTGTTCTAGTTATGTTACTATGATAAGCACAGTCAGGGAATGGGGCAATTCTTGGGAGGATTACAGTGTTTCAATTTCAAACTCAACTAGAACAAAGGGCAGATTGATAATCTAATTTGAAAAGCCAGCTTCTCTTACAAGAGAGACTTTTAATACCCAAGGATTGCATATGTTAATCACCTACTAACCGTGCAGGAGACACCTTAATCATCTTACCTGACTCGTACAGGCACCATAACATTCTCCTGGACATCTTTAACCCAATCACTGATCTGCTTATCAGTCTGTATTACAGAAATGAGAGGGCACAGCAATATCTTTGGTGTGAGACCATTAAATTACAAAGGTTAAGCACAAAGCTTTAAAACATTTCAGATTTCAAAGCAGTAACAAACTAAAAATTCACAACAACGTTCTTTAACTACTCTGATGTAATACTAAAAAAAGTAACTGGATATCAGAGAAGAACATCATCATTAATGGTCTATGAACTTGAAAGCTGAAATAATAAGAGTTATGGGGACACTTAATAAATGCTTCTAATATACCCACTAAGGTACTGGATTCTCCTGACTTGCTCTTTGCTCACTTGTCTGTAGCCACAGCTTTTCTCTCCTGCCAAAAGCAATGATGAAACAGCAGCTGCTGTAGCTGATTCAGTGGTATGAACTTGCACCTGACCCAGACAGAGTTCAACTCCTGCACTCCCAACAAGCTAGAGAAACTGTCCCAGTCCAACTAAAGAACCAGGCTTCTGCTGCCACTTGTACAGAATGGAAGGCCGGTGCCAAATGTGTGGGCACAGGACCAACCCCATATCATTCTGTGATTCTGTGTCTCCTTGGGAGAGTACAAGAGCAACATTCCACTGTACGGGCAACACTCATCGCCAGCACGGTCACTGCCAACTCTGCACCAAGCTGGGAAATATCTCTCACAGTTCACCAACGGAACGTGTAGGTGCACAAACCTGTAGGCATCTTCAGGACTATCATTAAATGTTTATTCATCCTTCTAATTATATACTGTAATTTCCCAGAAATAGTAAGGTTAAGAAAGGACTGTTTTCAAATTATTTCAGTAATTCCAGACAAAAAAGAACACAGGAAAAAGTACTATAATTTAAAAAACACTTCTAGATCATCTGTGGAACACTGCAACACAGAGAAAGACCTAGTATCTTTCATCAAGCAATAATAAGAGCACTGTCATTCAGAAAGAAAAATATCTCTGACAGATCTATTTGCTTCAGTTCCAAAAAAAGAATCATTAAATCATTGAAATTACACACAGAGATGGGTGTTTTCAAGATGATATCATGAATGGCCCAGCTCTACTGTGCGATGCAATTTACTCTATGGAAAGAGACAATTATCTAAATCTAAGCACTTGATGTTTCTGAGTCAGCCAAGAATCCAAACTGGTCAAAGCACAGCACCAGAGAAGAGTGGAAAGAACAGACATCTTTTCTGTGCAGCCAAATACTGATAAAAATTTCTCAGATAAGCAAGCCTGAACCAAAAAAGGTAAGCCATCAAGACTTGAACAAGTAAGGCACTTTTGCTATTTTTCTGCTATTGTTATATATATTTAATTAAAACTTACTCCATTTTTCTGTCATTCTGCAAGAATTCACATTCTTCTGACGTTGCAAGCCTTAGTGAAAAATTAATTCATTAGAACACCTGTCACTACCCTGGTTTCTTAGGAGACAAATTTCAGGATGCTCCAAGTTGGTGGTGAACATCTATACTTCAGAGCATGGTCTGTTGGAAGAGCACGTTGAGAAAACTCCCTAGATTTCACAAAATTTACAGCACTCCAGGCTGTTTTGTTGGCTAGTACAGTTGTCAGGCCCTAATGCTCTTGTTCTTAATGGCCATTCATAAAAAAAACATATAAAGAGAGAAAGGAGCTCAGAAATGACATAAATGACACACTGTGGTGGGGTGCTCTCTCTTTTTCCCTCCATCCCCCACAGCTCCTGCTCAGGCCTTGATCATTCTGTACATTCTGTATTACAGAACAAAGAGCAGCCCAGATCTTCTATTTTCAGTATATGAAAGACTGCCAGCAAATCTATTGTCCACATCCTGGAGGAATAAGATGGAGGACTTCATGTCAGCTGGTTTAAAGTTTAAACTTAAAGTAGGAATTTGTCAATTCAAAATTGAACATGCATATAACCTTCTATTAGCCAAAGTACATACACACACACTTACAATGTAGATAATTACATGGAGTCTCACAGAAGTAACACCTTTTTTCTACAGGAAAACCGCTAAAGAAACCTATTATGAACCAGTCAAATTCACATAAGTTTTAAGCACTGCTAAATTCACCCAGAGTTTCACTGGGACAGGCTACAGTCAGAAGCTAGAAGGACCCCGTTTGGTGTATTAAGAAAGTTAGAGGCTGAATGCACAGAAACAATGAAAAGTTATTGGCAGAAACAGAGTTTCTAGGGGAAAGAATCTGCCTGACAGGCAGAGTGAAACTAGGAAGATTATTTTTTTGCTATCTGTTCCTTCTATACACGAAGAAAAAGACCGCACATATTTTTCCCTTCCCCAAAAGCACAGCTGCAACAAAGGAGTAGGTGACACATCAATATTCAGGCTAATGGGGACAACCAACCAAGGCCCCAAATTCTCCTTAACTGTTTGGGCTAAAAGGACCTAAGCAGCAATGCAAAAATCTCAATTTCATTTAACACAAACTAAACCAACAAAGGTAAAATGCACACATTCTGCACATAGAAGCTTGGGAAAATATCAGAAAAAGAGAAATATTAACAGAATAATTCTACTTCTACAATTTTTGTGGAATATAAGCATCTGTTAAATGTTACAAAGATATTCCATATCACTTGACTATACTCTTTACTTGTTGAATATCTCAAAATTTTCAGAATATCTAGTAGTACGCAATTAGAAAGGAAAATATTATTATGTAGTTATGAGACTAATTCATCTTCACATCTGAAACAAAAAAGCTTATTTCTGAAGTAGTTAATAAAACAGTATTATTAAAATACTCATTTGAATAGAATACTCTATTTTTCTTGGTAAAAAAAAACAAAAATACCTTTTGTTCATTCAGCAGGTCTGTAATGGTTTGTGACATTTCATCCAAACTCTGTGCTGCCTTTACCAGGTTATGTAGAGCACGTACATGCTGGTGAAGAGGTTCAAAGTCACAAAGTATGGGAACCCTGAAAAACAGTTTAGGATTAATTGTGTTTGGTTTTTTTTTCCCATATTGTTAATCTACTATTCAAATACATGAAATTGTTATGTGTATATTCCAAAAAGACTAAGCTTCCCTCTGTATAAGGTTTGTATTTTCTTCATTTCACCTATTTTACATAGAAAAATCCACTAAGAGCATCTGGTATTTGTGTTTTAAATTAGAAACTTGAGAGCTTTGAATGAGTAGATAATGATAAACACATTGATGAGGAAGTAATATGTCAGACTCTTTCCTTCTGAGAAAAACATTTACCAGTAGCACCTAGAGTTACAACAACACTAACAGGAAAGAATTGATAGTGATTAGATCTGTAATTGAAGCACTTAAGTTTGCAAATGACTCTATTCTCTTCTCCAGTTGGACTCTCTCCAATCCAGGTCTTCTTTTGAAGTAGCTATTAATCCCCTACTATTTATTTTAATGGTAGGTAACCTAAATTAAAGGGCTGATTAATGTGTCATGATCATAGTGCGAGTCTTGCAAGATAAGCTTTTCATTGCAAGTTTTCTAAACCTCTGGAAAAGCAAAATTTATTTCTTTTTCTGGAGAGTCTGGATATCTAAAATGTTTAATTTGTTCAGGAATAGCTCCACTGAAATCATGAAACAGGATTTCACATAGACTAACAATATAACAAAAGCAGATTACACTTCAATGTATTTTGCATTAGGTATATCTAGTGTCTTCTTATAGAATTAAGATTTCAGTAATTGTTCAAACATACGATTTCAGAAGACTGAAGCATTGTTAGTAAACAGAAGCATAATAATTAATGATATTTAATTATGCAGTTTAGGGGTTTGGTGCTGACAGAAGAGGACTTTGCATTGGGTCTCAGTTTGCCTATTGCTTGCTCTTTAGATGTTAAATGAAAACATGAAAGAAAATACTGCTCTAAAGTTTCTTCTGAAACTCAGTGTCTACCAAGATGTGTGACAGCTTTGCCCACTCGAGTTGCAAATCCACCACTAACTTTAATAGTTCCATCAAATGTAATCCTGAGCCCAGAAACCAGAAGGAACGTGACATAATCCCACCTCTATTGCCATCAAGTGGAAAGCTATGTCACTACAGTTTGGACCAAATAAAACAGTTTGGTTAGTGACTGGTTTTATGACAACAGTAAGGCAAGAATTTTGGCTGAACTCATTCCAAACTTATCAGGAAGGTCATAAAATTCTCACAAACCCAGAAATCAGGCAAACATCGAAGTATTATATACTTTGATATGATATACTAGAGTTTGCATATTTTTTCCTGCAGAATCCGCTGTCAAGCAGACTAAACTCACTATACTTATTTTTATTTTCAGCAGCAATGCCATAAGGATGGCCTAGAATTCTGAATCTAAAGAATGGCAGTAGAGAATAGAGGTGAAAATCGCAGTGAATTCAGCTCCTGCACTGTTGCACCAATAACAGGTATCAGGCTGATACTGTTGGTGAACCTGACAGACGACAGCAGAGCACCCTCATCATCCTTTGTGCGATTGTGGCCCTGGGGCTAAAAAAATTAAGGAATCTCAGCAAATCTCTAACTTCTAGGAGAAGGATGATGGATACATGCAGCACCTGATTGTGGTCATACTGACAGACAGATCTTTTCCTAGACAGAACCTTACATAGAACTTGCTACTGCCTCTTTCTTGTCCATTGTCTTGGTTAGCATTTCTCTGATTGCTACAGGTTTAAGAAACATGAGTTTGAAAGCTCACTCTAACAGTCAGCTTTTCCAAAAACACATGTCCCAGCTCTAGGTAAGAAACTCATCCTGTCAAGTTGCCTGTGAGACAAAACAGTAGCTTTCCTGTCTACATTTGCACATCTCCCTCACTGTTGGGAGACGAGACCCATGGAAATAAAGACTAGCTTACAATGACAGACTTTCACAAACAGCAGAAGTGCTTAGGGAATACACCTTTTAGTAAAATGAGTCTGTCAGAGAAAAAGCAGTAATTGAATATAGGAGATCTCTATGATCTCATGCTGGGCTAAAGAAATTTATTTTATCTCCTCCAGAATGCCACTTAACAAAGACCAAATAAAAAAAGAAATCTAATTTTGATCTGACAAAACAAAGTTAAGAATTTTTTTCAGTTTAAAACTAACAAATTTTTTTTTGCTTTTTAGCTCTGAGGCAGCTCAGAGGAACAACCCAACATCCTTTACAACTCAACAAAGAATGCACGTGTTCAAATCACCTGAGTTTGAATACATGAAGCATATAGGTAACACGTATTCTCCATTAAGTAGGTGAAGATGGTAACAGTTCAAAAAATAACTTGCCAATTCCTTATGAAAAATGAGTTTGGGGGAAAGCAGGGGGGTGGTTAGGCACAGGGTTGAAAGGGTGGGCACAAGGGGAAGCTATTTTCATAACACACAAAGTTAAAAAAAAGGTGCTTTACCTGAGTAACGGCTGTACTTCTGACGGACAAAAAGACTGCAAAAACTGCAAGTCACTTAACGAAATATCTGGAAGCTCACTGTCAAATCTCCGAGGTTTTCGTGTCTGTATTAAGAAATTAATTTACACATTGTCATTAAAGTAAATAGTATCAAGGATAACTAAAGAAGAATTAAAAAAAGAGCTTAATTAACATGGAAAAGTTGGTGTTAAACTGATCTCACTCAAAAGATTTCATATCCTTTTTTCAAGGAGACATGCCTGGCCCTACCTCCTAATAAAAATCATTTACAATCTATCCACAGTGCCTTGAGCAGCAGTAGAATGGAGTATTTCAGTTGGAAGGAACCTCAACGATCATCTAGCCCAACTTCATCCCTATTACCAAGCTTCATAAACATTAAGGAAGTGTTTAAGAAGTTAAGGGATAAGAGATGGCACTGAAGCTTTATCTATTGTGCTGCCAAGCATATAGTCAAGTATTAATTCAGTTCAGCATTCAGAACACTGAAATCAGTAATATTATTTTTCCAATTATCCTTTATAAAAGGTTAAACAAGGCAAAGTGAGATGACAACTTCAGAATCAAGAAGAGTTATTTTACTTGAATTAACCAAGCTGTATTAAATCACATTTAACAAGCAATGCTTGATTACAGCTATACTTTTTCACCCCTTCATGTTAACAGCCAAGAGAAGAAACTGCTTTTCCACTCATCCCTCATCCAGTGATTATAGAAAAAATACAAAAAACTTCTACCTCTTTTTACCATCAGATTAATTTTATGGCTCTATTATTCAGAAGAGAGGATTAGATGGATCAAATTATCCCCCCAGGCTTTTTTTTTTTCTGATCGTTAATAGCAATTTTTTGTTCAATACCACAGGCTGCTTGTTAAAAAGCAGTACTGAGTTGACATTTCCTCTCCCACTGCACTGCAAGTTATGAACCAATGTTAATAAAGGTCACTTGAAATAGCAAAGAACAGTAGCTCCCAGCTTTTTCATCTGTGTCAGAGCAACCTGACAGGCATATAGTGTGAATGAATTAAGCCTCGGATTTTAATTTATAAAAGTAAAGTTTTTATAAATGAACTAGAGCCCAAAAATATACTGAGTACATACACAAAAGGATGGAGGCCAGGAGTCAAGTCCTCTAAACAAACGATTCCTTAGAAAAGATTTCCCTAGGCAAAGAAAAAATGGTTATTTAAAAGAAAGAAATGCAACATATAAAAATGCCTCAAGAGAAAATAGTTAAGCTACTGCAGACTTAACAGCTGAATTAAATTTGAAACTATGCCATTTCTTGACAACCTAAAAATTTCAAGTGACAGAACCCGATGCAAAACCCACCATCCAAATAGAACTTCTCACTTCAAAGTTACATTTTGGTTAATGTTCAACCCTGCAAAAGTATCAACTCCTTTTTCAAATTTTCATTGTAATCTTGCTAATCTCCTTTCCAAAATATTATTAACCTTTTGCTCAATTTTCTTATTTTAGCAGTTCATTCAGAACATGTTGCAGACTTCACAGGAAAAGAAGATTTGTTTTAACAGCAACTTCTTTTTTAATTTTTTTTTTTTAACTTTTGGTCAAGTTCTTTAGACATGGGTCTTTGTTCTTGATTTTTCTGAAGTAGTACAGAGGAACTTGTAGCAGTCCCCAAATATTCAGTACTGATCTTAAAAGGGATATTGAAAAAAACAGTAAAGCTTGCAGACCATGTTTAAAGGGAAGCTGCATTCAAACATAATAAGCAGAAATCTTATCATTTACAAGCATTAATTACAACTTTCACAGTATTTTGAATAATCTATATGAAATGGTTTGTTAATTTGATTGCTAGAAAAATACTCTGTTCATAATATGACCACCTGACACACTGCATGTAAGTGAAAAAAATAGAATTACAGGTAAAGTACAACATAATTAAAGTATTTAAACTACAAAGACAAAAGTCACTTAACCCTACCTAATTCTGATCTCACAGGAGAGAAAGTACTTACTGAACAGTTTACCAAAAGATTCCCTTTTTGCCTTTTCAGCTTCATAGAGGTGTTTCCCATCCTTTATTAAAGCACCCGCCCACTGTCAATGGCAAAAGTATGAAGTTAGTTATTAATTTATACATTGACACAAGAGTTTGGTCTCAAAGTTTTACTTACTTACCTCCCTGTAGTGTTTTATGAACATTTTTCTCCTCACAACCTCAACAACAGCTAGACAGTACATCTGAGGAACGGTACTGAGAGCCTCTACAACCTTGACCCTTTCTAGGAGCTCTGTTACAAGACGAAGCAATGCCTGTAGTTTCTCTCCATCTTGGTCAGCATGAAGCATTACAAAACAACACCACCTACAAAAGTAGTTTATACTTTAGAAGGTAACAATATCTAAGTTTCACTAAGATTAGCAACGTGTCTGGATGAACTGAAAAATTACATCGTTCTACATGGAACAACAACAAGTTATCTGGAAGTACCAAACAATTCAGAATTCAGTAGCCACTTTGCAGTTCCCCATAATTTCTCACAGTAAGATAAACACATCACTGCTCAAAAATGAAAACTTACCATCATTTGAGTTGAGGTTTGGTTTTGTTTGTTTTTCTTTTTGACAAGTAATGCTCTTAGCATACATAACCTTAAGAGGAATGATAATATAACTTTTCAGAAGAATTAAAAAAGGCTGCTACATCCAGAGCTAAGAAGGGACTACTTTTTGTTTATAAATCTTAAAAACACTTACTGAGAAGCATTAGCAAGAAATATTAATGGCTGGAATATCCTCAAAGTAATATGATAAAAATATTGTTTGAGAAGTTCACCTACTCAAGCACTACAGATAACAGCCCCTGTAATATAAAAATTCTCACACCTTGTAACCAACTATCTTATTATACAATCAATGCATTCATTTCAAGCACAGCCACCCAACATAACTAAATAACAGGAAAACTACTGAAAAGGTGATCATCGAATGCGTTTGAGGGGAAAGATTACAGCAACTTTGCCACCACAGAAGGCAAAAGGTGGATATATATCTCACAAGTAACAAAAAATAATAATAATTGCTGTATTGACGGGAGTGAAATAAAAATGCAACAACAAATAAAAACAAGTCAACACCACGCAACTAGGAACATATAGTAACTGAGAAACTGCAAGACATGCACTGTTGACTTTCTCATAGTGATGAGTGGTAACAAATAAAAAGAGGCCATTATATGAAGCCAAAAAGCGGCCAATTCAAAACACAAATGTGGAAAAAACTATGTGTTGTGTGGAAAATGTGAAGTTGCAGAACGTGCAAAAAAGTAGGAGTCTGTGCATTCAAAAAGAAATTGGATAAATTCAAGGAAAAACCCTCCATCAGCAATTAAACCCAAAAGAGCCAGAAGAGCTGCTTCCAGATCAGGCAAGAATATTTTTCTCTAAGAATATTTAGATATAGTCAAGTTTCTTTCCTCATTAGATTCCTATTATAGTCATTTACTACTAACTGTTACTGAAGACAAACTAGAAGAACCTTTGGTTTGACCCAAAATACAGTGGGGTTTTTTTTGTATGTTTTGTGGTTGGGTTTTTCAGTTTTTGTGTAGGCACAGGTTGTTAATGTTTTTTTAATTTTAAACATCTATGCTTTATTCTTCTCTTAGCATTCACTCTCCACACCTCACTAGATTATTCCTCACAAAGGGATGCAAATATTTTTCTCTAATAACTCATGAATTAAGTATACACTACACACTTTACCATATAGAAAATGAAAGTGATATTTATGGCCATCTAGATTCTAGATACTATCCCTAAATACCTGCTACAGTGAAAAACAGTGCAAACAGTCATCTTTCTATTACACTAAGAGCAGATGCATAGGCAACAGAGACAGATAAATTCACATATCTATTTACCTATCAATAATTTACTTTACAAATAATATATTTGTCCTTAGTGCACTGCTGATTCTTCCTGCACCTTGCATCTCCTTCATCTATACAAACTGCAATTTCTTCAAGAAGGAAAAAACATACTTCTTGATGGATATCCAGCATGCAAGTCTAACATGGTCAGGACATTGCCTGATTATTTGCTGCTAGCATAAACAATTTTTTCTTCCAAAAATTATTAAACTGTACACTCTTCCTATATATCTGACACGAAAAATTATCTTAATAATTAAAAGTGCAGTTGTGTGAAAAACCTGTATTTCCCACTGAGCAATATAGACTACTTACTGCCTTCCATGTTATACAGTAATGATGCTTACATGAAAAATTGCCATTTTTATTGACTGTGACTGGATATAATTATTTTTCATGAACTACAAATACAATGGCATGCTTTTCTCACTATTTTGTTTCACAATTACA
>JAOQGH010000012.1:113057626-113132087 GCA_025769975.1 Gallinago jamesoni
CACTCTTTCAGTAAAGTAATTCTTCCTAATATCTAATCTAAACCTCCCCTGCCACAGCTTCATACCATTTCCTCTGGAAATATTAGGTGTTAGCAGAATATGAATAAATTTATCCCAATGGTTCTGGTATGCCATCTATTATATGATAATCCAGTGGAAAGGATCCTATCTGGTTGGGTCACATTAACTGTCACAACAAGGGCTTCTTTCATCAACATGCAGGGTTAATGGCACTCATCACAGAGCACACAAATTAACTGTCAGAAAAGAACCCACTTATATAAATCAATATTAGCATAAATAAAAGTACTGTTTTCCCCTCAATCTATTATTTAACTGTATAAAAGCTTTCATACACTTTTTCATTCTGGAAACACCCTTCCCGGGTATAGAGAGAGGAGCCTGAAGAGGGAAAGCATTACAGATACCAGACACCTAGCAGCATTCTGCGCGATACTGATAGTCTTGGCAGAACTGGTGTATCGGAGGTATCGAGCCCACATTCGGATGCTTTACGCTTTCATAAAAATCCTACCTGAATTCAAATTCAGGTTCACTTCAAATTGAGTCCAAATAAGAAATGCAATCACAAACCATTTTTATGGCTCCTATTTCTAAGAAGGAAAGAGCATGTGGGGAAGGGGGAGAATTTGGGGAAAAGCCATAAAAAAATTAACATAGCAAGCTAGAATAAAATGGCACTAAAGGTCCATCCTCAAGTAAATATTAAAAGAACAATCCCATTTAACATCCATTCTTAACACTCAGGAGCTTTTAAATTACTTCCCACACCTCCCACCACACACCACACTCAGCTTCTGCTTTGGTCTCCATTCAGGAAGTTATACAAGAAACAATGAATTAGAAAAAGTTGAGTCACTTCAAAAGTACTGTCATCTGGAAAATAAACAGCAACAGCAATTTAAAAAAATAAAAAAAAATAATCAGTAACTTACCCTGCTCATAGAGTCAAAACATTTTCTGACCAGCGATTCGACATCATTAGGTCTATCTTGAACATTTATCCAGTCTAACAAAGACACGTTGAAGGAAGGCTGATCATCATCTTTCAATTCTACTGATGTTTCATTGTCCTGGACAGTAGCCATTTGACCAGATTCCTTATCACTTTTTACACTTTCAGGATCTGTGCCTTCCAAAGCTGAATGTTCAACTGACTTGCAAAACGAGGCTAACATTGATTTACTGTTCACTTTAGATATATCAGAAGAAATCATTTTCCCATCCTCAGTTTCTTCACTTTCCGCCCCTCCATGCTCAGTTGAAGAATCCAATCTTCCTATACACTCTCTGTAACTATGTCTCGTTAGGCACTCCAGCAGTGGTATCTTGGCCATGATAGAAACAGCAGAACCTAAGCTTTATTTAAAAAGGGTGAAAAGGAAAAGACATCAGTATCTAGAAGCCAACATGACATAAAAACTTAGATACAAACCACCTGTAATAAGAAGTACTATTTATTTCAGAATTGAAGTAGACATCAAAATTAACTTGGTAACTACCCGTTCAAAATACTGTGTTCAGTATCAACATGATGGGAAGACAGCTAAAGAAGTTACAATTTTTGCTCTCTTTCACTGCTAAATATGAACTCTTCCAAACTTCCAAGTAAGTTTATGCTTATAATGCAATGAAAAAAAAAAAAAAAAGACAGTTTGATAAACTATCTATATTTTTTGCTAAAATCATTGGAAGAGACCTTAAAGATCATCTAGTTCCAATCCCCCTGCAATGGGCAGGGACACCTCCCACCAGAGCAGGTTGCTCAAAGCCCCATCCAGCCCTTGCCAGGGATGGGGCATCCACGAATTCCCTGGCCAACCTGTTCCAGTGCTTCACCACCCTCAGTGTCTCACCAGCCTCACTGTAAAGAATTTCTTTCTGGTGTCTAATCTAAATCTCCCCTCTTCCAATTTAAAACAGTTGCCCATTGCCCTTTCACTGCATTTCCTGACAAAGAGTCCCTCCCCATCTCCTGTAGGCTCCCTTCAGGAAGGCTGTTATAAGGTCTCTCTGGAGCCTTCTCTTCTCCAGGCTGAACAACCCCAGCTGTCTCAGCCTATCTTCAAAAAGCTATAAAGTTTAACTTTAAATTAAAACATATTTATGCTTTATTTCTTTAATATATTCTATTAGGCCAAGCACTTGTTCAATTACCACAATACTATAATGTTCGGAAAAACATCAAAGATTTTCCTTGCAGTGGTAGCCAGAGTTTACACAATACAAGTATACACACCCACACAAGGTATACATATGCACCCAAGACTGTATGCAGTATGACTTCATACTTCCAACATAGATCATAATTCTTAGTATCTGCTCAAGTGTATTAACAAGCAATTAATTCAAAAGTGTAAATATGCATTTTAAAACAATGATTAAAATCTGAATTTATTATCTAGCTATTTCTAGTGCACATTTGGAAGGACTTCTGCTGTTCATTAAGAAATGTATCTTCCACATGATTCAATACAGGTTTCTGCGTGCTGATGAACACAAGGAAAAAGCATCAAGAAAATGACTAGCATAGGACAGAAAGAATATTCTCCATGACACATAATTAACAAATACATGCTTGATTGATTAGAACTGGCACCAGACATACAATAATCAAAAAATAAAGTTAAAAATATAGTAACTCAGAGACTGAGGCTTAAGTTTAATGGCAAACGTACTGTGTAAGTTTCAACTTGATATCATCTATGGACTGCAAATAGCTTGAATATACATTTTCAAACTTGAAAAGTAGCTTTTGGTAAGAGTATGTACAATCTTCCAAGTTGGCCATTATGGCAGCCCAGCCTTGATGCTGAAGATGTTCATCATGTACAAGACCTTCACAAAATGAGCAAAGTTTCTTGGCAACCTCATACATTTCCTGCAAAAAAAAAAAAAGTAAATCACTTCAGGTTATTAATGTTTTATACAGTTACCACTGTAAAGTGAGCCATTTAGAAAATATTAACATAAAAAGTGTTAAATTTAGATAGAGTTGTACACCTTAAAACTTCAACCAAAAATAACAAAACTTCCTCTATTTGTAAATAAGAATTGAATTAAGTGACGAAAAACGTGTAGACAATTTACTGAGAAATATCTTCAAAACAGGCAGGTGAAAGTTGCAGTTCCAAAAAAGCTTATAAAATTAATTAAATGCTGCTAGTCTAAAATATTCAGTGCACGCATGCATGAATAATAATGCCTGTACAAATCTGATAGAAGGAGCTGGCAAACAAGGTCCATTAAGGAGAAAATTATGATGAGCCAAGCAGAAGCTCAGAACAAGACAATGAATTGCAGGATCAGTCAGCAGAAGCATGGGTGCATCAGATACAAGAAGAGATGTACAACTGAAACAGAGCAGAATGTTAAATGAAGTCTTCCATGGATCAATAAACAGGATGTAACACAATGAGAAGCAGCGCAGTGTCCACAAAACTCTAAAACACACCCTGAAACTTTGTATATGCAAATCCACATGGAAGATTTTCTGTTGAAGAACTAAATGATAGAGGCATTTTACTGCCATAAGAAGATGAGACCTACATATGGCAATGTACTTTATCTTACTAAAAGTGCACTAACAGCAATGTTTATTATATTAATTATTAATATATTATATTAAACTCCGAAGTTTTAACTCCTAGAATAAGAGTAACTATTTTAAATTTACAATTTTAAGTTTACCAGTTTAAAAGACTGTCCACCTCAAAGTGCCTACTACTCAAACACCAAAATGAGAAAGTAAAACAAAAGTCATATAATAAGCCTTTTGGCTCAATACCACTCAGTAACAGACTACATGGAAAATACTCTCCTAAGCATACTTATATGTTGGGTTTTAATATATACCAACCCTTCAATAAAGAAAGTCTTACTACATTTTGCAGGAGGTTAAGCATACTGTTAAACTAGAAATGAACACAACTCTGCTCTAGTACATGTAAGAACACACGCATGGAGAAATAATTCATACAAATCAAGTGAGAAAGCAGTGTTAAGAATGCAGCACATCAGTACATTTCAGAATGCATTTGCTGCTGAATACATGTTCAGCAGCACATATGCATACACCAAAACCAGTTGAGCTCAACACTTTTTTTCCTGAAATAAACCACAAAACTGCAGAGCATTTTATCAAAACATTTCAGAATATTGATGAAAACTGGAAGTTATGGACATCCCCCCCCTCCCCTTTTTTAACAGTCCAAGCCTTGTCTCAAGCAGCATGACAAAATTCCACTGTACTTCAAATCACTAGTATCTAAGCTATCAGCAGAGGAAAAAATAATATATAAACATACACACAACTCGAAGGAAATAAAAAGCTATTACTACCACTTTGTAGTAAAGATGCCATTTGTCATCCTGTTTTCCAAACTTTGGTCACTTTCTGTGCACATAAGAATAAAGATTTCCTGTTTGAAAAGAACAGTTATTTTATTTGCTGCTTGAGCTCTCACTTCTCAAGTCAAAATCAACTGGTAACACAACTGGGACAGCATCCAGATAGTGCCAAAATCTGCAGGTCATTTTCTTGAGACTATCTCCAGCTCATCTGTATGATGCAAATTCACATAAGCTAACTAATGCAATACTGACAACTTAAACATTTCTTTATTATTTTCTTAAATTCACTTTGTATACAAATTACTCAAAGGCAAATTCCACAGTATATAAAAAAGCAGTTACCACTTCCTCAATTACCATATTAACAGCCAAAAGAACAGGCTGTTTCACCCTAAGTTATATTATAAAATAATCCAGAAATATGAAGCTGAAAAGGTAACTGAACATCTCCCCTGTGTTCTAACAGATGTCCTGGGAATGTACAGAGGCATTTCACCTTCAGCTCACAAACACTTTTTGCTTCATAAAGCCACTTCCTCCAAACTATGGGCAACAATTCCAGAAGTGAGAGCATATGCAGAACCACACATTAGTTTGAAGATTACAACAATATAAGCCATAGACAAAACCAAAACAGATCATAAAGTCTTTATAACCAATTCATTCAAGTGAGTACCACAGTTTACTGGGAAAAGTAACGACTGGACTTCTCCCACCTTCAAACAAAAATGTTTCTTTAAAAATCCTGGGTAGAGGCTTTTGCCAGTTCAATTTTCCTTTGGACAAACTCACCGTGGCACAACTCAAATGTGTAATAAAGAAATGTATACACTAGGCTTGATATGCCTGAGACATACTCTTAAAAAAGCAAACACTGGCCTCTAGTTAGCTAAATCTATTTATTGTGTTCACAAAGGAAGTCAAGTTACAAGTTAGTGTTGTCCTATGAAGCTTTATTACATGTCATTCTTGATGCTTAAATTGATATGTTATCAATTTAAGATCTTAATTTTAACAAGGTTCTTTTGTCAGCAAAACACTTTCAAACACGTAACAGAAGTTAGAAGTTACCAAATTTTAGCAGGGGGGAAAAAAAAAAAAGAAAAAAATCAGTACAATTGTGGTAGTTTGTTACACTACTGATGACCAGCATTGACACTTTGTGTCTAAGAGTCTAACCTGTAGCAATTTACCCAAATTTAACCAAACCAGAAGCCTGTGTCCCAGCAGTCTGACTCCTAGAAAAGTGAGAGTAAACATCAGCACTTCCAAGTCACAAATTAATATTTATTTTTTTAGAAACCACGTAACAGAAGGGCCATCTCATCAGTGTCAGGATCTGTCATATAACAGAGATATGCCAGAGGTACTGTTACATAAAAATATCCCAATGCCATTTAAGTATTCAACCAGGTATTCATTGTCAGATGAGCTATAGCTCCTTACTGCACACGCAGGAGATGTGGACATTAAAACAAAAAATCCCACTATGAAAGGAATCAAGTACAATCCAGAGAGACAAAAGATTTTTTTTCTGAGCTATTTAAAGCTCATTGAGTTCAAAATTCATTAGTCTGAAAACAAAGCTAAGTTTCTTTCAAATAACATGTTTTTCAAGTTACAGGCAAGCTAATACACTCCAAATCAAATTGTAGGGCTAAACAGAGACATGACTGTTTCAGGGCACATATGCAAGTTATTCCAACAGCATTCCATATTATCATCCTCTCAAAGTTATTTTTCCATGTGTATCCCAAGTACTGAAGAAATCCTCTCTGGGTGGTGAGGAATGAGCAGTAGAATTCTGCCTGCACGGATGAACCCGAACGCAATTAGAGCCTGCAGGAACCCATTACTGCTTTTGATGCTGGGTCCTTGAACATAAGCTCGTTATATTCAAATAGTAAGGAATATTACTCTGAATTCAGGGGGTTCAAGTAGATGGTTCTAACAAAGTTCAAACCACACAGAGGAACTATTTGTCCACCTATCAGGACTGTTTCAGTCTTAGACTGTACTAAGCAGATACCAATGCAGGGAACAAGAACACTACATTAAACCATTGGTTTATTTGTTTTAATGCTGCAGGGAGGGGTCAAGAAGAAAACACTGTTTCAGTCAATCCTACAACACTGCTTTCAAAACCTGTTTGCAGCAAGAAAACCAAGTGGTGAAACTTTTTGCTTCCTTTGGAGTATCTATGTAGCTTTTAAGTAATGAAAAAATTAAAAACTACACAGATAAACCTTGCTAATCATTCCACCTTTACTGGAATACATCTTCAAGTGATTTGCCTTGTTCTTCCCACCATTTCCATATACAACATTTCTGGGGAGACCTCCTCAGGTTGTTTTAGAAGGATTAAGGCCAACCTATTTCACATAACCGGTATGTCTGTATGCAGAAAAGAATTAAGCAGCTCTCTGCTAAATAAATAAAGTCTAAAAACTGAATTATGTCAGGGTTATAAATAAAGGCCTGCAGTCCAACATATGTTTTAACACTTCTCAGTAAAGTTGCCAGCGCCAGCACAGAAAACGAAGCCTGCCTAACAACAGGCTTGCTTTTGTCATTGATTTCTCACAGATCCCCTCAAGGGTAATTGGCAGACACTCAACAGTTCACAGAGCATAAAAATTAACTTCAGATGCCTTGTAGAGCTATGCCCATCTTACTCAGTTTTACCAGCCTACCTAGAACAGACAGCTTCACCATACCACCAGAACACAGACCTCAAGCAGCACTGCTACCAGTACAAGACTGGACAAACCCAAGCTCATCTCACTTCACTGTTACACAGTAAAGTAAATAAAAACATCTTCACTTCCTAATTTGTCAAGAAATTCACAGGCCTACCAGAAAGATTTTTAACTTTGGTTGGGTGCTTTAACAGAATGTTTAACTTGAATTATTTCCTTCAATCATCTTAATTTAAATTTAGGTGATTCTTCTGATTATAACTACTTCCATTTAGTAAGTTTCAACCAAAAACAGTAGAAGCAACATAGTATGTTTTATCCAAAACAGAAATTAACTGGTAAAATATTTCCTACCAATTTTAAGACTTGGTCTACTTTCATAATTCTGCTCATCTGAATAAAAAAAATCCAGGGAAGGCCTGTTTGTCTTAAGTGGTCTTTGGACTTACCTCTAAAGAACAAAAGTTCTCAGGAAATGCAGGGTTCTTTCCATTCTCTACAACCCTGTGGTAAAAGGAAACAAGTCAAAGTCCTCTATTGCCATGTGTCTGAAATCCTGTAAAAAGGACTCCTTCTAGGTTTCAGTCATCCTAAAAAATAAAACCAACCTCAGGCCAACAAAAAAGATCCTTGAAAGTGAAATTACACTTGTCCATACACTATAACAGCAGATAAAAACTTATACAGAAGGTAACCATTATCTTGCCTACCTAAATTAGTAACCAAGACCATTATCTCTAATTCAGACACCTCCGACCAAATCATCAGTAAAGCTACTGGATTAACCACTTCAAAGTTTCGTTTTTTTAAAACCTGTAGTTGAAATAAGGGAGCACTATAACGGAGACTGATATTTCACAGCAATTTCTCCCCTTTCAATAGATAGCTGATTATTCCATTCTCCTTTAATATTGATCTCTTTTGGTGACGGAGTCGTTTGGACATTTTGCCCACAGTTCATGTCTTATTACACATTCAGAAAGTATTTCACCAGCATAATACAAAATAAGCTATTCTACAAGTCATAGCTTAATGACTTTTTCTTCAGTACTGTTTTCATTAGCTCTTCGGTCTGACATTAAAAGCAGTCTTGAAGAAGTCAAGAGACAAAAAAAATACTGAGAAGCTGACAAACCACCACAGCCAGTGAATCAAACCATGGTACAATGTAAACAGTAATTTCAACTAGCTTGACTTCAAACCACCCAGTCTTTTTCTTCTGGTGATTCTTCTAAAAGCTTGATCTAACACTACTGGTTACAAAAGCCAAACAAAACAAATACTATATCTTTTAGCGTACCTTAAACTAAAACCTACTCCATTTTAACCCCACCCAGCTCAATTACTTCAAAAGATTATGAGATTGATCGCTAGTCTGGACTTCTGTGGAGGAGCTAGAAGTGTGTCTGCCGATTAGTCTAGTAATTTAGCCAAAAAGAATGAATAGCATTAATTTAGCTACACAATCGTTCAAACATTACAACACCTTAAAGAACACTAAAATTTTGAAGTAAATCTTTTCCAGAGGGTCTCAAACCACCTTTCTAGAAGAAGCGAAAGAGCAATTCTCTAAATACTAGAGACACAGCTTTCAGGAAGCATGACTGTACTTCTTGGCTTTAGTATTGTGAAGCATTTGGAACTAAACCAAGAATGATCTAGGTACTATGACTGCAGCCATGGTTTTAGGCAACCAAATGAAATTACCACAGCTTCTCATCCTCATTTCTCAAAGACAAACTGACCAGAACTGACAGTTTGATGATGACAGCAATAGTATCACGTTAAATGTGGAACACATTCACTAACAAAAAGTCCAAGTTTCCAATATTCTTCTTCTGTAAATAACACGGGAACTTCAGTTAGATCCAAAAAAATATAGAAAAATATTTTTTCCCTAAAGGCTAAGCTACCAGAAATTATATAAGCAGTAATGTTAAAAGACCACAAGATTAGACAAGATTCACACAACATAATCTATTGCACAATCCGCTGTGTAGAGAACAGCTTGTCTTCTCCTAAGCTGGTGCGTACATAATTTTGTGTGAATACACTGTGCACCTCATTGTCCATTTAGTGCAGCTCAAGGACAAAACTGCTGAACAGGACGAGTGGTAGGCAACCAGATTAGTTGTAAAATTGTAAACTATAACCCTTTAAGCACAGATATCTCAAAGGTAAGTTTTTAGTCAAAGGGAAAGCAGGATAATGAGACATAAAATGAAAAAAAAAAGAAAGTTGCTTTAACTGAGATTTAAAAAAAACCAAAAAGGACTTGGTAAAAAAAGTTTACAAAACATTTTGCCACATATGGCAAAACTTATAGTAAGAATTTAATTGGCAAAGGAACAAGTAAGGTAGCAGACATAGCTTCTTCTACCAAATCTTTACACTGAATTCTACATAACAAGATCTCAGGTAATCAACAGGAACTTAATAAAACCTGTATAGACATAAAAATCAAACAAGAAAGAAGAAATTGAAGTACCTTGATAATCACAGTACCACAGGAAACCAAACAGGAGGTATTAAATTTCCCCCCAGGAATGATTTTTTTTTTTTTTTGTATTAAAGTCTAAAAAACGCTACATATATGTTAATGAAATTAATTTCAATTGGGGAAAGAAATAAATGGCTACTTTTACATATACCTATACATATACGGACAAAAGTCTATAAGAATGCCAGAGCCTCCACTGTGAACTAAAAAGATGAGTTTTGTTTATGCCTGAATTTTAACTAAGGATATCTAAAAAATATGGGGAAAAATGCAGAAAGCAAAAGCAGAATTTCAATCAATAATGGTCACTTTTAGACAGGCAAAAAATGATGGAGAGGAAATAAAAGCATGGATTAACAAAAACACTTGTTAAAGAGAATCTAGAACTACTTGTTACTATAAAAAAAAAAAAACAAGTTAAAGGCCATATACCACTGTATACAAAATATGGATCAGAAAAAGTTAATTGGACATCTGTCCACCTTTCTTCACAGTACAAACAAGTTTCAAAATAAGGTAAAAAAAAACACCTTTCATACAGTTCTACAGCATAGCTGCCAAGTAGCATACAGTTCAAGTCACAGGTACTGAAAAACTTTATTAAACAGTTTTCAAGCAGGCTTAAAATGAGGGAGAAACAAGACAGAAATAAAAGTCTTCACACCCTGAAAATACCAATAACCGCACACATGATGAGTTTGCCCATTACTAAAGTAGACATAGGGCATGAGGTATAAGAAATAATCAGAAATAATCGTGCTCTTGCACAATAAGTTAGTAACTATCATCTAAGCAATTTTTACTATTTAATGTGCTGTTTACTATTTCTATTGTAAGGCAGATTTTTCATGCCACTTTTGCACAAAATCTCTTGTACAGTACTCTGAGTAGCTTTGGATGAATCAGTCTCACAACAACAGAGGTTCAGAGCCTTTCTAGCTCCCCCCAGATCTTAATCAATTTTGAGAAGGATTAATGTCCCATGTTCCCTCTTCCTCCCAGCCAAGAGGCTTATGGACAACCTTGAAGAAGATTAATGTTCTAACCACATTGCCTGTCCTCCCTCCCTCAAGCAGGCATCATGAAAAACTGCTTTAGTACAATGCTGTTAATACTCCTTTATAAAGTTCTTGCACCTTGGTACATCTAAAGTTATGACACCCTATTTACTAACCTTCCACCATATATGATGGTTTTGTCATTCCCCTGACCTCCCCAAAAAGTACCCAATGCACTTTCACAGGCTAAAACAGAGCCTATGGCTTTGAAAGTTTAAGATCTTAGATAAAATTAACCATGGGTAATAAAGGTGTGTCGATTTAAGAATATGACTACCCATTTAATCTTTGAAATTTTTAAGTTTTTCACAGAGTCTACTATCATTGTAGTCTTTTTACAAGCAGGGAAGGTCTGGAAGAAGTGGAAAACAGAATAATATTTTTCAAAATAAATCTGCAGGCTAAAAATAAAACCTGAATTCTATTTAGATCCGTGTTTATAGACCTTTTACATGCTAAATTCCCCCCCCCCCCCATAATATTAAGAGGTGCCATCAAGTATGGAAAGATTTAAACTCTTAAGTCTCTAGCTAGATATTATAGCTCCAGTTGGCCAATAAAATCTGGACTACACGCAGAGACTTTCAAGAGTATTTCTGAAATATGGGCTTCCCTTACAGAAGGCTTGCCACCAGAAAACAGAAACACTGCAATAAGCTTGCTTGCTCTGCATATTAATACATTCTTCAGAATCGAGGGGCAAGAGAAGGTAGCACTAACAATTCTTTTCAAGTCTAAGTAGCAGGTTTTTTTTATAAAATTCCTGGAAAATAAAAATCTTAGTCCAGAGGAATTAAATCAGTTTCATCAGTGTATACTAACTTCATCAGAACAAAACCAAAATTAAGACTCTTCAAGACCACAAAATCAGGAATGGGACAAAGACAGATAAAACATCAACAATAAGAAATTTAAGAGGGGTACCACCACCTTTCACTTCCATTACCCTAAATAAAGCATAAAAAAGGAAGACCAGAGTAATTACTACAGCCCCCCCCTTTCATATCAATATTAAGTATTTGACAAGTATTGGTCTGGCTGATTTTTATAAGATCCTCTTAACACCTCACAAAAAAAAATGGTTTTAAAGCACTTTCCGTTTCAGCTGCTAAAACAAGAATCCTCACACTCTTCAAGGAGCACAAATGAAAACCTCCCACTCTAAGCTGAATTCACATTGATATCCACACTTCTCTGTATGACAGTCATATGATTCAGATCCCTAATAACTCAAGGTCTTATTTACTAAGTCAGCAGTAACTGTCAACAGGTGGCGGAGAGAGGAAGAGAGTCTACTGAACTCAATCCTTGTCTTAAGTCAGACAGTACATCAAGATCAGATTATCCACTTTAACTTTCCCCCTCCTGACAGATCAGGAGGCCAAGGGGGAAAACCAAAAAACCTTGGACTATATGCAAGACTTAGCACTTCTCTGCATTCAGCTGTACAGTATTAAAACACAGCCACTTCAAGTGCTAAATATTCTTTTGGACTACATTAAAGTTGTCATTGAGACTAAGAAACTTTATTACCAAGACAACATGCTAAAAACATTACTATTCATTTTGTTCTAAATGCTAAATATAACTGTTCCCCCACTCCCCACCGTTCAAAGTTAAAATAGTCTTTAGAAACATGAAAAATATTTAATGCATTTAAATTTAAAATTTGAAAAGGAAAACGAAGGCAGTATTTCCTAACATGAAGAAAAGCAAACATTGCAGCTACAGAAGACACTGCGTCACTCTCTGGAACACGGCAGCCGTTTGTGCTGCATGCACACCTGATACCTTACTGACTGTGTTGCAGGGAACTAGTTCCCCCAAAATAATACATAAGTAATCAAATTGGGATTCTAACAAGTCTGCTTTCTATGCAAGTAAAAGCCAGCACTCAATAATAAAAGAACTGAATTTTAGGAAAAGGAAGCTTAGATTCATGAATGTCTCACCAGTCGTTTAGACATAGAAGATGAAACAGGAGCTTGGCACGATGCCTTTGAAAATTATACTGCTAATTTTCCACTTGGTTTAGCAATATTTCAAAAGTAACAAACTTTTCTGTTCTCTGGTTGAAGCAGAGTGAAGACACAGAAAATAAGGCAGAGCATTAAAGCATAGGTCCAAAACAACCAGACTGCTTTTATTTTGCAATGCTGTAAATATATGCATCCATAAAGCTGTATCATAATATGCTTTTGAAAGAAGCTTTGAACATGCTGAAGAAGCAAGCACGTTTCAATACCTACCTTGAAACTTCAAGACAAGGCTCTGAAGGACACATCATCACTAATAAACCATTCCCACTGTCCTTTGAACTATTTCATAATTTATATCAAACTTCACCTCTAACATACAAAAAGGTTACTTTCCTTTGATACGCAAGTACAGTATAAATGTACCTACCACAGCAAGTTGTGTCCGTGATGCTACTGTATGAAACACTGCAGGCATCATGAGAGATTCTTCTACTTTCAATTCCATCTCATTCTCTGCTGAGAAAGTGGTTTTGGGGATAGCTGGTGGACGTTCACACAAGATCATTTCTTTGTTGAATAAAAAAATTGGGTTGGTATCCTACACTCAAAAAGAAAATGAAACCAAATACTGAGTAATGGCAACATACTGTTCAGTCACCAGTGGTTTCATCATCTGGGTGACATGTCTTAAGAACATGTTAAAATTTACATGTGTAAGTTGAATACATAAATATCTGTTTCTCAAGTATAAGTTGAATACTTGAGTATCTGTTTCTCAAGCAAAGAAATCCAGCAAACAGTACACTACAGAAAAATACTTAAAAATCCCTTAGTATAACATCTTTTTCTTCCTCTACAAATGACAGTTAAGACAAAGAATGCAGTATGCACTTACTGTTCCAGCACTGTAACTACACACTCTTCTGTCTGGCGCCATACACTCTCCTCCATTGACAACCAGTACTTGGTGCTGAATGGCAATCTTATACTTCGTTTGAATTGCATGTTTCAGATCAGCCACACTGAAAAAAAGACAGGAAGAGAAGATGACACTATCACCATATTTGTGTCTCTAATTTTACATATTCCTATAACAACAGGTGACTTGTCTATGTCAAAGCAGGTTTTTTTTAAAGAGCTATTACTTTTTATTCTGCACAATGACATATTTCTAACTTTAAGGGCTGTAATGTGTTACATTCCGGATATCTGGCTAATAAGCCATCAGCTAAAAGACAACAGCCTCTACATTACTGGGAAACCATCAGCAATCTCTTTACAAGATGACCCAATAGCATGCTGAAGTTCTGGATTAAGTCACATCAAGCTAGGACAGTAACTGTAAAAGTTACATTACTTTCTTTGAATATATACCTTAAGAACAAACACCTGACTTACTGAAAGCCTAGAAGACACTTCATTATGTATAATGTAAGAACTATTTCACCTAATCAATTCTGACTGATTTACTGTACATGAAGTGCAATACAGCACTTAACAGGAAACTAAACAATCCACATAGGCACAACAAATCCATATAAACATTGCAGACACTTTTAACATGGAAACAGTAGACCAATGAACCATCCCTGTTTTCATTCACCATCCTCATACCTTACACTCTGGATGACGATGTCTTCACTTTACGGCTTATCTTAGGCAGTTTTAGAATTTGTCTTGAAGGCATAGACAAACACCAAACTAAAGAAGAATTTACTAATATGATAAAGTATCATAGATCCAAACTAACACACTGGGGTAGTACCTGTGCAAAGGTATTAAAAAGATTCAGAGCTATCAAGTGAATAACCAATGTAAGCATCAATAGTTTTGATAGAACCAGCAGGAAGCATAACAATGTTACTGGCTATATGGTACTTGAAAAATAAAGATCAGTTATCTAAAACAACCATGATTCAATATGACATCATGAATTCAGTACAAACATCTCATTAGCACAAGCTTGTACTTGCTAGCTGCATTACAGTAAGCATATCACCTCCACAGTCTTTGGGAAGATAGCTTGGCCTGTTTAAAGTACAAGGAGATAGGCAAAGAACACAAGAGACTTAGTCTGTCTAGAAAGAGCAAGTCTGTATTACTTCTTATTCTCCATAGAATAGAAGACAACTGAAGAGTCTTGGATTTTGTGTGGTTCAGCTGTTGGGAAGATTCTCTTCCTCAAAGAACTATCCAGCTGAGCAAAAATTCAGCCCCTACTAGACTAATAGGTGCTGCACCTCACTCACCATGATTTAGGAACAGAACGTCCCAATGCACCAGGCAGCATACAGCGGTGCTGACACACCTGCTAATGACCCAGTATGGCTGAGATGAAACACTATTTCATACTCAATAATACACTGTCAGGGGGCTTTGCAGAAGAGCTTACAAAACCAGTGTAGACAGTCTTAAAGCCCTTTCAAAATCCAAACTCACTTGTTGAGTCATGAAAATTATAAACGGGAATTCAGACGAAAGGAAACAATCGATTTGAGCACAAAATCCATGGTAGCAGTCTTTCAGGCACAATTACTTGCAATTCATTCATCACTGATAAAATATGAAGACAGCAGCTAAGCTTGGCTCTTACTAGCCCCACGGTGTATGGTCTATCATCTTATTATACATGATTTACTTACTAGATCAGAGAACAATGGAAAAGAATACAATACACCCAGTATGTCTACACCTCTCTAAGAGCATCTTTACATTTGCAAGATGCTTTTAATGTGCAGTGAAAAAAGTACAAATATTAAAGTTGTTGGGACTTCAGTGTGATTCTGTAACACTGCCCATGTTTCAGGCAGCTGGGCATTCAGAAGTTCAGGTTTTACATATAAAATACTGTAAAGCATTTCAGAGCCTTAGACCATAGGACAGAACCAACTTTACCCATCCTGGACATAAGACAAAAACCTATATGCCAGTTCTTTAGCATCCAATCCAAAAATATTGCAGAGCACACTTTTTTTTTTCAGATTGAGTATACAATGACAGGAGAAAGAGCAATCTGCAGAATTTCTTCTATGATGCCAGTCAGTAAAAAATAAGACTTTTACAGAGGAATCCTAAATAAAAACACCATCCAATAAAGGTGATCAGAAATCATTCTGACAGTTTTTCCACAAAGCACCAAACAACACCAGACTCCACCAAGAGCACCTCAACCTCTGTCACTGCCCCGGACAGTAAATAACCTCTCCACAGTTTCATGAGACCTCAAACAAACACACAACGACGTTCAAGGTATTAAAAAACTCCAAAAGTTCACTCAAATACATGAAAACCTAGAAGTTGGACATACAAAAAAACAACTGAGTGTTATCTCTCCAGAACTCAGTACAGAAGTACCGTATACACTTCTTTTTTCTCTTAATTTAAAATACAACCAACATGCAATTAATTTCCTTTCTTACTTTTGTACAGCAAGTTCTGTGTCAAAGGTAAGGGTAGTTCCAGTGTTGACCAGAAATACATATAGCTTCATGATGATTTCTTTAGGTCTCTGAAGTTTGTAACTTCCACTGCTAAAATCATTTAGAAACTGAAAAGAAAAAAAAAAATCAACTGTTAGTTTCACATACTAGTTATGAAAGATATGTATGTGCTTTTGAAAAAATACTTTCAGATATATAGTTGGTGAATACATTAGCTCTCATATTCCACAGTTCCTTATCCATTACTAAACATACAGATGCTCCTCTGACCTGAAACATGGGCAAGCGAGGCCTCTACATAGGCACATGCTTAGGAACACACAGGAAAATATACATTGAGGAGAATTAAAAAGAAAAGCAAGACAGCTTTCAGTTGCAGCGGCCACCATCTCAGATCATTACCTGGCTTCTCAGTTATGAAGTGCATTTTTAAAGTTCCAGATACAGTTATTTCCAGACACCTTTTCTAGATTTTACAAACATGCATGATCTATGCTATTAATTCCTCAACTTACAGCTACAAAGTCTATCTGCTTACTACTACCCCTATCCATAGTTTTTTCACTCAGACATATGGAAGCATTAGCAACAAATACAAATAAATAGCTAAGATGATTTAGATTTTCTTGTTTTATCTCTCCATAATTAATCTAATAGTTTTAAAAAATATTGTCCTCCATTTTCAGCAGTAGTAAATCTGTAGCTAGTTTCTTTGTAACTAATAGCAAATACAGAGTAGTCAAGAAAGTACAGTCCAACACACTGGATGCATTTTCAGCCCTGTGCCCTACAAGCATCTGGATGAATGACTACAAGCACATGTTTTTCCAGCATACATAAAAGATGAAAAACATTGAAATGCTTTGTAAAACGTTGAGATTTAATCTGAGATTTTAACCACTGAAATACTCTACGCTTCTGAGTCTATTTCTCTTCTTCTCCATAGAAGCTCAGAAGTTTATGAGTACTTTCCTCCACACTGACAAAGCTGCTGCAGAAGTGTATGTTAATGACCTGAAATTTTTTGATGTGGAAGGAGTTATGAAAAATTAAGCTGTAAAAGTTTTAGCCACTCAACAATATCCTCCTTTCATTATAGAAATTAATTTTTGTATTAAATTACTTCACAGGAAACACAGAAAGCCCCTCTTTCCCTGAAAAATGGAGAGGATACACATAAGGCCTATGCAGTTAATTGTATTATTCTACAATAAGTCTGCATTTGCATTTATCTCTTTATCTACACAGAGGAAAAACTGACAAACCATAGAGAAAAATAACAAAATTATTTGTTTAATTAACATTAACAAATTAGTGTTAATTAAAATGGGGAGGGGAAGAGGTTTTACCAGAACCAGAATAATAATTCCAGAAAGTCAAAAGATCTTTCAAGAGCGTGGCTTTCCACATGTTTTTCAAACATTAGTTATAGTACATAAGCCATTTAAAACATGCATTTTCACAACAAGGCTTCAGAAACATAACCATAGTAAATACAGAAGTCCCAGTTAAATAATTTGAATTTATTTTTGCTGTACTTATACTTGAACTCCACTGTACTCAGTGGTACCAATTCCAATTTATGCTGGAAAAAGAATATACTCTATAAACAAAGTAACTGGACAAAAACTTCTAAACACGAAGAACAAGCTAGTAATAATTTATTACTAAATTCTTTTACCTAGGTTTTAGAACTAATCACTCTCATGCACACAGACTTCTTTTCACAAAGGATATATCTGTGACTGTGGTCCAGGTACAATTAAAAAAAAACATTAAATAATACAATGCTTAAGGCAAGCATCATGGAGCACCCAACAAAAAAAAACTTTTTTCCCTCCTTAGCACAGAAAAAGCTTATACAGTATCTAGTTTTCACATAAACATTATCTTCCAAGCTGAAGTGATATTAAAGAGGGAACCTATCCAGATCTCATGTAGAATTGTAATATTTCAAACATTTCCCTCTCCACACTTCAACACTAAAGCTAACTACACAGAAAGAAAAAACATTATCAAGATAAAAAAATACTATGACAGCATCCGCTACACATGCATCAGTAGTCTCAAACTTTTTAACTTCAAGCAAAGAAAGAATTACCTTCAGGCACTATACGAAGCTATTACCTTCTTCAAATTCAAAAGAAGAATAAATATGCACATTCGCTTTACTTGATTTTTGGCAACAGAGTACCATGGCTGTTCAAAGCCAGAGAAGATCTGCAAAGAAAATGCACAGCATGCAATTACAGGTATTATTAAATGAAAGAATTTTATGGCCATCATTACATCTAACCAAGAAATCAGTGTATGTCAATGCCAGAAAGAATAATTATGTGTTCAAAACCCGCCTGGACACATTCCTGTGCAACCTGCTCTAGGTGGACCTGCTTTGGCAGGGAGGTTGGACTAGATATCTCCAGAGGTCCCTTCCAATCCCATATCATGCTGTGATTCTGTGGTATTATTATTTTTTTTAAATTAGAAATGCTATTCAGTTACAAGTTTGCTCAAAACTGCTACATAACTCAATATTTTTGCCTATAAATTTGGTTTAAAATAACCGTAAATTATATTTTTCAGTATTTGTAAGGAGGTAAATTTAGTTCACTAACAAGAACCTCTTGTACTTCCACTAACTGAAAGTATTTTTCAAAACTGGCACAGAATTCTGATACAAGAGAAATACAGAAAGTCATAACAAAATACAATTTATCTAAGAAAATCCAGTGTAAAAAGGCATACACGCTACTGCTGTTGAATGGACAGCCTTATCCTGTAGCAGGAACAAGCATCACCTTCCCTACCTGAAACAAGGAAATTTTGCTTGTTAATCCATTCACCTTCTTCCAAAACATTTATGAAGATTTTTGGGGTTTGGTTTTCTTTGGTTGTTTTTCTGAAGATGTTACCATTCCCAGCTGCTCATCACTGGCATCCTTGCCAGGGGCTTCCCCTCCCCAAATTGCTGTTTAAACTACAACAATCAAAATGAGCCAGATCAGCACAGGTGGTCTTTTTAGGCTACCCTAGTTTATTTTCACTGCTGTCAGTGAAGTAACAGCAGCGAAGGAGAGGGAGTCCTTGGCAAGGAAGCTGGTGATGAGCAGTTGGGCTCAGGGCAGCCAGGCAAGTGCACAATCAAACTCCAAATGACAAACAAACATTATTTCTATCACACTAATGCCCTAGCAAGATGATCAGGCATTATAAAGGGTGATAATCCATTACTAAAAATAGGTTTGCTGAAGCCTGAAAACATTAGAATGTGTAAATCGTTTTATACAACTCACACTACTAACAGTAAATTAAAAACACTTCATCCTAAATTTGAAAATCTTAGGATAAAGGAAAAAGTTACACAACTAGTACATGTATTTTATTGGCATGGAACAGATAGCACTTTGTTAGGCTCCTATTTCAGCTATTATCTTCCTCCCTTCTGTCCTCTCCCTCTTTCCTCCTATGCAAAATGCACACATACCGCCTTGTCAGAAGCACAGGTGCAATAAACACAGCTTTTTTTCCCTTTTAAGCAATACCATTGGAAAACCAGTAATTTAACTGTCCTCTTCCAGTTTAGGTATCAGCGGTCAGTAGTTGTACTTGAGCAAAATAAATTTATGAATACTGCTTTAGATCAAAGTAACGCATATGAACAACAAGAAACTGCTGAAACGCTTCTGCCACAAAGTAAGATCACATCACTATAATCTCTATTCTTCTAATTAATTCCTTTGCAACCATAAAGTGTTGTTTCTTCCACTCAGCGTTTCAACAAACAATTCTGTGGGAACAGAACTACACTCACACAGGCAGGACAAATTTGTATTAGATTACTCTTTAAAGAAAAAAAAAAACAGTAGAATTTACCCAAGGTTGCCACAAATTTCAGCAAGTACTTTTAAGAACAGAGGAACTGTGTGAAGCGAGGTTTCAAAGAAAACATGCCTTTAAGGCCAAGCTCTCCTGCAGTTTCATTGTTGCCCAATAAAAGGCAGGAGCTGTGCTGAGTGCCTCTCTCCAGCTGCCTGGTTTTCACAGCACTAGAAGAAACTGAATTTTGAAAGCTCTCCGTAGTCTTGGATTTGTGTCTCCAAACAATATCTGGCTAAGTCTGGCCAACAAATTCCAAGATTAAAGGGGGAGATGCCTGAAAACTGATCACAGTTGCCCAGGTCTCTTTCCTTTCAAAAGTCAGGATATAGCAGACTTCCAAGCAAGGTCAGCTACATATCAAAAATTAGCCTTTAAGTTTGTTCCAAATACTCAGTAATATCATGATTCAGCAGTAACACAAGCTTTTAACATAAGCTTGGAGTGAAAGTCAGGCACTGACAAGCTTCAACAGAACATATCCATAGACACATACATTTTTTTATTATTATTCTGTTTGTATTACCTCAATATGCCATTAAGAGCATTTAAGGCTTTTTTAGAATTACACTGTTACACAGTGTTACATGTTTCAAGCTTTTTAGTGTTACGTTGCTGAAATTATACTAGTTAACTTTAACAGCGATTGAACAATTACAGAATTTTACAATTACTAAAGACAGAGAAAATTACTAACCCGCACAGATTATTTATTTGAACTGTGTGACCTGGGGCATTAGATCTATGTTATCATGTAAACTAGATCCTTCAAATTATGGGATGGAAGTTTCTATGATCAACAGCCACGAGTTATCAGTAAACATCATTAAAAAAATTGCTGAAAATTTGAGAGATTTCTGTAGCAGCTGACAGAGAAGACAGAAGATCATAGATATGAATATAAAAAAGGACGACAAAAAAGAATAGCACAAAGTAGAAAAAGCTTCCAGAATTAAAACAGAAGACGCATATTTTGTTGCACTAGCTAACAAAATACCAAAACCAGCTACGAATACCTTACACTGCTTGAAATGTCACTGCTCTACAATGTTTACATTACAATGCAATTACCACATCTGCTTCAATTCATGAAAATACTGTAACCTTTTCGTATCCAATATAAACTCTTCAACAATCAAGTACTTCTGAAGTCTCTGTTGATCAATACTTTCAATGCATGTTGTTTAAAAGTTCTGAAATGTGTCTTATTTAGTTCAGAACATGCTCATGGTTACATCTGCAGAATGGAACGAGTGTCTCATTTACAGACCTTTCCTTTTTGCAATTACAGTACAGGTGTCATGGGTTTCACAACATTCCACAAATAATCCTATGGCTACATTAATCAACCATTTCTGGTTGCCCTGCCCCATTATCCAATTTCTGAGTACAATTCTTTCCAACTTCACAAACTCAAGCACTGAAACATGGCTTTCAGGACAGGACAAAGAAATCAACATTCATGCTGATAGGGTTTAAATGGGGATTATTAGCTACACTTTAGGGTCATTAATAAGTTTCCTGTACCATATTCCAATATCTAAGTCCATGCACGTGTTTTTGACATCTCAGTTCCCATGCCTCTTTTACAACCTAGATTATAAACTAAACTTAAGCAAAGTTATCAATACATTTTTGACATCCTGATCTCAAAATTGGAAAGTCATGGATTTGAATGATGGCCCAGTCAGTCGATAAGGAACTGGCTGGATGGCTGCAATCAAACAGTTGCAGTCAACAGCTCAAAAACCAAGTGGAAGTCAGAGATGACTGGTGTTCCTCAGGGGTTGGTACCGGGACCAGTACTGTTTAACATCTTTGTTGGAGACATGAAGAGTGGGATAGAATGCACCTTCAGCAAGTTTGCCAGTGATGCCAAGCTGTGCGGCGCAGTCGAGATGCTGGAGGGAATGGATACCATCCAGAAGGACCTCAACAGGCTTGAGAGGTCATCAACCAAGCCAAGTGCAGGGTCCTGCACCCGAGACCTGGCAATCCCAGGCACAAATACAAGTTAGGTAGAGAATGGCTAGAGAACAGCCCTGAGCAAAAGGGCTTGGGGTGCTCGTAGATGAGAAGCTCAACATTAGCCAGCAATGTGCACTGGCAGCCCAGAAAGCCAACTGTATCCTGGGCTGCATCAAAAGAAGCACGGCCAGCAGGACAACGGAGGGGATTCTACCGCTGTATTCTGGTCTTATGAGACCCCACCTGCAGTACTGTGTCCAGGTCTGAAATCCTCAACACAGGAAGGACATGGACCTGTTGGAATGGGTCCAGCAGAGGGCCACAAAGATGATCACAGGGCTGGATCACCTCTCCTATGAAGACAGGCTGAGAGAGCATGGGTTGTTCAGCCCGGAGAATAGAAGGCTCCGGGGAGACCATATAACAGCCTTCCAGTACCTGAAGGGGGCCTACAGGAGAGGTGGGGAGGGATTCTTTGTCAGGAAGTGTAGTGACAGGACAAGGAGTAATGGCTTTACATTGGAAGAGGGGAGATTTAGAATAGATATATTAGGAAGAAATTCTTTGCTGTTTGGGTGGTGAGAAACTGGAACAGGTTGCCCAGGGAAATCATGGATGCCCCATCCCTGGAGGTGTTCAAGGCCAGGCTGGATGGGGCTTTGAGCAACCTGGTCTAGTGGGAGGTGTCCCTGCCCACGGGAGGGGGGTTGGAACTTGATGATCTTTAAGGTCCCTTCCAACTCTAACCATTCTTTGATTCTATGACTTTTGCATTTTTCTTTAACTCCGTGGAATTTAAACTGAAACATGCTAAAGTCATGGCTTTCCTTCAAACCCAGTGGTTTAAAATTCTCTCTTCTTTAACAGCAACACACCAGCAGTATAAGGTACCTTGCTTTTTGTGCCTGGGGAAGTACTGCTTCATCTGTACAGTAAGTGTCACACTTATCCATGCTTTATCTCCCAGGTCACAGAGGACCAAGAGGCCAAACTCGTTCCCCCTCTACATATATCTCCAGGTTTGAAGGGGCTCAACTGAAAGCAGACAGAACTTAACTACCTGAGGAGGGCAAGACTCTCACTGTTTACTCAGAAGCCTGCAATTCCACATTGATAATTATTAGATATTCACATAGCTCTGTACGATCATTATCTGTATGCTGCAAATAAAGGATGTTTCTCTTCTCTTACTGCAGACCAGCTGAGGCTATACTGCAGGTAACAGATAGTGCCTCCAGTATGAGTCATAAATGTTCCCCAATTCCAAGGGTCAGGCGTCTCACAGGAGATCATGGTACAACTTCTGCCTGTCAAAAGGTCAATTCATCTGAGGCAAAGGCTGACAAGTCTGTCACACACTTAAAAGACTCAAGTGCTACTCATCATTCACTGAACAACTTACCTAGAGAACATCTCCCCTCAAGGAGAATATACCATCTCCCCTGGAGATGGAGAGCCAACTTTGAGGCTCATTAACATCTTATTAAGCAGTGCTTCCTTTCCTTACACTAAATCTAAAGGTTGTCTTTGAGATACTGCAATTCCTTTGATATCACCTTTCTCTCCATTCCTTTTAGAGCAGGATTTCCTGTTTCACTTCAACTACAGTTACTCTATAATAGACAAAGGTACAAGACTAGCACAGATTGCTCCCTCCAATTCTTTTTGTTTTCTTTTACAAACCTGTCTTCCACAGCTTTTTTTTTTAGGTGCCATTTTCAAAAAAATGCTCTCTTGCTCCAACTTGTACACCTCACAAGCAGATTTTATAGCACATAAATCCTAGTATCAAAGGAAAAGGAACAGAGAGACAGAAGCTGAATTCAAGGAAACAAACACCTGCCTTCATGTTAGTTGTAAGATCATCTCTAAAAGCAGATTTCAAGGAGCTTTCTTCAATACTGCAACCAATGCCTCTGACCAGAGATATCTTTATTTTGCAGAAGACTACTACCACCACCAGAATAACATACAGAATAACTTCATTATAGGGGCGTAAATTCTTTACTAATGCTTTTAGCAATGGAAATTACTCAGTTTCTAAAACACAATGCCAACACATACCCTTGTCTGGAGTATTGAAAGAAAACATGTTTTAAAAAACAGGTAAGAAAACTTAAAGTAAAACTTTTTTTAAAAAAATAAAATCCTAAGCTGTGATGAATAAGTAGTAGGGTTCCTCCTGACCCAGTTGCAGAGAATAATTTCAACCCCCGCTCCTCCAAAATAATTTTAACCAGAAGACCACATCTGATCACTGAGATACATGTTACTCCAGGTGAAGATCCTATCTCCCATTACCACTTTGTATCAAAGGCCGTAAACCTCATGTTCAAACACACTGTAGTCTTAAAGAAAGGCTGTCAGTCCCTGACATCTGTAAGGTGCCATCTGGAGCTCTATTTATACTCTGTTGAGATGTGCATCAGGCACAGAGGCGGTTACTTAATTACAGAATCTCCAACAGTCACTGTGTTGTTAGCGGCTGCTGGGCAGTAAAGAAAGTCTTTTCAGCTCAATACAGGAATGAAGCTGCAATTCTGCAGGGCAACCAGGAAACATGCCTAAGCTCCTACTTCCCAATTCAGAAAAAAGGAATTTCAGAACTCAGTAATTCAGGACTGAGTAATTCACAGGATTTTTTTTTTTCCCCTCCTCTTTAAGATGAGTCATTTTACACAATACCAACTTAAAAGTTATATCTGACCACCATAGAGTTGCTCCTGCAACTGTGAATTACATGGAAGCTCCTCATTCAGCAAAGCAGGTGCAGCAATACCTTCACAGATCCTCAACAACATACAGTGGAACAGCAGGAGATCAAAAGTAACTGCATCTGGGCAGGTAAGAAAACATTGTGCATGAAAGAGTAGCTTTGAAATTGGTACAGCCCGAAACAATGCAGCTTCTTACAAGTTCAGACACAACTTATATCATGAATTATAGGAAAGCAATAGTTTCAAACATGTTTATGAAGCAACACTGTGCCTCCGACGTTATTAGGTATTGTGTCATGATTCCATATGTACGTAATCACAAGGCTTCAGATCTGAGGGTTAACATCTACTTACACTGCTCTTTTCACTGACTTGAGGAGCTGCCAAAACACAAACCATATAATGGATCAGACAAAAGTTTTTCTCCCCCAACAGTTAAAAAAAAAACAACAAACCAACCCACATCTCTTACCTGACATACAGAGGAATTTCTGTGCCTCAATTACCAGGTACAAGACAGAAAACAAACCAAGATTTTCTAACATTCTTATTGTTAGGAAACAGCCCACAGCCTCTAAAAGTATCCTTTTTTTTTTGGCTTTTAATTGATGGAAACAGTCTTTTCACAGCTGTCTGCAACTTGTTCTTTGACAAAGTTAACTGAGGGTTTTGTCTGCCTTTTTTTTTTTTAAATGTCTAATTTTGCCAATTCAAAAGTATTTGTAGACTACAAGCCTCCCTCCAGTTACAGAGATTAATACATTCACCTCAGAGAGAATGGTGATCTTGGCTACATGGAGCTTCGGGTGGTTTCATTCAAGTTACTGATCAACTCCATACTGGTGGGAAGGTTCTCCCTGTAGACATACTCTTTAAAAATAATTAGCATGTAAAATCTTACAGTGTTTGCAAACAATTCTGCAAGAAGCAGCCAACAAAACTCTTTTATTTCTTACATCAAACTCAGACAAGTCGGCACCAGAGCTTATTTCACTAACTTATTTCACTCTCTCTCTGGTTAACCAAGACCACAGTCACATAAACGCTGGTCATAATAAGAGCACCAGACTTATGATTCCCTTTCCTCAGCCAGTTCTTCTTCTGCTCCTCTCTCTGCACCAGTTTTCAGCAGTCCAACATACCATACTTCTATGGAGTAAACTGGATTACTTTGCTGTAACTACTTCCCCAGGTTACCACTAGCTTGATTTAGTTCAATGATCCAGTTCACCACACAGCCCCACTCCAACTATGGCTGGACTCCAACTAAGGCTGGAAAGAGACTGATGAATACAGGGGGTACCGAACACAGCACCATCATACAAGAAGACCAAGTGAAAACTTCCAGAAGGCAACATTCACATTCCTAACTTGCCACATCATCATCTAAGTAACTTGTTATAAATTATAACCTGTTAAAAAAAAGCCACTATCCTCTTAAAGACCAGGCTAAGATAACTCAAAAATGGGCAATTACTACGGATGTAATTGAGGACAGTTTCTCAAAATGCCAACTGTAAGGCCACTTCTGCACTCACCTCTCCAGAAACACCATTGTCATGCCACAAGGTAACTCAGCAAGACCCACGTTAAAGGATGAAGGCACAGAAATTAAGACTGATTAAATAGCATTTATTTCACAGGAATTAAAACACTACAGATAGGAAAGAAAGGAAAAGATGGACAGTAATGAAATGTAAGACAAGATCCTTGTGATTTAGTCTGATTTTCTACGTAAAAGGTACAGGTTATTCCTTAATTAATTTATATTCATGAGCAATCGTATTTTAGAATAACATTAAAGTTTTCCAGTAATAAAGAAATCAACCACCATCTTGGTAAACTGTTTAAATGATTAGCAACTTCTAAACTTGTTCCAATTTTTTTCATATTCATATGGATGGTTATAGGTTTAGCATTTGAACTTTCATGATTCAAAGACAGAATTTCTCTAATTTCTCTTTTCTTTATAATTCACATGTCACTTACAAGCCTCCTCTTATTTATTAATATATTTTTTCAGTGGTATCTGGAAAAGACAAGTAAAGGACCATCAATGACATGGAGAGTCAACATAACCTCTACCCTCCCTATGAATACATATTCAAAAAACGTGTCTAGATTTTTGGCAGATCAGCTTACTACTCTATTCACGTGTTACATAGTTATAAATAACCTTCAGATCTCCACTGGCATCAATCTGAAAGATCACAGCAATGTATTGAGAAATGAGAAGTGTGGAATGAGTTTGAAGAACATTAAATTTTACCTTAACTCGAGAAGGTCCGTAGTAATTTTCAACGGCCCTTCTTTCCTTTCTGGGATAAATCTTTGGGACTTTAAGACAGCTAACAAAGTGCACTAATAAATCCCTTTATGGAATATTACCAAATTAATTAGTACACAACCTCACAAAAAACAATAACAAAAAAAACACCCAGAAAAAACAACCCACAACTGTTGAGATACTATAACTATATTCCTACCTTATTGAACCCTGATTGTACTGTTTGCAGCCATAACATGCATGTGAAATTGCTGTTATATTAAATCTGCTTTTTGAAATGTATAGATATTTTATCTCCAAGTCTTTCACATAATGTAAGAAAAAGAAAGTTTACACATTACACCCCCTCTTTTCGATCAGACAGAACTGAGAATTTTGAGTCATATTTTATTTTTTTGTTTAAAGAATTTACTGGATTTGAATCAAACCTCTTTCAATTAGCAGACGACACAAGTCTTTGTGAAGAATATTTTTAATTACAATAGATAAATAAGTCACCTTAAGTTTACTAGCAGAATACTTACAATATAGCATAAGCATAATATATTAGAAGAGAGCTGCTAGTCCAGTTACACAATATATTCTTATATAAGAATCTCCACTTCATCTGAATTTAATAAAAATACACACTCTGGAGGACAGAAGGAAAACTGTATAAATAAAAGCACCATTTTGTCAGTATGAACTGTCTACCCCAGGCAAATTACACTACATAAGGGTCAAATATCCACACTTCTGACATACCAGCAGAGCTACCTGGTATCAGCAAACCCAAAATAACATTTGAGATAAACCACTGACATTTAGAGTCCCTGTAATATCAGGAAAACACCACCACTCAAATGATAAAGAGAAAAAAAAAATGCTGCAGCCATATCTACAATATACATAGCAGACAAAAGAACATACTTTACAGAATGTAGCATGATCATATTCAGTCCTACAAAAAAAAAAAAGTGGTCAATAAGTGAATTACAAAGAGAAATGGAACACTAAACCGAAATAAAATTTGGAAATTTAGGAGCAGCTACATCAAATGCTTGCAGAAATCAGATCTCAGCAAACTGCCAGTCTTAATAGAATTTATATTTTAGCTTTGCTAAGAGTTTTCTGATTTTTGAATCAATGATAAAAGCAAAACTTTCCCTTTAAATAGTTTTTCCAATGCTGCTTTCTACCTCTAAAATACACATTGCTTTCAACCTGTTCAAATGGAAAACAGCTTCCTGGCCCTTCAAACACATCTTCAAGAATCATAATAAAGATCGATGTAGCATGTTGCTTTCATACAGACACTAGTTTAACCTAATCCCTCCAAATAAAATGAACAGGCAATTGAAATACTAAACACACAACTTCCCCATCACCAAAACTTTCCTACTCTCCTGAAAGGGCAAAAATACCTTTTCAAAAATAAGTCCTAGGAGGTAAGAAAATATAAGCTATTTCATAACAAGAAAATGAAAGCACGTTCTGAAGTCAGAGACCCATTAGAACGTTTCTTAAGCAGAGCTGCTCTCAAATATACACACATCAGTCTGCTTATTGGACCTATGGCACTAGACAGCAAGACAGATGCAGGATATTTGGAACCCAACTAGTCAAGAAAGCCGTTTTACACTTTACTTCCAATCAACAGGTTGGAGGAAAATTCATGTAACACTTAAACAAGTCATTTCACACAGAAAGCAGGATAATTCTACAACCACTAGTTCTCTAGATGCACAAACTACTAGAGATTTATATATACACCATGCTGTAATCATTTCACCTTGATGCGATAAAAACAGCAGGCCCAGCTCCAAAATCTGTTCCCAAAAGAAAATGTCAACATCTTGGATGCATGCAAAAAAAGCTACCGTAGTTTTTTCTTGAGCATGGACTGCAAACCTGAACAAAAAAAGAAAAATACACACCTGGAGATGGATAGAAGACAAGCAGGAATTGTCCCTCCACCCCAGGCGGTTCTCCTGACCAGCCAGTAGTAGCCAGCTAAATCTGAATCTCCAAATGAAAATTTTCAGTAAATTGGTTTTGATATTTCTATCAACATGTGTCAACAGTTTAGATTTAGATATTATTTGTGTATCATTAACAATTTAGTTATGCTCAAATCCCATTAGAAAACACATCACAGAAGTATATCCACTTCCAACCCCGCTTAGGAATGGGGATGGAAACAGCTGACACATTGCTATGATGTCTTCCAAGTTCTCTTTCAACTGAACTCAAAACTAAATTAAAAGTGGATCTGTATTATGAATTAACTCATAAATAGACGAGACTTTCACAATAACCACAGAATTCTAATTAGCTCACAAAAATCTTCATTGTTAATTTTTCTATCGCCATTAATCATGCTGCAGGCTTTTAGGACAAAGAATTCACATAAGGATCTTTCAACTTGTACACTGAAGCCATTACTCTGGCAAGTCAGCTACAAAACAGACACTTTTTCATTCTAGCAATTAGATCAGTAATTTACATATTAGAAATACTTTGTTTTGCCTGCTTGGTATCAGTGCATTCAATCAGATCCTGCAGTATAACACAATATTATTATGTAAGTTGGTATCTTGTAATCAAGTGTTTGCCACTTAATAATACAGATTACAAACTTCACATCAGAATGTTCACTGTTAGTAGGGTCCTTGAAAGTAGTAGGGTATAAAAAAATGCTTCCCCCCTCCCCCTTCAGAAACTCCTCATATAACGTCATTGAGCTGCGGTTCAAAATCAGGAGCACAGCTTTCTTGAGCAATATGCATATGCAGGAGACGTGTGACTGCCTGGACATGGTCCAAGTGACTCTGAAGCAGCTCCTGTGACAGCCGGGTATGCACACTATAGGTTTTCGACTCACTTCACTTTACCACAGTAGGCAAATTAACCCTCTCTGTGCAATAAAAATCTCAAGATCCTCACAACACTCTGAGCCAATCTCCCACAGAAATTATCTGCTAGTTTAAAACCAAAGACTTAAGAACACACTGATAACAACCTACCCTACAGGATAACATACAGAACAATTCTTTAAAGCAATCCTACTGTAACTGCCACTCTCTTATCAAAAGGAACAAATCAACATGTGCTAACCCTCCCCACCTACACCGACCCCCTATTTAACCAGAATAACTGAAATTCTAAGAAATGTACTAATAGTTTAGAAATTACGTTTTTCACCTCAACTTTTGCAAGACTATGTAATCTTAGCTGTGTTCAGACAACATGCAAGGGACAATGTTTTAAACAGACACCAGAGAAGACCTCAAAATAACCCTTGCCCTCCACTCCAGTCACAGCCCAAGTCTGCTGCATACGCTTCTAATTATAAATATGGTAACATGACATTCGAGAGCCAGCCCCTCGAATATGATCTCAGAGACTACTACCCCAAATCTGTGCTGAGCACAAGGCTAGATGAAGACAACACAGCATAAGATAGGTTTGCCTTTTTTTTTTTTAATCTACAAAATATACAGCTACTTATACAAAGTATAAAACAATAATATAGACCTAATGGCACTTCAGAAGTATCTTATAATATCTTTTGGGATAATGGATTAGTGTATTTCCAGCTCTAGAACTAGCACAGCTGAAGTCCCTTACCTCACGTACTTCAGTAAGTCATTTTCTTTACTACTCCCAATGTAATAAAACCATTTTAACTTCCAGATTTACTTATGTACAATAAGTACAAATATATACTCTGCATACTTTCATTTAAAAAAAAATCTTCATGATGTTTAAATGTTCTTAATGCTCTTTCTGGTTAATATTTGTTTCTTGCCACTAAGGTTTATGTTAAAACATTAAATAACAGTAAAGTCCTTTCTTTGTGTGCTTCATCTTCTAAAAACTTCCCAAGGTACTGGATATTCTTGAAGTTCATAACTTAAGTATACTATAATAGTGCATAAGTTTTCTTTATTGTTATTCATTATTTATAGTGTCTAGAATTCTTCACAGTACTTCCTAGCTGTACAAACTTCAACTGTAAGAAGCACGTTTTTCCATCCTCATTATTTCTCCAGCATCTGAGATGCACTGAGGTGCATTTTACCCTGTAGTCAACCAAAAATCTTCAAAGGTGCACATTCTTCCAAAAGCCAGTGGCATGACTATTAATGCACATTTATGTGAGCCGCAGAAAAAAATACTCAACTGTCTCATTCTCTTCCATAAAGAAATAAAGGTGAAAGTTTTAGATACAAACCACAGGGAATGGCTCATAGACAGAACATACCAACTAACTACTGCAGACAAAAAAAAAATATTAAAAGATAAAAAAAGGGCTGTGGCTATTAAGAAGACTAAAGTAAAATTTTGGGTTTGGTTCTGAGTATCTCAGCTTCAGACGTGATTTTTTTTTTTCCCCTCACCTCCGGGTGAAGTTAAGTAAGAAACAGGAGTGTTACAAAGATGAGTTCATTTAATTTTCCCGGCATTTGCATTAGCGTTTCTACTTGTGGATTGCTGTCAGCCAAAAATATAGGGGGGATAGAAGGGGGGAAGAACAGTGCGAAGGAAACACCACCACCGACCAAGAAGAGAACACAGCCTGAAAGCGCAGACGAAAGCCACACCACCACCCCAAAAAAGAACCCCCCAACCGTCTGGGAGAATTCGGCACACACAGGACATGTGCTTCCTCGGGAGCTGAAACAAGTAAACAAGGGAGGGAAAGGCTGAGCGACGAACGCTTATAAACACGCGGCTTCAGCACGGCGCTGCTCCGGCCGCTGCCGCCGGCCAGCACGGAGGCGCAGCCAGGCTGAGTCATTCCTTGTAGTAACTTCACCGCGACTCCCTCGTCCTGCCAGCGGAGCCCCGGGCAGGGAGGGATGGCCCCGGCCCGCCCGACGCTGCCCCGACGCCTCCCCACCGCCCCCCACCCCCGCGGGGTCACCCCGACACCGCAGCAAGAAACGGCATCACGGTCCTCCCCGACACATACACACACAGAGACACACCCCGACACCTCCCAGCTCTTTGTCGCCCACCCCAGGGGTGCAGCCCTGCGCCCACAGCCAGGACCGCCGCCCCTCGCCAAGGCCGCCCTCCCGGTAACGGGGTCCCCGCCCCTCCCCGCGGATGAGACGAGGAGGGGAGCGGCGAGGGGGGGGTGTTACTACACTCACCCGAGGGTCCCGCGGCAGCGCCGCGCATCCTGCGGCCGGCGGCGCGTCGTGTCGTGTGTTCTCTCCCCCCGTCCCCCGCGCACGGTCGGGCCCGGCGGCTTGGCGGGGGCACGCGCCGCCTCAACGGTCACCGGGCGGGGGCGGGGAGAGGCGGCGGGCGGGTGGGCTCCCGAGCGGGCAGAGAAGGCAGCCGGCGGGGCGGGCTGAGGTGGCGGTGGTGGTGGGGACGCGGGGCCCAAGGAGTCCTAGCGCAGCCGCCGCCGCCGCCGCCACCGCCGATGTTTGTTATTGTCGTCAGCCGCTTCCGGCGGGGGTGCATGCCGGGAGAGGGCGGCCCGGAGGAGGAACCGCCGGGCGGAAGCGGCGGCGGCGCGCGGGGCCGGGGGAGGCGGAAGTCGCGCCCTCGCGCTCACCCCGGGACACCCCAGAGACTGTTGAGGTGCCGTTCGTGACCGGCGGCCGTTAACCCGCCGGTGGGTGTGCCCGCCCTTAGGTCTCCCCGGTTTAGGGCCACGGGCCGCCCAGGCCTCACCCCAGCCCGGTTACGGAGGCGGGCAGCAGCCCTCCTCCGCCTCTAACCGACGTGAGATCCATCCCGCCCCCAGTGCAGGGGATGGGCGGCGCCGGCTGCACTCGCCGCCCAGGCCGGGCTCTGCTTGGTGCCTCCCCGTCAGGGCCGCGGGGAAGGACGGGCCCCTGTGGGGGCTTGCAGAGCTTTAGAGATAAAGGAGGCGGTAAGCGGTAGGGTAGGAACCGGCCTATTATTCACGTCTTGACTAAATGAAAGTGAACGACGCACACGTCGCTCTCAGATTTCTTTTATTACAGGTTTCTTTAGAGGCTTAGTCCATCCAGCTTTCCTTTGAGGTGGGAACATAGCCATATACATTGGAGAGGGGTGTGAGGAAGCGCTCTGTTTCACTTGGAACTCGGTCACGATGCTGGAGTTAACGAATACCCTGTGGCAAGGATCCCTTTAGTACAGCATATGGCTAGGTTGTACCTTCTCTGCTGCCTACTGTGACCTCTCCTTCTGTAACGTAGGCTATAGGCAGCTGGTGATGGAATATAAGAAATCCAATGCAAAATGTTGTGGCCAGAATACGAAACAAGCAAGCATATTAGAAGAGGAATCTGAAAGAGAACGCAAGCATCTCATTTTCAGCCTTGAGGAGAGGTGCATTTTGTAAAATAGCTAGGTTCTTTATGTAAAGCATTTTCTTCCTCTCAACTAAGATTTCCTCTTACGCCTGCTTAAACCTCATGCACAGCCCTTCACTTTATTTTTTACTGCTGGTTCATCAGCTTGTAAGTGTACTGCTTCTCACAAGTTGAACAAAGTTTTCAGAGTAAACTCTTAGTTGCAACTTCTGCCCAGTGGAGGAGCTTACTGCATTTCTGTCATGGTTAGAGACAATGTTGAATGGTCACAGCCTGTCCAGACAGTTATTTGTTCTTGGAAAATGCCACTGCCAGAGCCTTTTGAAAGTAAACATGGCTTCACTACCCCATGTGCCACTTTGTGGCACCTGCTAAACAAGTGATCTCCAATTTTGCAACTTGCTGAGAGACATGTCCTAATTACCCACATTCTGAAAGACATCTTCAGCACTTGAGACTTCAACAGTGGATGGAGCTGAGAAGACATCACCACTCTGATGAACAGACGTAATGGGAAATAGAATACAAGTTTCTAACAAAGCAAGTCAAGACAGTTTCGTGTAATATAACACTGATTATGTCAAAGTGAAGTGTTATTTTAGTTCTGCAGATGTCAACTTCTGCTTTCTGCATCTCCTAAAATGGTCTTCTCCGTCATAAATTCTTTGAACATAATGAAGGACTAATCTTTAGTTTGAAGGGAATGACATCCAGCTAGAACTTCACAGAACAAGTGCCATACATGCTGTAAACAGGGAGGCAAGCGAAAGGTTAAAATTAATTCTGAGGTTTAGTAAGCCTGAAGTATAGTGAGCCTCATTAAATTTGCCTTGAAGATATAGTACTGAGAATGACCTCTTGCAGTTTGAGGAGCTGAGAGTTCAGCAAGAGAAGCAGCAGCAACTGTTCAGACACTGAAGCTGCGGTGCCAACAGGGTTTGCAGTTTTCTGGCAAAGCATTTCTGCCACTCAAGCTCTCGCCAGTTGCATAAAGTGAGGCTCCAGGCACATAAGCACTGTTCACTTTTGTACAGCACGTATGGGACAACTGTTGATTTGAGAGGCAGGACCAAAGCAGGAACTGGGGAGTAAGCAGAGTGCTGCTAGCAGAGCAGGTTGGTCTGGCTTGTTCTTGTAACACTTCATTATGTTATTCCCTCTCAAAGTGATCCAGAGCCACTTCAAGCCAAGCAGCTAATTACAGGGTTTTTTCATGAGCCTGTCTGAACAAAACTCAAAGTTTAACATTATATCTAGCCCTCTTATCCTGAAAAAGCAGTATTTTATAAAGGTTATGTTGCTCCAGGATATATGAAAAGAAAGCATTAAGTCATGTTTGCCAGTAATTCTTCACGTTTTCAAAGTGCTGTACCAAATGTACGTTAGTATTCTTTCAACATACTGTTTAGGATTCACCTGTAATTTTTTTTCACGTTCTATAAAATAGACAAGAAGATTTAAGGAGTTTTTCACTGTATGCTTTTAATTTTGGGTGCTAAATTTAATATACCAAAGTATGTGTCTCTTTTAAACTACATGCACCTATAGTCAGGGAGCAAAAAGAGCAGGCTGCTCTGCAAGGGAAGGCAAGCTGGGAGCCAAGGCTGGCAGCAAGGCAGGCAAGGACACTGTCGTGGACAAAGGGGAAAGTCCCACAGTACCAGAGTGCGGTTTGGTGACAAAAACCCAGTTCAGCCACCAGTTCAGTGACTGATGGACAAGCCCACAGTGAGAAGGCAGGTCTGGGGTAGAGCCAGCACAGTGCAGCAAGATTGATGGGGTCACGGCAGCAGCCTAGCTCGAGAAGGAGCCAAGGCCAAGGGCTGAAGCTTGAATGCAGCTCCTGAGCAAAAGGGAAGCAGCTCCTACACAGTGCTCTGACAGAGCCTGACCAGGTCCCATGGCCCCACCATGTCAGACCTGGCCTTGAGAAGGAGCAGCCAGGCCCCTCAGAGGGGCAGAAGGGGTCACAGAGCCTGTTAGTGCTTCCAGGGCTGTGGCTGCTGCCACGAGTGGAAGTAGATATATATTTAGTTATGAGTTAAAGCACAGTGTAAATGCATAACCCAATATGAAATAAATGGGTAAACCTATTTCTGTTATAGATTACCATCACCTTTTTATAGTCAATCTAAAAATTGATTTATCTGTTATATATCCCACCTGGATGCATTCCTGAGTAACATGCTCTAGTTCTAGGCAATCCTGCTTCAGCAGGGGAGTTGGACTAGATGATCTCTACGCTCCCTTCCAATTCTAATAATTCAGTGAAATTCAGTGAAGTATATATTCCTGAAATTATTGTCAAATTATATCCAACATAACACCTGAATATAGGTAGTCCATTCTGCCTTAGCTGTTGCATTCGTGACCACTTTTGGCTTACTGCAGTAACTCCGCTTCTTTTAATTTAAATATACACTTCTCAATAGATTTAGTATATTAAACTAGATACTGTAAACTAGATTGTGATTTACAATTAAAAATTCCAATTTCAAAACAGAACAGAATTATATGTATAATTCAAAACAGAATTATACATATAAAAAAATTAGAAGCATGGTTGATTGCCTACTAGAAACTAGGGAGGAATTGGATTTCTTGATGTCAAGAATGGCTTTTGAGACAAGTTTGAGAGAAAAACAAAACAAAACAAATTATTGAGTTCATTCAATTCCAAAAGAAAAGAAAAAATTAAGAGTTGTGAGTTAGTCTGACCATTCCTCTTTCATCCAAAAACAAATGGGACGAGACTGTGAAAACTCCCGTTTTATTTACAATCTGTTTTAGGAAAGACATCAAGTGTGAATCTAAACTTTCAAGGATTACGGTGGCTAATTAGTATCATAATATTACCTCAACTGTTTCACTGTCAACCATTTAATTTCTTATGTGTTTCTCTCTGGGGATGTTTGTTCACATGTGGTTCCTTAATACCTCCCAGTTTTCTTCCTTGTGCCAAATAAACTAAGCCTTTTCAGTTCACAGTTCACCTCTAAAAACTCTCCATCAAGCCTCTCTTAAGCTCGTAACAACAGGTCAAAAAAATGATTTCAGTATCAAAGAGAGAAGTAGCACATCAGTCTTTCTCTGTGATTGTAATCTGCCGTGTCAGTAATGGACCAATACTGTCAGTATTTATTTAGTTCCAAATGTACTTGAAAAACCACACCTTCCTATTTTCTTTAGCTCTGCTTGCCATAAATTCTCCTTGTGTACTTTTGCTTCCCTCACAGTTGCTATCTTTGTCAACTTCCCTTCATTCTCTTGTCTTTTTTTTATTATTTTTATTTTTTTTTTCATATTGGAAACAGCCACATTCACTTCCCTGCTAAACCAGACTGACATTTTAAGCCCAAGTTCCTTCTCCTTTGAGGCTTTGTGGTATCTTGTAATCTTGAATGAGTATTGATTTTCAATTTAATTAATTTTCCTACAACTAAACAGTTTAATCACTTTTAAAAATAGCAGCTTTTTAAAGCATGAAGTATATATTACTGTTCTGAACTGGAATATACAAAGTAAGCACCAGTGTCCAACAACACAAGTTCTACTGCATGTTAGAGAGAGATACTTCAAGAACTTTAGTTATCCTTTAATGTAGCCTGGCAGTCCATAGCAGACACCAAGTACTGTGTCATCTCTTGTTTCTTTTTGAAAGGACTGACTGGTCCATAAGCTCTCAGTAATTTGTTTTTGAATGGTCAGTGACTCAGGAGCAGCTGATGCCATTTTTAAAAGCATGCCACTCCCTCTGACCCCTTTATGGATCATTCCTAACTAGTGATTTTAACATTGTGTGGCTTCCCAGTATGTTTCAGTAATTCTGACTCTACAGGTTTTGAATTCATAAGTGATTTTTGTCATTTATTGCCTAAGCTCCTTGCAGGAAGAGGATAGTTAGCTTCAATTTAACATCTAGGTCATAAGATCAGTTCTTGGTCACAGGCAGAAATTCGCAAAGGACATTTAAACCTCAGATAAAATAGTCAGAATGGACATACCCTCAGAAACAGGTAAGAACATAAGCTTTCAGGGGAAAACAGGCAGCCTGAATAATCCTTTAAAAGTTCCCTGCTGCATATTTTGATGTTAGAGACCCCAATTGTGGAATGTAGCAACTGGACCTTCCCACACCACCATTTCTCCACAACACACAGATGATACTGAACGCAACAAGGCCAAACAAGTAATACACTGAAGACTACATGGAACAGCGCTAATATTACATTTACGGATATGTATTGCTGTATTAGCATTACTGAATATTTAATGTTGCTGAGAACAGAGTTCCCAGTTTTTACTGTGTAGAAACTTTAATTTTTTATATTAAAGCATTTAAGTTGTGTTCACATATATGGTCATAGCTTAAATGTTAAGTCTAATTCCTGCTAACAATAAAATTAATTACATAAGCAGTCATTTCAGTTGAAGAAGTTATACCAGGAATTTATTTGACCTACACTGCTAGAAACTGATTTATTTTTCTTTTTACACTTATGGCACAGGATATAGTGTCCCCATTTGCAAGACAACATTCTGAATGTCTAGTGGTCTTTCTGTTCATGGATAACATACTCTGATCCTTTCATGATTTGTGTCAGTCACTCTCCTGGTTTGGTAACTATAAAGACAGAACTAATAAACCAAGGGGTGCAGACATACCTGTGGGGCTTCACCTCCTCCCTTAGCCCTGGCAGTGAACTTTGCCTCTCACTGTAACCCGTGAAACAGTACGGGAAGCCAGATACTAATAGCACTGTTGTTCTGGAAACATGGATGTTGGGCATCTCCAGCTGAAAGCCCGGCCACAAGCCAGCCAGCATCACAGCCACCGGCCTGGAAATGTACCTCATTGGGCACTCCAGCAAGACAAACTCACAATGTTCTAGACTATGTCCACTCCTTCTATGTTTAGATTTTAACGTGTAGTCTATTTTTTTTTAAGGCAAGAAAAATATGATTACATTTAATCTAAGTTGCTAATGCAGACATTATTTTATTACATTTTGTTAATAAGGACTAATTGCCCTTTAAAATAAGCATATAAATTCCCCTTTCCTCCCCAAGCTTTCTATCAAGACAAACTGGAAATTCGAGATGCAGAAATTCTTCATTTAATATATTTTGCTAATTGTATTTAAATAAACTACTAAGAGCTTTAAACCAAATATATAAAACCCACTTGTACTTTGTTGAAGTATCATCTATTAACATATTGAATTAACTTTTTGTCCTTTGTTATAGTAACTTATAGCATCCAGCCCTTTTTGTTTCATTTTTATTCTTGAATGGAACAGAAACAAACCCATCATTTTTTTCAAGCTGCCAGAGTCTCAATGCAAAGAATTAGTCATTGACCTCAATTAACTGAATAAACTGAAATCTTGAACTAAGTAAACTGAAATTATGATTCTTTGCATCTTCAGTAGAGACTACACCTATCAAACATTCCTAAGTACCCAGGTACATTATTTTAAAAGATACTGTAGTAGTAGACTAATTTATTAGATTTTTAATCCTTTAAAAAAAAAAAGAAAAAATAATCTGACTATTCAGAGATGCACTTAAATTCATTATTCATTCTTAGGAGCTTTTTTATATTCATTGATGAGAGCAGGCGTGGGTGCTGGTAGAATCCTTGTTCAGAGCTTTGCAGTTTTGGAATTTGTTCTGCAATGGAGCTTTCCAGTACAGCTTCTCAGACGACTGCTGGTTTGATTGCATCATTCCTGTTCCATTTTAAAAGCATATATAGATTGTTCAAAACAGCGTAGACTGGGAATTGTTTAAAATGATGGAGGTTGTGTTGGGCTATTTTGAAGTTAAGAATAGCCAAAGCTCTTAAACAATTCTCTTTCTGAAATGCATTTCTGAAATGATTGCCTTTAACATATTTATAGTTTAATGTATGAAGGACACCAAAATGGAAACCAATATGTACAAGTCTCTACTAATGAGAAGTTACGTTCTTCTACTGAAACAAGCAAGTTAGAGATAATATACATCATACCTGCATAATTTTTGGGCACAGGAAAGAAAGAAAAATACGTCAAGGCTCTGATGCTCCCTCTCCCCTGACACAGACAACTGGGGAGAGGATTTTTTCCTGGTTTGGGATTTTGCTTTTCTTCATTATACACTATAAGTGCAAAATCAGATTTGTGGCTGAAGTTTTGCAGTGTTCTTGATTTAAAAGTGAAGAAATTAACTTCGGTCAGCAGTATGTATGTTGTTTCCTTGAATCTGTAATCCTAGTCATTTAAATTAAAATTTACTGGTTTGGACCCATTTTCACAGAATCTTTCTGAGCAACATTAACTGTGTTCTCAGTCCTGTTTGCTGTGTTAACTGGATTGGACTGTTGGCATCATGAAGAAAAAGCGTGAGATAGGCATCACATCAAACTATAGATTGAGCCATTTTATCCATTTGCCCTTTTTGAACATTGTCATTTTGAACGTTTAGTGCTCTTTCAGCCTCGAAAGTTTTCCCTCATTTTCTCATTTTTATGAATATTAACTACAGTGGACCACAGTGTACAACCCCAGGTTACCTGGACTTAAATCATGTGAGTTTCTGGTAACTTTCTTAGTTAGCAGCAGGCAATATTCACATCATTACCATTTTCAGCATGTTGGTATAGGCTCAGTGTTAGTTCTAGGACTTTGGGAACAAAAGAACAACCGACCCCTGTCTTGACTGGCTGTGAACTTTAGGTTTTCGGTGTTTCATGTTTCATGGCTTGCAGTTCCCATTGCTCCCATCTATTTCTCTTTTCCTCTAGTGTGTTATACATAAATATTCAGTTTTGGTTTTGCTGCTGTTGTTTAAATTCAAACTATATATAGTCTTTTATATAACTGGTGAATCTGGACAGGCTCTTAGCAATAGCTCTCTCTAGATTGCAGAGTTGGGAGTTTTTGTCTGCTTATCAATTCCTCCAAAAGAATACTCAATTTTCATCCACATCTTTCTTTGTATATGTCTTTTCAGATCAATTTTTCTCATTACCTTTACCTCTGAAAAATTAGGCAAAAGGAATTGCCAAGTTTACATATGTCGCCTAATCAGAACAAAATATACCTTTTCTGAGTGTGAGAAAAAAAGGTATTGCTGGTCACTAAACAGTCACAAATCTCAACTGAGGAATTAGTTAATCTAGGCTGATCTGCAGTAGGAATTGTTTTTTCCATCTTAGCTATAACAAATTATTTTTTAAAGACAGAGCTGGAGAAACTGTCATAAAAAATCTTGTTTGCTATTTTCCTAAGCACTAACTCAACTTTGGAATTTGGTTGGGATGCAGAAGAAAAGAATCCCCAAGTGCTCCTTAAAATCTGAGCCATGCTTTTACGTGATGCTCTCCAGAGACGCATAGAAATTCAAGCATTTCCTGCAATTATCTTTAATTCAGAAATACTCCAGACTACCATCTCAAAACCCCTTTGTGCTGCTTAATATTTTGTAAGGTACATTCTAGAGTGAATCAGGGCGTTTTGCAATTTCAGTGCAGGCAGCTAATCTTAGAATTGACACACGGTGCTAATGCGCTATATGGGATTTCAGATCGTAGAAGTGGAACGGAACTTGCTTTACGCAACTGTGTCTTTTATCAGTGTCAGGACAGCTGAAATATCAGGTGGCTCAGCCCCTGCAAAACCAGCAAAGGGGAAACACAATCAGCTAACCCAGCCTGAGCTCTGACCGGGTACTGGCACTGGCAGTCCTGCAACCAGTTTAGGGCTAGCAGAGGCAAACCTCTGATGACAGGTTTTACGGTGACTTTCTGTCTAATGACAGGATTACATTTCTGAAAGTCTATGATAAAAATAATCTCAAATTACAGATAAAGATTGGCTAGAGGGTCAGACAGGTGTACTCTGAAAAAAACATATCCACGTTCACACAGTATGTAGCAATAAAATGGAAGCAATTAAAGAACCTCAAAGAGATAAACAGTACCTGAAAACTCTTACAGATGTAAGGAATAGCTCAGCAGTGTGCTTAATATTGTTGTTAGAAAAGAAAAAAGAGGAAGAAATGTTATGAAGAAAAAAAAAGTGAGGTGCAAGGGAAAGCAAGCCAGATCCTAAAGTGGCATTAGGCACAGAAATGTTACACTCTTTGGTGCTTGGTGATAAGAGCAAGCTCTGGAAAAACCTTGTAAGATTAATTTGTGATTTCTGTTCGGCTGTGTTTTTGAAGTATTTCTGAATCCTCAGATAAACTGTGCTGTGGTTTCACAGCAGATTTCATATGATCTTTTTAACCATCCTGCCATGGTGATTTGTCCCTAAGGACAATTTTTCATATTTCACTGAAGCTGTAGATTATATTTTTTTTTTAATATTGAGTAGAAATAAATTGATCACACACCTCAAATAGTTTCATGGGAAATCTAAAGGCAGGTCTAAGCTGTAAGAGTTAGGCCAAGTATTCCTGAGATGTTACCAAGTAGAATGACTGTTTTTCCTTTCAAACCTAAATGGGCAATTGATTTAGGTCCTGGAATTGTCTTTTCTAAACCATATCTATGTATAGGCTTATTCTGTTGACACTGTTTCCTGATAAAGATAATATGCAACAGGGACATTTGCTTGTGTAGGGGGCAGCAATAGCTTTATCCTTGCATGAAGGTTCACTTAGAAAGCTACCCTGACCTGTCCTTTATCCACAACTGGTCCAAAAGATGCATACCCGGCAATAGTATGAAATATGATAGCCTCTCATTTGCTCTTCTTGTTGGGATTTAATTCACTTTCTCCTGCTCCCCCTGTCCTACCTGTGCTGGGCATATGAGCCAGCTCAAGTGGCATCTCATCTGACATATAATCTTTATTCTTCCACCAGGTGCAAAGAAAAGTCATTGTCTCATGTGAGTGTCCCCTCCCTCAGCCCCACTTCGATTATCAGAAACAGACAATCCAAACAGTATTCCACTAGTTTTTACTAGCTTTTAAGGAAAATGGCAGAGTATTTCTGCTGCTGTTAGCTTTAGTTAATAGAAAAAGCATTTTTTCTTCTTTAAAAGAACTTCTGTGTTACACCACGTAGTTGAATAATGCAGTCTAGAATTACCTGACTCATGGATGCTGTGGTTTATTGCTGGCAGCACTATATTGCAGTACTTAAAATGCATCACTAGAGGTCAATGCTAGTCTTTACATTTTTAATCTGTCTGACAGCAAATGTTGGAGATCTCAGGAGTTTAATGATAGGAATTACTTTTTTCTCTTCTTTGATCATACGCGTTGTGAAGTACATCTGGGATCCAAATCACTCTTATCTATGGTTTCATAAGTTCTTACACTTCCATTTTGGATTTTTTTTTAAATTTTCTTTTAGGAAATAGGGGACTATTTATGTTGTTTTTAGGAGTGGGACAGCAGTCCTACAACAGACGAGAATATATATACATTAAAAATAACACAATGGTCTAGCAACTTGCATGTCAATCCTATGCAATTTATTTATTACTCTCTAGTTGGTTCTTAATTACTTTCCCAAATTCCCAAACTCATTTAGCAAGGATGAATTTGCCTTTCGATATTTTTCATTAAAGGCCAATATTAGGAATTTCTTCTGAATTCTGATGAACAATATAGTGTGTAGAATATTTAGTGAGTTTAGGAGGGTTTTCAGAAAGAAATTTTATCTTTGTTCTGGTTCTTTTGCAGTCCCATGATTGAAAAGTTGTCTGAAAGTCTTTTACTATATGCAGAAAGGTATATCCTTGAATATTTCTAATGCACCTGCTGTAAGACCAAGTACCAATTTCAAGGTCAAATGTTTAAAAACTGATACATAGATATTTTACTTGGTATATAAGCTTCATTTCACAAAGGACTGAAGGTACTGGAATTGCATAATGGGTTCCGAGGCTGCCAACAGAAAATTTCTTTGTTCAAAGATAACCATAACATAAAAATTCTTAGTGGAAGAAAATTTTTGGTATTTTAAAGAAAAATTTTAGGTGGTACAATCATCTCTGGTATGGTATTTGCTACTGAATTCCAAAGTTACTATTTGATTTACTTTCAGCATATTTTAATGTAAGGAAATTATAATTCAAATTTAAAGAATAAATTGTTTTCTTTACAGAAAATGACTTAAATACTTTCAGAACCCCAAGCTACTGAAATTTCATTAGTTACTAGGTGAGGCGATAGGATAGTAAATAATGCACATATTTCATTGGGTTCTAAATGTCTTTCCTTTTGCCATGTGGATCTCTTTGATAACAGTGTGTTCTTTCTTTTTGGTCACTAAAGCTGGTAAGTGTGGTTGGTTATTTATATATGTAGTAAATACAGGAAGAAAACTTAAGAGTTAAGAAAAGTCTTGTTCAACAGGTTGAAACTTCTATTCCCCTTACCCTCTTAAATTTAGTATCTACCTTAAGAGTAGCAAGTTTATTTCACTCAATAACTACCAAATAAATATTTTAAAACTAAGTTATTGTGAGGGCTTTATTACTTTTTTTACTATTAAATTGTATGGACACCAAGATTCCTTCACCTGATCTTGTAAGAGTATTGTTGCCATGTTGCAAGGATGAGCAGATGAATATGGATTTTGAAGGTTTTTTAAACCTTTAAATCAGTGCAACATTTACCTGTTTTTTATTATAATTATTCAACAAATAATTATAATATTGTGATCAATTTTTTTTTTTGCAGTCTAAGGTGGCATGAATGTGATTTGTAAAGATTGAAAGTTTCTTTTAAAACCTTCATATCTTTCATAGGTCATCAGAGGGTGAAATTAAGGTTGTTTCTATATTGGAATTACCTATTCATCTGAATAAAGAGTGTGTTATTTGTTGGGTTTTTTTGCAAAGTTTTGTACATATTTTTTTTTAAAAAATCACCCTTTTATTAATATGTTTTCTGTTAATAAATTGCTCGTATGTTATTTGGGGTTATTTTGTGTCACTATACTACCTTTTACCCTTGAAATAACATTTACAAAGTAAACAGATAATGTACATTTGGCAGCAACCTTACATTCAAGAACAAGTATTAATGCCCTGTGTTAATTTGTCCTTTTGGGTTCTGGTGTCGTGGTTCCTTGAAGCTAATTTCAGCAGAGCTAAATACATTAATAACATCTCCAGCTATCTTTTTAATCCTATTTCCTTTTGGATATGTAAGCATAGTTCCTGCTTTTCTCAGAATATCTTGTGCAGTTTTTGAATGTTGTGCAATGAAAACTGAATTTGATCACGTGGCTGTGGCAAGTACATGTAAGTAGAAACAAGTTTCACTTTGAAAAATAACAGATATTTCCTTGAAAAGCTGATCAGATATTCTCAGTGCAATATTATTAATCAAAATTAGAAATTTTGATTTATTAATCAAAATTAGAAACATGGGTGTTTCTGAAGAGTAAGGCTCAAACATGAAAGCTATGAATATGGCTCTGTGCCTCACTATGCAAGCTGAGTGTGCTCTCTGAAATACCTTACAAGTGCCCTAGAGAGCATGACTCAAGTGGGTCATGTTTGCTGTCTTGTTATTTTATGTAGGAAAGAGGGACAATTCATGGGAAAGTATGGAATGTATTTAATACATGTTCTTATTCTGGCAAATCAGGGTTTTAATTGATTTTGTTTATTTGGGTTTTTTTAGCACTATGTCCTAATGTTTTCTTCACTAGATATATTTACCTATTTCTTTTGCTTAGTTGTACTGAGATATTTTGACTGTACTCTCTTCTAGCCCACAATTCTCTTAAAGTCCTGACACAACTGGACCTACAGTCCCTGTTCCTTCCACCATCTTCTTTAATGGCATTGTTTTTCAAAGCTCTGTATTTCCTCTCCATTTCATATTTCCTTGCTAGACATGCACGTTCAGCTGCACAAACTTTTTCAAGGCTGAGTAACTATATAGACAGAAGAAAACCTGACTATTCAAACCTTAGGAATTAGTTTCTGATTAAAAGTTTTTTAAATTAAGTTGAAAAAAAATAGTGTTTAATTCCTCTGTAAATCACCAAACACTTGCAGAAAGTTTTTTGGACACTAGATGACAGTGGAAGATAGTAATTGCAGACAGGATTAGGTATAAGTAGAGCATAATTGGAAACACAGATTCAGTTAAGGTTATATATCATGATCATTGATACACCACTAATGTTATTTCTGGAGTTAAACATTTTGCATGTGCAAGGGAACATTATTGATCTTGTCAGCTTGCCTTCATTTTCTTCTAGTTTTGGTATTTAGAGTGTTAATGCCCCAATTTTGTTTCTTTTCTCAGAAAGTTATGTGGTGTTTAATTCAAAGATTGATGGGATTTCTGGTTTTCTGACACAGCTAAAAACCAAACTTGCGCAGCAGAATGATAATGGGATCATTGCTCTAGAATAGCAGGACCCATACTCCATTCTCATCTCATATTAGGCTTGAGAGAAGATGTTGACAACAGAAAAAAGTATTTATATGGATGTTAAAGAAAAAATATTTTTATTCCTCATTACCATATATTTATAAGACCAGAGATTCTTGCTTATGGGTATTTCTGAAAATCACATCTTCGAGTAAAGAGAGCCTGTGCTTTGGCTCTGGTTATTTTAAAGTTAGCTGTCTATATCTGTGAAATGATCCAGTATCTGGAGTCTTGGATGTTGAAGGTCTATATCAGTACCTGATAAGGTACTATCCAGTCATTTCCAATTTCTCTTTTACTGCGTCCGGCTCACAGCCAGACCTAACAAGGTGGGATAAATGTAAGGTGTACTCTGGCAAAATATGTTCTTTTGAATTCTTTATCTGTAGATCTTCAAGTCTAAAAAAAATGTTCCGTTGTGTATGTAAGGAAAGAAAACAAATTTTCACATCACGGACAGTCTCATCATTTAGGACTTTTTGAAAACTAGATTAAAACAGGTATTTCATCTATGAATTCACATGCAGCAAAGCTTTGAAGTCTGAAGAAGCATTTATCTAAATTATTCTTGCCTTAAGCCATTGCTGTTCATGAAATCAACAATAAACCCAGCATAATAATACATGACTAAAAGTAGAGTTTTTTTATGAGCATCTCTTGTAGGAGCAAAATAAAGATGGTCAGTAATTAAAAATACGACAGAGCCCACAAACTGGCAACATATTTGTGTTTCAAAGGGAAACAAAAAGAGTAATATAAATATACTATAGATATAAAAGAAATATGCTGTTCACAATAAAAATGGAGAAGTTACACAAATCTATTGGAATGGGTCCAGGACACTGTATTTTAGGTGGATGAGACAGCCTACCAGAATTTTAATTTAAAAATCATTATGCCTTCTGGCGACTGGAGACAATGTTTTGGAAAGCACAGTCTTAACTGTGTTAAGTTAACAATCTTTGTTACCAACATCTGAAAAAGAGAACCTACTCCAGAGGTTTGATCACACAGGCTTTTCCAGGTCCCATATGAGAACCCTTTCTCTGAGAAGCAGGTGACAGATTTAGCCTGCAAAGGGGAAGCTGGAAATACTATTTTCTGTCTTCTTAAAAAGTGATAGATTTACACCCAAGATATACTCCAAAAATACTGAATTTTTTATGAAACATGGTCTAGAGACAATGACAAAGAGCAGACTTACCTTAGATTTCTTCAGTAAGTCTAAATCAAGAACATACAAATGAAAGCGTGCCTTTTTTTAACATACCACCTGATTTAATTGGTTTCAGAATGGAGTAGTATATGGAATACAAAAGAGGAGTATGAGTTGTCTTGATAGTAAGGAGAGCGCTTCACGTCTGACAAGAAGTTCCTGCTGTAGCACAACAAATAATCCCAAGGTGATGGGTGAATTGCTTCATTACTGCCACACTCAGGTATATGATAGTAAACTCTGATAAAAATGCTGATTTATAAATGGAGCTAGAAGAAAAACCAAAGAGAGGGCTGATTATTTTCAGCCAAAGAAACTTTAAGGCAGAATGAAATCTGTATAACCAATTTCTGTGTCTGAAAAGGAAATTAAAGTAAATGAACACAGAGATGGGTTTCCGAGCCACACACTATTTCACAAGTGTGTGAGGAGCACTTACAGAAGCCCTCCCAGGGAGCATCAAGGGTCTGGCTGTATTCAGAGGTAACCTTGCACCAAGCTGTGGAAGGGAATGGAGATTAGGCAAAGGATTGGCACCTGTTTAAGAGAAGGTCTGTCCCTGTGATGCTGTCAGCTGGACCTCAGCACTTACAGGCAATATGGTGATAGTTTAAAAATCAGTCCCAAAATATGGACAGTCATAAGTGCACTTCTCCCCACTGCTTTAGAAATAGAACTGCTGTTGTGTAACAATAGTAAACAAATATTTTTTTGAAGCCGTTTGTCAGTCCTTATTCCCCATTTGTCTTCCTAGGTCTCTAGAAGAAAACAACTCTTTTCAGTGTAGGTCTCAGCCTGGAAATTGAACCTGGTACTGGTGCATGTAAGAGCGAAACATCTAAGCCTGCTCTCACGGCAGAAAGGGTAGCTGAGGCTGAAATGCTGTTGCTTCAAGGCTACATACAGCCACAATCACTGGCTGGATAGCAAATAATTTGTGTTAGGGATTTTTTGCTTAGGATTAATTGCCTTTTGCTCGAAATATTGCTTTTCAACATCAGTTTTATATCATAGACTTAAAGAAACAAATGTAAAACTGTTCAACAGAGTCATGCTTCGGGCAAGGAAAGATTCCCTGGGAAATGAAAATACAGTCCAGCTATTTTGTGTCATCATTTAGTAAAGATTCAAGTGAAGACATTCCTGACATAATGCTGTTGTAGGTGTAGGAGCAAGTTAGATACAGAACAAGAAATGTTTTATAGATAATGTATAAAATAATGCTAAGCTCAAAACTGGTTTATATCCACACTTTTTAAAGTATTCATAATCTCTTAATGACAGAGCAGAAAACTTGCTATTGCACAGACATACGTCCTTTCCTTTCTACACTGTCTCCAGGGGCATTATTTTCTCAAACATGCATTATCAGAGAGATTTTCAGATTCTAATTTATAAAAAACTGCTACAGCAATTACTATTGAACAAACAAGTGGGGAAAACAGTATTTGTTCATTCATTTTGGGCGTTGGATATCATTGTGGGTGTTTCTCTCCAGACTCTTCTCCCACCCTCATTTCCATGGAAAGGGAACCAAAAGTTTCTAACCCATAGGGAATCTAAAAAAAAAGAAAATGTTGCGCAAAGTCAAAATATTTGTTCTTGCTTTTGTCTATTTATATGGTTTTTATTAGCTGCATATATTTTTCTGTTAGGCATTTGTGATGTGCCACAATTGTTACATCTGAGAACTGAAACAACTATTTTGAAAAAACTGGCTTAAACTGTTGGATTTTTCTTGCTAAATTACACAATATAGCCTATAACTCAAAGTTTGCTAGCTCAGCAGTGATAGCATTGTAGATACTTAGATTAAGCAAAAACAGCTTTCTGTTTTGTTTTTCTTGTTTTACCAGTCTTTGCCCTTACTGCTGTCAAAGGCAGGTGTGGATCTGGGCCAAGCAGTACTATTGCAAGCTTGTGAATCAAAACTATAATTTCATATAAATTTCAAGTTTCAAACAACCACACTAGATTTCAATTCTAAGGTGACAAATGTGCCAAGAACTTGCTTGAACTACTCAGATATAAAGAGAGCACAAGGCTTTTGTGGATTTGGATCTTTAATGTCATGATGGCCTGAAATGTTAATATTTTCCTTTCTTGAAAATGCTTAAGTGTGTTACAGTATTGTGAAATACAAGATTAGCAACAATTGACAATTCTGTGATGCAGGAGTCAATTTGTAGTTTGAAATTCAAATTACAGTATATAGTTAACGCTGAGTTGGATACAAGCTTAGTGAGGTCATTTGTAAGTAGCAAGAGACTTACACACATGCCACAAGAAGTCTTGTTTGTCTAATTTATTCATGAGCAGCTAACCACACATTAATAGAAATCGTCTTCCAAATAAGCCTTTATTGAATAAAGTATTCCAGGAAATGCCTGCTATTAATCTCATATTCTTAAATTTTCATTTTGTAGTAGATAGGATATAATAGGAGTAATATAGATGTAACACAATATATAGAGATAGAAATACTGAATTTAATCAGTATAATAAAAAATCTGAATATACAGTCTAAATCAAATAGCCTGTATTGCCTATTTCTCTGATCCAGTTACTAAAAAAAAGTCAGCAGCCTTTCAGAGGTCTAAAACATTCCATTGATTTTAACAGATACAAGATAAATATATCACATTTTGCAAGCCATGAATATATTTTATTATTTTTTTTATGCCAAGATGGACTTTTTTTCTTCCTAAGAACTAATACAGACCTCAACAAATAAAAGCTTACCATAAAATTAGTGTTTTGCGTTGGAAGAAGAATGACTTTGCATTATGATCGTGTTGATACTGTGGTATTTTACTGCAGTCAGTTTGGATGAAATAGAAGGAAGGAAACAGTCTGAGCTGAATATGCAGATGAAAATGTTGAATTGGAAAGAGAATGCTGACCATTTCACTGTAATTATAGAACACAGTGGAAGTTTCAGTAGTCATTTTCTCTGCATTCTTTCAAGTATTTCTAACAGTATATATCTTTAAATTTTATCACTTGTTATAAACTGTAACAGTAAAATCTTATCTGGAAACACTCCAGAAATTTTCATGACTCACAGTTAACAATGAGAAATTATCAGTTCTAATTTGACATTCAGTCAAAACAAGAGCGCTAAATGACCAAAACCTCTCTAAAATAAACATCTTGGTCTTGAGATAATTCCAGTCAGTATGATTAAGGGCATCCGTGTGCGTTTATTTTCTATGTGTGAATTAATAACCATGACGATATTTATTATTCACAGTCTAAAGTCAATGGTGTTTTCAGTCCACAGCTCTTATCATCACCAGTCCAAAGCTGGCAGCTCGGTCCCCATTGCAGCATAGACTCCATCTGGGTTGTGTATTCTGGGCCTATGTACTCTGGGTATCAAAGCAAACTTAAATTTGAAAAAAAATGCTTATAAAGTGTGTACATAAAAACAAAAATGAAAGGAAAACAGTTTTGTGGAGCCCTTGAATACTGATAATCTCAAAATAGAGACAGGGCATTCCCAGTGTAACCCTCCCCCTGGGTCTGAAGAGGATCTGTGCATTCAAAAGCACACTGGAGCTGAGACCCCATTACCTGATTCAGTTCTCAGGACTGTTAAGAGAAGGTATTTATGAGTTTCTAAGTATTCACAATATTTTCCTTTTCCCATAGAGGATGAGATGGCAGTTAAATGTATGTATTTAGCATATCTTGGGAAAGAAAATAATAAGGGATTCATTAGTAAAAGATTACTGAACTAGCGTCACGACTGAATTGAATACTTTTGATAAGTAGAAAGGTCTAAAATCCCTTCATCCAGTTTTCTCTTATGATCTGTTTCCCATTAAATTTCTGACAATGAACTTGAAACCTGGTCTGTATGGTACTTGTTTGTTGAATGAAATGTAGTCTCCTAAATGTTTTTAGAGTTGATGATTGAGTGTCCAAATTATACCTTGTAGAGAAAATAAAAAAATACTGCTCAAGACCTGAACCCTGTTTTCAGTTCAGTATTTGTGCTTGACTTCTGAGGTCATAAACTGTTCCTAGCAGTAGGGTATGAGAGACAACACCTATGAGGCATAGTATGTTTCTCGCTTTCTGAACACGCATAAATTGATAAAATAGGTTTTCATGCTGTATATTAAAGGCAAAGATGTTTAGTAATGCGTAGATACAATAATCAATGTTTCATGACAGTTATGTCATCAGTGTTTATCTCCACATCCTGGTACTGGTCAGTGCCAGCAAGGAATCTCTAATTGTTCTTTTAAGTGTCAGTAAAAAAGGACTTGGATGTATCAAGCTGCGTTCTCTGACAACAGGGGAAAACGCTTTGCCCTGCAAGTTAGGCTGGGGAGGTAGGAGCAGACTGGATGCCAGAACTTCCTTCTAACCTAAATTATTCTAAGATTCTAAGCTCAGGTTAAGCAGAGGGGATCTCTGTTCTCTCCCAGGAAAGTTATTAATGGCTATATTTAGTCACTCTGATAAGGTCAATGAAAGCAATATATGCCTTCTTAGAATTGCTGAAAATGGATTGAACACTGCCTTAAGCTAACTCAGCATTAGAGATATCACAATCTGGCTACTTTTTGCCACATTTCAGGATGTAGTAGATCAGACTTCCTCACAAATGCTGACTAGAAAGGAATAATCAGTTTCCTTGACTTCTTCATACGCTCTTGCTAATGCAACCGTATCACCTAACTTGTTGTCTACCAGCATCCCAAACTATTTTCTGTAGGGCTGCTCCCCGGTCAGCCAAAGCCCAACTTCTGCTGTTGCCCAGGGTTATTTTGTCCTATGTGCTGGAATTTCCCTTTATCTTTGCTAAAACTCCTGAGGTTTCTCCTGTGAAAACTGTTCCTCACGTCTGACAAAGCCGCTCTGACACACAGCCCTTTCTGCCAACATATTGAGTACTTTTTCCAATTTGGTGCCACCTGCAAGCTTCCTGAGGATGCATTGCGTGTATCCCATCATTCAGGTCATAAATGGAGATGTTTAACAATATCTGCTCCAGAACTGATTTCTGGACACGGTGCTTGGAGGTAGCCACAGTCAGGCTGCAAACTGTGGACTCCGCTTTGAGCCTGCAAGTCTCATCAGTTTATACTGGCTTTCATGTACACCTACCCAAATCCTCTCCCTCCAGTATGCCTGTGAGGATGCTGTGGCAGATGGTCCTAAAGGCCTGGTTAAAGTCAAAATAAACAAAGTTGAATGTTTTCTCCCTTGTTCACAGAATTGGTCACTTCCTCGTGGAAGGGAAGAAGGTTGGCCAGTTGACTTGGTAAAGCCCTACTGGCTACTCCTGGTCATCTGCTTGCTCCGCATATGCCAGAAAATGGCTTCTTGGCCGACATGCTCAGAAATATATTATTGGTAACAAATGGACAGATTAAGAAAAAGACTTGATCTTCAGCCTTCCCGTGTTCTCAGAGGAAGCCTTTAATTGTTATGTTTCTGTCTGATGGCAAGAGTTTATAGAGTTACTACTCTGAATGATCTGAAAAAAGGAGTACAAAAATGTCTAAGTACATATGACATGAATTGCATCAGAGAATAACACTTTTATTGGGAACTGCAGATCCTTTGTTACATATCAGTAATAAAGCTGAGTATTTGATTAAGAAAAAAGAGAATTTAAAAATACTGCACTTTTTAAGTAAATCAGCTCTAATCGAAATCCAGAAATAGTGTCTCATTCTTGTACTGACACTTTTTCGAATAACTTCCTGGGTGATGGAAAAGCAGAGAATTTTGTAAGAGCAAATCAGACTTTTCTCCAAATTATGTATAAAAATACTCTAATTTTAATCTCAGTGCCTTTACAGGTCATGAAAATCAGTGCAAGTAAGGAGTTTGATTACACACCACTTGCATTTTGTTTACTAGATTTCATAAACAGATCTTATTTTTCATGAGGCTAAAAACCGCACTATTTAAATGAGAAATTACAGTTTTAGAATTACAGCTGAACACATTTCTAACTGCTTGCTTCATAGTTCTGCAAATGTTTTAATGCAAACTTCAGGGGCTCTGGATTGTCTTGTAAAACCTCTGCTTGTACCAAGCCAGCTGCTCAGCAGTGAAGCTACGCCATCAGCTGGGTTGGTATGGCAACAAGGAGCAGTTGTTAACCTGAATAACATTTTCATTCAAACAGCAGCACCTTGGAACACTGCCAGCAGGAAAAAAAAAAAAAAAAAAGAAAAAAAGCTGCTTTCCCCCAGGAGATTCACAATTTCACAGTCATGGAAAACCAAAAAACATAGTGCAGAATGAAGAAAAGGCACATTCAGTGATTAGAGCCGAAGTCTTGACTTGGCAAGCTATGAGGAAAAATGTGTAAAAGTTGAAAAAATAGCTTGAATTACTGAAAGACCTAAAATTATGAGGAAAGGACCACATTAGTTTTGGTGCTAAAGCAACTAGTGCATGGAGTCCCTCCTATGAAAGTGGTGTCAGGCAAATAGACCCCCTAAATCCCTTAGCTAACGCTTCCCAAATTGCTGCCTGCATGAAAGCACCTAAAGCCACCTGGCAAGTTCAAAAGCAGCCACATCATGAGGAACAAAAAAGTTGAATTGTAAAAGTGACAACTGGCTATCTTCATTTTTCACCCCTGAGTACCAAATCCACTTAGAAGCATGTTTTTCCTTCCCTACAGATATTCACCCTGCCACTGGTAAAAGTGCATGAAGCTCAGCTCAGTGGAAAATAATTTGTTAGTGTGTTGAAAGTCATGCTCAAATTGGTTTAAAAATGTCAAAATTGGGAACAGCTGAAAAACATCTTTCTAAAAAGATTTTGTTTGCCCATGTATATAGCTTTGGGAAATGGACTGAACAAAGAAAAACTATTAAAAGGGAAAAAATATTTTTAAAAAAATCTTTCTTCATTGTTTTTAACTAATATTTAAAATAATTTGGATAACTTCTTTTTCCAACCTCCTAAATGGTTTTTTTGAAAGATATTAGTACTAAACAAAACTGAAAACTGCAATTATACTCCTTCAAATTCCAGCATTAATATGCAGAAAAAGTATTTTCAAATCTGTTCTTTTTTTAAAAAAGTCCACTTTGAATGGAAGAGAATTTTTTGATAAATAAGGAGAATATACTGTAGTAACATACAACTTGCAGAAAGCAGTACAGATAGAAGGAGAGACAAGTGTGGAAGAAGCAGAGGAGAGTTAGTCTATACATCTGTGGCTAGAGCATAAACCGAATATGTAGTGCTTTTGCAAATCATCCCTGAAGAGATTTATGGTTACATCCATTCCATATGAGGAAACCAGAACTCTCTCCCTCAAAATTAATTGCTCAATCAAAAAAAATTAAAAATCTCTGGTCCTTCTTCTGTATATGTTTGATTTAATAAACATAGTTTATTAAATGTAGTAAGTAAGTTTAATAAAACTAATCATTTACCTACATTTAAATTGTAGAGCAGAAAGTTAGACTTTTTTGACTTAAAAAAGACTACTAAAAAGAGAACCTTAGCCATTTCCAATTGGAACTAATTTTCGAAATGAAAGTATTTAAGATTTTCTTTAAGTAACAGCTTTTACATTTTTAATAAGAAATAAGTCTTCATAACAATTACATATACTATGTGATATTAGTGAGGTATTAAAATATTTTCTCAGTGTCTGGTGAATATGTCTGGCATATGTTTAACCCAGGCTTGAGAGGACTTTAGAGCTGCAAGTCACTGAGAGCAGAAAAAAACCATCTTAGCTTCTGTATCCATCTTTTACTTGGTGCCAGGAGCTCGCTGCTATTTTGAAATATAGCAACAAAATATTGTCTTGAATTTCAAGACAATTCAATAATCATATCAAACAGCAGGAAAAATGGAGCTTGCAGGAAAGCTGAGGAAACTAAACCAAAGTAAAGCCATGGTTTTAAGAAAGGTAAAACCATGGCATTAAGAATTACTCATTGTTTAGTACATATTTCTGGAAAGTCAAGATGGGACAATATCTACTCAACCATAACCTTTGTACAAAAAGATTCTTAGGAGAGAAGCCAGCAGAAGCCAACGTTAACATCCATTTTACCAAATGTGCTCTATAAGGAAATTTTGTGTTTTCGGTTGTTAAAACAGATTAATACATGGGAAGAAGTAGAGTGAGGGAAGAGGGACATGGGAATTCTTTGGTAATTTTCTTGAACTTTTTATGGGCATTTGGTTTCCAAATGCTTGCAGTGGAAACAAAGAATCATGTTAGCTGACTGTTTCTGCTGGATGATAAGTGATGAAGCAATGTGCAGTATGAACTTAAACATCTTAAGATTTCAGAGTTGGTGTTTCATTAAAATTAATTGACAGTTCACAGCTCTCATTATTTCAGAAAGGGAAAGCAGACTTACAAGTACTTGCATCCAGCTCATCACAGCAAAGGAATATAATTTGTTTATTCTTACATTTCTTTGAACAGCTTTATCAGCTACTGCTCCAGTGTCATTGCTTGAGTTGCACCACTACAATTGTTTGGGGAGTTATGTGATAGACAAGAAACAGGCACGAGTTAAAAATAGCCTTTTTTCACTGCTGGTTTAATTTTCAGCCATGAATTTTCCCTTCCAGGGGACAGTAGGACAGAAGCAAGGATCAGGGCTGGGAGCATCTAACTCTTTCATGGAAAGAAACGTGCTGGTAACTGTACTTGGAGCTTAGAGCACGATTTGGCATCTGGAATGTGCAAAGCATGGGAATTCCTGGATTCAAACACAGCTCCAGTTCTTGTTCTTGGGAATATAGTTACGATGTTTTCAGTCTGCTAATTTTCTCCACTAGTATTTTTCATCACTTGAGATCCGGCTATGCAGTCTGATCACATTATTTACCCTCTCAGAATGTGACCAGGGAGAAATGCGGAGGAGATAGTGACTGGGTTTGTAGGTGACTGAAAAAAGGAAATCCCATTCCACAGAAAATTCCAAAATTAATTAACTTTAATTCCACATCAAATCCTCCCCTACCTCAACCAGAGGGAAATGCCATGGTACACTGAGAAGCTGTGTTAGACACTTGGCAAGCTGAAATAAGTTGATCTCTTGGAAGATCAAAAATGTGAATGAACAACAATTTTCATTAAATACAAAAGCAGTTGACCTGGATGTATTGATTAATATTGAAAAAATAGAAAATTGAAAGTGCTCCATGTATATAAAATTCAAAGAAATTCCATTACGATACTTCTTTTCCTATTAATTTTTTTTTTTTTCAAATGAAACCTTATCACTATTATTGAGCAAGAGAAGAGACTATTAAGAGAAGTTAGTAAAGACTTTGTGGAAATTCTCCTCTTGTTAGAATATTAATATAGAGTAACAAATTAAGGGTTTATTTAATGCCTTTCAAAACACATAAACAAAATGTTCATACATAGTCTCTTCCATCTGCTTTAGCTATCTGAAGCATCACTAAGGTGTTTTTGTTTTTAAAATGCTTTGCTTATAAGTTCTAGAAGAAAGAAACACCATGTTGCATTTGATCCAAAAATCATCCAACATTTTAAGCATTTTCCCTTTTAGTGTCTGGCAAAGAGCAAAGCAAAGACCCAGATATCACTGGGGAAAAAATATATTCTCTACTTTGGCATCCAACAGTTCTGTCAAAGCCAAATTGCTCCCAGACAAGCTAATGGCTGTTATTACTTGCTTGAGGTGCCAAAACTGGTGTTTGGAGAATGATGTTAGAAAATGAAAAATTAATCAGCATACATTAGTTTTCCATGTAGCTATCTATGGTAGTAAAAACTGTGATATCATATGGCAAGCACCTGCACTAAATATTTTGTTTTGCATAAGTTCTCTTAACATTTCTGGTAAGTGTCGAGTTAAGACTCTTTCATAAGAGTACAGTGGTAAAGGAAAGGACTAAAGATATTACTCACAGTTTCCCCCCATGCATTAACCCACAGAATATTGAATTTTCAACATCCCTTTTGCACTACCCGTGTGCAAGGCCTATTGCAGTACCAAAGACCAAAGGCAGAAAAAAGTGTATCCTACAGGGAACACCTCACGATACTTAAGGTGTCTCCCTGAAAAGCACACTGTGGCTAGCAAATATCAATTACTGATTGTTGCCTCATCCTACCCTCAGGCATCGTGGGTATCAGGTGTGAAGTATGTCTTGTTTTGCAGAACAAAATATTTTGTTCTCCTTTGCATTGTGATACTATTCATTATAATAGAGAAGGCAAAGTCAAAGAAACCCATCTTATCATTGAAAAGTGTGTGGTTAGATCTGCAATGACTAGCTCTAAGTAATTTTCTTTCAGAATCTGTTTCTTAAAAGTTAATCCAACTATGCCATGGTTAGTAACTATGGCTTTCTTATCTGATTAATATGATGAGAAGTCAGAAGTCACACATTCAAAATTCCTTAACTTTGCAAACATAATCAATTTTCTTCAACATTTAAATACTAACTTCCTTTTAATTTAAAACCCTGTTTAAGAGATCTATTCTGGAGTCTGGCATTGTCTCCTGACAGTGTTAAAAAAATACCTAAAAAGACATTGTCATGGGTTGACCCCAGCCAGCCACCCCCACAGTTACTTGCTCACTACCTCTCTTCCTTTGCAGGATGGGAGAGAGAAGAAGAGAAAAAGCAAAATTCCTGGATTGAGGTAAAGACAGCTTAATAAATGAAGGAAAAAGAAAAGAACAACTGATGCAAAGGCTCTCACTCCCTCAAACAGAAGTCCAGCGAATATCTGAGCCATGGTCCAAAATCCCCACAGCCTTTTTCCTCTACCTCAGTTTTTGTTGCTGAGCATCACAATATATGCTATGGACTATTCCTTTGGCCAGCTGGGGTATGAGGACTTTTCAGTGTGTGTAAGGATGACAGCCGTTGACAGCTCCTCTTTGACAGCACTGATGGAGAGAAGCATCAGCTCTTCCTGACAGCTCAGGACCTCATACTGAAGAGCCCTACGCTTTTGAAACTCAAGACTGTACACCCTGTTCTGCCCCCCCCTGCACAGCGAAATTTGCTGCTGTTAGCCCTGCAGCATACAGGTCTGCTGCAAGGTCAGGAGAGGCTTCTGCTCATATGGCATCAGATCCATCTGCTAAAAACTCTCTTTTTTTCTTTTTAAGGATCATTTGTCCCCTGTGGGAACTAGTCTCTGTCATAGATTGAGTCTGGGCTGAGCACCCAGACCCACACAGAGAACAAATATACAGCTTCTGGCCCTCGATGCTTTCAGTTCATGCAGAAATCAAGAGACAGGTCAAGGAAAGAGAAAGACTATTAATAGTCCCTGGGCAGAATACATTTTGCTGCCTACTTGCTCTGAGCACCTAATCTCATCCAACAGAAATGCTTTCTTACAAAGATGTTACTGAAAATGCACCAAGCAACACTTTCTCAACAGTGAACAAAGAGAGCAGAAATGTGAAATGTCATCAACAGCAAGAACTATCTTTTTTCAGACAATAGTTCAAAATAAAGGCATTTTTATGTTAGTGGTTTATTTTCATCTGGAGAATTATTCTTCAACTGTAACACACTGCATTTTAATGAAAGTGTGCAATACAGAATACAGGATTTCATTTTACTTAAAGTGTTTTAATTACTGAAAATCTCCATTGTTAGAAATCTTTTGAAACACAAGAAGAATAATGTTCAGAGGAAAAAAAGGTTTTCAAGGACAAATAATTCAAATACTCTTCAAGATCAAAAAAAAATAAAAATCAGACTACCTCTTGATAGAAAAGAGCAAAGAAGTCTTGAGGAAGGTCTGAGACCCTCCACAGCACTACAGCAATTTTTATCTATCCTGATTTTATGTGTATAAACATATATAAGGCCAAGAGTGCAGGTCCTTATTCCACATAGTGGAGCTGAACAGGATATGCTTTACCTGATCCACACAAGTGACTGACAATGTCATCGCAGGGGAAAAGGATTTCTCTATATCCAGTCAGCACCTCTCTTGTTTTAAGTTGTGGCTCTGGTCTCTCATACGCCTACTGCTCCACTGTGAAGAGCCAGGCTCTCTTCTTAATATGGTATCCTAGGTATTATGCATTAAATTAAAAAACCTGTTTTCTGGATGCTGTTAGTGTAAAAATATACCCATTTAATATGGTTAGTGCACATTTCCAACTGTCTGTGCTATTTTTGAAGAAGAGTAGGATCACATAGCAAATATTAATTCTAATATATCCAGAGGACCAAAACAGACTCACATACTGTTAGATATATAATGCTATTTGGTTAATTACTAAAGACCTCAACTTAAGCTCATTTAAGCCAATTTTGTTTTCAGTAAGAAATGCTGTTATATCTTTTCTGGTTCATCTTCAATGAGAAGTGATACTGAAAAATTTAACAGGTCACACAAGAACACGCCTACTGAACAAGTGGACATTAAAATGTGATGGTATATAGAGGTAAACATCAAATGTTTCATAGTATACAAGTCCAACTCATTGAGAACTCAACTACACTTCTCTGCTGGAGGAACTACAGTGAGGCAAGAAGTTGCCAGTGTTCACTCCATAATTCTCCAAAGGTCAATGATCTGGAAGGTTTTCCAAATATTCAGGTTGTAATTTCATTCTGCAGACTGCAGAAAAGCAAGCAGTGTTTACATTAATTTTAGCTTATTAGAGGTATGATAAATAATACAGTTTAGCCAGTCTGTCTGTGTCATGGGATGAGTGGTCATATATCAGTGCACAGATGTCTTTAACCAAACACATCCTCTGCGTGCACTAAGCTGTAATTCCCCCAAGGCAAGGGGGGACTGGCAAGGGACTACCCTCTGCAAGCTTTGGTTAAAATGTTCCTACTAATTTAGCTTAGCAGGAATAGCTCTGTAAAACAAAATAAAAACAATTAACTTCAGCGGTGGGTGTCTGTGTGTTGGAACAAGGAAATTAGATGAGCTTCATACCATACTGCTTAATTGAGTGTACTCAACAATTGAGTATTTAATTATATGTACTAAACCAAATTTGGATTGTTGTAGGCTTTGCTTCCCTGTAATTTTTTTCTGTCACTGAAAATTGTAGGGATGAAAATGACTGCAATCAGCTCTGATTTTTGTTTTCTGAGCAAGCAGCAGATTAGCAATTTTATTAACATTTGTAGACAGGTGGGTTGAACCTTTAGTTCTCCCTCTTAAATATTTATCTTTTGCATTTCTAACACATTATTTATATTACATTTTCCTCCATATATTCATGACAAAATTAATAACCACTTGTTGTTAAACAATTACTCCAGTGCCCAAATGTTGACATATTGCTGCTGAATCTGGAGGATGAAAACTGGCTTCTAATATGGTCAGTAAAAAACAAATACAGTGAATTTTACATTTAGAAAGATAAGAATCAACTCAAGGAGAATAAAATTTTAAAAAGGAAAAAATGTCTTTACCATGGAAGTTGACATACATGAGACTGAAGAGGAAAATATGAATATATAAATGTGAGTGATAAAGAAGAATTATTTCAAAATATTTCAACATTTGCAAGAGAAAGAAAGTAATTTTAATTCTGTACTTGCTGAGCTGAAGTGAACACTGTGAGAAAACAAAAGTCTCCATAGCAAATAGGAAATATAAGCAAAAAATTCAAATTGAAAACAGCAATGAAATTCAAATAAAGTTGATGGTTACAAAGAGGAAAACATGGAAATTATACCTAGGAAGGTTAAGGATAAGGCATTTTTTAATATATTAGAAACAACAGAGTTCAACTGTAGCAGAGATTCAACACAGTTGCCAGCATCTTAACTACATTTCAAGCAGGAGCTTTAAGCAGGACTGTTGTAGTAGCTCTTAAATGTACTTGAGAAAACAGTGGAAAGCAACTGTACGTTTGGGTACCCTTGAGAACTTTTCCTGTAATGCCCCTGACTGCAAGAGTTTTCCCCATAGCATGGTTTAAAGGATTTTAATAATGCTAGGAATACAATGGTTTGATATGCTAGAGAAATTGGGATGAGTTTTATCCTTAGAGGCCTTTTTGAAAGATAAAACTGAGTATTTTTGAAAACACTGTCTTGCAAAGGAAAGTTGTAGATGCCCTGGCTCTGGAGGTGTTCAAGGCCAGGCTGGATGGGGCTTTGAGCAACCTGCTCTAGTGGGAGGTGTCCCTGCCCATGGCAAGGAGGGTTGGAACTAGATAATCTTTAAGATCCCTTCCAACCCAAACCATTCTATAATTCTATGATAATAGTGCAATAAAATTGCAAAGAAATTCCCAATGCTATTAAGATTCCATATAACTAGAAAGGATTTAATAGCATCTCTATCATCCCATTCATTTGTAAAGCAGGCTCCTCATTTTCCACAGCTTACTCCTGTGCTCTCCTGTCCTGTAAAGGATCTTGCTGATAAAGACTGAAACTGCTCTGAGGTTTCAATTTCTTTTTTACCTTAAATGAAAATCCTGTATTTACTGCCTTTCCCTCTTTCCTTATGCCTGTACACAATTTTAGGTTACAACATGTGCTTTTATGAGAGAATTCTTCCTACTTTTTATGCTGCTTTCCACCTAAAATTGGAAAAACAGCATTTTTGCTCTCTTCATTACTATTACTTATAAAATCTGATTACTATACAAGTTGATAGTACCACATCTTTTTAAGAGATCTGCTGTGAGCTTTGTACAGCTTTTACATGGCCATGTTTTATAAAGCCCAGTGGAAGGTGAATTCATGATAGTCTGGATGCATGATTCAACACCCATCCCACACTCAGAAATCTGAAAGAACAGTCACAGACTGTGTCTGTTGCCTGTGCCAAAAAACTCCAGACTTTAAAAATGAATTTTAAGTACACCAGTGGCAACTGAAAGGGTGAACAAAAGTTATTATTCCATTTTTGATGGGTAGGGACACATTCGATAAGAGGGTGCATTTATAACTTATGCTCATTCATAGTGTCAGCCTACCAAATCCCATCATGAAGACAGATTTGAGGTCTCGTGAGTTTCTCCAAAAGGAAAAAGAACACACAAAATAAATAATGAAGTTACCTTTCTTTTTAAAAAATTATTAAAAAGTGAGCACCTTGTTCAGCAAGGGCTGAGGAGGCTGTTTCATTTCAAGCCCTTCTAGCCATGAGGAGGCAAATATTCTTGCTACAAACCCTTTCTACATTTTCTTTTGCAATACTTTGCTGCTTGCTGCAAACATGCTGCTAAAAAAAAAAAATAAATAAAAAAATCTGTGTTTACCTTCAACCTCTTTACCAAAACCTTCTGCTCGTGTAGTTTTCTTAAGCAGACCTTACTTGAGGCCGTGGCTCTTGCAGGCTCAGCTGTCTTCTTCCACGAGAAGCCGAACTGTACTTTCACACAGAAGGCTGGTAGAGGCAGCCTGTGTCCATGAGCAGCATCCCCGCGCCTCCACCCGCATCTTCCCTGTTCAAAACACATCAGTTGGGTGAGCTGGCTGGAGACAACGGTCAGCCAAATCTCTTTCTGTTCAGAAGATGGTGCTTCCCATGAAACAGTCAGCTGAGGTGTTTGAAATTGTACCTACCTGGTAGCTTCTCACTATGTGAGAAATGCCTTTGACAAAGAAGTTATTGATTTCATTTGTTTTTTTCTCTACAAGGTAGAATGAGCACTTAGGAAGCTTTTCATAGTCACAAACCTGAATTTACTGGCAACGAAAGTATGAAATTTCACATGGTTTTGTACAACCGAGCTTTATAACAGTATTGTTAAGAGCAATATATAAAGTATTCATTTGGATTTCTGAAATGTGTTGGCAATGCTATAAGCTAGAAGTTTAAATATTTTCTGAAAAAAACCCCATGGTCTTGCATTTCAATTTTTTTCTACAGTTAAGTGAAGGAAAATCCATCTTGTATCAAATTACAGATTTTGAAATTTGATTTCTATGAACATTCTTCTGAAAGTTTATAAATGTTTAGGCACAAATTACTAATTATGGCTCAAGAATTATTTTATGATTTTTTTTTATTTTTCCTCATAGAAAAGTATGGGAAATTTACTAGGTGCAAGAAATTTACCCTTGTTTAGAGAATAAGAGGGGAAAAAAAAGAAGAGATAAAGCTAGTCCATCTGCTTTAATCCATCTGGTAAAGTATTATTAAATCTGTGAACAAGTGTAGCATAGCACCGTGAGCGTGAGGAGAAAGTTAACATGAAGAAACAGGGAATGAGAAGCTTTTCAGATCTACACAAGAGAGAAAAAAAGGAAATTGAATGGAACTTCGTTTGAACTTTCATTAATAGAAATTTAATAAAAATATAATTTCAAAATGAAATTACATTTCAGTGTAACTGAAATGGTTATAGAAGTACCTTTATGTAGTCATGGAAATGCAACAGAAAAGTATTGTAATGATTACCTTTGTGTGACTACTGCCTTGCTTAATGATTCTTTTCCATTAGCATTTTCCAAGCCAATGCCCAAGCCTTTTATGCAACCTCATTATTCGATTTCAGTATAGATCCAATGCATTTAAGCACATAGTAAGACCAGTTGTTCTCCAGGCACCCAGCCACCTGAGCTGAATGACAGGGGTGGGGAGCAGTTTGAAGCTCCCATGATTCACTGGTGAGTGACCTGCTACATCACTTAGACCCACAAAAGTCTATGGGGTCAGATGGGATCCACCCAGGGGTACTGAGGGAGTTGTCAGAAGTACTCACCAAGCCATGTTCTATCATTTATCAGCAAGATAAATGGCTAAGCAAGGAGGTGCCAGTTGAATGGAGGCTGGCAAATGTGACACCCATCCACAAGAAGGGCTGAGGTGGGATCCAGGGAACTTCTCAATCTGACCCCAGTGCCTGAGAAAGTTACAGAACAGATCATCCTGGGTGCCATCACTGGCACATACACGACAGGCAAGTGATCAGGCCCAGTCATCATGGGCTTATGAAAGGCAGGTCCTGCTTGACTAACCTTATCTCCTCATCTCCTTCTATGACAAGGTGACCTGATCGTGGATGAAGAAAAGGCTGTGTATGTTGTTGACTTGGACTTCAGTAAGGCCTTTGACACTGGTCCCCGCAGTATTCTCCTGGAGAAACTGCTGCTCATGGCGTGGACAGGCATACTTTTCATTGAGTAAATAACTGGCTGGAGGGCTGGGCCCAAAGAGTTGTGAATGTAAAATTCAGTAAAATTCTGTTGGCAGCTGGTCACAAGTAGTGTTCCCCGGGTGAACCAGTACTAGGGCTGGTTCTCTTTAATATCTATATGAATGATGTGGATGAGAGGATTGACTGCATCCTTAGTACGTTCACAGATGGCACCAAGTTGGGTGGGATCGTTGACCTGCTTGAGGATAGGACTGGATATTAGAAAACATTTCTTCACTGAAAGAGTTAATCAAACATTGGAACAGGCTGCCCAGGAAAGTGGTTCAATCACCATTGCTGGAGGTATTTAAAAGATCAATAGATGTGCTGAGGGAGATGGTTTAATGGTGGTTTTGGCAGTATTAGGCTAATGGCTGGACTCAATGATCTTAAAGGGCCCTTCCAACCTGTGATTCTACATGCAGTGTTTCAGGACTGAATCTTGCTTTGTCTTGCAAAGACTATTAAAATAAACCACATTAGAGGAAGCAAATTAAGGATGCACATCAAGTTATTTGTCAAATGCGGTATAGATAAGCAACTGAAACAATGCAATCTTCATCTGTATTTGGGGTAGTTATAGCAGCATATCCACAGAGTATTTGAACACCCCCAAGGAAAGCTAGATGATCCAAAAAAGCCAAGGTGGGAATCACTAGCTAGTGCATGAAACTGAAAGCAGCAAATTTACATTTCACAGCAGGAAAAGTAATTCTCACAGAGTAAGCAAATGTCCTGCACGCTGGACTTAGCAGTGAAGCACAAAGCTTAACAAAATTCAAAAACCGAAAGAAGTTGCTGAAAAAGTATCTAGAGTTAACAATAGGAGGGACTGGAGAGAAAGATACTGAAGATGTTTGAGGAATACATGCTTCTGTGTACAACAGACAGTGTCTTACTCTCTGCCACAAAGAATGGCCTCAATGGGTCTGAGTGAATATAACTGAACTAGTGTTATGATATCCTGCTGTTCCTATGCAGTGTTGAAAATGCTCCAACAGTCCCTGGAACAGAGATGACAGTTTTAATTCTGAACCTTACAAAGCCTACGAGAGAAATTTATTAATCATCTGCTTCATTCAGATGCTAACTTTAGGCAAGATGACTATTAATTTACAGAAAGTGTTCAGGCACAAAACTGTTCCTCACCCACTAGAATGACAATGCCAGCACTTACATACATGTTTACACATATAACATATGTAAATACATAAACACATCATTTTATATTTACATATGGATACATACATATAAATACTTAAATACATACTTGTACCTGAGATATTACAGCATTCTTTTTCATTTTAAAATAAAAGTCATTATATGAGGATGCAATAATTGTCTTTTAACTAACCCTTCTTTAGCATCTGCTAAAGCCAAGGAAAAAACAAGAAGTTCTGACTTGTCTTAAGCTAAGTCTGACATTCTGGATGGCTGATTAAACCAATCCTTTTAAGCTGTGCATACCACTGCCTTACACATCTTTGAAGGTTTATTACCCTATGATGCACAGAATTGAAAATAATAGTAAATGGATATGTGTACCTTTTTAAGCCTGATGTAAACCTGTGTATCTCAAGTCATCTCTCAAATTGCTGTTAACGGAAAAAAATCCCTTGGTCATAAGGACTTCAATCTAAGGAAAATAGAGGGAAACAAATACTGCAGAAAATACTTAGTTTGAATAAATGCTTTTTTTCTGCCATTGCCCCAAAACCCAATAGAGATAAGATTTGTTGTTATTGCTTTGTTCCCCCTTTGTTAGCTTTGTTATTGCTAAAAACCACATGGCACAGCGTCCTACCTCCACTTTTCTGTGTTAGTCACTGGTCACGTCAACCTCAAAATAGTTGAATGCACAAAGCACTCCACAAACACTAGAGACCTATTAATCTTCAGAAACTTTAAAACTGTTTTATATAACGCCTCCTTTAGTGATCATCAATTCCAGAAAAGCAAGGTTTTTCATTTTGCTTATGGAAGTTTTGTTTTGCTCATGCCAGATTAGTCACTTGAGAAAACAGAAATCAGACAATTGACTTGAACCAGCTTGGATTTAAAGCTTTCTAACAACATTTTGTCATTGATATGGTTGTTTCTACATCTAGCTATCTTGCCTTTCATCAAGTTATGCAGGACATCCTGGGTAGCACCTCTTACTCCAAACTCATTTCATAGCTGCAAGTCAAGAGGTTTGTTTCACAGATTCCTGTTTTCCATTTGCATCACTGACACTTTTTAGAGTCCTTCTCTTTTTCTGCTCTAACCCATTTTCTGCTGTTCCACTTGACCAGCTCTTGGTTACCTTCACATTTCATTGAAATGTGTCATTTTGCTTTTTAAATATTTCAGCAAAGACTTTGCTTTCCAAGCTGCTCCAAACTGCTGCTTCAAAGTCATTCAAAATTTTACCCTCATCTCCCAGTTACCTCATTCTATTTCAGTGTAGTAAAACTTGCCTTCCAATTTCACTTCATAGCTCAGTTTCCACCACATACATTCTCACCTTTATAATGTTTTCCATGGTATCTTAGGTTTCTCATTTGTCTATTCAAATCAGCTATAAACTGAAATCTATGTTTCAGGAAATTGCTTTTGAAGATCAAACAGACCTTCTACAGATAATGGCAATAACTAAACCAGTGGGGTTAAGAATGCAATGTTATTTACTTACTTTAGCATATCTAATGCAAAATACTCCATAAAATCAAGAGTTTTGGAACAAGCTATCTATGAATAAAATGAAACTTCATTTCAGATATACTCTGTTGATAAAAAATATATGATATGTGATCTTGTGGCAAAGGGGAAAGAATTCTATTTGGATATTAAAAGCACTTACAAATCCAATATGTAAATCCCAGGAGTTGTACTTTGCAATTATAACACACTGTCTCAGTTTGCATTAGTATTCACACCATGCATCCACAAAGTATTTACGTACATATGTACGTACAGCAATGCAGGGATTTTTCCAAAAAAAATATGCAGCGGCATTATACTGAAATACTAATTTCCTAGTTCAAAGAACAATTAAGAAGAGGTATTAGACTTATTTTTTCATTCTAAAGATGAATAAATTCTTGTCCCTTGTCACATAAAACCCATGCCATCCACTTTTCCATGCAACTGTAATTAATGTACTAAAGACTTACATTACCTCCGTGCAGTATTTGGGATATGCTAGGGGCCCTTGAAACATTCATTCCATATTATTGAATTGAATATTATTGTCTTTTTCCCGGAAAGACATCTGGTGGACAGCCCAGAACTGTGCTGAAAACTGAGGCTAGTTTTAGCCAGGCAAGTGGCTTTGCAAATTGACATATAACAGAATATATCACACATTGTTTGTAATTAGAACAGTCTCATGAGTAAATATTTATTATCAGTGAACTGTTACTAATAAATTTGTTCTTGGCAGAAATACTAGAGACATAGATTTTTTTCAGATTGTCAAAAAAATGGAGTTTAATGAGTTTTGCATCCCTCACATCTCAAAAAAAGGGTATAAAATAAACCAAGAAGAGAATTCATTGGAATCTTTAGTTCAAACATTTTGAAACAATAAAAAAGAGCACTTGTTATAACCACTTGAATTAAATTTATAAACATTTCCATCTATTGAATTCTAATGTCATCTAATTTAAAATGTATCATCTAATATATATTGTTCCCAAATTCAAATATCCAAGACTTCTATTCCTTTGTTAATTATGAAAAACTTGTAAATCCAGTTTGCGATAAAACTCTGAAGTTTTAGAATTTCCAGTGAGATAAACAGGCTGGGTTCCAGCCATTTCAGGAAGCATCACACTATTTGGTAAATTATTTTGTATTGTAAAAGCATATAGAGAAGCCACATCCTAAATGCCACTTCCAAGTGCTATATATATTTCCTTCCAGAGTTGGGCAGCCTTTAGAATCCAGGCTGATTCCTTCTAGACTGGCTGACTTTTCTCTGGAAAGAAAGACTGTTGCCAGCCAGTTTGACCACAATCAGCAGTTCTGCGCAGTCTTCAAGGGCAGAGACAAATCTTCCCATTTAGACAGCCTTCAGCAGGTTTTGCAAGATTTGAGCAGAAAAGAGAAAGCAAATCAATATGCATTTTCATACTGATCTGCAGTGCAATTTGCAGTTGAAGAGCTAAGGAAGTAAATCTCCAAATTAAATACCTGAGGAAAAGTGATAAAACATAGAAGTATTTATACTTTTCTCTCTGGTTGACATGAATTCTCATTAATGTAGGAAAGGAAAGCAAGCAAACAGCACAGACAGCTTACTCCAGTAGTGCAGCCTTTTCATTTTCATTTGAATTAAATACCTCATTGTATGTATCCTTCTCTTACTGTGAGGGTGTCAGAGCACTGGAACAGGCTGCCCAGAGAGCTGGTGCAGTCTCCTTCTCTGGAGACATTCAAAACCCACCTGGACACGGTCCTGTGCAACCTGCTCTAGGTAGACCCGCTCTGGTCGGGGGGTTTGGACTAGATGATCTCCAGACGTCCCTTCCAACCCCATATGATTCTCTGATTCTAAGTATTTAAACTTAGAATAAGTAGTTCTCACCTCTACAGGGAAAAAAAAAGAAAAAAAAAAGGTGTGTTTTCTTGCAAAGTGCAGACAATATTTAAGAGGCTGTGGTTGTAACCTCCTCAGTAGGCTAGCAATTATGGTTAATTTCTTTCTAGTTTTTAGAACTTTAATGCTTCCTGGTGAGGTTTTTGATGCTTTGTTTACATGATTTTTCCCTTCTCAAGAAAGCCTGCTGTTTTTTTCTGGTATTTCTGTAAGAACCAATGGCACATAATGCATAATCCAATTAATTTCATTTTCACTAATGATAGCCTTCAATATTAACCAGTACCCAGCCCATTTATTTTGTGCAGTCCTGCTGTGCTCTGAAATATGGTATGCACATGTGTAAGGAAAAACCCAATAAAACAGAGAATGGAATTTCCCTAAATGTCTGGCATAATTAGGATTTCAAATAAAGCACATGCTATATTATAATGGCACTTATTTGACAAATGGCTATATGGGGACTTAAAGAAATCAAAATTTTGAAAAGACATGTTGTGGAAGTCTATCATTAAAATAATAACAGCAGCAAAAGCAGATGTTTTCTCAGGTTCGGAATGCAACTATCTGAGAGCGAGACCTGGGATCTGAACCTGTGTCTAAATAACAGGCTTTTGGCTATTTTTGAATAATATTTATCCTTGCATTTACTTTTTTTCATTTTGAAAATACATTTAAATTTTAGTCCAACTGTGGAAGAAACCTGAGAGTTGGAACATCACTTTTTTTTCATTTAACCATAATTCTGTTTTTCTGAAAAGTCTACTTGAAAGTATTTTTGGAAATTGTTTTCCAAACTGGAAAGTTTTTTCAAACTTTCTTTTCAAATTTTCAAGTTAAAAAGAGAGTAGGTGCTATTAAATATACCAAATCAAAACCCTTTGTTTTGGGTAAAATAAAACTTATCCAAAATCAGTGGTTTTTTTCCCCTGCCTTCCTCCTCCCATCTCATTTAATTTTGTTTAAACTTCTTTTCAGACTGAACCAAAATATTTCCATACTTACTATTTGACTGGTGTTCAATAATTTCCTTTCTTTTCACCCTATAACAGTGGCAAAGTGGAAAAAAATATATTCGATTTAATTACATGCTGTTCTACTTTGAATAAAGATGAATACCTGATAAGAGGACTGTCGTATGTATTTCCTTCCATGAAGACCAGGATTTATGGACAATCAAATCAGTCAGTTATCTTACCTCACTTCCACTCCATTGCCTAATTGAATAATGCATTACACAAGGCACCACTCATTCTTACTGAGCTACCACAGTCTGCACCCAGGTGTTTTATAGTTTAATTAAAACTTTCTGAGATGCAATGGTTTTTTAGGAGAAAAAAGTTTAGCATAGAAAGCAAACTAGGCCTGGTAAAGCCCAAAGAATATTTAAGTAGACAGAACAAAGTGGTTGCCCTAAAGAGAACAAGTTACCCCTACCCTTGGGCTGGCTGATAAGAGTGTTTAGTGAAAAGAAAGAGAAAAAATACATTATCAGGAAAGAAAATTCTCTCCTCCTGCTTACTGAGATATTGAAGGGGTACTACTTCATACAGAGGAATTACACCTGGTGTATTAAATACAGTATCTTGAGACTTTCAGGTTTCCCATGGGAATTTCCAGCTACAGATCTCACTAAACGTGACCACTGAGGTCTTTGAGGAGGATTTTAGGATGAGGAGGGCTCATCCTAAAATATTATATTCTTCTTCAATAGATTTAAAAGCAAACAAACAAACAAAACCCAACTCCCTCCTGTCAGCTTGGTCCAAGGTTTAAGCTGTGGGAAATGGAAAGATCTGACTCCATTAGTAATACCATAATTTTTTACCATGGAAAAGCAAGGTGCTAGAAATAATCCTCACTGCATGCGCACACACCACATTCCCCATTCAGATGGAAACACATACTTCCTGTTCTCACTAATAAGTATTATCTATACGCAGTTCAATAGCAACTAGAAATAATGTTTAAGTCTAAACAACTTAAGAACTTCTAAAGCATACAAGCTGGATTTCCAAAAGTATGCACCTTGCAAATACGGGAAAACTCCCTGTCATGCAGACTATTCCAAGAACAAATAGGAGGGGCATATGACATTGGCATGAAACTTCTCCTTTTCTACTTCCAAATATCACACAAGCCATATCAGTATGGTACCCATAATATTAAAAGTTAACCCTGATGTTAAAAAAAAAAATATTTATCTGTTTCATTTTCCTAGGAGTAGGCAATGTCCTAACTTGTCTGCTGTTGGATGAAGTTTTACCACTTGATTTCATCAGGATTTGCCCTTAGAATACCTCTACAATATTAAAACAGGTATTTTCATTCTTCAGGCAAAGAATGTACTTTGCTTGAATAAAATAAACTGTAAGTCCAAATGAGAAACATCTTCATTTCCCTGTCTCAGAGGATACCTAATTATTAAAAAAGCTTGGGTTTCACCCATGTAGCTCTCTTTTGGCAGGAGCCTGAAACAACCACTGTTGTTTCATACACTCCTCAAAATAGTATGCTTGGGCTGTCCTTCAGGTGAAGGACCCAAGGGAAGTGTTAAAGACAATCCTAAATAACTTCTCATTAAGACGTGAGATGGAAGAGCCCAGCATTATGCAATGCTCAATCCAAAACCAATTCTAGGGAGTTTAGAAATTTCTGAGGTGGAGACATATGTGAAGCACATAGAGAACATACACAATTTTTGCCATCTTTCTGTATTGTGCACCAGTTGATTCTTGTTCTTATTCAACAAAATAGATGTGATTCAAGATATTCTTCAGCAACTCATTAGCAAATGATGAGTCTTCTCTGTCCCATCACTAACAGACCATCCTCGCAGTGAGATGGGCAACGGGAACATACGCTTCTACCTTGGCTACCTAGTTGAAAGTTCATCAGCTTCATTTCACATGCCTTCGTTAGCAGTGAATCTAATTGAGCAGGCAGTTAAATGGTGTGGCAAGATGCAGGTTCACAAGCCACTCAGGCAACCTGCACAGTGCAGCAGGGAGGTCAGCTGGATGCTCAACTGCTGTGACTTGTTATGTCAGAAATCTCTCAGGGCCCTTAGAAGATGTCAGAAGATTATCTCTGATTACCCCATCAGCAAATCAGCTGGAGTGGCAACCTGCACTGAGGCAATTAAGAAGTCATTGTAATTACTTATGAACTAAATTGATTTGCTATTTTCAATTTCCTTTTAAAAAGCAGAAAAGAACAACTGTACAACTGATTAAGTTGCCATCTACTTAACTTTATTCCAGCAGCCAGGTTAAATAAAAAAGGGCACTTAACGTGAAAGTTAGGAACTTAACTTTCTATCTAAATCCAAAATAACCTCAGGAACCTCTGTCCAGCTGCTATCTCACCCTGAGGAATCTGATTCCACAGAAACAATCCTGAAGGCTTTCTGACTCTAAAATTCACTGGATACTTCTCTGGTATATATGAAGAATTATCCAGCTTTAACATTGCTGAACTATTATATTTAAACAAGCTGGAGAGCCACAAAGTGAGCTTTTCTCTCCCAGAAGGGGTCAGTCTCAAAGTCTCAGTTGGACTGTGTGTGGACTCCCTGAACTGGAGTCTGATCCTGACAGTTCAAACAGAAATCATTTATAGCAGCTGCTTTCTTCTGAAGTACAGCAGGAGGAAGAGCCTGCCTCAAACTATAGCATTGGAGCACTAATCTAGAATATGTCTTCTCAACTCCTTATCCTGATTTATTGTTACAGCTACCAGATTCCCAGCAGACACCTAAACACAGTGGTTATATGATGTATTGTTAGAAAAACAACACATCACTACTCTTTCTTCAGCTGTGGGACTTTGCAGAAAGAAAGTACAATTTCTTTGTAACCTATGGGTTTAGAAACCCACCCGTAGCACTGTGCATCCTGCTGTGGGTGACCCAGCTTTGAGTCGGGGGCTTGACTAGACAATCTCCAGCCATTCTGTGTTTCTGTGATCATAAAACAGGGAAGGCCTAGATTCAGGCCTGTGGTTTGAAGACTAACTTTATGTTTTACAATAGAGAGACATGCTTTTGACTTCTACGTCAAGACCCACCTGTTCAGATTCAGGCTCAGATACGCATCTTCTGCGTTCCTGAGAAGGTTATTGCCCCAGTTACATGCCATCATCTCCTTCCAGGTACTACTTCCTGGAGCTATCACAGAAGTCCTCCCTCTTGGCCAAGCATCCCGGGTTATTTTGACAGAATGCAACTGGGAAGCTGGCAAGAACAAGAGGCCTTGGTGCCGAAGCCCTTGTAGTAGGCAGTGAGGATGTAGGGGATAATCACCACCCTAAGTAAAGGAGACAGTGAGGCTGGAGGTGATTATCTCCATCCTCAGAAGAGAAGGTGTCTAACCTCTTTTCACATCAGCTTCTAATGTTTTGCAGATTCACATATTCTTATAGTCTCTAACCCATTATTTAAGAGATTTAAGAAAAATTTGAAATATTTTGACCAAAGTACCTAGATTAAAGAGGATTCTGTGTTAGGCAGGGGCATACACATTCATTCATTAAAATGCTTCACTGCTGAAACATTTTAATGCTTCTCTCCTGGGCAGGAGTGATGGTATGTGGTGCTGTGCAAAGTTACTGGGCACCAAAGCCAGTTCAGGTCGGGTCACCATGACAGAAGTGTATATTGTCTCAGATGGTCAATATGAGCATGAATCTATTAAAAAATTTCTCAAAAATAACTGAATATTATATATGCCAGTTTTACCATTTATTTACCTCAAACTGCTCAGATAAAGGCAGTTCAATAATAACTATACTCCATTCAGCTTCACCAGATGGTTGATGATCATGCTTGATTTCAGCTTACTCATCTGCCAGATAGGTAATATTGTATAAGGTGCATAAGTGTAGCTGATTTTAATAAATTTTGATGTCCATCTCTATAAATAAAAGTAAAATGATGGACTTGTCAATGAAAAATAAATGCTCATCAGAAATCATAAACAGGTTTGTTCATAAATATAGCTCCACATCACCAAAACTAACAACACTTAGGGTCAATGGTGAAGCGAATCAAAAGTTTTCTTGTTTCATAGCAATGAGTCATACCTACCTTTAACTGTCTTCATACTGGTTGAATGGAAATAAGTACCTTTCATCTAACCATTTGTTTGCTGTCTGAATGATTTCCTGTTATTTAGTCTACAATTGATGTATTATATGAGTTTTATTTCAGACACATCTGCTTTTTCAAGATGAAGACTGATTAGTTTAAGATTAATTTCCAACATCAAGCAGATGCTAAATTAAATCTGAGCTAGACTAGACTCTATATGCATCACTCACTTTCCACCAAGGCTGGGTACCAGTGTGAATAGAAGATTTGCTCCTGGGTATCCCTGTGAAAGCACACAGTAAGCATTAGCTTGTGCTCTTCTAAGCATGGGTAATCCAACTGATTCAGATTTTTCTCTTTGTATATTTTAGATCTCGTAGGACTTCTCTGGACCTTTTCATGGAGAAACTTGCTATTCGCCGTGTCCTGATGTCCTTACATTTGTTAGGACACATAGAAAAGTGTTTTAGGAGAAATCAATCAGACTCCACAAATTCAGTCTGAGAGAGAGAGAAAGAGGAAAGAGATTTTGCTAACCCTTATTCTGAAGATAACAAGTTAAAAAACCCACAGTGTTTCAGTCTGTTACATCCTTAAAAGATACTCCTCCAACACAGGGACTAATGTTATGAAATGACTAATCTTCTTTATTGCCATTCTCATTCTATTTCCTTATTTACTCCTTGTTTCTGTATTTCCACAGAATCACAGAATCACAGAATCACCTAGGTTGGAAGGGACCTTTTAAGATCATCTAGTCCGACCAATAAAAAAACAAACAAGCAAACAAAAAAAAACCACAAAAAAAACCCCCACCCACACCACACAAAACACCACCCAACACTAATCCATATCCCCGAGCACCATGTCAACTCGTCTCTTGAATACC
>JAOQGH010000012.1:113132264-113178937 GCA_025769975.1 Gallinago jamesoni
CACCTCCCTGGGCAGCCCATTCCAATGCCTGACAACCCTTTCAGTAAAGAAATGTTTCCTAATATCTAACCTGAACCATTACCCCTCATCCTTTCATTACACTCCCTGATAAAGAGTCCCTCCCCATAGTCCCATCACAGAGAAGCTGTATTACTAGTACAAGATCTTTTTAAGCTCCTCTAGGCAAGAGCATCTCCAATTTTTCTTACCAGTTTCTTAAAAGTTGTACTGAGTAGTTATCCACATGCTTTAGTGTCTGCCAAGGACACAGGGTAAGTAAATATTAGTAATTCATTTTCACAGTCCAGAAGGAGACAATAGAGTTAGAAATGTTTTATGAATAGATTCACAGAAATAAGAAAAGCTGCAAGCTTTCACCAGTCTCAGTCTAAGATCTCTCCCTTCTTGCCATCTAACTACAAGTCCAGCTGTGTGTCTGCTCTTACATAAACCTTAGGCCTGACACCCTAGAAGGGCACTGCAGTCACAGGACACAATGTAAATTCTAAGCTTAAATCTCTCCCTGGGTTTTGTTTCAGATTTGTCCTTTTTCCCAGCATCTACTCCAAGATTTCTGAGAACAGAAATCAGTCAGAACTTCGAACTTTTTTCCTGAGGGAAACTTCGTACCCATAAATTCAGAAAATATTATTGGTTAAGTGAAGCCATCTATAACCAGATACCAGCAGTTCATCAACCTTCTGACTGCAAAATGTTCTTTCTCTCCCAGCAGAGAGAGACTGAGATCTCAGGGCAAAGGAAGAGAGAATACAACAGCTTGTTTAGAAATTGTAAACCTATGCCTATACATACTAATATATATATATAAGATTATGTGTGCAGTTTTTAACTCAGTTAGGCACAATTGTAATAAATCACATTTTTGGATTCATTGCTTCCTGACCTTGGTTGGAAGTCTACTGTGACAGACACCTCAATTTTCCTACCAACTCGTATCTGTTCTGCTTCACTCCATTGTCTTTGGTCAGAAGAGCAAGACTTTTATTATCATCTTGTTGGATACTCAGGTGCTGCAGAAGGAGCATTTCTCTAGCCATCTTCTTGACTGGTTAATTGTTTGTCCATTTATTCATTCCTGCCTGTTCCTGTCCGTTTCCAGGGCCCCAAACCTCTAAAGCGTATTTAGAAGTCTGCCTTTTTTTCTGGTGCCAAAGGCAAGTCAATCATAAGCAGTTAGAGAGGAAAATATTTCTCAGCATTTGCTTAGAGAATTAGCCACTGTAAATATTGTTGATGCCAAGAAAACTTGCCAACCAGAGATGAGTGAAACAATTTATATGTAAAATAACTGGTAGCAACAACCCATGACAACAGGAGAATTTTCTGCTACTGCAGCTGTCATTCCAAATGGGAATTTATTTTATTTCCTGTCTGTCCTCCTTATTTTATAACTTTCCTAATACAAGAAGATAACCAAAAGTAGTAACAAGCAATTACCATTTCCTTTACTTGATTCTGGTAGTTTGCTCACACTTTCCAGTTTAATCTGCATATAAACTGATGGCCTGGCAAAACTGGCCTTTGAAAAAAGCATATGGCAGCGTTAATCACTGTGAAATCCTTAAGGCTTTGCAAATCACTGGAAAGGCACACAAGTAAGCTGTTCAGCGACATTAAATCTTTGCAACTGTATGTTAAGTACAAGTGGTCAAAGTCATGTTTCGATATTTTATATCAACATAATCTAAAAATGACCTGTCACTGATAAAAAAATAATAATAAAAAAAGCTGTATTATTCTATAGTTGACTTATTGTAAAGTTCTTTTATTTGTTAAGAATAATAAATCAGAGCTTATATGTGGAACTGTTTATACATTTTTATCCACAAATACGTATTTGGCTATGCATTACACATAAAACTATTACTATGAAATTATTGCTTACGGAATCCCTCAAGATATTTCTTAGGTGTTTAATTTTTCTCGTCAATTATGATAATGACAAAGTATGTCTGTTAGACCTCACATGAACACAGGAACACAAACATGCCTATGTAGATACTGGACTGAACTTTCGAATATTCTGCAAAAACACTCATAAAAACCCAAGGCAAACTGCTGTCAGGCCTAGAGTAATAATAGTGTCATGTTCTTTAGCTCAAAAGCTTGTTCTTTTACTACCACCAAAAAAAGGAATGGTGAACACTCTCAATTTAAGCAGTAATCATAAAAGTAGAAGGTACAGATATTATCAGTCTATTTTTTAAGGTGAGATAAACTGTATTTTGCAACTTCTTAAGGGATTGAGTTACACATAGTTGAAAGACTCAGACTTCAGCCCTAAGTTCAGCTTTTTCAGGCATCCTTCTCAAGCTTCACTCCATCACCTCACAGAGATGAGATATGAAATTCTCATGTCAGCTATATTTTCTCACCTTCTTAAATAAGTAGAGTTTGAAAACGCAGCTACAAAGCTAACTTCTTCTTCCTAAGGAATTATTGCCTATAACTGCAGTTGGGATTAAAAAAGAAAAAAAAAAATCTGTGCAAGTTTTGGCCATTTAATTAAACAGCATCAAAAAGCCAAAAGTTCATGTGGCAACAAGATACTTACTGTAAAGTTTCTCAATGAGTTTTAGGTTCTCTCCAGTGAATGGAAACAGACACACTGAATTTGATCGGCTGCCTGACACACAGGTATAGCCTTTTCCCCCATAAAGGAACAAAAATATTTCAATGTACAGACTTCCAATGATCCCAATTTAATATTTGTTTTTCTCTGACTAGTGTAAGCACGGCCAGCACCCTGAGCACCAGAGGATTTTTATGACTTTCCGACAACAGGTAGGACATGCCCAGAGTTTCCCCAAAACATTCCAATCAGCTCAAATAAAGTTACCTGCTAATTACTGCATAATGTTAATTACAGTTGCTGCTTGTTTCAGAGCCTGTTCCTCGCTTCCCTGTTCCATGCCCGGATCAGCGTGCCTGAAGAGACAGGGGGATTATCACAGTGCTCCCGCTGAGGGTGGCATGGCAACAGCACACCACCGCGTCCTTCTCAACGGGTGCCTCCCTTCACCCCTTCTCCATCGCTGAGGTGTTATTTGGAGATTGGTTTTGAAGCAAAAGAACATGTTTGGAATTGAAGAAGCCTCAAGAAAGTGAAACGAGCCCACCCCATTCAGCTCCCTGCCAACACAAACTCACTCCTGGTTTTTGGATGTTTGCTTCCAACCCCACAGAGAACTTTGCATTCATTTACCAGAGAAGAGCTTTAGTTCACCACACCAGGAGCAGTCCTCAGTCACACACTGTATATTTTTAATAACCTCAAGGGCTTTCACTTCACTAACAAGGAAAGATTAATATTGTATTCACAACATTCCTTTTACTTACCACAAGGGAGAATAGATCGTGAGCTAATATTATTTAAGCCACTGGAATTAAGACTTGATATGTTTCTCGGAATGCATCATTGGCTATTTATTTTCTCTGACACATGTACCACAGATTAGTTCTAATTTATGACTTTTTACACATAGGCATCTGTGTTACATTTCTTTAAGCCACCATACCAGCACTGTATATTTGCTGGTATCATCATACTTGCAAGTCATTATCATACAGACTTTGGAGTCTCCAGATTATAACCATTAATAGTGACCTTGGGTTATGGTAACAGTCAAAAATCACATTCAGACCCAATGTTCCAAATGTGATTTTCAAAGAGCCTCACACAGCCTCTGGAAAACAACTGGTTCCCACTCCCTGCTTACCTATGAGCCCTTCTTCACTGACCCGCAGTGTGGTGTCATGGTTTCTTCTCCTGGCCCATGATGCTGAGCACCCTGTGAGGCTGCTGGGACCGACCTCATCTGGTCAGGTTGCGTCTGAACTGCATTGAGACATCTCATGTGGTCAATACATTTACCATTACATAAGCTGCCACCTAGCTGTGTCATATACTAGATGTACAGTACTTGAAAGAAAAGTACCTAACAAATTTTACTAAGAGGAATCATTAATATCATATGCATACACAGAATAGTACATAGCTAAGTTATATTTATGCTCCCTGGGCCTCAGCCCATTGGCAGCAGAGTGCAGAAGTCACTCCTTAGTTTCTTTGCCTTCTTTTTAATATCATTTTCTGAGAAACATAGGTCTTATGAGAACTTCTAACCTATGTGAACTTATGAGGAAAGTCTGATAGAGATGGGACTATTTAGTCAGGAGACAAGACGGCCCAGGGGGGTTATTATTAATGTATAAAAATACCTGAAAGGAGGGTTCATAGAGGATGGAGCCAGCCTTTTTCACTGGTAGCCAGTGACAGGACCAGAGACAGTGAGCACAAACTGAAACACAGGAGGTTCCATCTGAACATGAAGAAACACTTTTTGACTGCGAGAGTGATCAAGCACTGGCACAGGTTGCCCAGGGAGGTTGTGGAGTCTCTATCCCTGGAGATCTTACTGTTAAGCATTTTTTCTAACGTTCAGCCTAGATTGCCCTTTGCTCCATTTCTTTCCATCCATGTTAATTATAAGCCTTTATAGCCACTAACAGTTTTTCTTCCTTACTGATGCACAGTCATTTAATAGCTGTGTACTGACTCTGGCTCATTTACATAATGCTCAGTAACTCTTTTGCTCTCCCAGAAATCCCACTGACTTTAACAGACTGTAATTACTGAACCAAATCTTCCATCGTGAAAGTCACTCAATGCCAAAAAGTTAAGAAACTGCATTTAAATAATGGGAATTAATTTAGAATGGCTCATTTTGAGAGCAAGCAAGTCTTTTATTTTATTGTAGTTGAATGCAGATCTACCCAAGCAGAGAAGAAGAAGAGAAGAAAGTCAAGATCTGCAAAGAGAGCACTGCAGCGCCTCGTTTGTCAACTCCTAAGTAAACAGCTTGATGTTTGGAAGTCCCTGATAAATACTCACTGCATGCAAATAGGACCTGGCTGGTCATGGTTAGATAAGACCTACTGCAACATGCACCATGCTGCTGTGAATTTCATCGTAGGATGTTTTTATACTCTTTGGAGGGAGATTTCTAAACTCATCTCACCAATTTCAGTCGGGGACACGTTAACCCTCCTCTCTGTTGCGACCTACAGAAGTTCATTAGAAGCTGTGAGAGCTTTTTCAGTCAGTCTCATTCATTTGTGTCACAAACTGTTGTGTTTCAAGGGCTGACTTCTTACCATGTGCATGGGCCCTGCCACCATGTAGGCCCCAGCCTTGGTGGCTGATTTTGGTATTTAGTGAGGCACGACTGAAACGCTTTCAATACATTCGATACAAAATTTCAACTATTAAATAGTTTTCCCTCAACACTTCCGTTAGGTAGGAACACAGTTCTCATTAAGAAGATGTGACAGCATTCCAGGGTATAGGCACTTGTGTTCTAACTGCTGTGGTCTGTTCTTCCATAGATGGAGGATGTGTAAATTAGAGTATAGCTGTAAAAACACATAAATAACTCTTGTACAGACCTGCAAGTTAACGGTGCAATTCACGAGAACTAGTCAGGCCCATACAGACATTTCTTTCACTCAGACTGTAATTAAAAAGCATGTTTGTTCCCCAAGATGGTTTTCTTTATCAGGGTCAAATAAACATTCAAGCACTTGTGGCTTTGCCTGTTGTCCTTTCACCTGATATTACACAACGTGAGACTCAAGTAACACTTGCTCAAATATCCCTGTTCTCTCTGAGGGATATCCTACAGCTCCCTGAGGAGGGGAAGTGGAGAGGGAAGTGCTGATGGTTCAGATCTGTGCCAGGGGAGGTTTAGACTGGACATTAGGAAGCATTTCTTTACCAAGAGGGTGGTCAAACACTGGAACAGGCTTCCTAGAGACATTGTCGATGCCCCAAGTCTGTCAGTGTCTCAGAGGCATTTGGACAATGCCCTTAATAACATGCTTTAACTTTTGGTCAGCCCTGAATTGGTCAGGCGGTTGGACTAAATGATGGCTGTAGGTCCCTTCCAACTGAAATATTCTATTCTATTCTATTCTGTAAAAAAAAATTAGTTAAGGTGAAGATACCTGGCCCATTCACTGTGTAAGCTCAATATTCATGTTAGCTTGATTTTTTTCTTATGACACAGCATCTCTGCTTCATGAGAATCACAGTAGCTTGCAAAATTGTACAAATAACATATTTTTATAGTTTAGTTCTCTGGTTAGTCATACTTAATCTAAGATCCAAACAACTAGATAATGATAATTCATTTTTCTTTCTTCTCTATTAATCTTTTGTGTAATACTAATTTAAAACCTGGTTTATTCTATTTACTTATCTTAATGAATTTTTACTGACATGCTTTTTCTTCATGTTTTTCTCTAATCACAATTCCACAATTGTACATACAAGTTAATTCTCTCCTTTTCAAAAACAGTATAGAAAAATAAATAAATAAATAAATAATTTCACTACCAAAGACTGGACTATTACATTATTAGATGATGCTTATTTGGTTAGCATCATGGAAGATTTTTAGATTTCCTTTTTACCTATTTATTTATTTTACTTATGAATGAATATAGAGCCTATAGCACATTTAAACTACATAATTCACAGATGAGCAATACAAATTTAAAAGTGCACAGCAATTAATATAAAATTTGTTTTAAAACACACAAAAAAGTATATTCACGAACAGGAATTTTTTTTTCAGAGAAAAATTATGACAAAGCTCAAACTTTACACTCAGGTTTGTGTCTTCTCTCTTAGGCACACACCTACCTCCCCACCCTTGCTAGCTCCAGTTGTTAAAGTTAAGAAGAAAGAGAAAATGCTTTGTTACACTTCCATGTACAAATGGCACTTTTTAATATAGAATTCAGGTTTAACCCAGTCAGTAGACGCCGTGGTTCAGCCTGCAGCAGTTTCACAGACAGCTAGTTCTGGCAATTTCATAGCCAGCATGCTTGTTCCCAAATCAAGAGCACACGGCACAGCTTTGGACCTCAAGGATCACAGACACCATTAAGATTTTATTCCAGCCTGTATTTTCTGAGCCCAGGAGTCCAGAGTAACAAGAGTATTATCACAGTTACATCCAGAAATTGCCATATGAGAAGAGAGCCTGGCAACTGAGGTCTGAGGAAATTAATTCATCAGCTTGGATGCCAAATTAAAGAGGTAAAAACTATTTTAAACAGAATTGCAAAACTAAATTTTTTTTAGCTAAGTTGTTTTCCGGAAAACGAGGCACTTCATCTACTCCCTAACAAAATTGTTCTGGCAAAGGCACTGGTTCCAGTTGCCCTCTGAACTGAGAGCTGAGCTGCAAAACTAGAGTTCGGGAAAGAAGGGTCTGAAGTCTCCCTCAAGTCAAGTCAGAGTGTGAGCACCCAGATTTCCCGTCAGGCAACAATCTAAAATAAGGAAGAGAGGGAGGAAAGTGGAAATATGTGCTCTAAAATCAGGCAGAGAAGATACCATCTTGCAGGGGAATGGAAGAGGGTAGTAGGTACAGCTTCTGGCTGCAGTTCCATAAATCATATCCAAAGTCCTTGGACTTTCCTAAGTCCACATTGCTCACTTGTGTTCCATTGCAAAGTTCTTTAATTTTCAAGCATGCTAGGGATCATCAAGGGACTGAAATTGTTTCTTCCAGCAAATTGTCCTCTCCTAGTCATGTTGCAATGCTGTTAAGCAGGCTTAGAGTACCACCAGCAGCATCCTTGCTGCTGTAACAACAGCTCCCCAGACTGGAGAACTGCACAGCACAAATGCCTGTCACCCACCGCTCTGGTGCTCGTAAGCACACTGGAAAACTGCTACATGGTAAGAAAGAAGCAGGTGGAAGAAGGCAAACACAGCTCAAAATTTCTCCCCCTGGGAAAAGAACATTTTGGATGAAAACAGCATCGATAGAACATCTGGTAAAATGAGTCACTGTGACTTATTCAAGGCTTCTCATCATTTTCTTATGACACATGTTGCAGTCAGGCAGGCCTAAGTCTTGTCAAATTTTTTTGTTTTTCCCAAGTATAGGCTACTCTGGGAACAATAACATTTTTGCCTGTGAGCTTGAAATTGTTTATTTCTTTTATGACAAATTACAGCACAGGAAAATAAAACCCATTGAGAAAGAAAAATAAGCATTTCACTGCTTTATTTCATGATCCCATAAAAATAATTTTTGGGCCCTTAACTCCTAAAACCAGGATGAAAATTAGCTGCAGGACTGTTTCAGTGGCAACACCCTTACCTCATCTGCCAAGTGTTTGCTGGCGTAACATGAAACTGTAAAGTACAGTAATGGTTATTTTTCCCAAAAAAAATACCTCAGAAAGCAAAACAGAACAGTAACCAGCAACACGTACATAAATAAATAAAGAAGCAGTTTCTGTGTTCTGAATATCTCTTCAGAAATGTTGTAGGGGAATATTCTGGAAGGGACCATTGGAGGAACACTATTTTGATGCTTCAGAATGTTAATCCTGTATCTGTAGCTGTACCCATGCAGGACAAAAAGCCTGACTCAGAATAAAAATCCTGGCACATTTAAAATACAAGGAGATAAACGATCAAAGTACTATTGGAACTGGAAAAAAAAAAGTTTTTATGAAAATAACAGGGTGAAGAATAAAACCCTTCCTTATGCATCCTCATCAGCACTTGACAACCCAGTTCTAGGCCATTCCATACCTGTGCTGTCTTTTTCTTTGGTTTAGTCTGCAAAATTTCTGATGAAGGAACCAGTGTGATGGCTAGATGCTCTCAACTATACTATCAAATAGGTATCATTGCAGGTACACTCAAGAACTCACTGCCGTATTCATGATCAGTACGCCCAATAACAACAGGCAAATGCCACAAAACCCAGCAGGCAACAACAGAAAAGTATAGTCAACTGAAACTGATGATTTCACTTCTGTTTGAAATTAAAGCTTTAGAAGTCATGTGAGCAGAGTGTTCAACAAAATATAGCTATTCCCACAACCAAAAAATGACACAACCATTTGTAACTCTCATAGATTTGCTAAGATCTTAGTCTGCGCTTCGCTTGTTGTCAAAATACTTGAGACAGAGCTTATTGGGAAAGGTCTTGTTTTCTGAGAAAAACTTGAACAATACAAGTCAAAATTTTCCACAAAAAATTCAGAAAACTAAAATTGAAAAAAAATATATTTTGTTTTAAAATTAAGTACACATTGCTGACCCTTGTTTTTGCAGGGTCTGAAAACGAGGTTATAGAAAGACTGTATCTTCTCACAGCATATTACCCTATCTTGTTGTTCTGTGAAGAAGTCTTGTCATGGATCATGAGAGACAGAGGTCAGCCAAAAATCTTGAACCCCAGAGGAGGAGAAAAACACTGGGTCATAGATTTTCTCAAAATACTATGACTGTGCACCTGAAATACTGTGTCTACACATCTGAATTATTTTGTTTTGGGACAAAAAAAATATTCATATTTGGCTAAACACCTAAATACATTTAATAGGTTTCCTTTATTAAGGCAAAACATCTACATTTTTCTGAAAAAAACATGCCTTCTGCTGAGATTTCTGGGTAGTTTGTCTATTGTATAACCTTTAACGACCTTTCTTCTAAATAGCCCTCAAGTTTTATTTTTGAACCTATGAATTTCTTTACATTTGTACCATCTTTTAGTTGGATATTTCAGAGGTTTACTATCAGAGGTTTACAATCTTTTGCATGAATCATAGAATTATATAGGTTGGAAGGGACCTTCAAGATCATCGAGTCCAGCAGTACATCTAACACTGCCAAAATCACCGCTAAACCATATCCCTCAGAACTACGTCTGCCTATCTTTTAAATACCTCCAGGGATGGTGACCCAACCACTTCCCTGACACAACTTGTGACCGGTTACCAACTCTTTGGGCCTGACCCTCCAGCCATTTTTTTACCCAGAGAAGCATATGCACGTATATTTATATCCTGTACTTCAAACTCATGAATTCTTTAATGTTAGTTCGAGTTAGAATGCCTAATTACAGTTTAAAACTATTACATGAAGTTCTGTAAAATACAGTAACCATTTCATTTGTTGAAGTATTCACTCTAAGAGTAACAAAGGAAAGCTATCAAATATCACAGGATATTTGATCACTTATAAAGAAAAATTGAAGAAAAAACCCCAACAAATAAAAAGACCACTTTTTATACCCTATAGATAGAATTACAAGAAACAATGTTAGGATTCACCATGCACAGAGAAAAAGCTGGAATTTAATGATGCATCTAAAAGGCATCACTGAAAGGCAACATGATAAATTATTTTTTACCCCTGTTTCCTGAGAAAAGCTTCACATGGGTAATAAATCTCATCTATCTGGGATGACAGTATTTGAATCAGGGAAGCATTAAGCCTGTAGGCTGAAACTACCTACAAGATCATATCAAGTGTGGTGTTTTCTGCAGCAGAGAAATGAAACTTCCATCTAATAAAACAGGTATTGAGAAATTCTCAAAATCAAAACTTCATCATTAGTAACCATAATGAATGCTGGGTTTCTTTTTCCTGAGCTGTAGGCCAAAGTCAAATTAAATTTCCAGACAAATCATTTCTAGTGAGTTAGTATCTGAGGAACAGCCATGCTACCAAGGCAGGAGAACACAATAGAGGTAATTAGCCTTCACAAGCAGGTATCCCAATAACTCTTGGCATTATTCCAGGAAGCGAACATGTAGATATGTATGACCTGATATGAGTACACTCATGTCAAGGCTTTCCACTTGAAGCGAGAGACACTCCTCGGAGAAGTATTCTGCAAGATGGATGGGATTTCTTTGTCAAAGTAATAGAATTCAGCCTGGGTTGTTGGGTGGTCACCCTGGCCTTAACCATTGATTCCCTATTTATGAAGGCCATTATCTGTTGCACAAGAGGGGAGAAAATGCCATCCTTCCCTTTCCTCCCTCTACACACTTCTCGGATCCTGTTACATGGTCTTTATTCAAAAGCTATAGCAGTCCAGCTCCTCAGCAGAGGTATTTATCTGCACTACACTCTGCAAGGAAGGCATATTTTTATAAGCTCCAAAGACATGTTTGGAAATGACATACCAATAACCTTGCAAGTTTTTCAGCTCTATCAACTTCTATCATCAACATAAAAAAGTGTAGTTAAAGAGTAGCCTTTAAGGAAAGAAGCTCAAGAACTGTTTACTTGCCTTTAAATTAAAAATCAGAGAACCTGGAGGTGTTAGGACATGCTAAGAGTGTCATGTTAGAGATGATGTCTTACAGAAATACTGCATATAAAAAAAAACTTCTCTAAGTTTGCTTCAAAACAGTGCTGAAATTCAACTTTCAAATTGACAGCTGTTATATTAGATATTACCTCACAAGCTCTCCAAAAAAAAAAAAAAGTCCAAGTGATAAGTGTTTGGGATCAAGTATGTTCAGAAGGTAGATTCATGTTTCTCAGTGAGTTCAAGACCACTATAGAATCACTTTCATACGGCATAGCTACAGTAGGAATTTGATAGCTTCACAAAAGACTTGGAGGACAAAAAAACCCAAACGCCATTTATGCAACTGAGAGAGTCAGATTGTCAGAAAAGAGGTGGGTTGAAGTTAACAGCTATGGCTGAACTAAGACTTTAGAAACATAGCTGGGGTTTTGAAACGGCTCCAAAGAGTTTTATCTTCACATTGTCAGAGAGAAACTGGCAGAGAGTTTTGATTTAAAACTTCAAATCATGTACATTTTTATCCTATTATATGCTTTTTTTCATATCTCATACTACTTTTGGGATATAACCTGACTATGCAGTCTTTAATCAAACTTCTTAATTCCTCTAGAAATCAATGTCTATAGAAATGAATTTTCATTTCAAAGCAGACACATGGAAAAATGTTAATTCTTCCTTCTGGCACTTTATTAAACAAATATTAAAGAATATCACAGCTTTTCTCATGCCTTCTCAACTTTGCTTGGTAAAAGCAAGCTGTGCTAGACTGTCATATGCCTTTAAAAGTGATCTAAAATAGCAAGCATAAAAATACAATTAGGATAAAATATTTGAACACATTCTTCCATCTAAGAATGACAAATTGCAGTATGTCTCTCCTCTGTCTCGTAGACATCCACATCTCCCACGCAGTTGTGTCTGAAAATTGTTTCCTTCAGGTTTAATCTGACTATGTTACCCATCCTTTAAACTCAAATTTTTTACCTTGATTCAGTGCTTACAAGTATAAACTAATTTTTTTCCCTTCAAAGTTATTCAGATATTGAGTTTATCTATGGACAGATGAATCTTCCCATCATAATATCTGAACATTTTGTCTCCCATCAAGCAGACTTCTTAACCAGCTCTGCAGTCTTCTGTTGTGAAACAGTGGTGTAGCACTGTAATCAAGTAATTTTTTTTTTTATCTGTCAATATTTACCTGTGTCACCATTCAAGTTTTCCAGTACTTCAAGGTCTTAACTTTGCATGGAACCGAGACAGAGTATTTACTAGGTTAAAATCTTTGGCATAGGTTACTAATAAATATAAGTTAAAAAATTAAACAGTAATATATCCTTATTGTGCCAAAACTGATGCACGACTTCTCTCATTTAAGCTTTTTCGAAGGATTATGTGCATTTTCAGAATTCCAATGTTTTTGTTGCTGCTATAAATGCCCACCAGTTTGGGGTACGTGAGAAAGAGAGTGACCGGTATGGCAGATAATCTCCAACCACAAGTCAGTAGTACAAACAACCTGTGAAAAGGACAGACGTTGTCCCAAGTTGCTCCCACACTGTAGTGAAGACATAAACCCCATATTCGATGTACATTCAAATAACTATATACGATGTGAACATAAAAATTAAAAAATAGTTAATTGAAATTAGGAAATGAAGTACAGTACTATTAAAAGCCACATAACTTGTGTGGCCAGTTGATGACAAGAACTAACCTTTTTGTAGTACTGATCCTCGTGTATCTGCTTGGTGGTCTACAGTCGAGTTCTCATTGACTTGACTTGTAACCTGTCAAACAAGCATCAAGGTTTCAAATGAGTCTCTGTAACGTGCAGACTAAATGGTTAGGTACCACTGTTCACATTATTACTCTAGAGAAAGTGTAAGGAAGGACAAGTAGAGTGAGGAGTATCTGAAAACACTATTTCCAAAACTCAAGAAAATTATGTTTTTCAGTTTGTCAATGTTCCCTCTGAAAATTATTACAAATTGACTGAGAAAATAACCGGCCTAAATCCTTCTGTCTCCTTCCAGAAAATCTTGGGAAAAATAAGTTTCTGAGGAAAAAAATGTCAGTTACAGTTCAGACCATCATTGATCAAGCTGAAAAAGAAAAAAGAGCCACAAGCAAGTCAAAACTGGGTTTTTCTGGAGGAGTTGGCTTGTTTATTTGTTGTTGTTGTGTGGTTTTGTTGCTGTTGTTTGAAAGCAGAGAATTTTTAAGAGAAATTAAGTAAAAGTGTCTAGCAGGCAGCTAAGAAACCATTTCCTCAGATCAGTTATTATACAGAACATTACGTTTTGGGATTTTACTTCTGCTTGCAGTATTGCAAAATTATGTTCCCTGGGACATATTAACTTATTGTGAGCTGTATGAGAAAAGAAAACTAAGGTATTGCATGTTTTTTGAACAACGGTATTTTATAGAAATTTGTTGCCTTTGGGAAACATTAGGATGTGTCAGAAATTTATTCTAATATTCACAAGCATTAGGAGGGGTACAAGACTTTTGAGGCAGGAACCTATCCGAGCTATGGCTCAGAGCTGTTCCGTGAAATTAAGAAACTAGATTTCATTGAACTACTTTAATAAAAAGCTTCCCAGATATCATCTGTTCTGACATACACTGTGAAAAGATTCTCCCCTTGAGCTTAATTTGGTTTTGAATTATCCAGCTATAAAAGCAACAATGTGCCTTTGGGTTCAGTGATTACTACATTTACTATCTACATAATTCACCCGTTCCTACCTGACTATATGTTGGGTTTGAATAGGCAATAGCTATTGTCTTGTGAATTGGAGCTTGATTAAACCAACACTAATGAGCCATTGACTGTTATTTGGCCTCAGAGCATACAAACTTCATGACTGGGAATGCAATAGAAAGCCAAAGCAAAGACTAGCCATGGTTCTACAAAAGAAAAGCTCTTCAGGAGTTTGAAGCTGAACATTACCTTGAGAAGTGACACCGGGTGTTTAGTCCCATATAACTTTCTACATAGAGAATGAACAGAAATTGTGACAATCATGTCAAAGTAAATGCAGCAACTTGTCCTGAAACAATTCCTGTCAATTCCCTTCAATGCCCACCATTTTAAAATACAAAGAAAACTCATTAAGGCAAAACAAATTTGATTTTACAGATTTCATTCACAGAAACACAGAATCCTCATGGTGGGAAGGGACCTCTGACTGAGATCCTCGAGTCCAACCTCAAAAAAAACAACAAAAAAAACCCAACTACAACATCCCACCACATCACACCTACCCACAAACCAATAATCTTGGACACTAGAGCATGCCCTGGAGAGCCACCTCTACAGTTTTCTTAAATACTTCCAGGGATTTCCAGCCGCTCTTCCCCCAGTCTGTAGCATTGCCTGGGGTTGTATCTTGTATCTTAGAACAATAGCACATGGAACAATTTTTGCAACAAACTTGAACTTGGCAATTCAGCCACTTATGACATAAACAAAGTCCGGACACCTAATGTCATCCCAGAATAGGTGGGATATATCTTGGATATCAAAAAGGATATAAGACAATGCTTTCTCCAGTTGTTACACCTAGTTTATATTCTTGTGCTGTTTTTCTTCACTGTTCTCATTTCTCCATAATCACTTTAAAATCTGTTCCTCTCCGATAAATGTTAATCATTAGCTCAGTCAGATCCCCAGTTTTTTCTGGTTTCTCTGTAGTGCTTGATGCCCCAGGTTTACCCTGGTCTTAAACACAGCCCTGCTGGACATCTGATCATGTATTAAAAGGGAAAAAAGTGTCAATAAAGGTCTAGTGGCAGACCTTAGCTTTGAAGACATTTTTCTGAAACTATAAATAATTCCAAATAGGCCTATCTACAAATTACTTATTGATTTTTGTAATCCTTACATGCAATTTTTCAGCCAATTTGACTGGATAAACTTATTTCTCAGGAATATGATCCTGTATTCAAGCTATGAGGCTGGATGAATAAGTCTCACATTTCTCCTGTGTTTGTGTAGCTTGAAAAAGCCTTTTCAAAAGATTTTCTTTTACCACAGTCTTTTTAGCAAAATCTAATGCAGTAAGTAAAATTTATGACTTTTAGGTGATTTGGGTTCACTTCAAACTAGCTTTTCACCTGTGTGAAACTAGATGTAATCGCTCTGTAATACCTCACTGCCACAAAAGTAGCATTTAAGTGTAATTCTGTCATCTTGTGGTCACCCAGAAAGAAGAATAGAGTCTTGTCAATCACTGTTATGGGAGATATGGGACATCACCTCACTGGAACGGTGAGAGAAGAAAGGGGATTTCTTTATGTTGAGTCAGAGCAGGCAGTGGGGGACCCTGGGACAGAGGAGTCATCTCTCAAAGCCTGTTGAGAAAAAAGCACACTGTCAAAGAATCTGGAAAACTTTAGTCACTGATGCTTGACAGCAGTAAAGTGTTAGGGGGATATTTACACTCCTAGTTGTAATCTGCTTTAGATTCCTAGTACATTATCCCTATATTCTCTTCATCCCACTGACTATTTAGTCCTGCCTTATTCCAGGACCAGATACTTCAACAGAAGGTGTTAACATTCAGGGACACCATATCATCTGAATGCTTTTAAGGCAAGTTAGCATTCCTTCAACATTTTTGTCAACAACACCTAGAAGTAAAGAAATTATTTAAACCTGTTGCAGAGTTGTTCATCTTGGTTTCCTGCAGGAATAAATCTCAGAGAAAGCAATTCCTTTTAACAGCTGGAAATTCACTACATTTGTAATGTAACTTATGTCCCTTTTACATCTATGTTATTACTTTCTGAAAACAAATTAAATTGTTGGGCTGTAGTTTTCAACTTTAAATTGATTCATTGCCATTCTGCCATTCCCACCTTCACCCAGATTCTTTGACTAAGGACATTTCAAGAAAAAGTAGAGCAGACAGCGGGAGGGACTTGCAGTTCTAAACATTTGTAACAGATTCATTTAAATAATTTAGACAGCTTTTACAGGAGAAGATGCTGTTGTGAGAAACTGGGATCTTCCAAAAGGGATGGCTGTTGCATTGACACCATCTCATCGTCTCTGCTGAGAAGTTTAAGGTGATAAAGAATTCTGGGGAAAAAAACCAAAACTTTCAGGAAACATCAACAATAAGATGGCTAATTTACTCATTTAATGATTACGACTGCTAGCATCAAGAAGTTGTAGTACTTCTGTGCATTAGTAGGAAAAATAACCTTTATGATAAGGACAAGTGTCAAAGAGATACTGAAAGGTGATAAATAGTTTATTAATCTGAGATCTACTCAAAACTAGATCATATCTTTTGTTTCCTTTCTGCAGCTAAAAGCCCCTGTTTAAGAGAAAGAATTGGCCCTTCAGATATCAGGTAATGTGTAGTTGAGGGCTGAGGTAGAGGAATGCATGATTACTTTATAATGCCATAAGTAATATGGGATGGAAAGTGAGTAGAAAAGTGAACCAGTGTAGGGTAGAACTATGGGCAAACCTGGAATTTTTATATATGATCCACAGGCTGTGTCTTGGTTCTCCTTGTACTGAACTGCATCTCAGTTTTAGCCAATATTTACTCCTTCAGGTAATCACTGCATTTTCTGATTTTTCCCTATGTATCAAAGATATTATTAAACTTTAACCCACACAACTGAAATAAAACCTATGGATATTTATAACATCTGTGAGCAACAATAAGGCTACAAAGCTAATACAAGTGGATATTAAACAAAAGTTTTCATAGCATTCCTTTGAATTTTAAATTAAACTTTAAACTTCAGTAGCATATTAAAGCTGTAATGCAGAGGCATCATAAGGACAAGAGTTTCTTCAAGCGATTTACTGTCACTGCAACTGAGAGTATTTACATTACACCTATTAAAAGAGTTCTGCAGGGTTTTAACACTGTGTTTAAGACTATGATCTCTGTGTTAACTCCCAAGATATCTCACACAGAGTGGCAGCTACAGAAGGCTTGGCATTTTTTGTCAAAAGCTCCCCTACTGCAACAAGGAACTAATTGCACACAACACGGCAAACACTTCCATGAAGTTCAGTGCTGGCAGTGTCATAACGGGACCATGCAGAGGCACCATTACTGCTCCACCCAGTGATGTGTATGTTACTCAATACACATCACTGTGTGCTACTACAGAGCAAAGAGTTGCTCTAGTAATCCTATCTGACAATGCTACCCTGGAATAAACCCTCAGGAATCAAAGCAGAGATGTTAAATGATGTGAACTCAGAATTTTTCTTTTGAATTCTGCTCTGCCCTGAACATTAAGTATAGAAGTAAGCACACAGCAAATATACCTCTTACAAGGGGAGGTAGTTCAGTCAAAACATTCATAGAATCATAGAATTTTCTAGGTTGGAAGGGACCTTAAAGATCATCTAGTCCAACCATCAACCTAACCCTGACAAAAATCACTAAACCATATTCTTAAGGACTATGTCAACCTGTCTTTTGAACACCTCCAGGGATGGTGCCTCAACCACTTCTCTGGGCAGCCTATTCCAATGCCAGATAACCCTTTTTGACTTTTCCCCACTCAATTGATGCATGATGACACATGCAGTCACATCAATTTATGGCAATAAACAAAGCACCAAAAGCAGAAAAATTAACTTCTGTTAGTAAGATATTAAACTATAGGTTTCTGGTGTAATACCTTATGGGAAACATACTATTCTTTGATTTCTTTTTCTGTCCTTTCTTTCCTTTCCTTTCCTTTTCTCCCAGAAATGAAGATAATGTATCTCTGGCTAAATTGCTTATGTCTCAGGAGTGTGTCCCACTCATTGCATGCTTCCCTGCCAGGCACTCTTTATCTGTGTTTGTGTCCTGTGTCGTAGATCACTCTGCAAGCTTTCTGGGATGGCAGCTGTCTTCATGTTTGTACAGCATTTGGAAGAAACAGTCCCCCAGGTTATGCCTAGTGACAAGCATAACAGGAAGGGGCCTTAATGTCATCTTGCTACCTCCCCTTGAATAAATCAATCTTGAGATGAGGAGATCAGCTGAGAAAGTGTAGATTTGTAGATTCAGCCCTGTAAAATGGTTTAGAGAGACTGAGGCTTTCTCTTTTGGTCATTTCTTAACTCTTGCTTGATTCACTTCTTTAAACTTGTTATGATGACTAAAATGACAATGTCCATCTATTATGTTTTGCAGTGTGGTTCTTGTAAGCCCACAAGGAACACTTGGAATATATTTTCCAACAGAAGCAGGCAAGCTGAATTCAACTTCTTACTCCCATTTCCTAATAATTTAAGCCACTTTCCACACAAAGAGTTCTAATTTGTATTTCTGGCTGCCAATACATGTTTATTGCATTTAGTGTGCACTTAGGTCAGGAACTGCAAACAGTCTCACATAGCATAGTCCCGATGAGCGGAAAATTGTAATATCACGGTTTACCTCAAGATTGGGGAAATAGGACCATATTTATGCTACCAGTCTTGCAGTGAGTTTCCACAGCTCTGAATTCGGCATGAAGTTAGTGACTCAGTTTGTTAGCTTCATATTTCTGGCTTTGTTGCCTTTTTGTCTAGCAGCTAATGTAGAAGCAAAAAGTTCTGTGAAGTCTACTGTGCCCTCCCACTTACCTCCGTTCGTAGCACGCACCTAATCCACTCTATGAATGTATAAAAGTATTTCATACAGCAGTGATGGCTCCTAGGCAGAAGTATCTATTCCATTTGAATTCTGAAAACCAGTAATCTTTAAAAGTCTAAGCCAAGACAATGCATTGTTGGAGTGGGGCTATATCCCTAGGAGAAATCAATGACACATCATGTTAACACAGTACAATTTTCTCAATGAAAAAAAAAACCCATCATGGTTAGTTATGTTACTCATGTAGATATTATTTTCTGTAACAAAACAGTTCAGGAGAAATGCAAAGCTTCACAAATGATGATATGGTTGACTTAAAATTAAGTTTCCGATTTCAAAGAAGTACACAGAAAACCTTATCCATATATATCTGAGCTAAGGAATAAACTTTTCTTTCAGTGGTTTGTTTATATTTCTCCCATCTATCATTTTCTCAAGATTGGTAACCCACAAGTACGTTTGAAGACCTTGCAAAATTTTACTGAAATTAACCAGTAAAAAAGTAAAAATGTGTGAAAAAGGAATCCGTAATCTGATGGTTGAGGTCTGGGTGCTCCCACGGGTGAGAGATTTGCAGTTTTTTTTCCACTGAAGATGCAGGGCCTTTGGGAACAGCAAGAGGCATTGGGCATCCTGAACATTTACAGGAAACATCACATAGCTCAAGAAATTTTTCTTAATCAAATTTTACAGAATGGAAAATTCTTGCCTTGGGTATAGGAACAACCTGTGATTACCCAATGTCTTTTGGCAAACTTTTTTTCTTCAGTCACATAATCTTCCTCTGCCTGGACTCATCAGAGTACCTGAGCTTACTTTACTTACAGCTCACTTTTATTTAAGCCACTCCTAGCAGAATGCTCTATAAAATGCAAGTACCTGGCACATTTCTAGTAAAAGTTGAGCTTACAATAGGAGCTGCTTTTAAGATATTTAATCTGAATTTCAATTCTTTGTAACAAAATATCAAGACACTTGTTGACTCCACTGGGTGTTATTTGCTTTTTTATAGGAATGAATATAAAAAGACTTACAAAATTCCCCATTGTTTACTGAATGGAAATTCAGAATATTATCCACAGGATTCTTGAAACCTGTGGACAAGAGAGAGAAGATTTGGCAGATTCTGTCATTGCAACACCTCCTCAAAAGCAAAAAAAGGCAGCTGGGGTGTGAGTAAAGTTCACAGATAAGGAAGGATTGAATAAGATAGCCCCACCAAAGTTGCAAAAAAGACAAATAAAAAAAAATCATACTTATCTTTATGCTACATTCTTCTCGCAGAGTGAATCTCATGTTTGTGCTGTTTGCAGCTGCTCTGTGATCTTAAGAGGAATTTCACAAATAATGCAGGTTTGTGCACAAATAATGCTGGCTTGACTAAATAATAACTAGAGAAGAAAGCCAAAAAAAACAACCAAAACCCAACCAGATTATGGAGGTTAACATTTTAAACTTGTGTTTAAGTGTAAAGCCACACTTTTGCTTTAAATAGAAAGTGGCAAGTATGAGACCCTGGTGCCCTAATGACTGCTTCTTCAATAAATTGATCAATTCCAATTCACATTTAAGTCAATTAAGAGACTCATATTATGAAAACTATATTAAAACCTATAAGAAATACCAATAAAAACAAATCTCAATTTTGTTGCATTATGTGAAATAACATTTTATTACAAGTGCATTATACTAATTATGTTAACAGTTGATGCTCTATTTGACATAGATAAACCAACAAGTAAACCTAATATGCATTTTACAAGGAAATATTTTGATTCCATGTTCGGATGAAATTGTTTTGCATTGGAAATGCTCCTGAAATTATGAATCATTCGTATCAAATATAAAGAATATGGATTAACTGGGTAATTATTACCTTGCCACAAAACTTCTAAACCCAGTTATAATGTTTACCTAAAGTACAAGACAAAATTATTTTTTCTTGTTAAAACTAAGTAAAAAACCTTTCAGGCATAAAATGCTGAATTCCAGATATTTCTACAAAATAATTGCCAAGTTCTGTTACACCAAGAGCATGATTTGCTTCCAGTTCATTTCCACTATCTTTGCACCATTTAAGCACCAAAAGGATCTTAAAGCAGCTATAATGGGATAACACCAGACTAACAGAAATCTAACCAACTACTTGTTTCTGCAGATCCAATATCTGTCTTTCTTCCCCCTTTTGCTATGTCTTTCTCCTCTGTGTGTGAAGAGAAAAATGAAATGGTGAGAAAAAGTAAATTCAGCCTTTTCTCGATCCCCGTTTCTGAGAGCCCGACTACTGATGTACCAGAGAACAGCCCTTAGCTTCCTGTCATTGGTTCTTTCAGGAATATCCAAGAGCTGACTTAAGAGTTACCTTTCTCACAGACATTGTTTTCAAGTGCCCAATGCACAGTTTCATTGTAGATGAGAACCTGGTCCCAGCTCTTCAAAAATCCTCCCCAGATTGAATTCTCCCAATTGTTAGGCTCCTGCTTTCCACTAGGTACTTGGCATCTCCATTAAAACTGCAATGGTGAAAGTAAGCAGCTTTTCAACAAATTAGGCACAGATCAGTCACTGATCCAAGCAGAACAAATTAGGGCACTAGATTATTTGCTGCAGTAGGTAGTGATTCCATGGGGCATCTGAAATTATGTAAACAGTTGTGAGAAGCGCTGTAACCATCCAAAGTGAGCTTGAAAGCTATTCTAAAGAAAAATATTTCTTCCTAGTAATAAGTCAAAAAAGTATTGCATCATTCCATTGTAAAAACTTCGTAACAAATCACATGTGACTCAGGCAGTACAGAACCTGAAGCTTAGATAACTGATTTGAATGTTAGTTAGTTTGAAGTCTTAGGTGACCTACTGCATTTGGATGGAGGGTGGAAACCCTGGACATTCATACTTAATGTATCTGTTCTTGTTATCCCTTCCTTCTGAAGGCAAAACTTCCTTTCCCTCTTAGTAGAGGTGACAATATGAAAGTTACATCAATACAATACAAATACATCAATACTACCTCTGTTGCATATGTTTTGGTGTTAAACCTCAAACTTTAGTTTGGCCAAGCCAGCTTCTGAGTGACAAACACACTGCCACTCACTTCCAGTGGTGCTCTCAGTGGTGCTTTAATTGCATTTCATTAGATTGAGTACTCAAATGAAAGCCACTAGGATTTGAGAAAATTTATTGAATTCATTTCTGTGCAGGTATACTGTAGGATAGGGCTGATTCCAATTGGTATCTGCAATAAAGGCAAAAAGTGTGAGTGAATAGACAAGGTTAGAAAAGCAACTGAAAGCATATCTTCAAAATATTTTTTTTTTTCTAGTAAACGCTTTGGATACACACACAAAAATATGTCTAATGTTATTATTTTCTGGGGTTGAAACCATCTCTACTTCTGGACACAGCACAGACAGAATGAGAGTTTCATTGTTTTACTTTGGTGACAGAGTATTACTATAACAACTGTTAAAACTGTCTGAAAATGTCTGAAGATTATGTAGGCTGATTGAACTGATTCATACAGCTTTTTTTCCTGTTGTAGCAAAGTACATTAATGTCAGTGAAGGAGAAAATAAGATGGAGAGATTGTTAACAAAATGCTGAAATATCCCATCTCCTAAAAAATGGTGTGTGTCTCAAAATCCTTCTGCATTTCCATTTCTAACGGTTATATACGTCCTTATCTGGTTCCTCATCTTTATGCTGCCACAAAGCTCAGAACGCAATGGCTTCTTTTCTGCTGGGTCTCTTTTTAAACCTTTTCTTCTGCTAAAACTCCAAAGGAAAGCTCTTGAAACCTCCCTTCACAAGGATTAGGTGCAGCCTTTTAGGTACTCCAGATTTTTTTTTTCCATTTCTCCCTCATCTGTAAAGACTCTTTTGAACTCCCTCTCTTCAAATGTGTCCGACTAAGCTTTCCAAAATGTCATTACCCTTACTTCTCCTGGAAATAATCCTTCTCACTTGATATGGTCCTTCTCTGAGGCTGAGACCCGTGACTGATTGCCCCTAACAGCTGGCTTACGCAACAGGAAAATGAAACCCTCACATTTTCTTCTGAACTGTGTGCCACCTTCTATCTGGGGAAAGAAAAAAAGAGAGAAGTGAAATCAATACTGAATAGTTGTGCAATTTGTTCAGATGCAGAGAAATTCTCTCCCAGCACCAGGAGCAAAACTCAGAAGCCATCTTATACTCAACATGACAAAGCTGGGCCTCATTACTGTGCCTCTATTAATACATTGCTATTGACATACTGGCATTGTTGCTGTGGCACCTGCAGCTTAAGAGGCAGAATTATAAGACCAGCTATTTCAAAGCAACATTATAAAGAGACTTTATGAAAACTCAGACTAAAATCTTGATTTTAGCTTAGCCTGGCTCTCCAAGGTTGCATTTCTGTTTGTCTCCTCACCTCTGTGAAGGCGTGGTATGAAGAACTCACATGTGGTCTTTAACAGCCTTTTTGTGTCATCTGACACAACCTTCTTAAAAATAATTTCCCATGAAAAAAGTTTTAAGTCTTCTTTGAAATAAGATCCTCTTTCTACCCTTTATAGCTCCACTCAGCCTGGAGGTTTGCGCTGCACTGTTTGCTTTGGGCTTGTTTTGCCTCCAACCTGTATGCAGCTAAGGCAGAAGAAGAGATTCACAGGGATGATGAAACAGTCCTCGCAAACCTCCAGAATTACTTTTGGCATTTCACTTGCCATCTCAGGAATGAGATCCTTACATGAGTGATGAGCTTACTACAACAGCTGCTCTCATGGCTTCGTTTCTGAGGCATTCAGGACATGAGAAATGTAATAGTCCCGCTCAATTTTATTTTTTTTCCATCATGAGGAATGAGAAAGCTAAAGAAATAGCAAATCATTGAAGTTATCATCTGGCATTTTAAAAGAATGGAAAATGTTATAGGGATTGTCATCTAAATACAGCAAAAAGCCTTAATGGAAATGGGCTTCTTAATCCTTGTGCCTCACTTGGATATTTGAGGAGTATGTACTTTGCAGTCCCTTATATAAGCAAAAAACTGTTATAGCATTATATATATATCTATATCTACTATATAAAAACAGTAGCAGCAGCATTTCTGAGCAGGTTTCTGATTACTGAAGCAGCCTGACAAATCTGAAGAGCTTTTGTATTGATTAAAGGACGAGTTGTTTCTTTTTCCCTAACCTTGTTAGAAACCTTGCCGGTGCAGCTGGAGAACTTTGTATAAGAATATATGAAATGGAGCAAATCACAAGAGAAGCAAGTAGAAAATAGTAGGACTGCAAAATCAAAAACCATAAGTTCCTATTTCTTAACAATCACCCTTACTCTCAAAATACCAGTTTAGGAATTATGAAAAGTGAAGTGGTTTGCATGGCTTCATCACCAAGAAGATCAGGGAAGTCTCCAAAGCAGCAGTAGCAAACAAGCAAACAGTTTTAAAATATTAATACCATTTATCAACAAGCACATACAAGCCAATGTTTCCTTCTTCTCTTCCCACATTTCTTCTTTACCATTTTAGAGACATCTAATTAGATGGTAAAAGTTGGCAAAAATTCCTGAATCTTGCAGCCTCTTTGAAGCAAGTGTCAAAGGGAGATTTAGAAAAGAGGGTTAACAACTTCTAGGTCACCAAAAAAAGGAGGATGTAAAAATGGGGGAAAGATCAGAAACTGAAATTAGGACATGAATACATTAATTAATTAATATATCTTAATATATTAAGATATAAACATATAATGAAAAAAAAATTTTATTCTCCTAGGAGAACATTGCCCAGTTTCCATCTTTGGAGAGTCAAATATTTCTTGTGTATTCACCTTGGGATGTTATCTAATATCACTGCACCTGCAACAAAGCCCTAAAGTAATTGAGACTCCTGGTTATTTCTTGTTTCAGAATGAGAAACACTTCAGATCTTTCAAAAAACTGTGAAAAAATACTATAATATTCACAAACAGTTCTTTCCAGCCACCAGTTCAGTTTACATCAGTTTTTATCATAAACAGTGCAAGTCTCCCTCCAGTGACATGGAAGTCCCAGAAACTGGGCGCTGTATTTAATAAATCTGGCCTTAAACCAAAGGCAGATGGAAGGTGGAGAAGGGCATGAAGTGTAAAATTCTAAACTCTGAGCTGAGTTTCTGCTTTGCAGGAGCACAGGGGTCGGAAAACAATACTAAAGAGTTGCAACAGATTTGGTTGCTTGTGAAAACATGACTGGCTCTTTTGAATTACTGAAGAATAATGACATGGCAAGTCACCACCTGCAGCCAGTAACTTTACTGGCCTGTGGAGCGGGAGATGGTGTGGCAGTGTGCTGGACGTCATTACAGGAGGCTGTGGTGGGTGGGTGCTCTGATGGAATTAATGAGGATCCTGCACTCTGAGTGCTGAGATGAGAGCTTCACAGTAAGCTTTGACATTAGCCAAGGAGAGTGGCATAGACCTCAGCACTGTACACGGTGATGCGTTTCACCAGAAGCTTTAGTTTCAGCCTGTGAACTAGTTTGGCTTCTATTTTAGAGTTTAGTTTTTCCCTCAAATCACATAGTTCAGCCTGTTCCTGCAAGTCATATTGAAAAAAACTGTTTATACTAATTGTTCCATGACAAAGCCAATGTCTGAGAAAATCCATGAAAGCCCCAGTCACCCTGAGGTGCTCTAGTTCACAGTAAGTCCCTTGAATATCATATCTGATACAAAGGAAAAGTGTAATTATAAAGGTTGATAATTGAAAGATAAATAGAATATCAAGACACATAAATGTAGTAATAGATTAATATGGATCATTATAGTAACTAGTGATGTTATATTCATGCCACAGCCAAAAAAAAATTGCAGCTACTTTATCCTGAAAAGCTTAAACACAGAAAGTCAATCCTAGAAAACAGCACTTATAACATTCAGGAGAAACCCTGCTCTGATGATGGGCGCTTGGTGTGATGATAGCTGACAATTCAGGACCTCCAGGAAGATGTCAATGAAATATTTCAACTTAAAAATAGCAGCTGTAAAGGATATGGACTGGTTCTGACATATGAGGCCTCCCAACACCACTGTGGTTGCAAGTCCTGTCAAACCAACCATACTTATTAACTCCACCTGCAATCACCATGAGCCAAGACAATGCAGAAAATCCAGACCTCCAGCCCATGCAAGTACTGGGGTACCCCTCTCACCTAACTACAGATACGAAGCTCTACAGACAAATCACTCAGGCAATTAATATGTTGAAGCTGAAGAATAACATCAGCATCTTCCTCCTAGCAAACAAGTGTTATCGACCTTCCCACAGGGCTCAGATCAATTCTTTGGTGTCAAGTTCAGCTCTTTGATCAGAGAAAGAGACATATTTCCATACCCATAAAGCTCTGACATTTAGTGTGATAAACTAATATTCCTTTCCAGTAAGTGTTTTTCATTTTTTTGGAATTAATCAGATACAAAAATAGTATTTTGTTTCAACAATAAGGCGGCTAGATCTGACAAGCTGTTGTTCTAGAAATGAGTCACTGTCTTATTATTCTGATTTTGAGGCCTGTGGAAAAAATGATACCATTCTTTCACTGCAAGCATCCCAATACTCTCCCCATCCTCCCAGATAAAAGGTTTCTTTTTTTTTTTTCATCATCAACATGTTTTAGGGAAAACTCCATTATGACTTTATTACAACGAACTTGTTGTAGATCTTTGATTTCCCTCTGGGGCCATGAGGAAGGATGAACACTCTTTAAATTGACAACCAAAGCCACCTGGAGCCAGCTCCGGCATCACCCAAATGCCAAGCCAATGCATCAGTGTGCAGGCAAGGGTGTGGAAGAAGAATTTCCTCCAGTGACCTTACCCCTGCTGCTGTTTGGACTCTGGCCATATTGCATGTCTGGAAAAGAGCAAACCAAACACAAGTATCGACACCTTGTGCAGAGGTCTCTTGGCTGTAGTCCTCAACCCAGCACAATAGCTTGAAAGGTGAAGACAGCCTTCATTTTTATCCCTGGAACAGTTTGTGTAATTGACTTTTAATCTCCTTTTTGTTCTCCAAGTTTCCATTTTAACTATTTACTACCCACTGTTTTTTGCTCAGCAATTGTTCTCTGAGGGCATATGGGAGGTAAAAAGGGTTTATACTCCCACGTGGCTACATAATGGTATTGAAAACCTACAGCCTGTGAAACAGCTACGGGCACTACAAAGAACATTCAAGCAAAGCATTGCTTTCCTTGCTTTTCACTTTGAGTAAAATCCAACTATATGTAATGGCAAAGAAACACAATTGTGACAAATGACTTTTTTGGAAAATAATTTGTAATGATACTAGAGAGTATCACTCTGAGAGGAAAAAATTAGGAGTCTGAAGAACCATTATTACCAGGCTGCCTATCTGGGTATTTCCAGCATTACATTTTCTCTATGAAAAGCCATTTGAGAGTTATTGTGAGAAAATGAGAATATCTGCGATATACTTTGCTGTAGAGCAAATGAAAAGCTTAAGACGACCATTCATTTGCTCTACGGATGGAAGGAGCAGGGAAGTAAATGACTTGGAATCAAAACCAGGCTGAAGTGTCCCATAACAAAGGGCTGAAAAAAAGTAAGCTAGTGGGGACAGGGAGATCCTGTGTTAAAAAGACTGGTGTATGGATTTCTGCAGATACATAACCAGCCTTCTTGTATTGGTTTGGGAGATTTGAAAAGCATTCATTTTGTTCAAAAAGAAATTTGAAAGGCCTGTATTTGCCAGGTATAACTTGCTAGAAACCTGTGTCTATGTGGTGATAAATTTGTTGAGTTCCAATAGCCCCATTTATCTAAAAGTAGACATTAAATTTGGAGTCGCTAGCCAGACAGCATGAACTTAACAATCTTTGCTTGCCAGTGATCTACCTTTTGTACTTGGAAGACTGATTAAATTGAAGTAGTCAGACTTGCATGGTCCGCACTTGCAGCACTTGCATGGTCCTGTTTTCAGGCTCTGCCAAGAGCAGCAGTTTCAGTTTACAGAAAAGTTTCGTTATATTCTAGATTAATAAATCAAATAAAAGGACATCTTAATTGCTAATGATAGCTGTTCTATTCCACTGTAGCATCTTCTGTAATGACGGAAGAACAGAATACCAAAATGTATATCCCATATCTTCTTTTCCTCTACATCCACTGATACAAAAGTGACAAATTTTCATTAAATGCTATCAACACTGGTCTGTTGTTTCTGTAATAATAAAAATAATAAAATGTCTTGTTCTAAGTTCTCTTTTTTAGAATTCTTCGAAGTTATGGTATAAAATACTCGATTCTAAACTATGTTTTATTCTCAGTTGTAAGCAGGAGTTAAGACTATGCAGTAATTTATTCAAAAAACTATAGGAGTAATTGCTCCTTCAAGTAAGGGTAAGACAACCACAGAGATTCAAACCAATACTGCGGGTACAGAATAGAAATACAGTATGTTACAGATAACAGCAAATTAAAAAATACTTTAAATGTTACAAAAAGACAGTATATCTTTTAAAACCAAATGTTTTTTTTCTAGTTGTTAAAACAACAATTTTTGTCCTCACTGGACTTCTCTTTTTCCATGTCCAGTCTAGCACATGCGAAGCAGCGCAAACTTCCTCAGACCTTACGTCTCTCAACAGTAACAGCACATTAGAAGCCCAAGTGTCATCTTTATACATAATGAGTGAGAAAATGTAAAAGGCAGTTGTTCTCATTTCCTTGAAAGCACATAAATGTCACAACTACCATTTCCTCTTTTAGACCTTAATGTTATAAACCAATAATTGCATATTATTCTTATTAATGAATAAATTATGAATATAGTTATATAATTCTTCAGAATACCTCATCTCCACTGATTTGCTGAGGCTATGTTTATTTGTATAGCTGAATATTTAAGGATCAAAGAGTGTAAAAGCAGCTGGTTTTGGGTCAGGCCAGAGGTCCATTCAGCCTGATAACCTGTCTTCAACTATGGCCATTAACCACTGGGCAATGGCTATCTAGGAACTACCTCTAGCTGGAGTTTAGCTAGAAACTACAGGAATAGCCTCCGTAGTAGAAGCAGGTAAATGAGCAACTCACAAATCCACTCATTATGTCCTGTTGAGATGATTCTTTCCTCAAAGTTCAGGACAGAATAAGTCATGAATCTGTTGCGACCTAACCATAACATGTAATTCAGAAGGCTTCAGTGTTTGTGCAAAGGCTTAAGTGAAAGTTCATTCAACCCTTGGCAATTTGTTCCAGGTTTTACATTTCTTCAGTGAAAAAGGGTTTTCCTTATATCTCCTCATTTCTCACTAATCATACCTAAAGAGGTCTCTGTACATGTTAGTATAATGTGGAGCAAAGTCATCCAAGTTTCAGCTGCTGAACATATCTGTCCTTTAAAATTATGTGTGAGAGTTAAAAATATAAATACAAAATTATAGTAAGAACATAAGAACTTGTGATTCTCACACAAAGAAAACCACAAGTGTAAAATAATCTCTAATGCGTAAATATAAATTCAATAGGATGACAATATTGACACAAACTTGAAAGAATTCAGCTCTGCCATCAGCAGAATTTGCAACCACCTCTGCAGCAAATAGGAGGAAGCTGCAGATGGTCATGTAGATATTTCTATTTTTGGAACAGGCTGCCCGGAGAGGTGGTGGAGTTTCTGGAGACATTCAAAACCCTCCTGGACATATTCCTGTGCAACCTGCTCTGGGTGGACGTGCTCTGGCAGGGGCCTTGGACAAGGGGATCTCCAGAGGTTCCTTCCAACCCCATATCATTGTGTGATTCTGTGATTTTTGATCCTGTGCTGATTCTAAGATTCAGTCTTCACTGATTTTAAATAAAGACATGGGGAACTTACCTCTCCCAATATAATATATTACGATACCTTGTTCTTATTTAGAATGAAATAATGTTATCAATAAGGTGATTCCATTGAAGATGGTGGTTTGCTAGAGATGAGTTTAGCTAATAGTTTTAGGAACTATATTATAGCTCAGGTTTTTTTGCAGTTTATCTTGTGTTGTTAAAAAACTATCCATTAGGCAAAATAGTGAGTCATTCTACTTTCTTTGAAGTGAGAACAAAAGGTGGTAACTTGCTGGTCACCATAGATACCTGCTCTTTTCATCATACAGTATTTTCATAAGACTTACTTTGAGGCAGAATGTAAATTATCTGCTAAGATGCTGTTCTTTGAGGAAAAATCCAAAATCCTTACCTCTCCTTAGCCTCAAGAAAACAAGAATAAATTATTTTTCCCAATGCAATACTCTCAGGTGTATTGGGTGTGTTTGTAGAATTTCAAGTTTTTTTAGTCACTTGGCAACTGTCTTTTACATTAAAAATTCCTGATTACCAAAATTATCATTACAATTAGTTTGCCGGCGGTTACTAAGAATACACATTGTTGCAAAGGGATTTGCAAAGTCTCAGCATAAACCAGGTTACTTCCTAATACAAACCTATAATATTAATGGGGAATCACCAAACAGACCTGCTTTTTCGAATAAACATCAATCGAGAAATGTAAACTTTTCTTCTTACTCTTACTATGGTTTACTGGGGCAGATCTATCAATGCAACACTCATGGGCTTGATTCTCTGAGCCAGATCTTCAGCTCTTTGAGGTGAATACATTTTTATAGTTTTAATATAAGCTATAACTACATGTCCAGTGAGAAAGCAGGTCTGAAACATTCATGTTAACAGGACTAGCTGCAAGGAGAGTCTCCATCTAAGGATCTAGAGTATCAGATGATATTCTCTGACTTAAAGCAAGTATATTTCAGAAAAAAATTGGACCTCGAGCAAATATTTTAATATTACATTTTGGCTGCTTTCTTACTAACTACTCCATACACTCACATGCTGATCCCTTTCTGTAAAGGTTATTCTGTACTTTTCAAAAGCTAATCTTAACATTGTGAATCCATTTTTTAATCTCTGTAATCATTGCTACCTCTGCCCAATTATCATACCAACAGAGCTAAGTGTTGCTCCTTTTGGAAAAAGTTAATCTGAATGTTCCAGAAATAGAAACACTTCACTTGAAGATGGCATTATTTGGAAACACGTAAATAGAAGAGAATTTTAGAGTTTCCTAAACTACAAGATTTTATGTTTAAAAAGATGGTTTTATTAAAAATAGTTGGACTTGAGAGATGGCAAAGTTTCAGCAAGAAAAAAACTTCCAGTAGCCAAAAAAACAACCCCAACTGTGTCCCAACCAACAGTAAGTACTTACAGACATTTGCTTCCTGCGAAAGAATAATGTGTTTTATAGCAACTGACAGTTTCCCTGGTAATATTTTCAGTACAAGAGGATTATTTATTTCTAGTATAAATTTTCCAACTGAAAAAGAAGTAGAACCTGTTAGTGATGAGTAAACAGCATTGTGTTGGGCATGAGTAATGCCATGAATTCTTTCTTATTTTATTCACAAAAGGGCAAAAATCAGATGTGTGAAAGATAAGGGGAGTACAACACAATGAAAAGTGAATTTTTAAAAGGTAGGTCTCATGCTGCCTTGTGCATTTCTACATAAACTCTCTTACCTAATTCCAGGACTTTTGCTGTTTCCAACCCTGGAAATACCAATCCCAGCACGCGTGGTGTGTATAGCTGCTTCATTCAGATTTCCTCAAACCACCTTATCTGCTTTACCAGCTTTTATACCACAGTACATGCCAAGGTAGGCAAACTCCATTCCCATCATGTTTGGTGTAGAAAAGGGACTGTACTTGGGCAGCATCAGTACATGGTGAATGAGATATAAATGGGTTAAGCCTGAAAACCCTCAGAATTAGTCTCTCTGATACTCTATATCTAAGACTAGCCCTCCTAAAAACTCCCTGAAACCCTTAAATTCTCCATCATTGTTCATTTTCCTATGCAGAAGACATACATCTAGGAGCACAAGCAAAAGCTTTAGTTAATAAATAAGAGTGGAGGACATTAAAAAAAAACAACCAGACAATCAAATTGCAGAATATTAAAAAAGTGCTTGGCAATATGGTAACAAATGCCATCATCAATCACTTGATGTGAGGGCCAACACATTTGACTGTTCTCCTGGATTAATAATGTACTGGGAGGCAGCTGTAGGAACACTCCATCAGTCCACATGGAAGGTGATAAGGACGTACAATGACAGAGCACACACAGTCAATGAATGGATGGGGGGGACAACAGATGATAGAAAGCTGGGGAAAGAATGGATTCCATTCATTTTCTTTTGAAAATCTCAGTCTGAATACAATACAGATTCAATGGGCATATGAAGTTTGGTGAAGCTGGATGGAGATTTTTACAAATGCGTAGAATTGCTGTCCCCACAACAGAGTTCTTGAACTTCATTTACTAAGGATTTGTTTTCTGGTGAAAGGTGTAAAAAAGAATGTTTTGAGTTTTGATTTGTTTGTAGTTTCAAATTATGAAGCAAATTCTTAAACAAGGCATTTTAAAAATAGTTTTTCCTTTGAAGATGTTGAGGGGTTTTGTTTTTGTTTTTGTTTTAAAAAATGAAAATCAAGTCCCTTGTAATGAGAAACATCTAATAAGTCAATACAGTAGCTAGCTTCAGAAGAGGTGTAGATTTACTAATGAAGGTAATGGGATCTGATGTCCTCCCTCCCAACTGCACAGTTCTGCAGGACTGCCATACTCCCTGAAATCATATGGGTCTTCTAGTCAAAATTAAATCTGCTCACCAGCTAGTGTCTATCTGTCAGACAGTAGTCTTAGGGTTGTTATCATTTTAGGAAATTTTATTGTCAAGACAAACAAGTAAGTTTTTACAATTTGAGAGATGATGTCTACCACTCCAGAATGTTCTTATTTTACTTAGTTACTAAGCAAAATCATGCCCATCTCTAAATTACTGCTTAGAGAAATACACCATACCCAGATATTGGATTCCTAGGTTTAGGCTGAAGTAAGGTCCCTTTACTATAAGTTTTCCTTTCTATGAGGACACAGGTGAACCCTATGTTTTGGAGACACAAAACTGCTCTGTGAGGTGATTACCTCACCCTTGTGATTAAATCTTTGATTTTTCAGGCTGCTTATGGAACAGGATATAAAATTCTCTGTGCAGCATCTGCTCTGTGCAGCACATTGATGCTTCTGTTTTTCACTTCCATTTATTTCAGCTGTCTCCCTGATGTCAAAAGCTCTAATGTTTTTGGCAGAGATTCCCGCACAAAAATGCATTCAAGAACTTAATGATGACAGTTTCTTTCACATTTATATTCTGCTCCTCCTGTGCAATTTAGTGATTCTGACAGAGCATGTGAGGGCAACGCAGCCACAATAGTTTCCTATCACTTTCTGTGTTCTCATAATTTCATTAAGTGTATACACAGCTTTAGAACTGCCATTTCAGAGAGCACTTGCAAGTACAGCCATCCCACATCACACGTTAAGGCTGCAAGACTGAAGCAGCACCTGCCTTAGCACGTTTTACAGGTAGAAGAGATTAAACCGCAGAGCTACAAGGTGATGGTCAGTTTAGGACATCCCACTTCAGTAAAACCACGAGTCAAACTCAGAAGAGTTCATAGAAAAACACCGAGGAGAATGTCTGCAGAACAGGACTGCACAAGGCTGAAGACACGAGTGCTGTTAAGACTAGCCAAAAAAGACTGACGTGCTACCAGCCTCCTTATATGTAAAATATTACTGTAAAGAGAAATGCAAAAAGCCTGGTCCGAAATGCTCCAAAGAGCATGCATCCCAGACTATAAACTCATGAATTAAATATGATTAATAGCCCAGCATGGCAAGTTTTAACAAATTGATGAATATTGTCCTTTTCCACCACTGACACCAGGTGAAGCAACTTGGTGCATGTCAGCGCCTCTCTGGGTACTCTCAGAGAATACAGGTGAGTTTTGCCCTTTTTGCCCCATCCCCTAAGAGAGCTTTAAATCCACAGTGAACAATTTTATCTCCACAGACATTTTTTTTACCCGCACATCTTTTCGTGTTATATATCACTTTTCCACCTGTGTTTATGATCAAAATTTACAGTGATTATTCTGGGATACCTGAACCCACAGTCAGGCTGAGTGAGGTCTAGTTTTTCACATGGACATACATGTTAGACAAATCTCCTCTGGGTTTTCCAAAAAAACACCATTTAATGGAAGGTTCTTCTCTTACATTAGTTATCAGTACCCTTGGGTATATCCTAAGACCATATTAATGAAAATAAAGTTAAGTTATTCTACTTCAGAATAATTCATAATAGAAAACACAGAATTGTATGCATCTTTATATTTCCAAATGTGTAATTATATATTGAGTATGAAAGAGTAAAACATCTTCAGATTCCTTGTACACTTGAACAACAAGTGATAAATGCCATAAAGTGACGACTTAAGTTGGATGCTCTTGCAAATCATGTTAGGAGTAGGTAGAAAAGCTTTTCCAGGGAGGAAATGTTAATTTCTGTAAATTCTATGGCAGCTGTTTAGCAAGCACTGCTTTAAGTTCCCAGAAAAATTAACAGAAAGAAAGGCTTTTAATAAATCAGAAAGCTCTCCTTACCTTTGCAGTATTTTTTGTTTATGTAAGTTAAACACAGTGGTACCCATATCTCATACCTTTAAAAAAGGAAGCCCCAAAGCCTCCGAAGCAATACAAAGAAAAGTTAGCCTGAAGCCTACACCCGCTCTGCAAGAGATACCATTCTACATTAAAAAAAAAAAAAAGAAAAAAAAAAAAGAAAAGAAAAGAATAGAACAGCAATACAGCCAGCTAGCTTTCCTCTGTAGAAAATGCTAGAAGACTCAGGCTTCTAGCTGCCCTTATTTAAAAAAAAATAAAAAAGCCAAGGACCTTGTTTTTCATCCAAGGCAGAAAATGCATAAAAGAAAATGAGCTGGTCAGTACTGAATGCTGCCCCAAAAGCTATATAACCACACAAACCAGCCATATCAACTGAGACCCAACATGCACAGCAAGCAGGAGCAGCTAGCTAGGGAAGATTTTTAAAAGCAGAGCAAGTGTATTGCATCACTTCCCAAGAGTGGCCTCTCTGCTTCCAACAAGTTGCATTCAGGAGCTTGCTGAACAAAAGCAGGCTGCAAAAAAGAGAGAAATTGGATTTTTCTCCCTGGTTTTAGGGTATGTGAAACACATGAAGTGCATAAATGATGACAAAAACCACTCTTAGCATACTTATTCCTAATGTCAAACAATCGTCTAATTCATTACTAAATTTTAAACCTGTTCATTTTAAATCTATTTTTCCTCTATCTGTCAGGTATGAATGAATGTTTAAAGGATTCAGTTCTCAAAACAGCTGCAACAAGAAATTCCCCCCCCCCACTACCCCAGGAATGTCTTATAAGGAAAAACATAAACCTCACATCTAACACTGAAAATCTTACATTCTTTCTTAAAATGGCTGAGAATAGAATAAAAACTGAGCACAAAAAAAAATTCTAGGTCCCTGGCAATTATACAGAAAATCTCTTACAACTATTTATTCCGAACAAGGTCATTAAATTCCACAAGTATTGTCATTACATCTATATAATATTTTTAATTCATAAACAATTAAACCTAGATTTCATCTGGGGAGAGTACAGTTGTTCCACCCATGACATAGACTCTAGCAGTTAATATTGGTTTAGTATTATAGTAGATTGATTTTGAGACCTTACACATTCACAGTGTCAGTTACTGCTCTAAAGCTTTTCTACTATAGTACTCAAGCCAGGCAGAAGACATCCAAATCCCTACAATACAGGGAAAGTGCCAGAACTCAAATTAGTTTTGTGTGGAAATTCACTACTCAATCAGAAACTAAACATTGGTAACTGGAAGGAATGATAAGAGCTGGATAAATGTTTTCCTGGTTCAGAATCTTTCCTGAGCCAGTTTCTTATTTTTGGAAAGATGGAATAGAGTACTTGATCCCCACTGTGGGGTTTTTTTTGGGTAGTGTTGTCTTTTGGGGAGGGGTGTTCTCTGTAGGAAAGATTACCACCAAAAATTAGGAAAAAAAGTTAAATAAGCATTATTTCATTTGAAATAACAGAATTGTTTACTTCCATCTGTCATTTGTTGTTTTGCAAAGTCTTTTGTGCACAAGAAGGGCTGTTCAAATCTGTGCTGTTTACACTTACAAGCATTTCTGCAGCCATTTCATCAAATCGACTTGATCCCCAGGTGCTTCAATACAGAAGTTTCTTTTATGGCAAATGAAGAGGACGGAGCCAAGTCATTCATCTCCAGACAAATCTTAACATTAACAGTTCCATCTCAAATTATATGTTATTGTATTATAAGCAAAATTAATATATCTTTGTGGATTTACTTCTCAGACATTGTCTTGCTGCATTTTACAGCATTATTTCATCAAAATCATAAGACAGGAAAATATTTAGGTTTAACTACTAGCCAGCAATCCCTCAGCTATCAAAGAGCTCTTCCTTCTCCTTGCCTGATGACTGTACAAATCCTTTCTAGTATGTATTTATAAATACTGGCAAGCATAAATATGTATTCTTGACAAAAGGAAGAATGGTTTTAGGTAAAGTATGTTAAATAGCTTTGAATTACTGCAGTTTATTAAGATTAAGCTTCAAAAGGCATACTATTACTCATTTTCCATGGGGACATACTGTCCAGTGCTCACTAATATTTTTTCAGATGTTAATGGCTTTATGCATCTCATGCATATGTTAATGTAATATAAAACAGTCTGGAACAGTCTATGTTGGCCCTAAGGTCAGTACCAGCCTGTGTTGGAGACCCTGCTTTAATTAATATATGAAAAAATTATGTACTTGCCCAGTCGCTGATGCTCAGGGAGGATAATTTTACCTGCTCATCTACGCCCCATTGAAGCCACAGACATTAGTCAGTTCTTTGTGTGAAGCTAAATTAAACCACAATTTTTTGTCTACCTACCTTCACACACTCCCAAAGGAGCTATAATTTACAGATGCAGTGGACACACTCAGACAACAAAATGATTATTCACCGGTATTGTCATCCTGCATCTAGCAAATTAGAACATATGAAATGTGTAGTAGCTGATAGTGCTTATGGAACAGATGTCTTTTCATGGTGAACCTGGCAAAATGTAAAAAAAAATAATAATGGATTACTCAGGACTGCATCCAGGCCGGATTCTTTCATCTGCTTCTGTGTCATACATTTGATACCCCAGTGGATATTTTAACTAGCAATTTTTTTTGAAGACTCGTTGAGAACTGGCATCCTGACCATGAGAAAACAAGACACAATCTTGGAATGAAGAAAACTCTGGGCATTTGCAACCTTAGCTTAATTTTCCTTTTCTAAGAGCTAATTCATCCTACAAGTAACTCCCCAACTTCATCCAAAGTGAATACATTCCTCATTTTCCCTCCAGACCCAAATCCCTCACTGCCTTTCTTCACTTTCTCAAGTTCACAAGATATCATCTAATTTGCAGCTCTGTTGGACAGCCACTTGGTAACCAGCACCTCTCCAAAGCCACTAGGAATGTGTGCAATAATAAATTGCATAAAGCCACATTCTGTGATATCAGATCACTGATGCTCCCTGTGTAGAACACTGGCCAAGCCAATGTACAGATGTTTCTACACAATGTATTTTTTACACCTCTCAAAAGTGACACTGCGAAGAAGGGCTTCTTGATGAAATTACCTTTCAGATTCCATCAGTCCAGAAAGCTGAGCACGCCTGGAAAGCTCTGGCTCATTGGAAACATTACTGAAAAGCGACAGAAATGAAGTAACGATTTCTTTAATATCTATAATGATATGTCACATCCATTCACCAATGGCGAGATGGATCTTGGAGGCCTGCCAAATCTCTAGGGTTCTCTTACACTCCCAGTGAAGTTTGAATGAGCATAAGTATATTTTAGTGGTCAGAATTATCACTCAGAGAAAGTGAGAAAGAATTTAATATGGCAATGCTGTGGGAGTGGAGTAGGCAATATCGTCTCTCGGATCACTTGGAGGGGGCTGGAGCAAAGTTTTAGAAATTATGTGAAAACTTGAGACTTGGAAAAACAGAACATGAAAAAAAATAGATGAAAAAAAGTGCTAAAATGAAAATCAGAAAAGGAAGAAAAGCAGATGCCCAGGACTGTCAGAGTGAAGGGAATGTTTCCAACAAGCCCCAGCTTCACAGGCAAGCTCAGATTATTGTTCCCATGGGCTTTTGATCTAAGTCTCATACAGAATGTTGAGAAGGTAAGACCAAAAACAGCCATGCACACATTGGAGAGCAGGACCTGGAACTAACACTGCTGCCTGCCCAGTCACGATCCTCCCTGCCCTACATCCCTACCTCCCACTCCGAGCTTCTTTGTCAGTTCTCCTGCCTTCTGATAAACAACTTGCTTCACTTTCAGCAAAAAAGTGCAAACACACACTTTTGACATGAGAAAGCTTCCAGATTGCCACAATGCCAACTGCTCCCCACATTGTGACCAGCCTGGCTCTTCAGTGCTCAAGCTGCCCTCGTTAATTACTCGCTTTACCATTTTCAAGCTGCTCACTCAAGCACCATCATCAAGTAACCTGAATAAAACTTTTGCTATTGCAGTTGTCTAAACAATGAACCATCAACCACCTCTTGATTAGGATAATTATTATGCTATTTATTATAAAAGATGAAAAGTTAATGTTAACTCTTTTGCCATGTTAAAATGGGGCATGAATGCATGCATACAAGAATCCCAGTTCCCGTGGCTGAAATGAATGGTACATCAGTATTTGCCAGGAAAAGTCAATCGCTCTGCTGGCAAACAGCCAGAATTACCAGTGTCAAATTCCTCACTTGGGTTCTTTGCTGGCAGACGTAGACTCCAGGGTCTGTGGCTCCACATGCATCCATACATATAAGCTAAACAGTGCCCAGGGAAAGAGTTCAAAATTAGTTATCTCTTTTGGAAGGCCAAGTAGTTTCACCAGTAACATTTCTTTTTTTCCTCACCATGAACATTCACTGATGTGATGTCCACTTGGGCCAGCCACTTATCCCAAACAACTCCTTGGCACTGCTCAGGAGAGGCCAGGAACTACTCCTGGTGAGCAGCCCTCCTCAGGTGACCATGATCTGGTGGAAGGATTTAGCACTAGGGATGCTTTTAGCCCCTACTGGCCTTAATGTCTGAAAAATAATGAAGAAATCCACATAACAGCTGATTTTCATCATATAGACACAGAAATTACACACTTATCCCGAATTAGTTTTGGTTGCACACCATTTGATGGACATCACAAATGAAATAATTATAGTTTAGTGCCTAGGGGAAAAAATAGTGAGGCAAGTAGGAATTTGATACCTGATTAGAGAACCCTCACTTTCATTAGGACCATTTAATGCTTGGGGACAGGGGAAGGGATTGCAGTGTTAAAAAGCCCCGAACTGCAGTTCTGACTGGTGCAGGAGCCAAGACCCATAACTTTTTTTCTGAAAACTCATTCTAAAGCTCCACTATAAAATCCTTGTGGGCTAAAGATCAGTAAAGACAAGCAGGAGTAACATGTGAAGCTGTCAGTGTGTCCTGAACTTGAGAACATGGCTGCCCATTCGCCCCATCCTACCTTGGCCAAGATCACCCATGTCTGGTGCTGAGTCAGCAACTCTCTCACCAGCTCCAGTTTCCTCTGGAGCACCTCTGCTCCTACTGCCCAGTCCTTACATATCTTTTGTACGGGGCATAGTTCTACCTTAAGGTCAAGGTAAAATTCACTTAAAGTACACACACTTGGGTGAAACCAATAAAACACAATATCGTTTCGAGCATTATTTTCTTGAGAGGATCTGAGGATCCTGTGGAGTGAGAGCTGCTAAAACAGTCCACTGAAGAGCAACAGTTCAGAGCAACCAGCAGGTAGTTTTAGATGAAAGGTGGGTTACCCTAAAGATACTGAGAAGTGGAAAAACAAAAGAAAAACCTTTAAAAATAATGAGGCAGAAAAGGCTGGATGCTTGGTTCTGCTGCAAGTCAGCATAGTTCATTCCACTTCCATGTTTCAAAATCTTGGCCAGAAGCCTGAGGTTTTTTGCCTCTTTATACTGCCTGGCAGAATTACAGGTCCCGAGAACAGATTTAAATTGATTCTTCACTTGTTAGCAGTGAGCTATTCATTCCAGGAGAATTCCTGGCTGCCTGGTGTTATCCAGATTGAGTTGAAGATGTTATGAGTTTCTCAGGGTTTTTTATAAGAAAGAGAAAAAAACTCTTTTGAGAAGCTCCATCTGTGTTAGTGCTACCGTGATTAGAGCTAGAAGTGTTTTAACTGTCTCTTTCCTCATCCTATAAAAAGTGCTATCAATCAGCAAAAAGAGCAACACAGACGTTTTCAGACTCTTGTTTCTGTATCATCCAGGTTGACTGTTTTTATCCTGGGTCGCTTGAGGCAGGGCTTCTTGAACAAGTTGCCTATGAGACAGTGGTGACGATCCAAATCTACTCTGCTGGCTCTCTAATATTATTTCAATTTTCTCAGTTAATAGCAAGCCTTTCCCCTCTCACTCAAGAATCATTAAGTCTCATTCAAACATTAAAACAAACAACCCATGAGGACATGCAGAAGCAGAGCATGAAACATTGGGTATTGTTCTCATTACTTGTGTTGCACAGAGCTCAAAGTTAGCAGGACATGTTTAGAAGAAAGGATTTCAGTTTTCTGTGTAGTGTGCCAGTAGGTCTTTGTATTCCAGCGCACACACAGAAATCTTCCAGTAGCTAGCATCTAGGCAGTAAGCAAGGGAGGAAATAGGGACAATGTGTGTGTATATATACATATATTTCAGTATATATAAAGCCCCCCATACATGTATAAAAGCAGTATGGCTTCCTTTTTTACTTACGTTTTACTTTTATGGATGTAAAATGGGATAGTTGGTCCTTCTTCATTTATTTCATTCTTTTAAAGACTTTTTAGTAGATGTCCCTTACAACGTCTACCTTCTCCCTTTCCCATTCCACAAAAATCAGTCTATGTGTGATAAATTATATTCATACTCCTCTTTGCTCCTAGCCTTTTCCATTCCTATCTGCCTGTACGTTGCTTTTCCACAGCATAAATGCCTGGATTGTTTTCAAGTCCCTCAGAGGATGTGTTTCCTGATAAAAGAAGGGGAGAGAGGGACTTTTTTCTCTTCAGTCTTAGAAGTACATGAGCATGTTCTTCATGCTTGATGATGATTTGAAAACAGCATGTGCTTGCTGACAATGTCCCTAATTCTGAGGGTGCTTTTAGTAGCTTGAACATGGTGATAAACACATCATTGCTATGGGAGATGAAGGCTAAGCAGCCGACCCAAGACTAGAGCTGGCCCAGGCCCCAGCACAGAGGACTGGCTTTGCCTCTGGAAAGAGAACAAATCAATTCACTCCACCAAGTGCCAGATGTTGGTGGTTCACAAATTAAAAATCTTGGGAGTATTTTATTTGAACACTTCACACAAGGGAAAGCAATGGGAAAGCAGTGAAAAAAGCATGGAGGGCTCAGCAGGGAAACCTGACTCTCCCAGACTGATAACTTGGGACCAACAAATGTTATAAAGAAAAAAAAACAAAATTCACCATTACATCCAGTAAGCGATATTTGCTATTCTGCCTCGCTACCCGACTTTTTTATTTCAATAAGCTTTTCTGCAGCAGGAAGCTTTTATTTATCTTCAGCCCCAAGCCGTTCAATTGACTTTTTCTGTTTAAAACTCTTTGGTAACAGTAAATTTAAAAGATATTCATAATTTACACTATATCGTAAAGAAATATCTCCTAGAATAAAAATATTTTCCTGCAAAAGTACTTATTCAGATATGAAGTATTAGTGTCTTCCCACTCCTACACCATGTTTAATGCAATAAGTCAATGGTTAAACATAAAGGTTCACCAGTTGTTCTCTTTAGGGTGTAGACGCACACCACAGTTGCCAAAGGCCAAAGTTCGCTGGTTTGCCTTCAAAGATATATCTTGGCAGTGGGAGCCTGTGGCGCCACACTACAGAATCACTTGGAGACCAAAAAGATAACCAGCAGCCACAGCTGCAGAACTGGAAAGGGACAACAGACAAAAGCTGCAAACCTCCCAAGCTGGCTTTGGCCACATCACCACTCTGTGAATCTTGAGATGAAGCATTACAGCTTCAGGCTAGATGAGGTCCTAATGCAATGTTTCCTATATAGCAAGAAACACATTATTTAGGAGGTTTATGGATGGTTTCTAGATAATTTTGATGAAGGGTAGATGGCTTTGCTTTCCTCGTAGCCATCTGTGTACTTGTCCCACAGGGAATGGAGAGTCAAATGGCCCATTTGTAACAGGAAACAGTCAAAAACAGAGACATGGTGGAAACTGGTACCTAGTGGACTATTTGTAGAATCATCAGGAATAATGGTGTATATACAAATTAGGAGACTATAGGAAGCAGCATCTAGCAACCAGCCAGCCTTAGCTGGCTCCTGCCAGATCTTTATACTCAAGGTGAAGGAAGTTTAAGACTAGGAAACATGAGATAAAAACAGTGTGAGTAGGAGATGTTATTTGTGCAGGGTGTTCCTGACTATGATCTTCCATGTGCCAATGTATTTTGGGATGTTTTGTTTAGAACAGCAAAGGATAGTCAAGCATTCCCAGCAGTCACTAGGAAATAAGAATTTCTTTGAAGTGAGTTTCCTGCACCACTGATAAATGGACTCTATAAGAGCATATGTTTGCTGTATTGAAAGAACCCCAGGAAAAACACTTAGATTGTAAAGTACATTCAATGACATGGGTTCAGTTCTTATGTTTAGGAACTGAGGATCTGCAAAAGCTCTCTACTATGAATTCTGAAATGTGTTTAAATTTGCATTGAGTTCACGGTGTCTCCATTTGATCTTCCTAGAGAAAGTGTGTCGAGATTTCCAATTGCCCTTATGTCCTAGACAGAGAGGGGTGGGTGTGTACCCCTTTGTATCCTTAAACATGCAGTAGATCATGATCTGCAACTACCTGCCAGCTCCACAGACTCTTTGCTTCATCTGTTCCAAATACCTTTTTAACTTTCTCTTCTTTAAAAAACCCAAGAGTCTGAAGAAGTCCCCCAGACTGAGATTTGGTTATTTTTATCTGAAATTCTCCACATATCACAACACTTGGCCATGTAACTTTTAATAGCAGGTAAGTCTACATTTCTTAGGTCTTGTCTCCAGTCCTATGACTGCACAAACTGGGGTCACATTTACATCATCAGTGCTTTAACATCCTTGGGCAAGGTATGGACTTCAAACTCAATTTTTACTATGAATCTTTTAGAGATTATGAAAGCAAAGAGGGGAGCACCAGACTATGTACAACTCCAAGAAAAAGAAATTTTTAAAAAGCAGTAATTCAGAAGTGCATTAAATTAAAATTATTTCCACATTTATTTATTATTAACACAGTATTTTCCTCCATGACAGGATTCCATTTGAACAAGAAGGAAAGAGGATCATTTTTCTACAGATACATTTCATTTAGAGTTACAAATTGACTGAGATCTCAAATTTGTGTAATCTGATTAAACTCCATTGGATTTTGATCCTTCTACAAGACCTCAGGCTCTGGAACTAGAAAAATCACATCCCAGCGTGATATTCTTCAATTCATTATGATAAATATCCCTTATAAAGAAGCCTCTGAACCATCTGCAGGGGAAATGAGCACAGAAGGTTGTACTTAGACTCAAATGTAGTAGATGGAACAACTTTCTGACTGTACCCAACAACAAAAGAAACTTACAGCCTCCACTGTTCCTCATTCATTTCAAACAGCAGAGCTGATGTCTGGCAGAAAGATGGTTTGTGGAGCTGCAGCAGCAGAACAGCCCAAACAGCCCTTTGAACTGTCACTTACAGTAAACCTCACCACTTACTCTTTATGCCTTAGTGTCTCCAGTGTCCACTATACAGAGTTTTGCTTACTCAGACACATATCACACAAAAAGCAAGCATTAAATGCAACAAATGCAGAAAAACAGGCTTTACACAGGCTATAAACCTAATGCCAGAACTGTTTCCAAAATTCACAAACTCAATAAAAACAGTCATATTAGTTCTTCTCTCCATAACAGACAATACAGTAGATGCAAAAAAAAATGCAAAACAAAATTCAAACAATAACTGAAATTAGGCAACAGAGGGGGATTTTGTTTGTTTCATGTTTATAATTACTCCTTTACCTATTTCCTAAACAAAGACCCTTACAGATAATAAAATCATAGAGTTGGAAGGGACCTTTAAAGGACATTCTGTCCAACCCCCCTACAATGAACAGGAACGTGTTCAATTAGATCAGGTTTCTCAGAGCCCCATCCAAATTGGCCTTGAACACTTCCAGGGATGGAGCATCTATCACCTCTCTGGGCAACCTGTTCCAGTGTTTCACCACCTTCATCATAAAAATGTCTTCCTTATATCTGGTCTAAATCTGCTCTCTTTAATTTAAAACCATTAACTCTTGTTCTGTCACAATAGGCCCTACTAAATACTCTGTCCTCATCTTTCTTATAAGCTTATTGTATTGAAAGGCAGCAAGAAGGTCTTCCTGGAGCCTTCTCTTCTCCAGACTGAACACCCCCAACTCTCTCAGACTGTCCTCATAGGAGAGGTGCTCCAGCCCTCTGGTCATCTTCATGGCCCTCCTCTGGACCTGCTCCAACAGGTCCATGCCCTTCCTGTGCTGAGGGCTCCAGAGCTGTACACAGTACTCCAGGTGGGATCTCATCAGAGCAGAGGTGCAGAATCACCTCCCTTGCCCTGCTGACCATGCTTTCTTTGATGCAGCCAAGGAAAACGTTGGCTTCCTGGGTTGCAAGCTCACACTGTCAGTTCGTGCCCAGCTTTTCATCCAGCAGTACCCCCTAGCCCTTTTCAGCAGGGCTGCTCTCAATCCCTTCATCCCCCAGTCTGTATAGATACTGGGGGTTGCCCCAACTCAGATGCAGGACCTTGCACTTGGCCTTGTTGAACCTCATAACGTCCCTAAGGGCCCACTTCTTGAGTTTGTCCAGGCCCCTCTGGATGGCATCCTATCCCTCAGGACTGTCAACTGCACCATGCACCTTAGTGCCAAATGACTGGCTCTCTCAGTGGCTAAGGAGGAGGAGATCAGAGACTGTGGGGCCTGCACCAAAAACACCACCAGAAAAGGAGGCACTCATTTTCACAATAAAGCTCTCTGAAACACAGCCACATGCTCTGTAAAGTAGAGGTGTATAAATTGCTCTACCTCAGAGTCTCTGGTGTACAACCCCAGAAACAGTCAATCACACCCTCTTGCTTCCAGCAAGGTAAAACTGCAACAGCTTATAGGACTGTCAGGGTAGATTTATTCATTTTTGTACACTTTTCTTGTAAAGACTAATACTGCTGTCAGTATCGGTTTTATTTTCTCTTCCTTTTCATGGCAAGACAGACATTATACAGGAAGGTGCTCTGTAAACCCTGTACACTTAAGCTTGTGAAACAAGAAACAAGTGGGTTTTACGGTTTCTGCCTGAAGAAACAAAGAAAGAAAGAAAAAAGAAACACAGCAGGAATGTCCATTAAGTTAAAAATGAGAAAGGAAATTATGCAAGTTTCCTCAAGTATTCGGGGGTCTTTCTAAAGTAAACTTCCCCTGCAAATATTCATTTTTCTTGCCTTGACCTGGCTTCAAAACTAGACAGATGTAAAATTCTGTTCTTCTTCACCCCAGACCCACTGAAATGAAGGGTTTCTACCTCTCTGTAGCTGAAGGGGAGTGTGAGGTGCTGTGTAGCAATGCCTGACCTCCGTGGGCTGCTATTGGAAGGGGGACATTAGGGCACCTTGATACACTTCACATGACAAAACTTGATCCACTGATGATCATGCTGCAATCTGGGCTTTAAAGCAAAACTGAAACAAGGTAACAGGACCAAAACTTCAAAATTGATTAAGATGTGCAACTTAGCTATGAAACTGGGAAGTCTCAGCTTCAGGAAAAGAAGATCACACTTGACAAGTGACACCTGTCACTGTTTCCATGTTGGCATACTGGGAGGCAAACCCATAAGCCCAGCATTTCAGCATCTTGGCTCCAGGATGGGCAACAGACAACACAAAAGACTGTGTCCATATTATCAGGGAGAAACCATGTAACATCTCCAAGCAGCTAATTAGTAGCCACCAAGTTACCTGCCCTGTCCAGAAAATTATCAAAGAAACTACTCTAAGTTTGTCCTGGCTAGAAGTTTTGATTCAAAACATTTCCTCGAGGAGAAAAAATAGTATTTCTTTGAAGGAAAAATAAAGTTAAGCTGATGAGAAGTTTGGGGTTGCCGTGAAAATAAGTGTTACATTAATATTTTGAGTTCTAGCTATCAACAATTCTTTAATGAAGTGTCAGGTTTAATTAAGAGATGTGTATTTTGTTTTCAAGAGTTAGTCTTTTAGGCACATTACTGAGCATGAAACAGGTCCCCTCTTCACTTTCCCCCGATACAAATCACAGTAAAGGTATTATTTGATCATTAGTAAATCAACAAGTAGATACGAAGCATGAAAATATCCAAGTAAAAGCTTGGTACAAGGCTTAAATAACCATTGCATTTGTAAATAACCTTCATCAAATTAAGGAACATTGCTTCTAAGTATGCTAAAATATAAATTCTGCTCAGTGGATTTAATACTTATGAGCAATGTGACAATAAACAGCTTTTTATAGTCTGACCCAGTGGAAAGGTCTATTTGATACTGACCAAATAACTGCCTACTATGTTAAAAGTAACCCTTACTGTGAGGGTGGTGAAGCACTGGAACAGGTTGCCCAGGGAGGTGGTCAAGGCCCCTTCCCTGGAGACATTCAAGGTGAGGCTCGACGAGGCCCTGGGCAACCTGGTCTAGTTGGGGGTGTCCCT
>JAOQGH010000012.1:113179037-113215072 GCA_025769975.1 Gallinago jamesoni
CAAGGTGAGGCTCGACAAGGCCCTGGGCAACCTGGTCTAGTTGGGGGTGTCCCTGTGACTGCAGGGGGGTCAGACTAAATGGCCTTTGAAGGTCCCTTCTGGCCCAGATGATTCAATGATTGTTCACAAGCTTGTAACAACATCTCATCACCAGTGCTACCATTTTAATCCTTTTTATTACTGTTTAGTATCCAAAAAGGCTCTAAGGGAAAAACATTATGAGGCTCATCACTCTCAAATTCCAAATCACAAAGTACATGTACAGGACCTTCACAACAGTGTCAATGAAGGACTTGGGTAAACAAAAAGGAAGACTTAAACACACATGCTTATTAAGGCACCCTGAGATCTCAGAGCAAATAAGCGTTTGTAGGAGAGAGAGGCACATAACTAGATTTCCAGAAAAAATGTAATTAGAGCACTGAAGAGTTATAAAAGATTGTGATTAACTTCCTGCTTTCGCCATTGTAAGGGCTGATCTGTTAGAGGTGTGCATCTCAGAGAGATAACAAGTTCACCTCTAGCAGGCTGTGGGCATGAAGCAGAAGAGGCAACGGTGAAGCTGCTCTCCCTGCAGCTGAGGTGGGGCTGCCATTGCAGAGACCCCCTGCCCAGCAGCTGCTCCAGGAAAAGATCTTCCAATGTCTCCTACAACTGTCCCCATAGTTGCAGAAGGAAACATCTAGAGTGGATGTGCTGGATTCATTCAAATTCTGGTGGGCTGAGAGTTGCAAGGTAAGACTCCAGAAATGGGTTTTCAGCTCCAAAACCAATACACATTTTCATAAGTGCTTTTGGGGTCACCATGTAAAAAAGCCTCAGGCCATCAACAGGACTACATGATAGCACGGGCAATAGGCAATTATTCATCATGGCAGTTTAGAAGCCATACAACTCACCAAGTGGCCCATATGCTTTCTGTTCAAAAAAACCCCAAACAACCAAGCAAACAAAAATTCCCACTTAATCCTTTCCAGTAAACACAATCCTAGGCACAGACTGAAAGACAAGCTGGTCCCCTAATTTTTGACGTATTAGCTTAGAACAAACTTTGTAACAGTATTGCCCATGAACAGAAGGATACCACATCTCCTATGTTTGACAATCATTTAAAGTGAATGTATCCTGATTCTTTTGCCTTCTACCTTAACTTTAAAAGGTTGCTTTTAGAAAGATGACTCCAAAGCACGCCACATGGAATTAATTAATAGAACATACTGGCTTTGTTTTCTCTTGTACCATATTATACACTCAGTTACAGACATTCTTGGGGAAAAAAAAGGCAAAATAAAAATCAAGAAGATGTATGTGAAACCCTAAACTGAAGACACCAGACAACTGAGAAAAAAGAGCATGCTACAGAAATTTAAAGAATATGCTGAAAAAGACCTGGTATGCTATCAATTAAAAAACTGCACTTCAGCAATTGCTGATGAACATCTCCTCTTTCACAAGCTTATAACCTTCTCAGTATAATATTACCAGATAGTTTCCACATCTCAGTCATAAAATCCCTCTTAGGAGAATTATGAAGTCATAGTAAATGACAATTACATCCTAATTCAGTCCTATAATCAAATAGCTGACAGCTTTAATAGTGAGCTAACCAAACCAGCAGCAGATGAGATACAGTTTAAGAGTGTGAGCTGCGTGTAATGCAGTCTGACAGAAGGAAGCAGCAAAATAATTTGACTACTTTTCCTTCAGGTAGGAGGAGGGTTGCATCATAATAGAGAGAGGATAAAAGAATAGAAACCCCGCAGTGCGCAGCAACGTTCTCTGAACTTCAGAGAGCTTACCCAGAGAGCCTTCTTTTTGTTTTGATAACAATAGTAGTTAGGACTATAGCTTGCCCATGAGATCTCACCATGGCAAAGCTAAAAGTTTGAACAAATGTTTTGGAGCTTGTACAGGACTGCCTGTACTTGAAGGTTTGTGATTACTGCATACAAAGAAGGTGAAAGGCTTGTCTACACTGATGGAAGGATTTCTGTTGCTACAGAACCAGGCAGGGACAGCTGTCCTTATAGCATCTTTTTTTTTTTTTTTTTTAAAATTCCTATTCCTAACCCTGGCATCTATACATCCCAACTCTTTGTGGATGTTCTGATCTTTATCATAGGTTGATACCTAGCTCTAACACAAAGGCAAAATACATAAATACATACATATATATATATATATCCTTTGTTGCAGGGGAAGCCATTTGGGTTTCTTTGAGTTTAAAAAAGGTCACTGACACCAGTCATATTTTGAATCAGTTTAGAACTGATATCTAAAGGCCTGCATAGTTCAGCTGCTGACCACCTGGATACTGCTCCAACACACCAAGATCTAGTATTTATTCACACTATGCAGTGCTACAACTCGGCTACTCCCACAGAGTGGACCTGTAGGTAGCACAGGGCAGAGAGATTAGTTTCCTCTGTGGGACACAGTCTCATCTCACTTCAGTGATGTTGAGTTGAAAGCAATAAGATGTGACAGACACAGATTGATTTCTTGTTGAGTAACGCAGTGCAAAAGACAACATGCACGGGTCCTTCCGTAACAACTTCCCACTGCTCCAGCCCTACTTCACAGAGCTCTTTATTTCTCCAAATCCTGAGCATGTAGAAGCCTGCCAACCCCAGTCGAAATCACAGCAACCTGAAGGTTTGCTACAGACCTCATTTACTGATGTGCAACTTCGTTTTCATACCATCACAAAGCCATGGCACATTAACAACAAATTTTTGGTGTTTATTAACACCAAAAAAGCCCATAATAGAAGACACCACACAAAAACTACAGAGCAAATGGAAATAATTGGTCTTGTGTGATTTAGAACAGATGACCCAAAGGGAAAGACTGTAAGGACTGTGTTTTTCACTCTAGAGAAAAGACGAAGGGGAAGACACTGCAGTGTTCAGACGTGGAAGAGCTCATCACAGGGGGCAGAAAACATTCTGTTCAGTCTCCCTTTTGAATAGAAAAATTACTAAAGTATTGAAAATCATAGCAAAAAGTCAGGGTTTGAAGACTAGATTGCCTGGAGCAAGTTATCAGGTGAGGCTGTGGCGTTGCCACCACTGGATGCTTTTTGAAAGAATTTATGCAAATATTTGTGAAGATTGGAATAGTGTAGGTTGATCTTGACATCACTTGGCATGCAGGCAAGTTTATTCCTTTGCACCCAATAAACAGATCTATTAATCCAATACCTCCCCTCCTCTAGAAGGCAGGAGTCACAAAGGGGTCCTCTCATGTGAATATTTTTGCACTCCTCCACATCTGTGCATTGTATTGGCAAATAAGTCAGTCCCAAAGGTAGGAAATGAGTATGTTTTTTTACTTCAGAAGCTGTGCCCTAGCTCCACCACTGAGCTATCTTCTGTACTGATTGACGAGGCACTCTTGCAAAGAGAAGTTATGTGACTTTCTTCACACCACTTGAGATGATTGAAGTTCTTCAAGACTGACTCAGTTAATCAGCGAGAGGGATCTCTCTCACATGGGTTTGTCCCTAAGGAGGAAGAGATACTAAAATTCAGGCATAGATTAATTGAATGGAGAAGGTACAAGACTTGTAGGCTCATTATGAAGAAATCTCAGTTCTTAGTGGCAATTCATGAACTCATTTATTCCCACGTTCCTCATCTAGGTCACCAGATGACGATACTGAAAATTAACAAAGAAGCAATCATGATTTATGCTGCTCAAAGAAAAAAGACATCTGACTTTTTCTTTTTTTTTAACTTGGACAGTGTGAACTACTTAAAGTAATCAGAAAAGAGCACAGCCAGAGATATTCTGTATGCACAGATAATGGTTACAAATTAGTGTCTTCTCAGAGCACAAGCATATGGTGTTAGCATGCCTAATGACTGGCCGGTACAACTGTTTGTCAGCAGGCACAGCTCCACCAGCTGTAATGGGGTCATACCTCATTGACCAAGAGCTGAATTTGGCCTACAGGTTTTAATGGCTCCTCCAGAAACTGCTGTGTTTGTTAGTCCGGACTTCCAAATCCCTGAAGAACTCACCTCATAGGGGTTATCAGGTTATGCCTAACACTTCTTGTTTCTCTTTGCTTTCAGCTGAAAGGAAGATGCTCTGTGCACCTGCTGAAACACTGAGGTGCATACGTTGTGACCTGGACACACCCACACAAGAACAGAAATAGAGAATTTCTAAGTCTGTAGAAGTCAGCAATAAACACTCAGATGTATCTGCACTGAAATTAAAATATCTACGTTTTGTTTTAGTTTCTTCACATTACTATCTCAGCCTAACATGAAAGAGAAATTAAGATGTCTGTATCACAAATATGAAGAGGAAAAAAACAACAGGCTCTTTTTCATTTGGTTTTGGGGGTTTTTGCAGGGGGAGGGGAGTTGCAAGGGCTCTGGCAAACATTGAAATACCTCAAAATCATATTTTCCACATTATTTACTGTTCCTATAACTAGAGTGCTCTCCTAGAGCAAGTTGCTACGTTTCCCTGGGCTTCCCCCCACCTCCCCACCCCATCCACTCCCCAGCCTTCATATATTTGATTGACTTTCTGGGAAACTAATGCTATAAAAGGAGAAAAAAAAATTACTTTGCTGGCTGTCCACGAGACCTGGTATCTTTTGATACTTCCAAACAATACAGCAATAACAACCATGAACACCTGATACTAGAGGCAAGTTGTTTGTTGGTGTGCTGTACAGACAGCTACAATTCCCTGAGTAATGACAGCAGTTCACATAAAAGCATCAGAGATTTATTAGGCTAAAAAATCTCTTTCTTCAATTGCCATGAGAGAAGAAAACAGTCAGATTCCTCCTGCTGGTCAAATTCCTATTATAATTGCAATTTTGTCCTTGCAAAGTCAAACCCCAAGATATTCACTCCATGCAATAGTGTTATTGCTAGAGTTATGGGATCTTTTCGGGGAAGAAGATTCATGGTTCAGCCAGGCAATGACACAGCTGAAAGTAAGGGGGTGGATATAGGTACCACAGCACAAGCATTATGACAAACTTTTTCACACTTAAGCACACCTCCAGCACTTGTGTGCCTTGAAGGAAGCACCTGCAGGGCACCATTATGAAGAAATTCCCCAAACCCTTTCTAGGAACCGGACGCTCTGGGGTGCCTCTCTAAAGTGCCTGTCTACTAATGCACACAGTGTGGGGAATAAACACACTGAGTTAGAGAGGTGTGTGTTAGCAGTTTCAGGGCTACAATTTTGGTGGAACCACAGAGACAGGGTGGGATAGCCCCCATGATGGGAGTGTTACAATGGAGGTGCAGAGGATACGGGCTCTTTAGGAAGGGCAAGATGGGAAGACAAGGAAGGGGGCTGCCCCTAATGTGAAAGAGCAGTTGAAGTGTATGGGTCTCTTAAATAATGGTCTCTTCAACCAAGGAATGAGTCACATTCTGTTTATACATCACATTTTGAGAGAGCAGGATGCTGCATCCATCAACACAGAGCTCTTTGAGCTTACCTTTAACCACACTGCAAAGCACAGAAGAAAATAATTAAGTGGACTAATCCAAGGATTGTCCATTACTAATTGGCCCAATTAGCCCATTTCCTTAGCCTAATCATTAACCAGGAGCAACTCATCCAACTTCCTTAAAAAAGAAAACACTGAAACACATACAAAATAAGCCAGAGAGAACTCAAGCAGAAGAAGGTGATAGCCATAAGAGACAGAAATAACAAGAAAGAGAACAAAACTATCTTCCACTTTCACCTCTATTACGCAGAAAATTCTTTTGCTGATCAATAGGGACCAGATCACAGAGGCAGGTAAGGGGAGGGGGGGAAGTCAAACTGAAAAACAACTGATTGGACAGAAAAATTAATGAAGTAAAAATACGATTAAGTATCTCACTAACAGACAGCAGACACCTCCCAGCTGCATCATAAACAATCTCTGAGAGCCACTCTCTTTACCTTTAGCAGCAGCCAAAAAAATCTGTCAACACAGCTCTTCTCTTAGAGAATATTATAATCAAGCTCAGCGGGCATGAATTAACACCAATATTGATTCCTCCCCCTGCACTAAACCACTCCTTTACCCAAATCTCCATGACTTCTGCTTCTGCCTCAAATCAAAGTATTGAACACACACTAACAGAAGTAGGATTGATATATTTACTGCAATGGTGTAGGAAACAATGCTACACCAGAATGAAAGTTCATTTGTGAATAGATTTAATTTATCACAGAAGAAATTATACATTATAAACCTTTCGATTGCTCTATTTTAAAGCATGGTAAATTTACAGTCTCTAGTTATCTCATAAGGAACCATTTCTCTTCATATAGTATTTGATCTACATTATTATTTCCAGATAAAAGAAACACTAAAAGACTTGTATGGGACCAATGCATGAACTGAGTAAATGTTTTACAGTTTCAGTTAATTTCAAGATGCAGCAAGCCTGTATAATAGGTAGGTGATTAAATGCCTGGTATACCCAGGCATATTCCGCAGTGTTATATTAATACAACTCACACATTGAAAATTAACTCCTAAAGTAAAGAGAGAAGGTGGTTCCTGTTTCACCAAAGAAGTGACAATATGGAGCATAGTGATAAAGTCTGAGATTGTTTCTGTGTTTACTAGCAATGTTTGGTTTATATATTGACAAGTCAAAACAATCTTGACAGCTTTTGGATGTTGGATAGAAATCAATTTGAACTACATATTCTAGGATATGCAATCTATTCATCCATTTTCATCTGTTGCTATTTAGCCTTTGTGCTCCATCAGTCCAGTTAAAGTCTAGAGATAAAATATGAATGTATAAATGTAATTAATTATTCAGCTTCTTTTTAACACCACAAAAAAATTAACTTATTTTTTCTACTTCAGTATTAAAGATTCCCTTCCTACATAATTAACCCCTAAGGCTATTTCCACAAAAAGGGACCAGTTACAAGAGAGGAAAATACTGAGAATGAATAAATTATTATAAGAAATTTATCAGTCAGTTTGGAAACCCACAGTATTTTAAGCATAACCGCATTCATAATGATCATATTGTGCATCTATAAACATCACCTTTCAGCTCTGTTGAATGCTTTGTTCAGCCATGAATTACTCATCACATGTTCTGTGCTCTCTCAAAGGAAATTCCTCTTCTACAAAAGAAGCTACGTTTTAGAAAGTATCAATTTTCATCAAGTTTTGATATTATGCAATTGCATAAAGAAGTGTGTAGTTTACTCTAAAAATCCTATTTTTTTATTACTGTATAATTTTTTTGGTATGGGTCTGATTTTAAAGACTAAAAATAATTGCACATGGTAAAATCACAGAATAATTTAGGTTAGAGGGACTTCTGAACATCCCCTAGCCCAATTCCCTGCACAAAGCAGTGCCTACTTCAAAATTAGATCAGGCTATTCAATACCATGCCCAGTCAAACTCTGAACGTCTCCAGGGATGGAGAAACGTTAAGAAATTCAATCATCCTCACTGGGAATAGTTTTATTCCTGGCATCTGGTCAGAATTTACCTTACTGCAGTTCACAAGCTCATCCTAATATGTTGCAACTGGAAGATTTCAACTGTCTTATCCAGAAGCCCCATTTAGATGGCTGGAGACAGCAATTAGATTCCTCCAGTCCCAACACCCTGGTTCTTCACCAGGCAGAACTAATCCAGTTGCCTCAACATCTTCACCCACCTGTAATGTGCTCCAGCCTCTTAATCACCTCAAGGACCTTCCACAGCACTTAGTTGCAGTTTCTCAACATCTTTCTTCTACGGGTGAGCCCAATTTGTATAATATCACAATTACCAAATAAAGGAGAGTAACAGGGTCCCTTGACCTGCTGACTGCACGCTTGCTGACACAGCACAGGACGTGGTTAGCCTTCCTTGTTACAAGGACTCTCTACTTACTGACTTTCCTCTTCTTCTCTACTAGGTACTCTATGTTCTTTCCTGCAAAACTGCTTCCCAGAGAGGCAGTGCCCAGCCTCTGCTCTTATATCTGTTTTTTTTCCATCTCAGACACAGGAGAACTTTACCTTTTAGAAGTTAAAAATGTTTCTGAGCAGCCTCTCTACCCTTCAGCAAGCAGAGTGACCACCCTCCCCAATTCATTATCACCCATGAACTTTGCTGGGAGCGTGCCCCATCCCGTCATTTGAGTTCCTAAAGAAAACCCTACAAAGTATGAGCCTGACTACTGACCCCTAAAAAGTGCTGCCAATAACTGACCACCAATTAGATGTTCTATTACTGACTGCTACTCGTTGAGCCCACCTGTGCAATGCAGCTGTGCTGAAGGCTTTGTTACAAGACCAGGTGAACAACATCCACTGTGGTCTACTTATCCATAGCCAGGCAGGCATGATCTGACCTTTGTGAATCTAAATTTGTTGCTCCAAAACCCCTTTCTTGTTCTTCGTGTTCCTGGAGATGGCTTCCAGGAGGGTTTCCCCCATGATCTTCCCAGGCACTGAGGTGTGATGGAACAATTTGTAGTTTTCCTTGCCATTTCTGCAGGTTAGTGTGACATGACCTTTGCAGTCACCAGAGGCCTTCCCCAGCAACCATGAGCAGAGGGTCACAGATTTTATTTATTTAGGTTATCTGTTATATTACCAAAAGAGATGCATACTATGGATGATGTCCTCCAATAACACCTCTAAAGAAAAGTATTTCTGCCTCATTAGCATACCAGAAAACTGATCATAGACACTTATTATTTTTACTACACTGGTATTATGATGGTGTTGCTCAGTATTTGTGTTCTGTTTTGTTTGAACTGTGCCACAGCAGACCTTAAAACAAAGCTGAAATGTTATGAAAGGTTTCAGTAGAGTTTAGTAGAAATTCCCATTTGAGTTCTGAGGGAACAAAACAATTCAAAAACAACAGAGGAAGGTCACAAAGCTACTCCAGAGAAACATAATGTGAAAACAATGAAAAATAGCTGAATTAGTTGAATCATGATTGAATTTGTATTTTCTAACTGGGATTACTTGGGTAGATAAAAAGGGGAAGAGGGGACTCATGGAACTATCTGCATTAAATTATTTAGAAAAAAAAAAAAAGAAAAAAATGAAAAGATTGTCACCAGGAGTATTAATGGCATCCAAAATCAAAAATATGCTTCCTAGAGATAGTTTCCAAAACTATATTCCATTTGGAGCAACTATGCCTAAGTCTTTGTGTCAGAAAACCATACTCAAATGCTAGCTTTAATAAACTTCATAGCAAAGGTGATGTTTCATTGGCTTGTGAAAGTAGAAAGTATGCAGAAAAGGGATCAAAACTCCATGATAAGCCTGCAACATAGTCCTTATATCATTCTCTCATGGGAGCACACAGGTGTGTAAACACCTTCTCTTCTCAAATCTTTCTGTAAAGGAAGTCAAGAGTCACAGAGCAGACACTACTGTGCATGGGGGAGAATTGTTTCCCATATTATGTAGCTAGTAGTATAGAATAAAACAAAGACAGAGTGCTAGAAACCACAATGAAGCAAAGCTGCTTTTTTTTTTTGCTTGTACTTTTATCTATTTACTCTTTAATTTATTTGCTTGGATCATTATATTTGTAGCATCCTGGTAATCTAGGTAACTATGCATCAGATTATGGGACAATCGGAGCCAGATTTGTTTATCTCTCACTCCTTGGTGTTATCTTACAGATGTTCAACAGTTTTGCCCAATTATTTGCCAAAAGATGTGTGTACTATGTTATTAGTAATTAGTATTAATGTATGTGGTTGGTACTGCTGGTAACACCACAAAAGAAGTTGTTTACACTTCTAATTTAAGAGATGCAGAATTTTATCAAATGCACTACAAGCCCCTAGAACTCAATCTCATTTAACAATGACAAAACAAATAAAACCGAAGTGAGATAAGATTTTAACACCGCGTGCTTTTTCTAAATACTGGACAATCAGGAATCCTAGATTACCCTCTAAAAAAAAAAAAAAACCAAAAGATTGCTGCCCCGGGGTTATATTCAAATCTAGCGCTTCAGCTCCGTACCCATGCCCCGTGAAGAACTCCTTTTCGTGGGAAGATGAAGAGCATCACCTGACAACCGGGCGCTGCCCACGCCCCGCTCGGCGGACAGCCCCCGGGACCGGGCGGGCGGTGGATGCTGAGCTCTCAAGAACCCAGCAGGACAAGCAGATGCCACCTAGAGCTGGGATTTCTCCCCCACTTTGCTGCACCGCCCTACCTCGCCGCCGTCGGGAGGAGACGTGACTTCGGGTGAACAGCACAAATCCCTTTTTTCCCGGCGGTCCAGCTCCCGACTTTTAAACCATCCTCTCCGCCGTTCGGGTGACCCGAATGCTGCCACCTGGATCAAGACGGCCACGCGTTTAACTCCCAGCATCAAGCAAAGAAGAGGCACCGCCATCCCCCGCCTCCACGAAGCCGGGACCCGCATCCCCCTACCCCCCCCCCCCCCCCACGACACATACACGCACCCCGGCTGGGAGCCCCAGCACCGCATCCAGGCTGCCAGAGGTCAGTGCATCCTTCCTCTCCTTTCGAAGCGGGTGGTGGTGTGTGTTTTGCTTTTAGGGTAAAAAAGAAATTACTCCAAGACAATTTTCTGTCTCTTGCTTGTCTGATGTGGGGGGGTGGAATATCAGAGAGCTTCNNNCCGCGGCGCCCAGAGGCGCCGCGGAGGGGCGGCGGGGGAGGCGGCCGGGGCGGACCGCTGGGTTCCCGGGTGAGCTCTGTCACCATGGGATGGTGACTTTGGGGGAGTCTAGGGCTGGGTGCTGACCCCATATGACAGCCATCAGTGCGGGCGGAAGGAAGGGGCAGCTGGTGGGGGACCATCCTCACTTTGGGGATCCCCACGTCGGGGAGATGGTGGGACCCTCCACTAAGCCCTCAAGTGATTTCCTCTCGGTCCTGGCAGGGCAGTGGTGAGCAGCACATGGGAGGTCTCAGTTGCCGGATGCCTTGGAGGAGCTAGGCTTGAGAAGAGCAGGGGTCTCACCTTTTTTTCCCCCCTCACTTCCAAGCCGTTCCCATCACCAGTGGGCCTGAGCACACTCTCCTGCGGCCATGGAGAACTCCTCCCTCCCTGAGACTAATTCCTTCTGCGTGGATGGGCCCACGAACTGTGCCAGGAAAGGGAATGGGGGGCTGAATATGTCCACTCCCCCTCTGAGCCCCAGCTTCTACCTCACAGTGCCTGTTATCTACTCTGTCATCTGTGCTGTGGGGCTGACGGGCAACACCGCTGTCATCTATGTAATCCTCAAAGCCCCGAAGATGAAAACGGTCACCAATATCTTCATCCTCAACCTGGCCATTGCTGATGAGCTCTTTACCTTGGTGCTACCCATCAACATTGTTGACTACCTGCTCCTGCAGTGGCCCTTTGGAGAGTTCATGTGCAAGCTCATCATCTCTATAGACCAGTACAACACCTTCTCTAGCATTTACTTCCTCACTGTCATGAGCATTGACCGCTACCTGGTTGTGGTGGCCACCACCAAGTCCAGGAAGATGTCCTACCGCACCTACCGAGCAGCCAAGATTGTGAGCCTCTGCGTCTGGTCCTTCGTCACAGTCATCATCCTGCCCTTCACTGTCTTTGCTAAGATACACAAGGAGCAGGGTCGCTCCCAGTGTGTCTTCGTGTTCCCTCAACCAGAGATGGTGTGGTGGAAAGGGAGTCGGATCTACACTCTTATTTTAGGTTTTGCCATCCCGGTGTCCACCATCTGCATCCTCTACACCACTATGCTGTGCAGACTGAGACGTGTGCACCTCCATAGCAATGCAAAAGCCCTGGACAAAGCCAAAAAAAAGGTGACGCTGATGGTGATTGTCATCCTGGCTGTGTGCCTGTTCTGCTGGACACCTTATCACCTTAGCACAGTGGTGGCCCTCACCACAGACATCCCACAAACTCCGCTCATCATTGGGCTTTCCTACTTCATCACCAGCTTGAGTTATGCCAACAGTTGCTTCAACCCTTTCCTGTATGCTTTTCTGGATGACAGTTTCCGGAGGAGCTTTCGCAAACTGATAGAATGCAGAACCACCTCATAAAGCCAACCCTCCGTCCCATCCTGAGTCCCTCTCACAGTCATCTGCTCTTCCTGGGTGACTCCAGCACAGAGTGTGCTTTCTCTCCAGCTTCCTTGCGGCCACTCACAGGGCTTCAGTTTGTCTTGCTGCCCAAGGCACAACCTGGGGACAGGTGGACCTTTCTCAGCTTTCCTGCACTCATTTCCCCAGCACCGCCCTCCATCCCTTGCCCTGATTTCTTTTTTAAATCTCTTCTGTCTAATGTGCTTTCTGTCCTATGTTTGTAGCTCACAGCAGCAGATCCCTTTTCCCTTTTTAAAGGTATCGCTTTGCAAACTCAAGCCATGTGACTGTCTCTATTACTGGTGATTTGTAAAGACCAATAAAGCTGTGTTATTGAGTGTCCTGCTTAATGATTCCTTGGCCTCTTTCATATCCCCAGGACCTGCTTACTGAAAGGCCTGTAAACTTAGCAATACTGAAAAAGGCACAGTTCCATAGTATAAGGAGTAAACCAAGGCATTGACCTCATTTTGTTTAATTGGGGACTGAGATAAGGTAGTCAAAATCTGTGAGAACAGGCAAGAGAGACCTCTCTGGCTTTAAGGAAAAAAGACCAAGCCCTCAAGAGTAAATAAAATACACAGATATGAGTTTGGAACCATTTACTGTGGAAAAATAGTCTAACCATGTACTTACTTGGTAGCTGTAGTTTGTAAAATTTTCAGCTGTTGTTTGCACCAGAAGTGGTGTTTACTTTTTTGTTCATCATATGTTTATGGGCAATATCCTTGCATATACAGATGATTTATTTTTTACTTTTGGTGCTAGAAAACAGAATTTGGGAGTTTTTTGCAGAACATGTTAGCCTTTAAGGGTTTGAAAAGGACTTGTTGAAAAGTGGGGAATATTCTGACTTCTTCCTTACAAATCATAATTAACGTATGCAGTCGTTAGGTTACTTTTAACAGTCTCTTGCATACTTGTGCTCTGTTTGCTGGTGAGATTTATTAAAATTTATCTTAAGAAGGACAAATGAAGTAAAAAAAAAAAAAAGCCACAAAAGTTTAGCTTATTTTTATCTGGGCGTGGGGGGAAGAGTCAATGAAACTTTCACTACAATTCACTTGTCCAAAAATTGCACGAGGAGACTTTTTCCTCTTCCCTCCTCTTTCAGCCCTTTAAGAAAAACTGAAAAAACATGGAAGACTGGGAAAAGTCACTTAACTTTTCTCATCTTCGTGCTCTTCCCTGTTCTTCCCTGCAGCAGATGCCAAATCAGCGTGACACAAATTTTATTACATATTTCCCCTCCACTGAATACAGAGATAGGGAAATGCAGCTAAGGAATTGCATTTCCACCTCCACGGGAAGGGATGATGGGTTTCACGAGGTACATAAAGATTCATGTGACACATACTCAGGTTTGTAGGTGCCTCCTGAGAGCTCTTGCACCAGGCCCTTTCCCTCTGCTGCAGTATAAAGTTCTGCCATAGGCATGTGGAAAGTTTCCATTGCTAAATCCTTCTGAAGAAACTCCAAATAAAAATTTTACTTTCAGATTTTAGGAATTATACAAGCCCTGGTACGTTATAATGCCATATGACTGGGTTGATGATTAAATAATTTCTCCTTATAAGCCATTAATTTTCTCTGAGGCAGTGCTAATTTCAACACCCGGTCTAGCTGTCATGGAAATGAAAGGATCCCATTGGGGGACAACAATGTCTAATTCTGCTTCATTGGAGGGTGTATGGTTGATTTCCATCAGACATAGAAGCTAGCCTTTGAAAGAACAAGCCCAGAAGATGTTGAATACCCATTTCCACACGACCTACAAGAGCATGCTGCAGGAACCGGTATCGTTCACTTCATCTTTCTGCCTGAAACAGTAGGTAATTAACATTTCCCACCAGCTGCCTGCTGTTTCAGCTGGGCTTGTAAATTGTAATGATGCTTCTCTGTGGACACTCGCCCTGGAGAAATATGTTACTCTATATGGGCCAAGTAGCAAAGCCCGTCTTCACTTCAGCTGCTAATCTATATACACACCCCCTGTATCTTGTATCCTTAAGCCATCATGTCCACAGCAACATTACTTGTGTAAAGACTGCATACACTTTTAAAACTAAACCAGTGTTATTCTCAGAAATGTCAGTTTCAGGATTGCGGTGCTCTCTTTGGTCGCTGGTCCTTCCCTGCAGACTGAAGAATGAGAGTGGTACATGATTCTCTGTCAAACAGTCAGAGAGCGGCACAGATTTGAGCATTGCTCCCTGTAGTGAACACTGAATATTTTGATCAAGCTCCTATGCAGTTACGTTTGTCTCGTCACCTGTCAGGGCTTCTGTTTACCCCAGAAATGTTATTGACACATAAGTATAAGCTACATAAGTAGCTTTACTGTGCTTCTGCAAAACCTACCCTGTACCTTTACATCAAATGCATCTCTGAGGTGCTTGACTGATATTAAGAGCAGGTCATGAGGACAGTCTGGTTTGTATTTCATTTTTATCTAGTTTTCAATACCAAAACTTTAACTGTTCCTGAACAGTTGGTTCAAGGACTCATGAGTCCCGCTCATCACACTGTTCCTGATACAGACCAGGATGCTGTTGGCCTTCTGCTGGCTCATGTTAAGCCAACAGTTGACCAACACTCCCAGGTCCTTTTCTGCCAGGCAGCTCTCCGGCCACTGTTCCCCAAGCCTGTAGCATTTCATCGGTTTGTTGTGACCCAAGTGCAGGACCTGGCACTTGTCCCTGTTGAACCGCATCCCATCAGCCTCAGCCCATCAATCCAGCCTGTGCCTCTACAAAGCCTTTCTACCCTCAAGCAGGTCGACACTCCCACCCAACTTGATGTTGTCTGCGAACTTACTGAGCGTGCACTCGATCCTCTTGTCCAGATCATTGATAAAGATATTAAGGGGAACCAGCCCCAATACCAAGCCCTGGGGGACACCATTTGTAAAGCTGACCAGCAGGAATATATAACCCAATTTAAACTAGGAAAAGTACAAAATATTCATCAAATTAATACAGCAGCAGACACAGGAAAGCATAGTGAAGAAAGGGAGAGGCGCACTGAAAGTAAGACTGCACATGAGTGATCAACATATGAAAACATAAACATGTGAAGACATATGGTATCCATAAGTTCCCTTTCATCCTTTTTATCCAGACGTAGCAGCATGGATAGGTGAAGGGAACCTTCAGTGCCTGGACCCCTGTGAACCACTGTCATCCAGCCCCACAGGTGTCAGGAGATGCAACAGGTCGCATCCAGATGGTTTAGCCATCTTGATTCTTGAGCTTGCCTTTTAACTGCAGGGTATATACCTCACTATAGTCTTCAGACCCATAAGCTTGATATTTTATACTCTTTACCAGGAGCTGGTGTGACTGCAGTAAGGCCTCATAAGCCAAGGCAGGAGAGAACAGGGTCATCCTCTCTGTAATTAGGTATTCAGCTTTCTCCCCCCAAAATAATGTGGTTAAACAGAACCAGGCCTCCAACTTGTAGGCTGTCAGTACCAAATCTCAAGACCTTGGCTTCTGACACACATGCATGGCTTTTCATGAACCTCTCCCTATAGTTTATACATAGAGATATAGATGTAGAGGTCCCAGGAGTAACGCTGTGTGTTATGGTCAAGCACCCACTTCAGCTAGAAACCCTGAGTGCCTGTGTCCCTTGGTGACTGAGGCACACTGGGAGCTCTGGTCACTGGAAACCAGATATTCCTTCAGAACTCCATGAGTTCTCTATAAAATGGTTTAAGAATCCCCCTGCATACTGTCCCAGCAATAGCACAATAGCCTGGCCGTTCCTGAGCCAACTACCCCAAACCTTGAGCGCCACCCATCCCTGTGCCCTCTGGGGCTGCCTCAGCAGACTACTCTGACACTTGTGGATTAGGCAAGTTTCTCACTCAGCTCAGGCAAGGCGTTTTTCTCCACGTGGGCTTTTGCAGCTCCTCTAGCCCTGAAAGCTGGCATAGCGGGAGGGATACATCATGCCGTGCTATTTCTCATGTTCGCTGCGGCACTGGGTGGCCAAAGCAGCCCTCAAAACATACGCTTCCTCTGTCATCCCCACATCGCTTACCCATTAAGTTTTGCACCTCTGTCAGTTGTATTTTAGTGGCTTTCAAGCATCTCTCCAATCATTTGCTCCACAGCATAATGCCGCCCTGAAGTCGGGAGCAGCACATCAGCAGGAAGCAGGCAGATGTCAGGGGGAATAGGCAGAATCAGAGGAAAATCATAAGACATCAGGCTAAAGGGATCCCTGTATTTGGGTCCAGGAAGGGAAATCCTGGGCTCTCTCTGCATTAACAGGGAGTAAAATCAGAACAGATCTGTTCTTATGATGATGGTTGAGAGATCAGAGTCAATGACAAGTGTATTTCAGGGGTTTCTGCCCTGAACTAGCTGTGGTCTGACTGCACGGACGCATTAGCAGATGCAACACGTTAGCTGTGCTCCTAGATTGCATGCGCTGCTTTCATTTCATCGAATCATAGACTCATGGTGGTCATCTAGTCCAACCCCCCCGCCAGAGTAGGTCTACCACTTTTCATCCAAAAGGACTTCAGCTGGCAGGTTTGCAGGCTGCTCTGCAGAATGAACCAAAGGGTGGTAAGGGGGAACAATCAGAAAATGTACTTTGAAAGCACTTTCCTGGCCTGACTGAGGTGCTGACATGCATGCATCCTCATAGCATCACGAAACTTCACAAACAAGGGTCAAGAGGTTCTTGCTCTGAGTGGTACCAGGGAATCCGGGAGCTACTCCCTAATTCCTAGTTCTGAATGGTTGATAACAGGCTGTGTACAAATGCTTAGAGCATATATATTGATTATAATATATAACTATATAAAAAAAATATATATTTTTTATATATATACAAACAACAGGACATGAAAGGTCATTCAAATCTTTCTGACTTGCTGTTCAGGCAAGATTGACTCTGCAAGCTCTCTATAATAATGACATTGAGAATATTTTCCTGATTCTCGGAAGTCTCTAAAAAACAATTTTCTTTATTTCTCTCCTAAGAATGTTTCCAGTTTCTGCTCCTTTTAAGTTTTTTCCTTTTAAGTTTCTGATAAGTTTTTTCTAATAAAACTTTCAAGAGCAAAATTTTCCACTGTTCTCTTGTGCTTAATCAAACTAGATACTCCCATTTCTAAAGCAGATTAATACCTTATTTTTAGGTTCAATATTTTTTTAGAAGTTTATCTAGTTATATTTGAGCAAATGGAGTTTTTCCTCAATGAGTTCAGGAATTCTGGAATTTCCAGAGCTTGGAAATGCAGAAAAATGCCTTTCCCAGAGACGATCCCTATGAGGCCTCAGCAATTTCAATGGTATAAATAATTCAACAGAATAACATCCAGTCTCTTAGAAATAGAACACACTTGAATCAATTGCTAGTTAATCAAAGAGCAAAAAGTATCTTATATTCTCCCAGTGCAGCCAGCATATGAAGCAGAAGTTTACAGGCCTGAATGTAACAGACCAACATTTGGTCTAACATTACGATGTTGTCTAACATACTTAGCACAACAGGCAGCTGGCAAACCCCCTGGAATATTCATATGTACAATGTTGACAAGTTTTCATTAAAACAGGAGCAGAGTGTGATCCTTTTTGCCTGTTCTGGTAAGCAGCTGCTTACGTGAACAGCCCAGTAACGTCAGGGGAACGATTCCTTAATTAACCCTGTCAGGCAGTTAATTGCGCTCAGGTATGAGTAAGGATCTTGCAGACCTAGAGAAGTCCCCAGCTCCCTCGACTTGTCTGGCCTTTTTCTGCTTTAAAGTAGTTCCACTGAGGAAAATAAAGAAAGTTTTATAGTTGTGCTGCTTTGCCAATGTAAGCATGATTGAAAACGGAGGCAACTCTATGCATTGGTGGGTTTTCTTCTTACTTAAGACACAAACTTCTTTTTCTGCATTACAAAATGGAAAAAAATTGAACTCTTCATAAGTTGTATATATTTGCCTTTCCCCCCATCTCCTTCCGTAGCTATTTTTAGAAAGTGTGAAGAAAAAACACAAACTATCAACTTGTTGCTAAAACTATGTAATTTGAAGCTCTTTAAAGTGCTTCCAAAACCTTTTTCTACTTATAAAACCTTTATACCGCCAGAGGGAGTTCAAAGACAACTTATTCAGAGAATATACTGAGTGGAAACTCAAGTAACCACTATCACTCCTGAGACAGAACATGCATTTTTCTATGAGGTGTCTTTTCCTTAAATTTTACTCAAAAGCATGATAAACAGAAGTAGGATATTAAAATGTTTTTAAAAGATACATATATATATATATATATATATATATATATAAAACCCAGAGTTTAGACCAGCATTTTCTAAAAATGTGATCCCAAAGCTGTTTGGTGTTTTTCTGTGTTTTTGTTTTTTTTTTTTATAAGCATGCTCTTCAAATGTATAATAGTCTTAAATACCAAGAGGCGTGATGTCTGGATGCAGCCGAGGAGCCATCTCCTCCTGCACATTCCCACTCCCAGTCAATCAGCTCCGTGGAGGGACCGGTTCGGGGAAGTACTGAGCAGATGTCACTGGTACCAAGCAAAGGCAGGTCCAGCAGAGAGTCACCCTTCCCCAAGCCAGGACAGCCCTGTGGAGCCCAAGCTATCTCTGGGCAAGGATTTGGGCATCTCTGTACAGTGCTTCCCACCCTTTTCAGTATCTGGATTTTTTTCCCATTATTTCCTTTTTTTTTTTTTTTGTCCCTGATTCCTATTATCCCCAGACTGTATTTAGTGTTTTGGACACTTCCCCTCCTTTCAGCTCTCAGCCCCTAGATGGCACCGGTTCTTCACCCTCAAGCCATCACTGTTTTCCCAAAACGGAGTTAAAGACTGGAAAAACGCTCCGGAGAGCTAATTTGGTATTGTAGGATATGCCAAAACTAATACAGATTAGCCAGGGAAACAAGAAAATGCTGGGATTTTTATTATAAACTATATACAGAATGGCACGAACACATACACATTTAAAAATTTTGGAGATTAATAATTTTTAATGGGAGTTGTTTGAAACGTTGAGCGAAGTCTGCTGAAATTGTAGAAGTAGTTGAGTCTGAATTTAGACTAAAACTTCTTTTTGCTTCCAAATTTAAATTCTGAGTACAGACACTAGGCAGATCAGTAAGGCAAGAAACTCTCAACCATAACTCTCAACTCATTCAAGAAAAGTGGTGATTTTCTTTAGAGGAAATGTGTCAAAATATTTTTTTAGGTGTATATATAAAATACCCGAAACTATACGCTTCTGGTAAGGAGAAAGGACTGTAACCATTTAAATATCTGGCACAATTTTGGGGAGCTGTAAGTAGTACAACAGGCTTGGATATAGTTAGGATAATTTTAACATATTAATAGCCAACAATGTAATCTGACTTTATAAATTACTAGAAGAGCAGATGTTACTGCATTCCCCTTAAATACTGTAATGTATATTTATGTTCCTTACTGGATGGAAGTCCTACATCGTGCATGTGTGATGGCAGCTCCCTTTCCGAAGGGAAAAAATCTAGACTGTGCCAGCTGGCACCTGATGGGTGAGCACTCCTTAGCTCCAGCGATGAGGTGCATCACTTCTGCACTGGGTCCTTACATACTGAGAAGTGGTCAAAGCAGTAGAAAAATGTGAGCACAGTGGCACTGTTGGTTGATTATTTGTATTTACTGATGACGCCATGGCAGCACGGAGATGCTACCCAGTCAGGGTTACTGTGGTAGACATTTGCCCACCTACAGAAAATGAAAAGCTGCACAAGAGAATTTGCGATCTAGAAGAGACAGACAATGTCTTTCTTACCTGGGGACACCGATCTCCTGAAAGTCTGAGAGGAGTGTGAGTCTGCTCCCCTCCATGCCTCAGAAGAAGCATGTATTTTCCAATTTCACTTCTGCATTAAATTCCACTTAAAACTGAATCTGGAAAACTACACGTGGGCTTTTATGTCTCAGTCGCTGAGTCTGTGTTATAAAATGGATCTTCGGCTAAAAAAATAACAAGGCTAATTTCTGGTTGGCATAGTGACATAGCAGCAATATACTATATAAAACTTTCATGTTCTTTATACTAGGTACATATAGAAGCTTTTGTCTTCATGTTTCACGGGCCGTACAGTTTGACAATTGTTCTCTGCGATGAGCTTAAGCTACCCAAGTACCACCAATTGCTAGTGGGATAGATCACTTCTGATTGCTGGTGTTGCAACATGTGATGGGAAATTTGGACAACTGTGAAACTTTTGTATAATGGGAGAAGGCAGCCAGCTATTGTTTTTTGAAGATACCCAGACTAGTCGGTGGAAAAAAATCCCACCAAAACCTGTCTTCTAAGCAGCACTGAACGATTAAAAAGAAAAGATTCAAAAGAGTACAATAATCTTTTCCTTCTTCCAAGGCTTTGCTATTCATCTGATATACTTGTTCATTCACACAGGCAATGTGTGGTAAAGAGAATACCAATATGTTCTCAGACAGCTCAGAACAAACTTCAGCCCCGTTGACAAGCTTTTTTTTAGTGTGATGAAGTGTTCTGCTGACTCTTACTTAAACTCCACTAAAATGAAAAAGGCATCAAGAAATGTTACCCAGAGAAATTAATCTTGGTATGAATACCTTAGAACACAGTTAAGTAAGCCAGGCCAAGCTGGAATATAAAACAGAAGGAATAAAGCAGAAATCACTCCAATAGGCCCTTCAGCTGCTGGTGATCATCTTTTGAGTAGACTTTTTAATAAGGGGTAAGCTTTTCATTTTCTCTTACTTTAAATATTGCTTCATCTAAGATGAAGACTCCTTTGTTTCATCACAGGTTAGTAGATTTTCCAACGTGAGGAATTTTCTAGAGCTTTGGTATTTGATTTGCAGATGAATACATTTCCAGGAACTGTTTGTATGCACTTTTTGTATTCAGCAATAAGTATACAGGGTGATTTAAAACTAAAAACCTCCACGATTCAGAAAATCACTTGGATCACCAGTAAAAATCTACACAGCTCATAAAAGCTTTCAGCTGAGAAAAGAACAGCCAAGAAATCACAAATGTTCTCACATAATAACAATATTTTTTAGAAAGTAAGTTTGTGAAGACTTCCTAGAGCACCTCTGTCCTGTAAAAATTAAATCATCCCCGTTCATTATATTCCATGCCTTAAAATTAGATGTCTTTTGGAAGAAAAAACTGAACTCTGAAATCACAAGTGCAAATCTTGGCAACATTTGTCTGGAAGAAGCTACTTCACCACAGCCAGGCTCTTTTCAGCACTAAGCTTAGAAACAGGAGAAAAAAAACAAGTTTTCAGAGGAATGGGGAGAAACAGGACATAATTTGCTTAGGAAGAGTAGTGGGTATGGGAAAAAAAACAAGGAGGAAACTCAACACAGGGGTACATGGTTTTATCTTTTCATGCTTGCTTTGTACCTATAAGTGAATAACTCATGCTTTGTTTAAAAAAAAAAAAAAAAGTGCAAGGAAACAGATGTGCAGTTGGGATCCTCCTTCCAGCCTCATTCAGCTGTCTGTCCGAAGGCTGCCTAATCCACACCCTGCAGCAGTTTAAAGCAGAGACAGGCTGCAGAGGGCATCTCCTTACAAAAAGTCTTCCTGTGTCCTCTCCACAAAGGACCATGTTTATCCACCATGAAACTGATGATTTCCCAGGGTACAAACACATCTCTCCCAATCTAACTAGAGCTTAACGCACACCCAGGAGCACCTGTGCTTTCTCTACAGCTGGCACGTCTGAGTGAAGAAACCCAATCTTAACAAACCCTCAACCTATTCAGAAATTATTTTGACAAAGTATTTCCAACTGCCTCCGCCAAGGACTTTTAAAAACTAAATTATTTTTTTTTCTTACTGTTGGCCTGCATGGGAACAGAGATAAAAGAGCCCCATAGCATGTTATACCTTAGGGACTGGATTGTTTGCCCATAAATCATCACTAACAGAAACATGAGAGGCAGCAACGGGTCTGAGCAACAAGGCTCAGGTACAGGGAGAAGCATTGTAAAGGCAGATTCACTTCTCTGTGGTAAAAGAGCACTCTAAAGAGAAAAAACATTCTCATCTGAAAGTTAATTTAACACACCTTTCCATTTCCCATGGAATTCCTAATCAAATAGTGTATTGATTTTTATCTTTTACAATGACCAGGCACTTTTAAAACATGTTAAACTGGAGAAAGAAGATAAACAAATAATACTTCTGAGGATGTGATCTTACAGGTGATTTTTATTACCCCCGTTATGAGATATCTCGATTCAAAAATCAATTATGTGAGAATGGAGATATACATGCCAAAAATGTAATGTAGCATATGTTGTAAAATTGTAACTACTGTGAAGCATATTTCAAAGGAGAACTATTGGTCAGGGTTGGAAAAGTGAGAATAAAAAAATAAAAAGGAGTGCAAACTTGCTTTGATTGAGGCACGTCCAAATCTTGAGATTGTGTTTGCATCCTATGTCAAGTAGCTCCTCAGGAGGGAACTTGGCCTGACTGAAAATACAGTGATCTGACTGGATTCTGGGAACCTGCTTTTGATGAGCTGAAGATAGAAAGGTCTTTGACTGTGCTTGCCTGAAGTTTTTAAAAGCCAAGGAGTGTTCAAAAACAGAAAGGCATTTCAGGTCACATTATGGCTGTTACAAGCAGATTACTCACCTTTTCTGTCAGGATGTTCACCTTCAAGAGGAACTATTTTGTCATTGAAGTTTTCAAGAGACAGCATTTTATCCAAACAGCTGGGTGCTGGAAACAATTTTTCTTTAGGGAAAAACGAATGATGCCTTGTTCAAACTAAATACCATTGATATTTTAATAGTTCCTAATGTTTTGTAGGATCCAGGCTTTATATATATTTAGTTTCATGCAGGTATATCATCTCACAGTTACGCCTGCCTATGGATCAGGCCAGCTGTCTGATCAATAGTCCCATAATGACACACCACCTCAATGAAAGAGAAGAGATGATCCAAACACACAAAATAGACCCACAAAATGCTGCCCTTATTTTAAATAGAAATAGCATTGACTTCTGAGAGAGTTTTGCCACTAGTTCAAAAAAATCAAAGTTTTTATATCTATTACATTGACCTATAACATTTTAGCAGCTGAATTTCACATAAGCTATGGGCCCTCATCAACTGATATATTCTATGTTATGTTCTTAGTTGTTACACACTTCAGATTTATTCTAGTGTCTTTTTTCACTTCCACAGACCTGATTGTCCTTCAAAGTCCTGCTTATTGTCACTACTATAAGCTAGAGGGCTACTTGTGCCTCTAAAATAAATATATTTATTTTTGATGCTGCTATTTCTTGAGGATCAAAAAATCCTACATGAAAAGTGAAAGATCAGTTTCCATAAGAATTAATTCATCCCAAAGATGATAATTATTTCTGTTGTTGGATTTAGTTCTAATAAACAACTATAACAACACAGAAATAACAGCCTAAGCACAGGAAATTTTTGTGGATACCCATACAGGGTGCTGCTTCATCTCTCTAATGTTCGGTACTAATGGGACTTGAAATAGTATGAAGAGCAATCTCAGATAGTCTCACCCCATTAATTACAGAAGAATTAGCAAGATGATATATGAAGCAGCCCACAGTGTAGCATTGTAACGAATGCCTCTAGCCCACTGAGAACCCCATTCTTTTCCAGTGTACCAGAAATAACTACTACCCTGCTACCGAACAGGGATTGCACTGCCAAAGCAATAAGGAGCAGCACCAAGTGATGGAGCCCAGCCACACCAAGGGTGGGAGAGAGCAGAATAAACACAGGAGTGGGGCCCCATGGGCAGCCCAGGGCTGCTGGCAGAGCTGTGTTCGGGCCAGGAGGAAGCAAGTTCATTCACGGAGCAGAAGAGGATGCTCTGCTGGGGCACAGGGATGCTGCAGCAGAAATGCAGCAAGCACCAGGGCTTGCTAGAGCCAGTGGAGGTGGTTGAGAGATTGCTGGAGCCTTGGTACCCAGAAGGAACAAATGTGAGAGCCATTTGGGCGTTTTCAAGTACATTGACACCTCTCTTCCTCCTACTTTCACGCAAAAATGTTCTCAGGTATTTAGATCCCAGGCATATGTTTTGCTGTACTTTCATAAGGGAAACACTCTGGTTTGAAAGAGTTTCTAACCCAGAAATTGAAAAAATAACCTCAAAAACAAATGAGCAGCCTGTTCTTTGTCAGGCAACAAATGTCAGCAAGTGAAAACAAAGGCACCAAAGCTTTTTGTCCAATGACAGTAATTGTCAGGAGAGGCGTCTGGAAACACAGCCCTATTTGTGGAATCGGCTAAGAGCATGAGATTTGCACTTGAGAGCAAACACAAACACACACTGAGAAGTTTTACTCAGCTCCTGGCAGCAAGGTATTGCTGTCCTCTCCGATCACACTTGGGCATGTATCCTGTGAGACCTGTTCTGCCACCCTGAATGCTTCATCCTTTTCCCAGAATTTTCTGTTGTACCATAAGAGTTACTGTCTCACCAATGGCCTTGTTTTTTCACTGGTTTCTGTACATCTGTACACATTAAGACCTTCATATCAATGCAGTGGTGAGGAGAATCTACGAAACAACAGGCTTATGTTGTCACTTGCTATGCAGAATACATAAAGGATCATTGGCTTAAAAATGTGAAAAGATAAGTCATTGTCTCTGCAAGTTACTGGAAGTTTCACCACTGTCTTCAATAGGCAGAGTTTTACCTCTCCCACTAATTTCTATTCACAAGAATTTGTCCCAAAACAATGAGCACAGACTTCCCAAAAGGTAGATAAAGGAAAACAATGTCCCTCAAAAGAAGCAAAACCAGTGGCAGTCTAAACATTCCTGTAGTTTCGTGCAGAATTTTATCTGAAACCTTTCTTTCTCATGCAATAACTCAGAACCACCTCTGGCCATGAATTGCAAACAGCAGTTAGGTGAGATCACAACTCCTAGAAAAATAAGAGGGAGAGGGGGAATTCATTATTCCTCTCCAAACCTTATCAAATTAAAAGAATGCCATCGATCCCAAACTGGGTGATTAGAAGCCTAACCATTTCAGAAAACTGACGACAGAGAATTAAAACCGCATCAGTTCCAGATTGATTCAACTGCTTTGGTTTAATAACATTGTAATGTTTAAATTTATGTCAGTTTTTGTAAGCCAGATTGTTGGATACTTCACTGTGATTAAGAAGCCATCACATAGCCAGGTACAGCTGAAAGGCAGAAAGCCTTTCATTCACTAAGCAAAGATGAAGACGTGGTCCTATATTAAATCAGAAAAATGGTGGATCAAAGGCTTGTCAGGCTGACCTCCAGGTCAACTATACCTTCACAGCATAGATCCTTGCCCTTCAGAGAGAACGGGAGCTGAGCTGAGCTAATGCTCTACCCAGAATACTAGGTTTTCTTGCATTATCATTTGTAAGAACCTATCAGCCAAAGTTTATAGAGGTGTAATATTTTTTTCACCTGGTGCTTACAGGGATAGAAAGGGAACAGATATCAATAGAATTAAGGTATGCAAATAAGAGTTTTAATGTGACATGGATGTTGACAATTCAAGGGAGGTTTTAGCTATCTTGACTATATAATGAGGAAACATTCTCTCTGGGAAAAAGTTTGTGTGTCTCATTTCAGTGAATGTGAACACACTCCAATATGGAACAAAACAGCTCAATAAAGTAATATTTCTTTAAGTATGAGGCTAAAATAATCAAATGCACCTCTGAAAATTTTCTGACAGGGACAGTTGTCTGGGATTTCTTGAGATTTGTTGTCCCAAGTCAGACCTCATCTAGACCACCAGTGCTCTTCTGGTTAACATGCAGATTTCTAACCCATTGAGCTGTGATTTTTCTGCTATGAATCGAAATTGTACCGTTTAAATCTCACAAGGCCAAAACCTAAAAATCACAAGACCAAAAACCTAAAAATCAAAAAGAAAGAGTATTTGCTTTGAAAGGCAACTGATATTTGACTTCAGCAATTGAAATCAAAAGCTGTCTCACCATGGATGAAGGTGAGTAACCAGAAGATCAGGAAATGTGAACAATGATAGTTGAAACATCTTCAAGGGTGTTTCTGCAGCACCTAGTTGTAAGAGTGTAGGTTTCAAATAAACTTCTATTATGTTTTTAAATCTTGATAAAACAGATCTTTGTTAATTTGAATTAGATGGATTTATAAGTAATTCATTGTCTGAAGTACTGGTAAGTAATTATATTCCTTCCATTTTGGTTTTTATAAGATTTTACTTCCTTGGAAGCAAAACATTCCTACTACCTCCACTTTTGTTTGCCTTCTCACTTCAAAGTCTGATACTCTAGAATTTTCCTGCTGTCTCAGTTGTGCACACTTGCAGTACTTCTCAAACCTTGCCCTCTGGGCTTGCACACCAGAGCACCTTGCACCTCCCTTCCGCACCTCCTTTCTGCTGTTCATCCACTCCTCGCTCCACTCCTCGCTTTACCTGACTTTTTTTGTCAAAGGAGACAACTACCATTAAGTACAGCCAAACCTTCAAATATTGCTAAATGGGTGTCAGCAGCTGCTTAAATCATTTGGACATCCTGTTGGCTGGAGTGCCGCCTCTCGAGAGCCCTCAGATCTTATTCAGGAAGAGGAGAGGAAGAACAACCAGGACACCCCAGGACCTGGTGCCAGTGGATTAGTAGCTCCCTACTCCTGAGCAACAATGAAAGGGGGTGAGAAGTCTTCATGCTCTGCAGACTAGACAGAAAAGGCTACAAGGAGTAAGTAGTAATTCATGCGCTGTATTTCAGGTAATAGAGGTGACTATGACAGTAAAAAAAAAAAAAAAGAGAGAGAAAATTAGTATATATTTTTTAAAAAAGTTGTGCTGAGATTCCTGCTAGCATTGCAGCCATGTTCATGCTAATGAGCCCCTCTGCCTTCTCCCTCCTGCAGGCTGTGTGCCTCATTCCAAACTCTAGGCAAGTTGCTATGGAAACCAGAAATGGGGTGGAATTATAGATTCCATCCACAGATACATAATTCAGTTTCACAAAAAAAAGAAAAAAAAAAAAAATGATACAAAATGGCAGGCTGTGTTACTGAGACACTCTTACCCTGAGAGATAAAGAACCCCCTGCAGAAGGCATCTCAGCTGATCATCCGTCAGTCCTTCGAGCCAAGGTCACCTTGAAGAAAAGTCCATCAGCAAACTCTGTCCCTCTTCAGCTGAGAACAGTTAGTGTCAAGGTGCCCATCAACAATTATGATTTGTTTCTATGTTGTTGAACTCATGAAATGTACTACTCTGCCAGTAGAAGAGTCACACTGTTCCTTTACTCTAGTTTTGCATCTTGTTCTCACAGATTGACATAACATCTGGAATTTAGTCCTCTTTGTAAGCAAATATATTTGGGAATCATTTCAACCCTAGTAGTTCTCTACTCTGGGCAAAGATGTCTCTGCCTCAAAATTCAGCCATTTAAAAACAAAGTGTAGATGCAGAAAAAAGAAACTCTACTAATTTTTCTTAGGTTTTATTTTATTTGTTTAAAATTAAAGTACACAACACATGCTGAGTAACTCCTTTTTCAGAAATCCTCTTGCAACTCAAATTTTTCTAATAGATGTGTATAGAAAGATAGAGTAAACTGGAAGATTCAAACTCCATCATCCTTTAATTCTCTAAATTGCATCAAATTAATCCTATATAGGGAGGGTGGGAGAACCTGACCAGAACTTTTTTTTCTTCAAAATGACAAAAATGCCTTCTAACCAGCTAAACTATATTTTTGATAATTAATCTAATTTCTTCTTAATTCTCTGTACAACATTGTTCTTTTTACCACTTTCTCTCCCATTCCATTGGGAAAAAAAAAAGAAAAAGAAGGGAGTTACGAAGTAAATTACATTTCATGACATAACTTTCAGAACTATAAAAGCTAGGCAAGCACTGTGAGTTTAGGATAGGAAAAAAAAGAAACCTTCCCCTTCTAGGCCCCAATCCACTAAACACTTATCCAGTCATAAGCACATGAGTAATTTAAGTGAGCTCTTGGATTCAAGCCAATAGATAAATGTTAAATATGTGCCTGGCCCAGCTGATGCGCACAATCTGTTGCTAAATGTGACATTTACATATATATATATATATATCTTTCTGCATTTTGGGAGAGTAGAAAAGCTGTTTACAAACCAGAACATAAGGGTAAAATCATGATTTAAATTGTCCTGAAAGTCTCTGCAGTGATATCATGAAGCAGTTGCATAATTTTGTTTGCAAAGGGCTTGGGAAAAAAAAAAAAAAAGATCAATGCAATTTGCATTTAGCTCATTTTCAACTAAATATGGCACGTAGACAAGCTTGGAAGAGTAAAATAAACAGGTTCTACGCACAATTCAAAATTTCAAGACAACCAAACTCCATGGAGTGGTTTCAATACTACTTATTTCAGTGGTGTTGAGAGACAGCTGTGAGTTAAAATTACAGTTTAATTAGCATTAATGCATTTTCCCCAAAATCACAGGAGAACAGCATTTTGGTTTTGGTTGTGTGGGGTTTTTTTTGTATAAAAGTCAAGGAGAGGAAAGAAAAGGATATTTGACTCTCCAAGGAAAAGAATTATTTCAGTTTGACAGGAGAATTGAACTAACTGCATCGAAGGATGAGTGAGTTTAATGTTTCCAGACTCAAGTTTTTGCAGGCTTAGCTGTCAGATAATAAAGTTCAACTTCTTGTGGCTTATTCATATTTACACAAGTATGGTTTATGAAAACCAGGTAAAGCTAGAGACAAGTAAGCAGAGATGCCTCAACACTACCACATTTAGAAGGAACCTTGTGTGATTCCCATATACAAATAACCTGATCTTGTGATAAATTCACCTCAGCGGGTCTATTGACTCTATCCACCACCCTCCTATGAATTTGAAGAGGCACTCTTAAATCTTTTGTTCAAATCCTGTTGATGTCAACATTGAACTGGAACGCGCTTTAAATTAGCTATTCAAGGGACTTCATGCTCATTATTGCTACAGTTGACTTTTATGCCTCCCAGCCTACAGAAAATCCACTCACTCACTGAGGTTCCCTATGCATTCATGGTTAGATCAGGAAATACAGAGCAGAGGAGAGGGTGACGCTAACATAAGCCTTGAGCCTAGGATGAAATGTTTACTCTGGTCCACTGATAGGGAGCTTCCACACCTTAAAACTCATAACTCGGTAATCTCTGTTAATGTTAGCTACACAATTAATATTCTTCAAAATCAGCATGCAACCAGACACTTTTCTCCAAAGAAGACTGTGGCACTGTCGCCTCCAATCCAGCAGCCCAGTGGTTAGAGTGTACCTCTCTTCCCAGCAGGAGGAAATGCAGCTTCCAATTCCCAACGTTGTTTATAAAAATTCAACTGTGACTTTCCTTCTGTCTAATGTTTTTCCCTGTTTGTGAACCTAACCATACTCTCTTGTGCCAAAGTGAATAGCTATTGAGTTAAGGTAACTTTATTTCCTTACCAGCAGCTTCTCAATACAGAGCCTCACAGTCTTGTACAGCTAGAGAATGAAGGCAGAAAGGTCCTAAAGTTATCACTGAAGGGAAGACAAGGACATTCATTTCCCCTTGAAGTGAAACCTATGATAACCAGCCTGTGAAAACATGTTTCTGCTCTCACTGGGACTTTAAGTATTCTAGGAAAACAAGCCCACCTCACTGGTAGGTAGAGACTGATACCAGATCACAGAATGATGTATAGCCCAAGTAATGCACAGCCCATCAGTTATAGTACTTATCCTGATGTTCATTTGCATCTCCTAAGATAGAGGAGGTCTTAAAATCAGGTCCTGCATGTTATATGGAGGTTTTACGTTGTGATGCAGCATTTTACTGAAGAAAGGTAACAATGCTGATTGCTCTTTCAAAATAGGATCGTTACTTTTTGAAGAACCAAATGAACTGGATCAACTTTTTGAAAAAGTGCATGTTGAAGCACTTTCGTAAAATCATATAATAGAGTAATAGAATCATTTGAGTTGGAAGGGCCCTTAAAGATCATTGAGTTCGAATCCCCGTGCCATGGGCAGGGACACCTCCCACTAGACAAGGTTGCTCAAAGCCCCTTCCAGCCTGGCCTTGAATACTTCCCTGGGCACAACTTCCCTGGGCAACCTGTTCCAGCACCTCACCACCCTCACAGTAAAGAATCTATTCCTACTGTCTAATCTAAATTTGCCCCTTTTCAGTTTAAAGCTGTTATCCCTCATCCTATTACTCCATTCCCTAATAACAGTCCTTCCCCGTTTCTCCTGTAGGCCCCCTTTAGGTATTGGGAGGCCATCGTAAATGTCCCTGGAGCCTTCTCTTCTCCAAGCTCAACAACCCCAACTCTCTCAGGCTGTCCTCACAGGTGCTCCAAACTTCTGATCATCTTCATGGTCTTGCTCTGGACTCACTTTGATAGGTCCATGTCTTTCTTGTGCTGAGGATCCCAGAGCTGGACACAGCACTCCTGGTGGGAGTAGAGCAGAGTAGAGGGGCAGAATCACCTCTCTTGATCTGCTGGTCACACTTTTTTTGATGCAGTCCAGGGTGTGGTTGGCTTTCTAGACTGCAAGCACACATTGCCAGGTCATGTTGAGCTTCATTGGTAGATCCCACCAATTCATGGAAACAAAACAGGCACTGAGGAGTCAGACCTTTTAGTGATCAGGTAGTCCTCAGAAGCTGAAATTCTTGGCACCTCTGTTCTTCCCCAAGGCTTTGTCATACATGCCAAACTCCATAGATACATATCCTAAAGAACATAGACACACTTGGACAAAGCCTGATGGGTTTATAGTATCTGGAGCTCATGCTACTTCTGACATTTGCTGCATGAGTTGTCAGAGAAGATCAGAGAGGTACCTTTGAGAGAGATACCCAATCTCACTACTGTCTGGCTCCTGTACAAAGTCATGCCAAAACACTCTGTTGTTCATGTTCCCCACATCCCAACACTTTTGTTTTAAAGGCATACCTCAGCTCCACACAGGGGAAACAGGTCTCCCAGAGGATCACTACAAAGCCCAAACTCTCAACATCCACCTCACTGAAAAGCCTCACTGCAGAGAAGGGACAGCTGCTTGTCACAGACATTAGGTTGGAGAATTTGCAATTAATTATTTTCACCTCTCCCCCTTATGGAAGATGGTTTTAGAATTTCTAAATTTTGAATTTAGAATTTGAATTTAGAATTGCCAATGCCCCCCAGCCCTTTGTTTGACTTGCAGATATATATAAATTCATGTTTATACACAAATACATGTATCATTCAAAGACAAGTTTCTCCTCAAACTCCCATTTACACAACTTTCTTTTTTTTCTGAAGGAGCAACACATATTGTCAAATTGAGATGGTTTCTAGCAAAATGTTTGTGCCTACAGTTCTTCACACATTTCCAAAGGCAGGAAACCTTCCAGCCTCCAGGAAGGCCACATTTGTCCTCAGGTTTCTTCCACACATGTGGAGATAGCATCACACCAGCTCCAAAAAAACCCAAACCCTAGTGTTTGCTTAGCATAACTTCTTGTTCAGCACAAGCTACCCATGGGAGCCTTTATGCAACTTTTAGACCACTTGTTGCCTTCACTGATTTCCTTGCTGGTCTGGGTATGCGACATACAGGTTGGAGAATTTCACCACAGCTCATACAAACTCCAAGTTTCCCAACTGTGAGAAAAGTGGGCAAAAAAGAAAATGTTTACAATGCCAGTGGTGTCCAAACTAATCAGCTGGACAGGAAACACAGTCCAGCTTTAGTGGCGTAGAAGGCCACACCTGACCTTGAGGTCCACAGTCAAAGTGCATTCATGTAGCACAGTCCAGCTGCAAGTGTGTGTTAAATTTTCCCCTTTCTGAAACTGTCAGACTGGCAATGCCACATCTTCAGTGTGCATGTCCTGTCAGTTTAATTCCCCATCTGCTCACCAGCAAGGAAATCCATGAGATTCACCTCAGGCTGCCTGCTGTGGCAAACAGCAGTGACTTATGTACTCGGTGTGTAATGCACATACTAAGAACCTGACCTGAGAGCGACTTTTGCCATCACAGAAGTTCATCAGTCTTGTAGCAAGAAGAGGGACCTTCAAGAATGATCCAGGTGACTCTTCCTAATAGACTACAGCTCCAACCAAGCATCCCAATGTAAAGTGTTGGAAAGATTTAATGTTTTAACCCCTTATTTGATATTTTTCTCTGCTAGCACTTCAAAGTCAATTTTGCTCTAGCCCCAAAGGAAATCTCATTTGCTATGTTGAAACCACTAATTATTATCACAGAAGCAATTTGTCAGAGTTTACGGACAGCTGACATTTCTACTCACTGATCTGTTTTCAAGTATGAGCTACCAGTAGACACTGGGAGGAAAAAAATAAAGAAAAAAATCCCAGCAATTTAAACAGCCTAATGAGGCCTTCTTCACACAGGCAATATTTGCTAATAATATGAGACACAAGAAAGAATGGCTTATCGTGTGGTAAACTTGCTGTATTGCTTTGGAAAGCCATGCCTGACATTACAAAAACCCCACAAGCAAACAAACAAATAAACCCCCCTGTATATACTGAAAATCAAAATAAATGTACTGAAGTGCTTCCGTGGGTCACCTGAAGGGAAAATGTACTCAAAAGCCTCACTGAGGACTTACAAGTTTTGCTCTACTAGCCAGCTTTAAAGAAACTTTCCCACAGCTTCAGCAGTTTTTGCAAGTTCATGGCAAAGAACAACCGTTTCTGTAACTAAAATAGCAAAGCTACCCATTACTGTAAATTCAGCTTACGGCATATCATAAAAAATTGACAAGTTTCAAAACAGCCTACAGTATTCAACAAATGAATCTTTTGCCTGTAAATTCTCATCAAATCCTACATTATTTCATGAGATTTCCCATTTCAGACGGAGGCTTGCCTGAAGAACTGCAGAATTTGGCCTACGAAGGGTTTTGTCTCTGTTCACAGGTTTAATTAATCATTAAAGAATATCTTGGGAGTTTTTTGCCTTATTTTTCTTCCAAAAACATGTATCATATCTAACCTTTTAAAGAGAATAATAACAAGCTGAGTCCCCAGAATTTCATTTTACCTCAGTATATTTAACACACTGTAGAGCTATAGGTTTTAAGTGATTACGGACAAGCATTTCTGTCTCTTTATTAAAGAGACTCTTTCTCTGCATAGTTAGTGATCGGACACATTAAAGCCCAGTGCCTTCGAAATATTTTCTTATGTCATAAGGTGGAGCTCAGTGACTACAATTAAACACCTACATTCATGCAGATTACATGAGAATTTTGCACTTGAAACACTGACCACCTATAACAAACCTCTCAATCTGGAGATCCAAATTTCCCCCTAACAAAGATTTTTGGTTTGTTTTGATCTACAGCAATGGGACTTACCTGTACAGCTCAGGAATGTTTCAAAATAGTTTAATTTTTAATCCAAATTACTACAAGTGGTTCTTTTTCAACCAGGACAACGTTTGTCTGCAATTCTTTGCAAGAGAAAGTAAAATTACTCCTTTTGCATAAAGAACAAGTTAACAAAGTAGAAGTAGGATATGATCTCATGCTATTTTTACTTACATTTTTCTACTAAGATAGTAATAGGAAGATACACCCCAAATAAAGGAAATGCCATGCCAAAAGTCTATTTCACCAAGAATGACTGGGAAGACTGGTTGTAAACCTGACATCTACTAGCTGGTACAGACTAAGTAAAGGGTCTAATCCTCAAAAAAAAGTGAAAAACACCCTAAGGTAAATTATTCCTTATTTGGCCAATAACAAACTTCATGCAATGATTAGTTAGAGGCAGAAATAAAATAAAATTTGCTGACAAGGCAAAAGACTTTTCAAGGTTGTAGTGCAGGAGAGAAAGATGGGGAAAGAAAGGTATAAAGTTGTTTCCCTGTCACCTACATATTTCTACCGAGCTAGTCCCTATGAGCTTGAACACGCAAACTGAACCTAGACCAAAAGGAAATCATTTGTGAAAAGAAAATTTGTTTCTTAACAAGCAATTACTTCAATAAATGTTGATCTAATTTAAATCAAAGTGGACTGCAATTTTACCCATATTTCAAATAAATTATTGCTTTACAACATGATGATATAAAATAGCTCTACTAGTGTAGAGGAAAAGACACTTTTCTCCTGCTCTGGAGATTAAAGCCATCGAATCAGTCTAACTCCTTGCAGAATAAAATTCTCATTAGTCCACATAAGGATACCATAACCTCTCCATTCAGAATTCATCTATACTTTATTTCCTAGACAGATATTTGACAGTCATTAAAGTAAGGACTCAAAGTTTATGATGAGTAGTCCTGAACACACAGTATTTACTGGGTCAATGCTGATAGATTGATAAATTCCCATCCATGTGACAGCCCATCAGTGCTTGTCTAATTTTATTTATTTTCTCACTTAAGTTTTCAAATCCCACTTCTGTGCAAAAATGTCTCAGAAACTCATTTTTCTGTACAATCTTTCACATATTCTGGCCTGTGGCTAAAGCATCTGTTGAAAGTGTTTGCCAACGGTAAGACACTCATGTTTTCCTTTCATCTCTGCCATAGCTTCATTCCAATACTGTTTGTATTTTGGCAGAAAAGACACTATTCCCATTTCTTGAGCAAGAATGTCTCTTGGTTTCCCATGCCTAGAAAACTCCAGCTACCTGTGAAATCACTGCTTTGAAGCAATAGCTGACTATGGCATGCGACAGCAGGGACTCAGAAGTGGCACTGCTGGCTGAAGGAAGGTGTAATAACAACTCTGTCCTTCTGCACTCTCCTCCCTCTGCTGCATGCTGTTTCCTTCAAACCTTCTTGGTACTCCCACACACTTTCCTGCTGAGCTTTTCAAGGTGCTCCTCATCTTTTTCATGCTGGTAGTTTTAGGCCAAGGTACACCATACTCCAGGGTATTTATGTTGAGAACCTGAAATGCACTGAGCTAAATTCACATCTCAGCTTAACTCCATCGATTTCACTGTTTGGCTCAATCTAGCAGAGAACCGGTTTTAGGGCTTTCCACCCTCCTTCCCCAGTGGAAAGATTCTCTTTCAAAATAGCTTTGCAGTGAAACTGAGGAAATTCAACTCCTCTGCTAACAGAGAGTTTCCATTTTCTCTTAACATTCCATATAATGAGTCTTTGCTACAAAAATATAGGTGGGAAAAAATAAATTCACCAGTAATGTATATTCACAATGATTAGAAATTCCCACTGCCTAAATCAAAACATTTCAGCTAATTAAGAAAAGGGCAAAAATATCTAAAACCCAAATAGTCTAGACATTACAAAAAAATTACTTTTTTCTTTAAGATAATCTAAATATTTATATATCTTTTTTAAAAAATGACAGTATTTATCCAACGAGAAAATTTTTTGCAGTTAGGATGGTGCAGTTATTTCACTTATTTTTCTCCTTTTCAGTGCTGAAACACCACAAAATTTCACATTTTTGTATAGTTCAAAACAGAAAATATTTGGTAAGGGAAACAAAAAAGTAAAAATCACTGGGATCATCAGATAAATCAGCTTCTTAAAAATTAAAATACATTACCCTGTCCCATCAATTTTCTCAAATTAATTATTAAAGTTGATTAGAAACTATAACTTAACTGAAATTATTACAGCTAGAATTCATAGTTTGTTGCAGATTGACTTAAGTTTTTTACAATATCAATCTTGAATAACTCTCCTGGCTTTTCCCTGGTTTAATAAAATAGTCATTTTTTGGGATGTTGCCCTTTCCATTTCATTTTCTCTTTGGAGTCAATTCATTTTAGAAGACAAACGCTTAATAATAATTTTAACCTATTAAGCTGAGAGTAGCTCTCTCCTTGAACAAAATCCCATCTCCCTTTTCAGAGGAAGATGCTGCTTTTACCCAGCTGCCAGAGAAAGGGCACTCGGGGCTAGTGGCAAGGCACGGCCACTCCTG
>JAOQGH010000012.1:113215172-113299455 GCA_025769975.1 Gallinago jamesoni
TCAGAGGAAGATGCTGCTTTTACCCAGCTGCCAGAGAAAGGGCACTCGGGGCTAGTGGCAAGGCACGGCCACTCCTGTTGACTGGCAGAGGAGGACAGAGGCCCTAATTTTAGCTGTCCCCTTCTCCCTAGGTAACTCCATCCTTGCCTTCAATTTGTCTTTTGAGGCTGGAAACTGCTGGAGTCCATTAGGGAAACTGCTGGAGTCATCTCTTGTTATTATTGAATAAGGCACCACTGCAAAACTGAGCCCTGGGGTCATATTTCTCTTTTAGATTGCACGACAGAGCCAGGCAGTTCTGTTCTGGGATGGGGTTTTCTGTTCTCTGACTTCTGCAAACATTATTTATTCCTCTGCATAAATATAGCCTGAATTTGTGCTGCTGCCCCATCTTCTCACTTCAACATTTCCACTTATCTGTTGCTTGCTCACAGAGAGAGAAGGAAAGCTTGGAACTTTTGGAAAGGTTTGTGCCTTCAGTGAAAAATAACAGTTTCTAATTGGAAGCAACTGACTCAGCCATCCCTGCTGATGCTCCAAAGCCCCTCATCCTAAATAGATGCACATAACAGTAATATAAAGCACATTAAAATTCCTTACCTTTTCCACCTTGGCAACACAAGCTGCAAACATCCCTCACAGCTCAGTTCTGTTACCTGGGTAATGCTGCTGGGGAGAAAAGGAAGACCAACATACAAAGTACCTCGTTGGCAGGCAGGAGAGGAAGGCTCCTGACCCACAACCAGCAGGGCAGTCACCTCGAGGAGTGGAGACTCTCCCACCAGCAGAGAAACCCCAGGCAGGTGCTTGGAAATAGACTTCAGCTCAGTCACTGAATCAGCCAAATGTGTTGATCACAGTAATTCCCATGGATTGCATGTTAGCTGTTTATTTGGGGGTACGAGTTTGAGATTGGCTTAACAGTTTGTGAAGCCTAAAGAATGAACATTTCCTTGAGTCAGCGTTCCTTTTTTCCCTTATAAAAGACTTTTAGGATTGCTGTATTTTGCACAGTGATGGCAATCACTTGAAGTTAACAGAAGCAGTATTTTCACAGCTGGGATAATTTGCCATAGGCCCTAGAAGTCACTATTTAAAATCTCTTTCTAAATACTTAGTTTAATAGTAGCTGGTTCTTTTCTTGAGTAACCAGTTGTTTTCATAAAATGAAAAAAGAAAATCCACCATTCTGTTACCAAGACTGAAAAAATATGTTTTAAGAAAGAGAACACGAATGTTTCACATCTATCTCCAACTGAATTTCAATGAGAATTAGGTCCATAGTATCTCCCATAGATGCAGGCATAAATTACTATAATTCTGTATTACTGATTCTAACCAATACCACCTATATGAAATTCCAACAAACTGCACCTGCTCTTCTATGACACTTTTAATCTTGAGTATTCATTGCCACCTTCTGTTCACTGAATTTTTTTATTTTCTCTTCATCTTCTGACCAAAAAAATGCCACAATGATTTTTGTATTTGCTACTTAAACTCTTCTTTCCCTCCTTTTTGTTTTTAACAGGGTGTCTTTTTTGCACAAAAAGGACAGACTAAGCTTATATATAAACTACCATGCCCTGGTCATGCTTTTGTCTTAAAATAAATATCCTGAGCAGAAAAGCTTATTTGTTTCCTCTGTTCTTATCTTGGGAGGAAGCCTTTGTTACAGCCAGCCTGAAATTGGGTGAGTATCAACACTCCCAGCAGGCATTAATATACATCTCCTCCAACAGTCACCACCTTGTCTGAAAACAACTACTACCTCCAAAGGTGTTAAAAAGAGACTAGCTGTTTGACAGCTGCTGATAAAATTTATGCTTTACTAATTGGTTTTAAACATTGCATTCTCTTATCCTTCTTCCTGCCCACAAGGTGTTACTGCAGGATTAACCCAAGGGGCCAGAACAGCTTGCCCTTCAGCAAACTCATTGAATATGAAAAGATGTGCATTAAAAAGATTTAATCTCTTTAGTCTTTACCTGCTTTTATTTTAAAAGTTTATAAAAGAAGAAGCTTTGGTAAAATAGGTGAATTATAATAAGGGCAAAAGGAAAGAGCGATGGCTTAAGGAAGATAGAGGTTTTATTAGACAATAACAGGAAAGAGAAAATAAGTTGAGGGAGGGAAGAGACTTTCAGACAAATTAATTTCAATAGTTGAATTAATATATGGTCAATAAGTCTCCAAAGGTGATTTTGAGTACCTCAATCCAGAGCTCATTTTTTTTTTAAAACTGTGTACAACTAACCTTTTTCTGCAGTTACATTGAAATATCGAACATTATAGTCAAATGTGTTTCAGGTATACATCCATTGGTATAGCAAAATTACACTGAATGTGGTCTATGTGTGGTCTAATAATGTAGTTTTAAATAATTATTTCTCAGTTCCTGATAAGTGATACAATAATAAACAGTTCCTCAAAAAAAAAATACTTTCCATCTGACAAGCAATGGCTTTCCACACTTCAACAAATTATGGATTCAATTCACTTCATTTGAAATGAATGGCATATTGCACTGTGCCATCCCAGCATGCTGAAAGTATAGTTAATAAACTGTGATCCTGAAATTGCTGAATGGATTTTTACATCAGCAATACTAAGTAAGTTTGTCACCTATATCATCTTTATTAGCTTCAGGCTATCTCAGCTGCCCTTGCAATAAAAATTTTGCAAAGAACACCTTAAGCTTTAAAAAAAAAATATAGAAGAACTATTTCAAATCAGAGGAATACATGCCTAAAAATGATGGTCCATTATGAATGGGCATTGAGGTTCACTCTGCATTTGAACAAAATGTAAAAGGATTTGCTTGTTCAACAAATCGGCAATATGCTTATTCTCCTTCACTCCCTTCCCAGCAGTTTTTATTAATTTATGGAAAGTTTTCATTACAGCAAATATCTTTCTGGGCTAAGGATCTGGGATTACAACATGGGAAGAGATTAGATAATGTCAATCTTTAATTACCCATAGGAGTAGCAACCCCTCTTCCTTTCCTGGAACATGGAGAACAGTAGTTAGAAGAGAAATAATGTCCGAAGACCCACAGGACATGGAGGTCCTCAAGAGAAAATAGAAAGACTATGTTAAGGAAGAGGTGTGTTCGTCTTGGAACGTAGAGTAGAACGTTGTTATTAATGTCAAAATATTATTTTATAATTTTATAATTTAAAATATTAAAGGCAAAATATTTTCACATAATATCCATGTGAAAAGAGAGAAACCAGTGGAAGTCCAAAAGGTTTGAGAAAAAGATAGGAGAAGGAGAGCAAAGAAGATGAACTCCTGAATAGGAAACAATCCAGATAGCTTTAAAACACAGTAGGAGTTTTAAGCTTTTTCTAAAATAAGTGAGAAATAGAACAGAGTGATAGTTAATAGAAGTGGATCTAAAGCATATGGTTCCTCTGCCTCTAGCAGTAATGTCATTTGATCAAGATCTCTGGAACTTCAGCAAAACATTTTTTTCTACAGTTGTTGAAGATAAACCTTTGATAGAACATGCTGACCCTTTCCAGGCACAAGAAACTGTTAGATTTTGAGATGGAAAATCATTTCAGTCACTTCAGTTTCATGTCATTTAACACCATCGCAGTACTAGCAAATAAGATGTTCAATTCACCAAAAAGATGTTCTTAAATAACTGAATATTATGGATATTTCTACAGATTAGTTTTTTTTATTCAAAGTTAGTCAGCTATGTACAGCATTCTTTACACTGGGGTGCAAGAAAATTATTAATTTCTACTTAATGGCAGAATACAAAGCAGGAAGAAACCCGTAAGATTTTCAACTGATAGGAAACATAGGTTTGTAGATTTTTTAATAATTTTCAACTAATAACTTTATGACCCACATAGTAGCCCTTTCACTATCAGTAGAATTCCTTTAATCATTTCCCATGCAGAGAGTTAAGGATTCTCTTCCAAGTATTCTCCTTCTGTGATTCATTTTGATATATGTTTTCATATTTCAGTAAAAAGGTATCTCAACATCATGTTATGTCTCATTTGTGCTAGTTTTTGGTTTTTTTTTTTTTCATTTTAGCAGCATTTAATTTTATATTTGTATAACATACCATGACATTCTTCTGCTGCTCAACAGTTACTTTTTTCCTGACAATGGTACTTGAAAGCTTTAGTTTCGCTTTGTTGTTGTGTTTTTTTCCCACAGCTTTTAGGGTGATCATTTCACCTCTTTGTGCTTCTGTTTTGTTTCTCTTTCCTTCTCTGTCATGTCTCCTCACCTTATGAGCACTTTTCATTTTAGAAAAGTAGAGTTTAAAATTCAATCAATTGATTTCTCTGTCTTATATCTTCAGGAACCTCTTGTTAATCCCTGTCCTCTTTTGAAAAGCACCTAAGTAATAAGGGAAAAATAAAATATTTCACTTTGTCAAAGGCCAAGGCATACTTACTGTTTTGATTTCAGTACATCTGTCATACCTCAGGCTCTAAAAACATCAAATCCTTCCTGTTTTCTAGAGAGATCACCTCATGAATGGAGAAAAAATAAAATCATGTTACCAGTATTGAAAACAATAACAGACCCTTCCCACTTTACTAACATCACCAGTTTAAAGGACAGCAAGAAAAATTATAAGACAAGTGATATCCATAGATATAATTTTCTCCATTACACACTTTTCCCATTAACAAATGGGATTTGTTACTCTAAGTGGCTTCTGTTTAGTCGCCTTTCAATCAGACTGCAACAACTTATTCTGTAGGGTGTGATCATCACAAAAAAAACCCAACCCTGAAGCTGACACAGTGTTAGTCCTCACAGAGAGTAAGAACTTCTGTGGGTACATCACACCTGTCTTTTTCAAGATTATCCTGATCTCCTTTTCCTACTTCACATCTTCATAGCTTTAATTTTGAAATGGGCTTTAATTGATAAATTGAGGTGTGTTAGTTCTTTGATTGCATAAACTTCAGGACAATTATAAACTACAGAAAATATAAATCATTGGAAACAGAAGGTGTGCAATGTTAAGATTTCTCATTGCAGGATTTCTTTGGCAAAGAAAACCCCAGAACATCTGTGGGAAAGATTCTTTTTCCTCATTTAAAACATTTGGTAGAATTCCATAACAAGTACATCTCTTCAGATTTTCAGGACAATTTGTTGTGTGAAGTTTTTTCTTCCAAGTGAATTAATGTAAAATAGTTTTTCATTACAGAAATTGATGGTCGTACCCCAGCCAGCAATTAGGACCATGCAGCTCCTTATTTACTCCCCCCTCTGCTTCCAGTAGGGTAGGGAGAAGAGGGAGAAAAGAAAGGGAAAGGAAAAAAAAACCTCAAGAGTTGAGTTAAAGGATAGTAAGAAAAAAAAACCAACAAGAACAATAATAATAATAATAATAATAATAATAATAATAATAATAATAATAATGGTAAAAGACGTTACAAAATAAAGTGTTACAACACAAGTCTCTCTCACCACCTGATGGTCGGTTGCCCAACCTGTCCCGAGCAGTGAACAAGGATCCCTGTCCCCTGGCCAGCCCCCATTTGTATACTGAGCATGACAACTATGGTATGGGATATCCCCCTGGTGAGCTTTTCCTGTCTATGCTCTTTCTCAGCTTCTATTGGAAGCTGAAAAAGTACTTAACTAATATAAACATTACCTAAAAACAACTAAACCAATATGTGTTACCAACATTCTTCAATACTATTCTCATACCAACAGCTACTAGAAAGAAAATTAACTCTATCCCAGCTAAAACCAGAATGGTTCACAAACATTTTTATTAAATGTAATTTGTAAAATTCACTCAATTAATGTCTAACTCTAGATATTTTCTGTATTTTTTAAATTCTTGTTATTGAATAAATAATACATGATAGGAAGTATCTTCTTATCCTCCATGTCCTCTGGCTGCAGATCACTTTGCAGCAGGCAGGACATTTTCTTGGCCATATTTTTCTGCTACATGGCAAGATTCTCCTTCCAGCCTCATTACAGAAATAAGGTCAAAGAGCTTGACACCTTTGAACCGATTTTAAAAAGGCTTGTCTGCATCAGATTTGGGTTCCCTTCGGACAATAAAACACAATAGATTTGTGGCGTGGGCCTAAACTATTCAGTTATCTCACAGCAACAGTTAATTGCTTGGGTCCTTCAGAGTTTAAGAACCTGTTTTAAATATCTGACTCCAAAAGCAGAGAGGTTATAGAAACAACTTTCTTTTTATATATTCAATATGAAATGAGAACGCCTAAATGTGTTCTCTTAACATGATTTCAGCAAGAGGCATTAAATGAAAAGGACACCATTGAATTTTCTTACCAGGCCTGGTTTCTCAAAGTGACAAAATCCTGCAACTGCCAACCTCCTCAACTACTCAGCAGCCACTCAACTGCATTTGGAGGCAGGCCTAAACCTGAAAACTTGTTTTTTTTTATGAAACGCATCAGAAATCCAGTTTTTCATTCCTGATCTGTGGCACACTGCACATCTACACCCTACATATCAGGGTCCAGTTTATTGGAGAGTATGAGATTTGCTGATGTAAACTTAGCCCCCATGTCTATTACTTTTCAAGAGACTTTTTGTTTATTTATATCAAACTACAATATTATATGGCTTATTGTGCCTCCAGTAATTCAGTCACTTGAGAGGACACAAAATCTGTTTCTCACATAGTGTGATAAATCCTGTCTGTCATGCCTGGCATATATATATTTAATTGTAGCCGACAGTGTGTGGGTAGGCCTGAATAGCTCCCAGTAGGAGGACAGGAACAGCAATGACAAACCCTGTGGGATCGATACTGAGCTGCAAAGCTGCCTCTGGACTTCCATCACCCTCAGCTCCTTCTCCTCTTCACAGCAGTCTCCTGGAACTGGTGTGACCCTGATATCTGCTCCTCACACCTACATGAAGAGAGGAGGAAAACTAGTTCTGGATGCTATCAAGAGTACCCTAACATAAATGCTGTCTTTTGTTCATGATAGTTTTAAACTATGAGGCAGTTTATAAGAATAAAAATATGTCCATAAAGCAGTTTTTTTTCTTTGTGAAAAGTTAAGAGACATTCTTTAGTACCTAGACCTTTTAACACACCTATTAATGCCTTTACTGCCTGAAGGACCTCCTAGGGATGTGCTCCTAGGCACCCACCACATTCATTCCCATCACAGCATGTAGAACATGTTTATGTTGGTGCCCAGACAATATCATGTTTTTAGATCAGCCACAAGCTCTGCAGCTCTCCCATCAACTTGTTTTGAGGAAGGAAAGAACCTCTAAACCAACTCAACTGCATAAGAGCAGCCATATATTGCAGGGGTATATAAAAAATGACAACAAAGTAGAATGGACATTGTTCTGTAGTGTGTTGCTTGGACAATTTGTCTACCGCAAAACATTTCTATTTGAGATTGTGTAATCTTTATGGTAGAATGTGTTAAGTATCAACAACAACAGTATATAACAACTGAAACAATCATTAAAATTATTTTAAATAAGTTCTGTGCAACAGAGTAATAATCTGTTTCAACATCCAATTATCAAGAGAAAATTTTTCTAAGATCACTTCATTGTGCACTTCTCTACTGAGTTGTTGAAAAATGGCAGCTTAATTAGTTAACAGCTTTGAAAAAGTTCTTGCTAAAGTCTTTTCTCTATGTAAATTGTTAAGTAGTTGCAGACAAATAACCTATTTCAATTGAAGCCATCTATATAAAATTATAGTTACTAACGATAATCATAGCAGAAATGCAACCGGTTTTTTGAATGAGGCAAAAGATTGGAAACTTGCAAGGTGACGATTTTTTATGAAATGTATAAGAAATTGAACATTGTTATTCTTGAACTGTGACACTCTGCATTTCTAAACCAAGCATGCCAGGATCCATTTATTTGGTCCTACCATTTCTGACATTCTTAGAGAAGTGACCTTTCAGAAAAATATAGCAATAATTATAGACAGATTATATTAAAAAAACCCACCATTGTGTAGATCAGAGTTTGTATAAGTCTATAATTCCTGGATATACCACTTTGGAAAATGGCTTTCTTAGAAAAAGCAATTGCTCCACCTGAAATGTGGCAGAAGGTACTCAGAAGTCAAGGGACCTGTCTACTACAGGAGACATTAGATTTCATGTCTTACTTCATTTTCTTCACTTCTGCTATCACACTCTATAACTGCTTGGAGCAGGTGCTGACTCCCAAAGTCTGGTTCCCATGAGGCCGGTGGCATCTCCAGTTGGTAACTTAGAGGACCTTCGTGAAGCTTCAAAATTTTCAAATATAAATAAAGCACCACATGATACAGGTCTCTCAGCTGGGGGAATTCAGCCCCACAGTGCCATCTACCAAGGGGAGAAGTCAGATTTCACATTTTGCTTCCTTTCCTTTGTTTCCAGCATCACATTCTGCAAAGCACTGAATTCTCAAAATTCCTTATTTGAAGCCTGATCTGTGAGTGCGAGAGAAACAACTGTGTCTGCTGTTACAAGCTAATCACAGAAATATACTGAATTTTCCTTATTTATGCTACTGAGTATTTAAAACATGGGTGTTCTTTTCCTCTCTTTCTCTTCCTATTCACAGTCCATCATGCCAGTATTCAAAACCCAATCAGGAATTCAAGAGGCTCATATTTTCAGTTATTAACTGCAATTTTGTCTGTTCATTAATGTACAAGCAACTATTTTCTTCCTGCCTGGAACCTTTCTTACTACTAGCACATCTATTTTTATATGAAGACATTTTCCAAACAGAAGCCAACTTCAGAATGCAGTTGAAATCTTTTCTGCCAGATCTGAAGTCACTCTTTTGTGTCTGTATTAGGAGAGGAATATTACTCTTTTCGTTGCTGTCATACATTGCTCATTTCAGTCCTTTGTTATTTTTAGACCGTAGACTTTTATCATCTTCTCACCTTCATTAGCCGACAATCATCTTATTTTACGTGGAGCCCAGACGGTCTTAAATGCCATAATTAGCACAACTCAGAAGTACCTCAGAAGCGAGACTTCAAGTGCATAGAGCTGAAACTTTTTCCTTCGTCTTTTTTTCATAACAAAAACTCCAGATCTGAAGAAACCTACATTTAATGGCCACGTACATCTTCTACAAAGCAACTTCCATGTTTACGAATGTTTACTGTGCTAAGCTTTGCACTTGCTACTGAAAGACTTTGGATAACTGCAAAACTCAAAACTTTGGTGTGCCGTGATTCATTCCTTACATCCCAGGAAAAGGGATGAAATCGTTGTGCATGTACATGTGCCTCTGAATGTCTTTTCTTCCTAATGGCTTTTAAACCTGCTGATCGAATGTCAATCAAATGACAGAAGGGCTGGCTTTGTAAAAGTGTGAAGTTCCCACAAATTTCACAAGGTAATACAGCTGGTCAGAGAAGAGAAGAATCACCAGGAGAAACGCTGTATCTTGAATTTATTAGTGTTTATATCACTTTACCAGGTTTTGCATAGTAGGTGAGCACTAAGATTCACAGAAAGATTCCGACAATTAATGTGGGCATAATTTAGACACTAAAGTATGAACCAGCATGATCCTCAGAGCTTCTGCCTTGACTCATAAGCACCTGCATTTCCACTAGATAAGTTGCTTAAACATGTAAGCTCTGCTTATGCATACTCCCAAAAGATTTCCAGTTTTTGATGCTCAGCAGATACTTCATGCCTTCAACCAGGCCTTCTCCTGTAAAGCATCCAGTTTACCAGACAAGCTCAGAAATCTACCTAAAAAACATGTGGTGACTGTTGTCTTCAAAGAGAGCAGAAATACCTGTTTTCACACAGAATGAGGCTCTCTTCCCACAATTTTTCTTCAATAGCCTTCTGATCAGAGACCTCAAAGATTCAGTTAGACTTTTCTCCACCCCAACAAAACCAAAGCTGTTGTCTTTTAAAGATTCGGTCAGAAAGGGTCGGTAAGAATGAAAAAAGAAAAGCAATGTGACTATTATTAGGAACTCGGGAACTCTCTTGGGAAAGGGCAAAATCCATTTCCCATACATATTCTAAAATCTGTTGCTGCCCTTGTATTACTCAATCATTAGCCAACATGGAACCCTTAGAGTAGCAACATACCTGAAGCATCCCCAGTGTATAGCTTACTGCTGATTGCATGAACTCCAGAGCTGCAAACTGTGCAAGGTAAGTATCTAAAAATAATGGGTTCAAGAATCAGCCTTGCAGTGCCCAAGATGACTTGCAGAAAAAAATTAACCTCAATTAGATTATAAATCAGATGTAGGTCAGGAGTCTGTGGTGTCTTCTTCTAAGAATGAACTAAGTGATCATGTAGTGACTCTATTTAAAGGTTCCTGTCCTTAAAAAAAAAAAAAAAAGTTTGTAAAAATGTTCTAAGCCTTTCCTAAAGTTTGTTCTCCGGGTTGGTTCATAATTTAGGCTTGGTGAGGTGGACTGTTATGCTATTGCAAAGCTGCTGACTGACGAATTTAGAATGCAGCTTGCTGAAGAAGACCTTAATGAGCATTGAACAAATAGCATTTTTACTTTAACCTAGAATATCAAACCGCTGTAACACTAGAATTTCCCAGAGAGAGCAGAGGATGGGTATAAGTGCACAGAGAAGTAGGACTGGCAAGATTATGGAGCAGATCCTCCTGGAATCTCTGCTAAGGCACATGGAAAATAAGGAGGTGATTGGAGACAGCCAACATGGCTTCACCAAGGGCAAATTGTGCCTGACAAATTTGATGGCTTTTTATGATATTGCCACACACTTAGTGGACAAGAGAAGAGCAACAGATGTCGTCTACCTGGACTTGTGCACAGTGTTCGACACTGTGCTGCATGACATCCTGATCTCAAAATTGGAAACTACTGGATTCAATGGATGGACCATTCAGTGGATAAGGAGCTGGCTGGATGACCACACTCAAAGGGTTGTCGTCAATGGCTCAATGTCCAATTGGCGGCCAGTGATGAGTGGTGTTCCTCAGGGGTCCGTACTGGGACCAATTCTGCTCAACATCTTTGTTGGAGACATGGACAGTGGGATAGAGTGCACCCTCAGCAAGTGGTATGGTTGACACGCTGGAGGGAAGAGATACCATCCAGAGGGACCTGAACAGGCTGGAGAGGTGGGCTCGTGCAAATTGCATTAAGTTTAACCAAGCCAAGTGCAGGGTCCTGCACCTGTGACGTGGCAATCCCAGGCACAAATACAGGTTGGGCAGAGAATAGATAGAAAGCAGCCCTGAGGAGAAGGACTTGGGGGTGTTGGTGGATGAGAAGCTCAACATGAGCCCGCAGTGTACACTGGCAGCCCAGAAAGCCAACTGCATCCTGGGCTGCATCAAGAGAAATGTGGCCAGCAGGTCACAAGAAGTGATTCTGCCCCTCTACTCTGCACTTGTGAGACCCCACCTGGAGTACTGTGTCCAGCTTTGGAGTCCTCAACACAGGAAGGACATGGACCTGTTGGAACGGGTCCAGCAGAGGGCCATGAAGATGATCAGAGGGATGGCACCTCCCTTATGGGGACAGGCTGAGAGAGCTGGGGTTGTTCAGCTCGGAGAAGAGAAGGCTGCAGGGAGATCTTATAGCAGCCTTCCAATATCTGACAGGAGCCTACAGAAGAGCTGGAGAGGGACTCTTTACGAGGAAGTGTAGTGACAGGACAAGGGGTAATGGTTTAAATTGGAAGAGGGAAGATTTAGATTAGATACTAGAAAGAAATTGTTTCCTGTGAGCATGATGAGGCACTGGAACAGGTTGCCCAGAGAAGCTGTGGCTGTCCCATCCCTGGAGGGGTTTAAGGCCAGGCTGAATGGGACTTTGAGACACTTGGTCTAGTGGAGGTGTCCCTGGCCATGGCAGGGGGTTGGAACTAGATCATCTTTAAGGTCCCTTCCAACCCAAACCATTCTATGATTCTATGACTGTATCCTGCTTTAGGACAAATGCCTTCATCCACCAAAGTCTACCCTTATGTTTTTAGTTTTTTAACTCTGTTTTTTCAACACCTCTCAATTCAGCCTGGCCATGTACCAATCTGAGAAAAAACATGATGATCAAATTTTTAAGACCCTGAACTTCTGTTCCAGCCTTGAAAAAGAACAGTATTTGAGAATGACTGCAAGCTTTTAACATTGTTGGGAACACAGCGTACTAAATAACAGACTCAGAGCAGAGGGCTTGTTTTTCTATTTTTTTCCCCCAGAATTCTCTTCATAATGGGTTTGTATAACACTGACAATACACTAATCCACTTACTTGTTTTCAGGGAATGTGACTGAAACCTGGAATGCCCCTGGCCCCGGATCACAGTCGGTGGCAACAACCTCTCCAGCCCACCACTCAGTCTGCCCTGAAGTTGGTTCTGCAGGACCACTGCTTGCTGGCTTCTCACGACTGAATATAACTCCTGAAAATCCTCAAGTTTGAGTTGCTCTATTCATAGCCCACAGAAGAAAATAATGATTCTCACAGAGCTTTAAGCAGAAATGCACTTTGTTTTTCCAAAGGACCTTCCCAGAGAGGAATACAAAATGTTTTTGCACTTGGACTTTCAAGATATGTTTCCCTTAGAAAGAAAGCAGTTAAGAGATTCCTGTCTCTTATTGCAGATCCACAACTTTCAACAAATCCTATATAATCTATAATCATCTGCTGACTTCAACAACTGAGCAAGAAGAAATCATGCAATGCTACAAACAACTAGTGGTAATACACACACACAGTACCCACAGATCTTTAAAGTTAGTGTTACAATCTTAACAATATCAAAAACAAAGTGGAGGCAATAAAAAGACATGAATCTGTACATAGAGTCACAATAGTTTTCAGTTACCCAGGCCAAGTTTTTTGCCATGTTTCTGCCTATTTACCTTTCTCCTGTCTTTGGAAAGCCTTTTTACAGTTTTCATACATTGCTTTTATGCCTCTGCTCCATTTTGTGTGCACGACAAACTAACGGTCATCCACAAGCCCTTCCACAAGCCCTGCATTCTCCCCACTGGTGAAGTCACTGCAATAGTTTCCCCTATGATATAAAGGAAAGAGTTCCTTGTTTTACCCATTCAGAAGGGTCTTGGGTGCCTTATGAACTCCTTGTCTTAAGAAAGTCAGTAGAATGATTCTCATTTCACTATCTTGTTCTTCCATCTCACCATTGTACTTCCGGTTTACAGATATTTTTAACTGGGGGAAGGATCAAGCCTACTTCTGTATTTGATAATCAAGCACTGTAGCTTATACTGGGAAAATATGCATGATGTCTATAAATGCAGATAATCAGGATTTCCCAACCAGTTGCTATATTTACATTTTTATACCAAAGATATGCTTGGAAAATTGAGATGTACTTGGAAAAGGTGATCAACAAGGACTATGATTTAAAACCCACTAAACCTAAGGGAAGACTCTCATTGATTTGAAAGAGTTTTGAAATAAATAAACTGTTTCATAAATTGTTCAGTCAGTCATTGAAGCATTTCCTGAGGAAACTGTCATTTGATATTATGGAAACTTAAAATATAAAGTAAGCTACCATGCGTAACTCATTTTAAGAAAACTTCAGAAACTTTACTCAGCAGGACGAAAGCTAGGAAAGATGAAAAATAACAAATCTGTGCTTGCAAATTCATGGTTTTCTGAAGGTTGATGATAAAAATTAAACAGAAGCAAGTAAACTATGACAAAGTAAGGTAGAAACTGAATTAATTTGAATTAAATTGAATTAATGCAAGGATACTGCTAAAAACCAGTAAAAGCATTTTTTTAATAAAAAGAAGCTCACACCCCCAAACCTTACCATAGTCATAACACAATCTGGAGAGACATGAGAAATCAACAAATCAACTGAACATCACCAGGATCTTTAAGAAGTGGATAGCCAAGAGACATGACAGATGGCTGAATAGCAAACATGCAGACATCCTGGTTCTTATGTGGAGCAAAGCTTTTTCCAAATTCACTCAAAATATAGTTGCTTAATTTGCTGAATTAGTTTATCTCCTACATTTGGGAAATTCATAGCAAAGAAAGAAGGAAATTTTGCCAATTTCAGAGCATTCAGATATTTTAAAACAGCAAGATCCAGAATCTCAGAGTTTTTATTCCAGCTCTGCAGATGGAGAAACTGAGGGACAGATGGATTGAGAGGGCCTCTTGTGCACTGAGAAACTCCCCTTGAAATCAGTCAGTGGTGAATGCAGATTTGGTGAAAACAAGATTGCACAGCAGAGCTGACAACTACTGGAGTTAGAAACAGGATCTAGCAGCTCCCTCAACCTCACTCTTCAGACTCCAGGTCAAAACAAATTTTTTCTCTGGATGGATTCTTATTATTGTTATTGGATAAGAATCCAATAGCTTTTCAGAACCCATCCTCTGCTACTCGCTGCATGAGATTTTATATCACAGAAGAACACCCACCAATCTCTTGTTTCTTAAAACTAATGTCTTGCCTTTTCCGTACAAATGTGAGATGAACCCAATTTTTGAAAAAGGAGAATTAATGAATTGCACTTTACTTTGGGTGTCTTCAGAGATTTATATGCAAAAAGAGGGAAGATGTTGATGTGTTTTCTTGCGGGGATACCTGAAGGGGCTGGCATCTCTAGAAGGACTTCCACAGGCCTGAAGCAGCCCTTCTCTGCTGCTCAAACCTGTCTTATTTCCCGTGATTTCGGTCTTTTCACTAACAGCAGCTAGAATAAAATTATCTATACACCTAGATCCAACAGGCTTAACTGGAGGCATGTAACTGCCTTGTCTTAGGCTTCTCATGTAGCCAACACTGTGGGATGTGCCCAGAGGTAAACAGAGGGTATCTCTTCCTCAATAAGGAAAACATCGCTGATATGACTACATTGCATTTTAGTTCCTGAAAGGAGTGTGCTTTCTAAGCTGGTATCACTGTTTGTCACACCTCTGCTTCACCTCACAGAAACATCACAGAGCTCTCAGGCTTGTGAGGATGCATCTGGCAACCAACCTGCCAGATGGCTCCAGAAGCAGAGGTCCCGTGTGCTCCAGCTGCTGACGGGCACAGAGGCCACAGACGAGTGCCCCGGGGCAAAACCAAGGGATGCACACCTGAAAGACATCACTCAGCACCTGCCCTTTCACGCTATAAATCTACTCATACAGAGCCACACTATTTGCTAAGGCAGACATAGCTAACACCAGAACCAGACATTAAAGAATTTCTTGTCTCATATTAAAAGAAACTCCATGATCCTGAAAAATCTTTCAAAAAACTATTAAATTGATTAAATCATCTATGCTATTTAGATCTTTTAAAATATTTCCACTCAGGTTTTATTTACATTTGAAATTATCTAAATAAAATGTCTCATCTTGGGTTTGTTTGAGGATGTTTCTGTGGGAGGGTTTGGGGTTTTTTTCTGTATGTTAGAAAGAGCAAGTGAGACTTAGCTCATTTCAGAAACACTTCCTGAGATGGTGAGTTATCCCACTGTTGTCCAACACTGGTTGAAGGATAAAAGACATTAATCCCCGCAGATCTACTCCACTGATTACTGAAGAAGCCTAGAAGTGAAATTTAGATTAGAAAATCAATGTTTAAATACATACAGCGAAGCAAGATGAACTAAGGCCTATATTTCATAATAAAAAGCCTTTTGATTATCAACATTATTTCATTTTTAAAAATCTGAAATTGAATATGATAATAATAATTTCATAGCTCAAAACCGAAGAGGTGTCAATGAGTAAAATCCTTTTCCATAAACAGTTTTGATCTAAACTAACTGGTGTTTTGCAACAACCTCCCCGTGTTTTAGTATATAAATATCTTGGTTAGACAGGGTCATACTGGACTTAACTCTAACTTACTTAATCAAGGGATTTATGCCATGCCAGATCTAGCATTAACAAAAATGTAAATTACCTGAGAAATGGATAGGTCTATTACAGCAGACAACCTTTAGCCCTTTTAGGCTCTAGCTTAACACTACAGCCAAAAGCATATAGCATAATCTTTTTGCATGCTCACAACAGATCATATTTTCCCCCATGAAATACTTGATTTGCTGAGTTAACATATTGTTATTTTTTAACATATCCATACTGAATAAGCCCAGAAGTGAATGTCACAATTAAGGTGACATTTTGTTAGCTCAGGATGAAGTGCTGAGGGAGTATTGCTGAGCCTCTGTCTTCCCACTCTACATGATGGGAAATGTGACAGAGAGCAACCATAAGGTCTGTTTCCCCCATCCTTCACCTTGACACGGTGAGTACAAGCCCGTGGATGACCTGGGTCAGCCCTGGGTGTCTCTGCACAGGGTAGGTAGAGAGAGTTGAAGGCCAGGCCTCAGAGAGATGCCAAAATGAACTGAAAATAGCAGAGTCTTTTGAGGACCAAAATAAGACTTCTGGGGATCATGGAAGGATAATGTGGATAATATTTAAGATAAGCTTACTTGCAAGCAGTGAGGTTTGTCAGTAACTTTTAGAAATACAAATAAAGGTGAACTCATGAATGCATAACAATTATGGCACAGCTGTTCCACTGAGAACCAATTCTCTTCACATCAATACAGATGTAAATAGCAATAACTCGGCTGGAAGTTAATGGTACCACACCAATCTTAATCCGGGTCGTGTTTATGAAGGGGGCATTTTGGTATTATGAGGCCTGTGTAAGGACCCGCAGTTGGCAGAGTACAGGGGGGCAAAATAAAGGTGGAGTTCTCAGGGCCTGTTACTCTGCTTGGCTCAAGGTGAAACAATAAACAGCCAAAAAAAAAATGTGTCTACAGGAACAATGAAGGTAACTGAAAAAAAGAAATGCATAGAAGTCCAGAAAACTATCAGACTCTAGGAACAGATGCATGCTGATTTTTGTACAAGTCATTAAATCCACAAAGAAGGTCGAGGACTATGGAGAATGTTTTTGTAAACTTCATAATAAGATGTTATATTGGTAATAAAGTTTGTAGTTCATGTTCCCATCAAGGCTAATGTTATTCATACCAGGGAAAAGGATGGAAGGTGAAAAAATGCAGTTTGCATTTCCGAGGTCATCTAAGAGTATGTATGAATATGCATTATACTCACTAATGTAGAAACTGTTGCTTTAAAAGAGTCAGCTTTAAAAGAGATCTGGACTACATAATGTTATTCAGAAAATTTCATTTGAATCAGAAAAATTAGCTACAAATTTAAAAACATTAATTAAATAGAATTAAGTCTCTGAGTGGACAGTTTCATTCAAAATTAAAGTGACATCAAGACTATATGGTGTAATTATTTTTCAAAGTGAATTAAGCAAAACCAAATTAGGGCTGTCTTAGTTCTAAGAAAAAAATCCCTGTAGATATTCATTGGAATCTAAGCAGTCAATTTTAAAAGTTATTTTCTTAGTGTCATCTTCTAGTCTATTATCTGGGCTTGCCTGAATTAATCCAGAAATAATTTTAACAATATATGAAAGAACTCAAGTCAGTTTCAGTATTCCTCATGCAAGGTAAATTCCCAGAAATTTAATAAATCATTAAAAAATCATAAGACCTATTTGACTCATGACCTTTCTTTTCAACAGGAAAACAAAATTAGCAACAACTACTCAAATTAACAAATAAAAGAAAGATTATTAAGTACTATGGTAATTTAGTGGTTCAGAAACAGAAAATTCAGATTTACGAAGATAGGAGTCCTGGCAAATATGTGTTTATATATTAGTGCTTAAAATCAGGTGGGACACAGCCACAGGTTGGAACAGAAAAAAAAATCAAACGTCCTAGTTTTCAGTATCTCAGTTCTGTTACTGAAGCACAGGTTTGTGTTGAAGGTGTTTCTTAGCAGCTGTTGTCTTTGTTCTGCGTAGTGACATGTCAACCTGAGACTGCCAATCGTTGTTTGACATTCCCTTGGTTCCCCAGTGTGGTATATTTTTTAAAAGCAAATAATAAATAGAAAAGACAAAGTAGAGTAGCTTCTGTATCAGATACTTGGAAACATCTCAGTATAAGTGTGAGAACTGTATTCTGGTTTGAAAGAGTGCATTTCCAATTTTTAAAAAGCCCTAATCCCTGTATTCTTATCAAAGTTCAGTAGACACTACAGAGCCTACAGAGATTTATTTTTTAATGAAAAGAAGGTGTTCGGCTGCAAATACAGGTCTTTCTACCATGTTCAATTCTCTACAATATGTCTAAAGCATAAGAACTTCATCAGCTTATCCATATCTTCATCTCCACACTTCCATCTACCCATCTTGATGGTGAGGTAAGGATTCAAAGCCCTCAATCCTAAGAAAGGATTTTCTACTAAAAAACTGTGAAGAATTTCTAGTGGCCACCTTCTGATTCTTGTCTCAAAATTCTCCAATACCATATGAAGAGTAAGCTTGGTGTGAGAGATGATATAAAACTAGAGTGAAGGTTTATAGCATGTGTACTTCAGGGCTACCCAAAATATATGTACATCCTTTCAATGGTTGGAAAGATCAAAGTTTTTATATATGGCTTATCTGATTTGTTGTGTGCATCTACAACATATGGCAGAAATACTTCCAAAGGAGCCAAAAAATGGGATAAAATTATGCAGTTTTGGAGCTCTGCAAAAAAAGAAGCATGTCAAACTAAATAACTCATCAGCATTTGGAAGAATAAACAGCAGAAGGAGCTCTCAAGTTGTGCATCTTACCGCATTTTAAACAAATATCAAGGTAGTTAACTTGTATGATAAATACATTGTCATTTGATTTCAATAATTTCTTAAGAGGAATGAAATTATATCTCTTTATCTCAAACAATAATGAAATTGCATAAATTGCTATGTTATTTTCAAGCACCATTTCAGTCCCGAGTACAAATTACAGTTGAGAATTTCTGTTGTATTTTAGTGCTTTTGAAGCGTGAATTGTCCTACACAGGGAACTCATGCTCCATAAGTTTTCTGTGCAGAATCAACGTTATGCAAACACAGCCTTCACCATTTTTTATCCCATCATATGCTATCTATATCCTCACACTCACTGCTGGTGCTAATTGGGTTACTTAAAAAATCAGGTTTTAAATCATCAGATCTATTTTCTAGGAACCCACCTACCCCCACCCCATCACTGCAGTACCTAAGTCATACAAGATTGTCATGTGTAGAAACAGGCTTTTTCAGCCTCTACATGTCTTTCGTATTAGGTCTCAGTTCACTCTCCAATCAGTTCCACCTGCAGCCATGTACTCCGGGTAGAGGGCTCCTCATCCAACGTGCTTATCACCTAGAGCAAGATGTTTTCTTCAGCCAACAGGAGGTGGAACTGTTACAGCTGTGAAATTACTTAAATCCTATAGACCAGCTTTGTGAAGGTGTCTGAAAATGCAGATACGCCTCCAGTGTTATTTTTAAAACATACTGGCACCCAGCTCCTCTGGGGACTCAGCTGCCTTAGCATTTCCAAATTAATCTTGCTTGAAACTACCTTGCAAAATTTGCCCACCTGTTTTCTTTGATCTTCTAACAAGTAAGTTTGACAGTGCCTGGGAGAAAGCTCCAGTTTGACAAATGCTGGTTCAGAGTACCTACAGGATCATCTTTCCACTCTTGGAGTTGTTAATTGAAAACCAAGACTATAAGCTTTGAAAGGGACAAAACATCACCAGCATTTTTTGCCTTTTTTTTTTTTGTAAGTGCCACAAATATAACAATAGCTTCTGATAAAAGGAAATTTTTAATTCACAGACAGTTTCCACCAATACAAATTTCCCATGGATACTATTTAGTTTCACATGTTGAAAGCAAATTAACGATATTGTGCTGCACAGAGCTAGCATCTGTGCATTCACTTATACCCAACACCCTGTGCTTTGGCATATGATATGCCAAAAAATGAACTTTTACATGATCACATCTCAGATCAATCAAAGCATTGCCTACATGAACTCTTACTGACAAAGCAGAGAGTAAAAAAATAAAGGACTAGAAAAAGAGGATAACTCTCTTTTCAACTGGAAGCAGCTGCTCAGGCTGTCTGAAAAACGAGAATTCGATTTGTAGCAACAAAACTGAGACCACTTGAAAATGTTCAAGGAGAGAGAGAGAAAAATCCTCAATACAAGCCTGATAGGCCTCCCACACTTAGTGAGGCACTCGTGCAGCTGGCTCCCATCTCGAGCTTCTCCTCAAGCAGAGCTATATGCCACCTCTTTCAGCGTAGTGTCACAGCCTCTCTCCTGCTCCACGGCAGACGTGACCTCGGGTGTCTGGGTCTCACACAGCAGGTCTGACACTGCCTGCACACTTTCCAAGGAGCCCAGCTAAAAGGCTGAGCGTCCTGGCTTTTCAGCCCCTTGTGATAACATATCTTGTCTCAAGTGCCCCATAAGGGTCATGTCTCCCATGGGATGACCCATTCCTGCATCTGAATTCCCCTATAGAATTCTTGTGGAAAAACTGGCTGCACACGGCCTGGATCAGCATACAATCCCCTGGATCAAGCACTGGTTGGCTGGAAGGTCCCAAAGAGTGGTGCTCAATGGATTTAAATCCAGCTGGTGGCTGATCACAAGTGGTGTGCCTCGGGGTTCAGTGTTGGGACCATTTCTGTTTAACATCTTTATTGACAATCTAGATAAGGACATAGGGTGTATCATCAGCAAGTTTACAGATGACACCAAGTTAAGCAGGAGCATTGATTCACATGAGGATAGGGAAGCTCTACAGAGAGACTTAGATAGACTGGATCATTGGGCCAACATTAACAGTATGAGCTTCAACAAGGCCAAGTGCCAGGTTCTGCACTTGGGCCACAATAACCCCATGCACTGCTACAGGCCTGGGGAAGTGTGGCTGGAGCTGCCTGGCAGAAAAAGACCTGGGGGTTCTAATTGACAAGCGGCTGAATAAGAGCCGGCAGCGTGCCCAGGTGGCCAAGAAAGCCAATGGCATCCTGGTTTGTGTTAGAAATAGTGTGACCAGCAGAAGTAGGGAGGTGATTGTCCCCCTTTACTTAGCACTGGTGAGGCCACACCTGGAGTATTGTGTCCAGTTCTGGGCACCTCAACACAAGGTGCTGGAGTGGGTGCAGAGGAGGGCAACGAAGCTGGTGAAGGGCCTGGAGAATAAATCTTATGAAGAACTATTGAGAGAGCTGGGACTGTTTAGTATGAGGAAGAGGAGGCTGAGAGGAGACCTCATCACTCTCTACAACTACTTGAAAGGACACTGTAGAGAGGCTGGTGCTGGTCTCTTCTCACAGGTAATTAGTGACAGAATGAGAGGGAATGGCTTCAAGCTGCAACAGAGTAGGTTTAGACTGAACATTAGGAAAGAATTTTTCACAGAAAGAGTAGTCGGGCATTGGAATAGGCTGCCCAGGGAGGTGGTTGAGTCACCATCCCTGGACATGTTTAAGAGTTGTTTAGATGTGGTGTTGTGGGATATGGTGTAGGGGAGAATTTTGTAGAGTAGGGTAGGTGGTTGGACTCGATGATCCCACAGGTCTTTTCCAACCAAAATGATTCTATGATTCTATGACATGTCTCCAGAGGAGAGGTCTGCACAACTGGAAAGTGACTGCCAAAAGGTTTCATTTAGTCCAGGGATGATGTTGTTATCTAGGATGTGGGAGGCCCTGAACACGGCTTTTCAGCTGTACTAAACTTTGTTTCCAGCATCCCCAGTAAGCATTTAACACCTGAACTGCAGCCCTTCTGGAGGAGTTTTCATTAAAAACCACACTGTCCCCTAGAAAAGTTTGATCAGAGCAAATGCATTTACAAAGGATTTCCGTTTTGACAAAACAATACTTCCTAGTGATAAGTACAGCTCTCGTAGTTGCATCCTAGTGCATCAATGTATGCTAATTACTGGGATGTGGTGAGCTTTGTTCACTGTTTACAAAAATGAAAGCATAGGCATGAACTCTTTCTGTCAACTGTCATAATTAGCAATAAGCTAGTGTTCACTGATGAAAGTTTCTGGCAAGTTGTCAACCAGAAAATCAGAAAGAGAACATCTATCAGACTAAAAATAAGTGTAGCTTTTCAGCATGTTTAATGCAAGACGTGGTTTCAGTGCATACAGCTGAGTGGAGTGGAGATAAACAGAAAAGGATATCTGTTGAGAGAGAAGGGAAGAGATTAGCTGACAAGGGGAAAAGTGTTCTGGGAATTTGCAGGAAGGTCTAAAGCATCCAGTTTATCTTGCTTACTAAGTTGGACATTTCTGGATACAGCTCACAGTAGAAGCCTTTCCTTGTCTGCCCAATTCTGCATATCGGCTGAGGGAATTCACCTTACGCTTGCTACACAAGGGTCTCTGTCTCCACTGGGGACAATGAAGAATGCTGAACTGGAAAAGACTCAGTCAAAAAGCCACAAAAGTTTGTAGTATTAACCATGTCAAATAGGACTCTACCAAGATAAGTGAACTGCCACCACAGAGTTGTCTCACCCTCTCTAGTTAGCTCTTTCTAGGCAGAAACTTACTATGATTGTTTTCTTCTGGACTGTTTCATGCAGGTTTTCACAGAGTTATACTGTCTGAATAATTTTCTGCTCATATGTAGCCCACAAATACTGAAACTTCCTCTAAGGTACCCTCAGCATGTAGCGAGTCTAGGAAATGAAAAGTGTTTTTCAAGATGAAAAAGAATCTCTTAAAACCTTAGCAGTTTGGAAAGTACTAGTATCAGAACAAGGTACAGGCATAGGAACAATGTTCTCTGTAGATGTTTCACCTAGTCTTGGCAAAATGCATTTTCAGAGCTTAGTCAAATGTGATGGCAATTTTAAAAAATATTTCAAAAGAATTTTCAAGTCAGTGAAAGGTAGTTGCAAAGAGCATATATTCTTTTTCATATTCACTGTGAGGGAGAGCACAGGACATACAAGGAGGAGGAGCTGAGAAAGCAGAGTTTGTACGGCCTTGCAGAGAGAAGGTTCAGGACTGAATGTATTACTTCCTTCAACTGCCTAATAAAAGGGGTGTAGAAACAGTGCAGCCGGGTTCATCTGGGAGGGAGACTCATGGGGAAGAGGTAATGGGCACAAGCTAGAATATGGGAAATTCCAGTAAGGTACAGGGAAAAAAATAATTAATCAGGACATTGGTCAAAAACTAGAACAGGTTTTCCAGAGAGTTTGTGGGATTTCCATCTTTCCAGATGTTCAAACCTACATTGGACATGGCCCCCACACACCTGTCTCTGCTTTCAACAGTGGTGGGATTAGATTGTCTCCAGACTTCCCTTCCAACCTGAATTATTCTGAGATTCTATGACAAGCAGTTAATGATGTTAAATTACAGTAAGGCAGCTTGTTAGACATGTAGATAAAACTTTCCAACAGCAGGAAGAGTAAAACTCTGAAATCATTTGCCTACAAAGTATGAACATCACTTGACGTACCCCAACAACAGTGTAGGGGAACATGAATCATAGAATCATAGAATCACAGAATGGTTAGAGTTGGAAGGGACCTTAAAGATCATTGAATTCCAAGCCCCCTGCCATGGGGAGGGAGACCTCCCACTAGACCAGGTTGCTCAATTCCCCATCCAGCCTGGCCTTGAACATTTCAAGGGATGGAGCATCCACGACTTCCCTGGGCAACCTGATCCAGTGCCTCACCACCCTCACTGTAAAGAATTTCTTCCTAATATCTAAATCTAAATCTCCCCTCTTCCAATTTTAAACCATTACCCCTTGTCCTGTCACTACATTTCCTGACAAAGAGTCCCTCTCTAGATCTCCTGTAGGCTCCCTTCAGATATTGGTAGGCTGCTATTAAGTGTCCCCAGAGTTTTCTCTTCTCCAGGCTGAATAGGCTTGTCAGATAAGTCTTTTTGACCCTGTTTTGGGGTGGGATACTGGGAGTTCTATTCAGTGTTTAGACAATTTGCCATAAAGTCTTAAGTGAAAAACCTAAATGCCCTTTTCTAACACTGTGTTAGAAAGGAGGAAAATATTGACCTAATTAAGATATTTAAAGGTTAAAATAAACACATGTAAATCAGATCTATCAACCTGTCAAGCTCCAACTTCAAAACATGGTGCTAGAGAAAGGTAATGAGGCAAAAAATTTTCTTAGATGAAACAAAATGCTGTCAGAATAACTCCTTAGAGGACATACATAGAGAAGCATAAGGCTGGTAGCAGAGAGATTTCTCCTATAACCCGTTTTCCACAATAAAAAGGAAAAACCTTTGTCTCATTTGATGAATCTCCCAATCCATCACCAAGAGTATGAAAGTCCAAAAGAAGACATGAAAATATTTATAGACAGTCAGAATCATAGAATCATAAAATTGTCTAGGTGGGAAGGGAACTTCAAGATCATCTAGTCCATCTAGACCATCAACTGAACCATGAAAAAAAAAAACAAAACAAAACAAAAACCCCACATATTACTAAACCATGTCACTAAGCACTATAGCAATGCGTCTTTTGAATACCTCCAGGGATGGTGCCTCAACTACCTCCCTGGGCACCTACCACCAGAGGTAGGGACAAATGTCAGATGAAAAAAATTTTAAATAGTGTTTGGAGGTTAATAGGTGATTAATTATGTTTCAAGGTTAGGAAAAAAATGTTTATTAAAGTGTGAGTAAAGAAGGGATTTCCAAATTAAAATTCGTAATTAGAAGCAGAAGAATAATTTCTTAAACTACAAGCTATAATCACAAGACAAAAAAGTATACCTAACAATGCAATCTTTTATAATATTACAAAAATGTCTTGATCACCATTAATTAAATCAGCACCTTTTAAGAATTTGAATTAATTTATTTTATTTACATATACTAACACCATGAAACCGTATGTGTCTACCATAAGTCACATTTTGATTTTGGTATCGAGGGAAAAATATTCTACCTGCAACTATCACAAAAATCAAGTCTTCAGGAAAAGATGGCATCACAGAATGGTTAAGGTTATAAAGGACCTCTGTAGGTCATCTGGTCCAACCCCTCTGCTCAAGCCAGGCCACCCAGACCAGGTTGCCCAGGACCATGTCCAGATGGCTGCTGAATATTGCCAAGGGTGAAGACTCAGCTGACTTTCTGGGCAACCTGTGCCAATGCTCACTCAGTCTCACAGTAAAAATTAATTTGCTGATGTTCAGAGGAAACCTCCTTTATTTCAGTTTGTGTCCATTACCTCTGGTCCTGGCACTGGGCACCTCAGCGGAGCCTGGCTCCATCCTCTTTGCACTCTCCCTTCAGGTATTTCTCTACATACATAAGACCCCTCTGAGCCTTCTCATCTCCGGGATAAGCAGTCCCAGCTCTCTCAGCCTTTCCTCAGAGGAAAAACATTCCAGTCCCTTGATCACCCTTGTAGCCCTCCATTGGACTCTTCTCCATTCAGATCATTGTCCTAGCTTTATAATAAGTGCTGTGAATGAAATATAGAAACTAACAGAGAATACAAATAAAGCTTAGTATTTTATCATTTGCCTTACCTCGCTCTTTCCAAGAGCCACGAATTTTAAAATTAAACCTACTTACCTATGTTTTTCTGTCCCTGGGCCACAGCCACAAGCAGAAAGCTCTTCGGGATGCCAGTTTAGCTTCTTAAGCAAATTTTAGCTCCCAAGCCATTTCATCTCTGCTCCAAGAATGTCTACTACCAGCCTGCTCAGGGGCTGGGGTTCAGAGTGCCAAGCCACCAGTAACGTGCTATTTGTTCCCAGAAAAGATGGAAAAAAGACTGTTTTCCTTTACTCTTTTTTAACCCTCCATCCATCATAATGATTTCCTGAAATAAATTCTGCATTCAGATCAGCTGTATTAATAAAAAAGTAAGATTTCCCCATCTATCAACTCCTTCCCTGCTAAGCAGCAAATTTCCATTTATTAAAGTGATGCTTCATTTTACGCCTCAGAGGGTTCCTGTAAGGCTGAAGCACCCAGGATGTGTGAAATGCTCATGTCAAACCAAGCCACAAGACAGTTTACAAAAAAAGCTGTTAATATCATAGTAATCCATGAATACTATTTTCACTGACGGATTTTGGCCCACTTGTGTTTGCAGGGGGAGAACACCCATTCCACAGCACTCATCTCATGAAGACCTGTTTCCCCAAGAAATCCCTTTAAAAAATATGACTCTCTAGGCCTTGTCTGCATTTATTCCAAGCCTTTAAGAGTAACAAAAGTAGGTGGTGGAGCTAAAATAGAACACAGTGTTTTACCCCGAAAATAAATGTTTAACAAATAGTAAATGCTCAGCAAGAGGACAGATATGTGAATGCCGTGTCCTGCTCTAATGTTTCCTATAGCATCTTCTAGCATGGCATATGTTCCCAGCCATGCGGTGCCACAACGGGCAAACAGCCAAGTGAAAAATATATTTTCTTTCAATAAATTTTTGCAAACGTATTGCCACGTATCATTTGTTTGCGGAGGAAACCAGATAAAAGCTGAAAAGAGTAAGGCAATTTTCAAGAAGTGTCTTCTAAGTGTTTGCTAAAAGAGCAGAAATTTACATAGTGATGTAACGATTTTTAGACTATAAGGAAAGTTTTTCAGTTTTATCGACTGAAATGCTCACAGTGCATGTTGAGACAGCATAGTCTGCTTTGTCCATGTTTACATGTCCTTTGTTTCTTGCCAAACAAAGTTTATTAAACTGCCACAATAAAATACAATGATATAAAATAAATAAAATAAAGGATAAATCCTGGGGTGTGTAGTGTTCAACAACTTGTGATCAGAGCCAATACTGACAGACTGGATCACATAGTGTGACTCTATGATTTCATGACACTTCTCTGGCAAACAAAAAATCTTAATGCCAGTAATTATGTAAGCTTAATAGCAGTTTTGTAGCATCTATGAACATGGTGGCAGGGGACAAGGTAAGGTAGAATAATATATCACAATTAAAACAAGAGCCTACACTAAAAACTTGATAATTGTTAGGATGCAAATGGTACTACTCCATCTTCTCACCTGAAGATGACAGTATCCACGTACCCAAGCTACTCCTACCTGTATCAGCTTCTTCACCTAATCTATATCAGATACTCAACACTGAAACTCATCCTCACTGGGATGGAGCATAGGAATCAAATTTTTTGCATAGGAAAAAGTACAAACTAAGGCTTTCCAGCTGCATTTCCTGTGATGACTACAAGACCAGAAGATACTGCTCCAGCAATACCTCCTGTAGATGTATCAGTCTTCAAATTGCCTCAACACGATACAGGTATTCCATAAAACAGGAGGTCCTCAAAGTACCATCCAAGGGATTAAGTGTCTTTCAACCAATGTATCCTCCAGTCCTGTCTCCTCCTCCCAAACCAACCCCTTTCCCTTGTCCTGAGCCATTGTTTCCCCTTCGGGAACATCGCTACTGTAAAGAATATCAGACTGGTGGGAAACCCTGTCTGCTCATTTTCTGCAAAACCACAGCATTTCCTTCAAAGAGTTATAAACCTGGCAATTCACTTACCTGAAATTCTCTGGCTTTTCATCAAATTCTTTGGCTTTCCACCATAAAGGTCCTTTTCATTTCTCTCAATAACCTAATAGCTTGCTGCATTTCTTCGGCAGGAAAGAAATTTCTGTTCAGGGCATGTATTTTGTAGAGTACCTTGGGATCCATCCAAATGAAAAGGGCTATAAAAAGATACAGTTTTATTATTTTAATTTATCTGTAAGCTCTGTGTTGTTTGATGAGACCAAAATGCCTCCTACAGAAAAGCATGATGCTTGTCCTGACTATCATCCATTTTTTTTAAGCAGTATAAACGAGAAATATCCCTTTATAAAACCTTTCTCCCTTTTCCTATACTGGTTAAGAAATGAACAAAAATGTTATACGTGTGTTGTACAGTGGTTATATGAGGGAATTTAATCTATTTGTTGCATATGTAACCCAGTTAATATTACTTGAATAAATAAGATTCAAAATTTGTATGCATCTGGATAGAACTGGTATGAAGAGTTAAACTTGTAAGTTCATAATAAGAGGTCTATATTAGTCATCTGATGTTAATGGGTTTTGAGTTGCAGCTGTGATGTTCATGGGGTTATCATGAGGTCTGTGTGATTTAATTGTATTTTATTTTCTGTTTAAAATTCATACATCAGAGTGAAATCAGAAATGTAGTTTCTGTCACCCACAGAACAATTACTTTCAGTACAAAGCCTGTGAAGAGAAAGGTCTGCTTCTCTTTAGAGAGTGTTAGAATCTAGAGAGAATTTAACAGAATTTTCTATGCCAGCAGCATACTTTCTATATCTCTCCCAGCTGCCACTTAACAGTACAGAAACCTATAGGCATATACATTTTCCTGAAAGTTCTTACATGCCCCAATTTTTGCTTTGTGTATGCTGAGCCTGTGCCCAAGCCAAGCAACTCCTTGCCCAGTTTGTGCTTTTGCCTGACAGTTGTGGCTTGGAAACCTCTCCCCACATGCTTCTTGGGGTTCAACAGAGCGTACAGTTGCAGCTGCCACCATTTGGCCCTCAAGGAGGTGGAAATGACCCTGACGACAGAGCACCCTACGCCATGCTCAAATCCAGCTCTGAGACCTGCAATGTGATGTTCAAACTTGTATCCCCGATAACGTACATGGAAACTCCTCTGTGTGGCAGAGGTTTGTTGAAAGTGGAAGTCGCAAAAACTATACACAAGAGAAATTATACAGCAGGAAATGAAAGCTTTTCCACTGTATAAAACCAAATAGAGCCTGTTGGCCACTACTGAATTGTTCTCCTGGGTTGAGGAGATCTTCTGTTCTCCCCCTGATCCCAGAGTCCATACATGCATTTTTTCATTAAATGAAAGAAATGCCTCAAATGTCTCATTTTGTCAAGAAAAATATTTCAGTTACTTTCATAACATTTTATATGATCCATTTATTACCACTGTTATTATTATTATTACTCACTCTTAAGGGCATCACACTGAGGAATCAATTTCTATGTATCTCTGGATTGTGGTGCAATCAACAACAAATATTGTTAAAACGCACAAGCACAGACACAATTAAGAACCATTTATATCAAGATATGGTGCTGATATCTTCAGGGTGAAGTAGAGTGGCTAAATTTCACTTTGCCCTATCACACAAGAGAAACTCCATACCGAGAAACAGCTGCCAGAGAGCACTGTCTGGGTGTCCTTCCATACAGGGCAGAACTGTAACACCTGCCACAGCTCATATAAAGTCAAGGCACTGTATTTTAATGCAATTCATATAGGCGGAGGTAATCACTGAGTTTTGGGGGTATATAGAAGTTGCTAAGATGAAAAAAAAGGGGAAAAAAAAGAAAAAAAAAAAAACAAAAAAGAAGGGGAAAAAAAGAAGAAAAAAAAAAAAAAGAAGATAGGGGTGTAGAGATAACAGCTTTATGCCTACGTATACGATTTCTAAGTCCTTTTTTTCAGCCAGGAAGAAGTCAGGAGTTGGAGGAGGGGTGGCAAGAAGAGGGGGCCATGATACGCTCATTAAACCTAATTAATCCTAATCCCTGTGCAGGAGCTGTGCTGCTTGTGGCAACCCCAGCAGCAGCTCCTTCCTCAGCTGGTGCCTTGACCCATCGCTGGGCATTGAATGGCCCCTGATTCTCCCCATCCCGACCCAGACACTTCTTGCACTGTGACACAATCCAGAGATAAGAAATATCACCAGACTGAGAAAAAAGGTGCTCTGAGAGGATGAAATACCAATTTACCTACTACAGAGAGCAGTATATTAATACTATTTTTGACCTGAAAGAAAGGCATTTTTGAATAAGGACACTTTTGGCCATAAAAAAATTTGTCTTCTGGAAGAAAGGGAAGACAGAGGGGAGGAATGTATCCCCAAAATCTGTCTTGCCCTTTCCGTGGCTAACTTACAGTGGTTTTGCCAAGTATATTACAACTTCACAGTACAAGAGCATTTTCACAGAATGTCAATGTTGTGTTTCATATGTTTAGAAATAGAAAATAAATACAGTCAAAAGGTTTCTTGCCCATAATGCACAATAACTAAAGAATAACCTTTAATCTCAGGTCTGTCATCAGATCCTTGATGATTGCTTCCTGGTATTTCTTTTTGAGAACCTTCTTGTGTAGAAAAATATTTTAATGGTCATAGCTTTTTCAGAGACAGAGAACTAAGCATTTGCTTTGACAGGAGACAGTCTGGGACAAAACACATCAGCAGTAATAAGTAGTCTTCTTCCAAGACCTGTCTTCTTCCAAGACATGATGTCCTCTACCAAGAAATTTTGCAGCATTTCACAGAAATTTCCAAACTCCCTTTTTATCTAGCACTTTTTTCCCACCATACCAAATCTTTGCTACTTCTGTACCCATCTTTCCTACTTCATCTGCATACACTGTTTGTGTTTTCAACCCTTTGAGAATATATTGCAGCTGATTCAAAGGGAGACAGGCTGCTTTCCTGTTGAAATCATAGGAGGAAATAAAAACTTCCATCTTTCAGAAAATACACACAATTCTTTCAGTTTTGTTCTGAAAAGCAATTATATTTCAAATATAATTTTATTCAATTGTGAGTTTGCTTGAAATGGAAATATTTTTATTATTCTTGGCTGTGCCACAAGAGAAAAAGCAAATTAAACAATCCCCATTTCATATCAAAATATAAAATTTTTCTTCTATTAAAATCTTTTTAAATGAGATATAAATAGCACTTTGGAGTGCCATCCCATCTCTACCATTAGTCCTCAAAGCCACATTGAAAATTTTTCTTTGTTAACTGTTCCTCTCCAATTTTATACCTTTCAGAATTTTGCAGTTCACTTCAGAAGAATAGAATATTTGCTTCCTTGCTAGCAAAGCAAGAAAACTCAGACCCCAAATGTTAAAGTGACCTGGAGACTCTGAAACTGGTGCTAAATGTTAGCTTTTTAATTATCAGCAGCCTCGCAGTCCTGAGCTACCCCAGGGACATGCTCAAAGCCATCAAATTCCCATTTAGGAGAAACAGGGGGCAAGGTTCCCACAATTTCTAATTAGGGCTGAAAATGTGGTAAATTGTGCAGACAAAAAAAAAAATCTTAATCTTTCGCCTCCTTGATGTAGTCATATCTAGCTACATGCTTTCTGAGAAAGTTTCAGCTTTAGCATTTTACTTGAAATCACAATAAAAAAGCTTCATCTCTTGAGACATTTTCATCGACTATGGTATCAAATAATGCTGAGCAACGTACCCCGCTGTTTGCATGTGGTACAAACACAGCAGGAGGGAGGAAATTGTTTATTTTCCCAGTTACATTATAATCAGTGACGTGAGCAATTTGTGACAAATATTTGTGTTGATTTTGAAGACATGGACAAAATGTGTGCCTTTTGAAAACAGGATTATTTTGTCAATTATCCCCACATCACACATGCAAAGCACTGTTGCAGGTACTGAAGGGTAAAACTTGGTTTTCACCTCTTTTGTTTTTCATAGATCATTTCACACATAATACAGTATTGGCATTACGGTAACACGGTTTTTTAAAAGCTGTATATAGATCAAAATATAACTGAATATAAACATATAAGGAAAATATTATTATCTGTTAAAATTAACTGGTTGGTCAAACACTACTGTGCTTCTTTATTCCCCAGAATCTACTTCATGAAAGCCATCTTTTCTTTTTTAGCTTCCAAAAAAACGTACTTCTTTAGTGTCCACCAGGTACAGAATGCCTTGGAATGTACACCAAAGTACATCATCAGCTATTCCTTTCCTGAGCGATAGTTCTCATTTTAGATTCCATTTGAAAAATGTAATTTCTCAGTTCTAAGGAGGAAAAGCTGCTTCTTATTACAAGTTTCCCTTCCCATCAGACACTGTAGTTCAGCCTAAAATTCCTGGGTATCCTTCCCAGAGCAACATCTACTAAAATGCCCTGCTTCCCTGAGCAGAGTCTTGGAACAAAACTAGACACCAACTTCTCTTGTGTTAATAATACTTGTTATGTGTCCTAAATACCTGGAATTTTTGTTATACTCCTGGTTGGTTTAATGCCTGAAATGGTGGTTGAAAACTTGAAGGTTTTCATTCACCTAATTTTCTGATTCAACAACATACAGAGCTATTTTGACTGTGACTGAGCCATGGCCTTTAATTTCATGTGCTAGCGATACATGCTATATGTGTAAAAGTCCTAGTTTTCAACTTGTTTTCAATTTCAAAATGCTGTATCTTTATTATTCTACTATGGTGACAGATCATCTTTACCCCCTTTCAATGTCTGTTTTCATCTGTGTGTAGGGTGGCCCACTAGTTCCCATTCTTACTTACCTGAACTTAGCTAGTGGAAACCCAAGCCGAAAAAATCACATGGTGCAAAGTCTCATCCTGCACATTTATTGGGTTGATGGAGCTGTGACACTGCTGAATCTCTGCTTTTTGGGCAGCATAATCCAGCCACAACTGCCCTGTTTTTATACCCAGACAGGCAGGTTACTGTCTGCTCAGGGAGGTCTTCTCATCCCAGTGTTCTCCCATGTTCTCCTGGTGCTGGCTGCTATCACGCATGTGGCAGCCAGGTCCTTTTCCTGAAGGGCAGAGGTAATGCAAAGACTATATGTAACAAGCAAATTCCCTGTTCTGTGAGAATCTCTGAAACTTTCCATTTAGTTCTGAATCAAGACAAGTCAAACTTCCAGGATTTTTCAAGAAACAAAACAAACCGAAGTACTTTAATTCAGCTGGTTGAAACATCTCCTTTCAGTCTATCACTCTAGCAATTAATTGATGTACTCACTATGTTGTACTACACACCTCCAAGATACAGTTAAAAATGAAGCACTTTGATATCCATCCAGGCAAAGTGAATTTCTTCTTTTGACAGATTACAGAAAGCCTCTTTGCTTTAGCTAGGCAAAATATGGAATTTAAATGAAAATGTCTGAAAAAAATCCTTATCCATCTTTAGACTTCCTATTAAAAAAAATATTGTTACTAAGTACGAGGAAGATAATGAACTGTGTTATTTGTGTGACATCATTTTTCTCTCAGGACATGTATTTTCCCAGAATCATATGTTTTCCCTGAGACACCTTAACCATCACATACTTGTCTTAGTTCTGTGACTGTGTGCAACAAAGGTGCTAGGTGAAATCCCATGGGTTAGGGCTCTGGAAGGCAAGGGGGCTCAAGAGAGCTGGGCAATATTCAAACATTGCCTTTTCCAAGCTCAGGAACACTGCATTCCCAAGATCAAGAAATTGAGCAAGGGAAGCAGGAGACCTGCGTGGTTGAGCAGGGACCTTCTGAAAAAACTAAAGTGGAAGAAGGAAGTTTACACCAAGTGGAAGAAGGGACTGACCACCTGGGAGGATTACAGTGATGCTGTTAGACTATGTAGGGAAAAAACAAGGAAAGCCAAGGACTCCTTGAACTTAAAATTGGCAAGAGATGCCAAAGTCAACAAGGGGTTCTTCAATTATATTGGAGGCAAAAAGAAGACTAAAGAAAATATGGGCCTGCTGTTGAATGAGTTGGGTGCCACGATAACAGAGGATACAGGGAAAGCGGAGGTGCTGAATGCCTTCTTTGCCTCAGTCATTACTGCTCAGGCCAACCCCCAGGGGCCATAGACTTTGGATGAATCAGAGAAAGTCTGGACTAAGGAAGATCTTCCCTTGGTGGAAGAGGACCAAGTTAGAGATCAATTAAGAAGGCTGGATATCTACAAGTCCATGGGTCCGGACAGGATACACCCGAGAGTGCTGATGGAGCTGGCAGAAGTCATTGCGGGGCTGCTCTCCATCATCTTTGAGAGGTCCTGAAGGACAGGCAAGGTGCTCGAGGACTGGAGAAAGGCCAATGTCATCCCAGTCTTCAAAAAGGGCAAGAAGTAGGACCCGGGAAGTTACAGGCCAGTCAGCCTCACCTCCATCCCTGGAAAGGTGATGAAACTCCTTATCCTGGGTGTCATCTCAGAGCATATGGAGGAAAAGAAGGCTATCAGAAGTAGTCAACATGGATTTACCAAGGGGAAGTCATGTCAGACTAACCTGATAGCCTTCTATGATGGCGTGACTGGTTGGATAGATGAGAAGAGGGCAGTGGATTCTGTGTCTTGACTTCAGCAAGGCTTTTGATACCATCTCCCACAGCATCCTCATAGCTAAGCTTAGGAAGTGTGGGTTAGATGAATGAACGGTTAAGTGGATTGAAAACTGGCTAAAAGACAGAACCCAAAGGGTTGTGATTAGGGGCACAGAATCCAGTTGAAAGTCTGTAACAAGTGGTGTTCCCCAGGAGGCAGTACTGGGTCCAGTCCTCTTCAATAATCTATTCATCAACGACCTGGACGAAGGGATGGAATGTGCCCGCAGCAAGTTTGCTGATGACACAAAACTAGGAGGGGTGGCTGACGCTCCAGAAGGCTGTGCCACTATACAGAGAGACCTGAACAGGCTGGAGAGTTGGGCCAGGAGAAACCTAATGAAATTTAACAAGGGCAAGTATAGGGTGCTGTACCTGGGGAGAAATAACCCCAAGCACCAGTACAGGTTGGGGGCTGACCTGCTGGACAGCAGCTCTGAGTTAAAAACCTGGGTGTCCTGGTAGACAACAGGATGACCATGAGCCAGCAATGTGCCCTTGTGGACAAGAAGGCCAGTGGCATCCTGGGGTGCATCAAGAAGAGAGTGGCCAGCAGGTTGAGGTAGGTCATCCTGCCCCTCTACTCTGCCCTGGTGAGACCCCATCTGGAGTACTGTGTCCTGTTCTGGGCTCCCCAGTTCAGGAAGGACAGGGAACTGCTGGAGAGGGTACAGCAAAAGGCCACAAAAATTATTAAAGGCCTGGAGCATCTCTCCTATGAGGAAAGGCTGAGGGACGGTGGTCTTTTTAGTTTTGAGAAGAGAAGGCTGAGGGGAGATCTAATTAATGCATACAAATACTTAAAGGGAGGGTACCAAGAGGACAGGGCTGGTCTTTTCTCAGTGGTGCCCAGTGACAGGATAAGAGGAAATGGGCACAAACTTGAGTATAAAAAGTTCCACCTAAACATGAGGAGGAACTTCTTTACTGTGAGAGTGGTAGAGCCCTGGAAGAGGCTGCCCAGAGAGGTGGTGGAGTCTCCTTCTCTGGAGATATTGAAAACCCACCTGGACAAGTTCCTGTGTGACTTACTGTAGGTAGACCTACTCTGGTGGGGGGCTCAGACTAGATGATCTCTAGAGGTCCCTTCCAACCCCATATGATTCTATGATTCTATCACAAGTTTTGCTTTTAGTTAGCAGAAAACAATACAGAATGTGCCTGCTCTCACAGTATATTAAACTTGTTCTTTTGGTCCCATCTGATATCAGCACAGAAAAACACAGAAAGGAACATATTTTTTTCTGTGTGCAGTTTTTCAGTGTAAGACAGTGAGTGGCATCTCAAGTTAGCTACTTTGCCAGATGCTAAATTAAAAATGTTTAAGTCCAATCCAAAACACGATAGCATCTCTCAGTATTAATCAACTCAAATGAGAGCAGGAACTACCTGGATAATTAGCTCTTTCTATTCACAAACAACAACAGAACATATTTTTTGCATTTGAGTAATGATGCATAATCTTCCTTTAATATCTTATGTATCCATGTAGCTAGAAAACATAATGCTGAATATTTGTTTCTTCTTTGATTTGATGCATTCTGAATGTACTAGCAGAGAGGCACTGAACAGTTTTCCATATCCACCTACCATTTCCATTTCTAGGCTGTCTGTGTCATGGAAATTAGATATGTAAATCATCTCTCTTTCAGTGCTTGTTTACTTTCATTAGATTAGGTGTAAACCATGACCATCATTAAATAAAAAAAATGTGGTATAATGTTATCTTGGACAAAAAGAAACAATTTACTACAGAACTGTAGCTGAAGGCAAAAGGAATACCTTGTGGCCACCTTTGTTTTTAGAGGGTAATGTCAAGCCTAGAAAATAGTTTTCTTACTTGAACAAAGATGCTTTCAATGTGTAGGACATATTTAACATTAAAGAAAGTGGAGGACATTTGATACACACAAGTTTCACAGGGGTTTTCCCCAACTTTAAAAGAAAAGAAAAAAAAAAGAAAAAACAAGCCCACTTATTCTCTGTGGTGCAATTCTAATACACAAACATGTCTAGCCTGAGTTAAATCCCAAGGAATAGAAAGATTTGAATAAGGTTTCTAGTTATGTTTTACACCCAATTTTCTTTTGCAATCTGCGTTAAAAAGTACACAAAATTAACTGTAAGGGTTGTGTAGTGGCAGCTGTAGAGTATTTAAACGTTGAGGATAGTTAAACTTAGAGCGGAGAGAGAGGTGACCCTGAAACAGCCCTCCACTCCAGTTAATCTGGTACCTCTACAACGCAATAGTCTGAGATTTCAGAAAAGATACTTGATCTGCGAACTTCAGGAACTTCAGGAAGGTAATGCCCTTTTGCTCTGTTGCTCTCCAAAGCTGAGACAAAATCACCGACCCAGAGGACTGTCGTCCATACCAAGGATTTCTAAATGAAAAGGAGCAGGGAACATAGTACAGACTAACCTAATACCCACACCAGTTGATTGGAAATTAACCCCACCAGCAGGTCAAATAACCATGCACCATACTTTTGCAACACCAAATTTTTGGAAACCCCCCTCCGAAGAGAAGGGAGATTGAGTGAGATTGGCTGCAGCAGGTATGGCTGATTCCCAGGCTGCCTGCATGTGTGTGTCCCACTTTGTTGCTTTCCTCTGGGATCCATGGGACAGCACAGCCTGTCCCTGCTGCCCCTTCCCCTTCCCAGTGCTACAATGGCTAAGCCAGGCAGCTCACACTTCTTCATCCACCTCTCACTGCCTCCTGAAGATACAAGAGGAGCCTGGCTACACAAGAGTGAAGGCAGATCCTTTGTCTGGAGGTACACGGAAAGTGAGGTGCTTTACAAGGGCTTAAATACAGGTTTCCAAAGTCACTATGCATGTCCCTGGGAGAATAATTGGTTTTGCCTGTTATTCATTCCAGTCTGGGAACCACTGAATAAACAATGAGAATTTAATCATCTGGAAGCAGATTCTGTGAGCAAAAACATAATATTATTTTTTAATATACTCTCCCAGCTATAAAAAAAAAAAACACCAACCCTGGCCAGATTTCTTTTGCTGTTCAGTGAAGTGTGGTAAGCTGCCTGATTTGACAAGAAAATCCCCAAGACTCCTTTCTGCTGCATCCAGACTAATTTGGCTCTTCATGTTCATTAAAAAATAAATCTTTAGAAAATATTCTTATATCACTTTTCAAACCTAATATTTCCATACCACAGAAAAAGTTGCTAGGATCTCATCTTTTTCTCCCATTATTATAGGGAATATAGTCTCCTTAATAAAAACATAATCACAAAAAAAAAATAATTGATGATTATAAAGCTCCTTTTAACAAATTAAGAATATTGAATTTCCATTACAATGTGGAGCACTGCATATAATGTATAGAGTAATAACTCTATTGAAACACAGATATACATATGCAAATGGTAAATCATGAACAAGAATGCAGGTTATTTGGAATGAAAATAATTCATTAAGGCTTAGTTCTTTCACAGTTCATTTGCTCCTAACTTGATGAATAGTCTGGAATTTCTATTTTTACCTTAAACACTCTCTTTTTGTGACCATTTAAGGTCAGAACCTTATTTAGAAAGGTGTATGCATGTAAACAAAAGAAAGAGTAGGAAGATAGACTCACTCAATGAATGATGAGCATCATTCATTTCCCCAAGTAAATCAAATATCCTGAGGTCAGCTATTGACTCACCATGTAGAAACAATCAGATTTGTCCAGGAAGGATTATTTTGAATATTTTCATTAAAAAAGATAAGCGCATTAGAGCAGCTAGTTCTCAAATACCAGACTCCATGGCCTGAATCTCACAGCTCTGCTCCGCGTAGCAGCACCACTGAAAGGCTGTGAACACCTCCTGCTGCTCAGGATTGGTTTGGTACTGCAAGATGAGTGCAGGAGCACTGCGTTTATCAACCTGATCTCAACAATCTACAGCATTTCCAAAGGAACTGCACCACCAGCTACAAGAACAAATCTCGTGATTTGTACTTCTGTGCATAAAGGATCTTTGGTCCAGTAGGATCAAACCAGATGGTGCTTCTGAGAAATTTGCCCTGCAATGAAGGCCCCCACCTTATTCATGGTTTTGTATATAGAACAAAGTCACCAGGAAGATGTCTGGTGACCAGATCTGTTCCCAGTGAAGACAACGAGAGCATTCCTCTGAACTTGAGCAATAGTAGAAGTGGGGTTAGTAATATGTAAAACTAGGAAGACAAAAGATTACAGACTGAAAGTTAGGCTCAGTTTTACCAGAAACTTACCTTCAGCAAGCCAACAAGTTGTGTAGCTGTGCCTTGGTATCTCCATCTTCACAGGAAAACAGAGGAACATGCTGAATTGATGGGACTATCAAAGAAAATGTATCATCATCAACAAAATGGAAACTTTATTGTCAAGTGCCATTAAATCATCCAGTATATTTAATCTTCATTTTCTTTGTATCAATCCAGTTAATCCATGTTCTAATTCACTAGCTTTTAATTTGTCAAATATTTATTTTAGTCTGCTTACAAATTGTCCAGGAAAACAAGTACCACATTATTTTTAAGTATGACCGTTTGTCCCCTTTACTGAAAATGGACTGTGATTCTTCCCCCCCATGTAATGAATGTGGCATGTGTTTTCATCAGTTTTGTAACAAGTGAAGTATTTGAATTTTTCCTAGCCTCCTGTTCAAAATACACTCTGAAAATGCATATTATATTATTCACAATCAATAAATACACAATCATCTTGGAAAATCACACATAGAAAACATTACAGGTGATTAAGCATGTGCTAAAAATATACTAACAATTCTCCTTAAATCCCAATATTTTTAAATGCCAAAATGCTTTACCATACACAGACAATAAAATCACTTTGGTGTGTAGGCAGATCATGCTTAAGTTGGATTTCCACAGCACAGACAAATGTTACAGATATATTAGTTGAGGACAATATTGATTATAGCTCTGCCATTGTTCTGCAGAAACCTAAACAACACTCTACACTTTAAAGAGTATGACAAACCAAGTTGTCAGACTACAGAGTTCAGAAGCCATCACTACTGGAGCAAAACTGTGTTTTCAGCATAACTCGGTGTAATGACTGAGTGTTGCTAACTATAGCCTTATGTGTTGTAATGAGAAAACCCAGAGCTTTCTTTATCCAGAATCAGATGGTACAACACTATCTCCCGTCTTCCCAAAAGTCTGTATTAGTATCTGCTCAAGTACAGCAAACATGGTGCCAAAACCTGACCATCAGCCAGGTCCTTTTCATTTGAGCTTATTTTCAAGAGGTTGTTGTTTGTCGATAGTTAATTTGCTTTAGTTCAAACAATTAGGGTTCCTGAAATATTCCAGAAATATCTGTCTGGGTGAGTCAAGTTCAAACTGCGGTGGTAATCTGTGTCAGTCCTAGGTCGTTGGACTCTTCTCTCTCTGGAGGACAGTAAGATGACATTTCCACGACTAGTCATACAGGTTTATTCGTCCCATCTCCTTCCCTCATATAAGCTGGGTCTTGCACAGTGTTTCTGACTCTGCTGGTACTCTGCCTGTCCATCCTCATCTTAAAGGGGAAGCAGAAGTCCTTGAAACATCTCTTGAAGTTTTCATCCAAAAAAGCGTAAAGGATTGGATTGAGGCTGCTGTTGGTGTAACCCAGAGCGATGCAGAAGTAATAGCTGGAAATAGCAGCAGTACTGTGGGACACATCTCCTAAGGCTTCCACCAACACAAAAATGTGAATAGGAGTCCAACAGATAATAAAAACTGCCACAACCACAAGAACCAACCTGGTGATGCGGCGCAGGTTTCGATCTTTTTCTCGAGACCCTGAGAGAAGCCGCACGCTTTTAAGACGCAGGATCATCAGAGTATAGCAAACAATTATAATGAGAACTGGAATAACGAAAGCGAAGACAAAGACACAGATTTTCATGAAGATGTCCCACCACACGTAATCTCTGTCTGGAAATTGCAAGGAGCATTCAGTGCTAGCAGTATCTAGGAATGAAAAAGGTGAAGAAAATTGCTTTATTAGTAGATATTCTAAACAATGTAATAATCATAGCATATGTTAGGAAAAGTGATTATCATTTAGTTTGATACTAATAAATGGAATTATCATTAAATCACTTGAAGGAAAGCTTTCAATTACCATTGAAACTGGTTTTATGTAGCTGCAGAAGTAACTGAGAGAGATAGGGACTTTTTAAAATGCACAACGATATAAAATTTTTTTCCCATGGGAGGATCTAAAACCACAGAGCACAAAAATAAAAATTTGTAAAGATGTTTCCATTTGAATCTCACTGAGATTTAAAGCCAGAATGAGTATTATGTTCAATGGAGTAGATGTCTCGTAATTATTATCAAACTACATATGGTTTAGTCTGTGGGTGGAGACAGATTTCGGGTATCACGAATGGTGGTAGCTGAATGAGGTTTTGATTGTAGGAAGACTTTGCCAATATATGATAAATTTGTAATAATCTTTTCCCGCGTGCCTTCTTCAGTGCTAATGGAATACACAGAAGTGTTTGCATTCAGAAAAACTTATTTCCTAGCAACAGCGATTTTTCGGTTAAATAGAAGCAAATAAAATATGTGTGTGTATGTGTGAAGAGTCAAATGGAAGCTGCTCTTTTTGTAGATCGAGTCACTGAAAATTCAGGCTGCTCAGAGAATGCAGGGTCTGGGCCACTGGCACCAGCCCCCTCCCTTTCTCATTGCCCAAGCTGGGATTCACCGGCTGTCACTTGATTTTATGGCCCCAAAATATTTCATCTGGCAGGAGGCTACTAAAGAATGAAATACTGAAGGTTTCATTTGCTAACCTCATTGAAGCCTTCCGGCATATAAACCATATGGAAAACCAAGAAACAAGATAAATGGCAAGTCAAGAGAAGGTATAAATTTAGAACTACTATCAGCAGTTAAACTCTACTGAAGACAAGTCAAGGTAACACAGGGATTTTTTCACTCTGAGTTGTAGCTTAGACTTTATCCTTTTGAGCACTGCATTATTCTTTGGGTTTTTTTTTTCAGTTTCCCTACTGAATTTGTCATTCTTCTACAAATTATTATGTATTGGCTTTCATTGAATCAGATCTAAGGGTGGAATGATTCAATATACTCTTGCACAACACTTTTTCATATCTGCCTCCAACAGAGCTGGTCAGTAAAATTCCATCAAGCCATATTTCCCTGTTAAGAAAATACTTCACAAATCCAGATGAGATATTGCAGAGAATTTGTTTTGAAAAACAACTAGGGGAGGAAGTTATCATTATGGTATCATATAAACATTTCTGCGGTTAGATACCAGAAAGCTGGTATTGGGTGATAGTGAATACTAAAACATATATATCAAAAAGTTGAACTGAAAGCTAAATATTTTGGGGTTTTATTTTAAATAGCATAGCAACTAATGGATGATTTGAAAACCTGAAAAGTGAAAAGATATCTTTCAAGCCTGATGGAGGATGCTGAGCTGAAAGCACAAGTATGACTTAACAGGGTCTTGGCAGCCAACTTTCCTAAATCCTTTATGATCTAGGTTGTCATAAATCCAGCTGCTTTTATTTAATTCTATTCTAGAAATGTCAACAATCATCTTCAAATAAGTTTTCACATTGATTATTACTGTTATTTGTAGTAGATCATAGCCTAGCAACAACAATAAAATCAGGATGCAGCTACAATATCTAGACTAGGAAAGATACATCCAGATGTGCAGTGGATGAAAGTGAGGTATAATCAGGGTTGACTGCTCCAAACCCCATCCAGCTGCTCGCTGAAATGCCCTCACAAAGGAAAATGCCTCTTAAGACCTACTGACATGACATAATTTCATATATTTATTAAAACAAGTAGGGCATGCTTGCTACATTTTAATATATTTTGTAGTTGGCAATGTTGTTTTAGAATTCTAAGTGATCTAATAGAGATTTAATGATTGTATAACACCTCATTTCAATTTACTTTCTATGGAAAGTCTTATTCTATATTCATTAATATTTGTACATTTCACTTGATACATAATGCTATGAATTTTGTGGAACACATTTACATTTTCCCAGTTGACAACTGACAAGCAGTCAACAAAGATCCTTGTCATAATTCACAATATCATAGTAATTTTCAGCAACTTTGGAAGATAATATAAGCCACTTTAAACTTTATTTTTGCTGCCTGAAAAGATATAGAACTAAGTACAGTGTCACCAGCTGAGTACTTAATATTTCATGCTGAACTTTTTCAGCCAAATATTTCAAACACATTGATATATTTAAGGAAAAATACTGCATTCTAGATGGTGTTTCACTGTAAATATATTTTTAAATGTATTTGATAAACTACCACTTAGGATTAATGTTAATCCTGACACAGGAAATATATTTCTGTTTATACATTATTAATTACATCACCTTCTGGCATCCATACTCCTCTGTACTCAAATGGAGCCTCAATACCATTACTGGAAATGCTAATAGTACCTCTAATATTTTTTTTAGTGAATGATTCTTCAACAAGAAAGGCTCCATTAAGGCCAGAGAAAGAAAATTTACACAGATGTATAAATTATTCTGTGGGGAAAATGTCTCCAGAAGGACCCACGGTGAGCAATCCTGAACTGTGAGAATAAAAGGGACTAACTGAGCATGGGGTGGGAACATTAAGTATAATCACTTTCCATTTGATCTTCAGTTATTGTTTAAACCTGAATGCAACAGAGGCTCTGCAGCATACAAACAACAACTATTTTGACCAACATAAAGTAAAGTTTCAGTCCGGAGTTCCAGCTGGCAAAAGATTATATTTTTTCCCCCTTCACCATCTATCAGTGCAATTCAAGAGCACACCAGGCAAGATAATTGGCAGTAAATGTTCAAGAGAGACCTTGGGTCAGGCAAACAGGGACAAACAGTAGGGGCTGACAAGCATCTGCCAATAATTTCCAACCTCATTTGGCCCAGTTGAGCAGTGCATTGCTGGTCTCTGTTTCAGGAGGAGAAGAAGAAAAAAAAAAAAGGCTCTGAGTCATGTGGTGTGAAAAAGATATTTAATCATTGCTGGCCTCAGAGCAGCCCCTTGATTCAATGTGATGCTTCCAGAAAATGACAGTAATATTCTGCTCCTTAAGCACGCTCCTACAGAACACCTGACCCAGGCAATGTCCCATGGCTTTCAGGACCTCCCATGCAGTGAGACAATCATTCTTCCCAAGTGAAGAGGCCTGGAAGTGAATGTTTCCTGGGCTAGACGTTGCTTTATAGAGCCTGTCAAAACTTTACTGGGGAGAAGAGTTAGAGCACTGCAGACCAGGTCATTTGATCCCCCAAAGGGCTGAAAGAAGAGTTACCAGAGGACTCCCCTGTCACCTACCCACCAGAAGACCAACAGCTAGAAGAAAATCTGTACATCTTCAGCCAAATAGAATCAGCCCTTGAGCAGCTGTTACTGAAATGTTTTGTTTGCATAGATCTATGCCAAACAGTTTAACACACAGCATTTATTGTCTCTGCCAGATGAAAGTGTCCTTTTGTAAAGTTTGCCATTTGTCTTGGGAGGACTGAAACCTTTCTTAAGAGAAAAGGTTGTTAATTCAAGAACTTATTAATCATTCTTCAAAAGATTATTTACATCTCAAACAAGACTATCACCCAATAAATATGTATGTCTTGTATTTTATCGAGCCATTCATAACAGATGGTCCCAAGACAAGGACATCATTAGAGGCCTCAAGCCTTTTGAAGACACCAACGTCATGCTTGTGGGTATGAAGTATATGTGTGAGAGAATGCTTCTCCCCCATCCTTCTGAAGGAGGATTTCAAAATCAGATTAACTCCATAGTGGGGCAGTTTTGGTAATGAGTCACCAGCTATATTATAAATCCACAGCCCTTCACAGATTATGAGCTTCAGGCAGAGCCTACAGGTGGTCTGCATACAGATCTTACTGACTTCATCTTCTTGTAGTGGCTTCCCTGACACGGTCTTTATTCCCAGTTCTTCAGCCAATCTTTATTTTCAGCCTTTCGAAGTCTCCATGTACTTCCTCATCTCTTGTAAACAAGAATTTGAGATACTGTCATTTTCATAGAATTTAGCTTATTTTCTCTGTCCAGATACTAGCTTTTTCCTTTCTTTATCCCGTCTTCAAGTTCTGTGAAACAGCTGCTGATAATAAGCTCCCAAGTCTTACTACTAATGATAGTTTCAATATTAATACTAGTGAAAAAAATCTGGTTTCTACTCCTGGAACTTCAGCAGAACTACTCTCAGAACACCTACAAAAAAGCACCTTAAGCCTATACATCAAGTTTCTTTCTAAGCTGATCTTTGATCTGTCCACTGTGATCAAATTCCTGATTATTTTCCCCTGCTACTATGTTTTGATGGTCTCATTCTAGCACAGACAATGCTTCAAAGTGAATTTTGTTCTTTTAGTTGTCATCTGAGCTTAAATGATTTATATGACATACTGTAATGTTCCACAATATATTTCAAAATGTCAGAAATTTAGACTTTTTGAACCAAGGAATGTGGATGCAAGTGCTGAGCACACACAAGTTACTGGAAAATGAATCAATCAGGTTTAGGCAATATTACAAGCTACTTTTTATGTCATTTGAGAAAGAAAGAGACTCAATTTTGAATGCTCACACTCACCTTCCCTGACTTTGGTACCTCCAAGAACTATCGCAGAGATGCCAACAGATGAGGACAATAGCCAGATACAGATGTTGATAATCTTCGCCTTGAGAGGTGTACGGAAGTCCAGAGCCTTCACAGGGTGACAGACAGCAATGTATCGATCAACACTCATCATGGTCAGTGTGAATATGCTGGTAAACATGTTATAATAGTCAATTGAAATAACTATTTTACACAGCACATCACCAAAGGGCCAAGAGTTCATCAGGTACTCAGTGCTTTGGAATGGCATAGTCGTGGTAACGAGCGCATCTGCCATAGCCAGATTGAAAATGTAGATGTTGGTTGCTGTCTTCATCTTTGTATACCTGAAGAACAAAAAAAAGTAAGGTTTTATCATTTAAAAATATGATTATGTACATTCAGTAACAGTTTTTCAGTAAGGCTTTGCCATAGTTGGGGTTTTTTCTGTCATTTTGAATTTATGACAGAAGCACATACAAATGCAAGACTCTTATGATAATAGCAAACACATTTGACTCAATCTCTCAGCACCTGCATTAGCAGCTAGAACTATTCGCCACAGGCAAAACCAGGTATATGAATACATTTAATCTAATTAGCCAAATGGTGATTTCAATTCTATCTTCACAAACCGTTCCACGAGAAAATATCATGGTTACATTTGCAAGTGATCAAAACATTTTGCGTTTCCTTTTCTTATAGCTAAATGCCAGTGACCATGAGCTTTCTGGGTTTGTTTTGTGGGAGGACTAGTTATCCCATCCTCCAGTTAGAATCCAACTGTTGCGTCTGCTGAGCCAGACTGCCTTTTGTACAAAAGTTTATCTTTCTTGAATTCACTGCAGCAATCCACCTTATAGAATTTTTAGTCATTTCCCTTCTTTGCTCCTTCATTTCCAATGTCTCTTTCTTTCTTATCCTCAGCTTTTCCCGGTCCCTGCTATTGAGACTGCTAATGTAAAAGAGGATTATTGTTTAAATAGGACACCACAGTGGGGAAAAAAAAATGCTCATAGCATTTTTTCTGCATCCTTTAATTTCATCAAAATGAAGCACTTCTTTTGTCCAGCTGGTAAGAACCTCAGCCTACACAGAAGAATAGGATCTGTTTGGGTTTTTTACAGCAAAAAACAGCAATCTGTTTTTTCTGTGTTCCTGACAGTCTGTCTCTGGGGCACAGCCCGTGTCCCACAGTGTGGAGGACTGCTTCCAGCTCAGCTATGGACACAATGGATGAAGAAGAGCCTGTGAACATAGGGATATACCTAACCCTCCTTTCTGAAATGCTTTCTCCCCCTAGTTACTTTTGCTCACTGCTATTAATTTATTTTGAGATTTGTTTTGAGACAAATCTTCCTTTTTCTAAACTGTTTCACCCACATATTTTGAATGTGTATCCAAACCAAAAGATGCACATGCAACACACACAGCAACGTATCTAGCTAGATTTTGATATGCATCATTAATAACTTATAGTAGAAATATAAGATTTGATCAGTTGAACTAGTGAACTTGTAGGGCAGTGTGTCGATTTGTCTTTAAAACCTGGGTGTGTAAATTAAAAAAAAAAAAAAAGAAAAGAAAAAAAGATACTGACAAAATGTGCCCAAATTAGCTTTTAACTAAGATATGGGCAGAAACATCATTTTATGACCAACATGAAATGTTAAAAATAACATCAGTTTTTCTGAAGCACTCTAATTACGACTTACTGAGAAAATGAAACCAAATGATGGTTCAAAGTGTAGAAAAAATAACTTCAAGGGAAAAGAAAGTAAATCCTTCTCAGCCAGACACTGTGCCCAGGCTCACATCTTGAGCAAAGCCGTACCCGGTGGAGCATTAGAAATCTCTGAGCAAAGACAGACAAAAGGAAGCAGCAACAAAAGCTCCACACTGGTGGCATGACCCTCCGTCTCTAGGGTCCTTCTGCCCCAGTTGAGCTTCTCCAAGATCAAAGGCAGTGCAAGGACGCACCAGCAAGTCAGAGCTGGGCTTCTGCCCCCTCCCAGATAAATAGCCTCAACTTCCCTCCAGCAGAGGAGGCAGTCTGTCCCGTAAATCACATTATAGCCAGTAAGGCACTGAACAAACACAAATATAAGAGTATACAACTAAAAGAAACAAACATAAGACACCTTGACAGACAAGGATCTTTACTCCTGGTTAAAAAAAAACCCAAACAAAATAAAAAACAAACAAACAACTGTAAGACTGAGCAAAACCCCACAAAACACTCAAATAACAAATCTCTGCTAAAATGGACTAATTTCCATTAAATGTCTGAAAAAGCGTAGTAAGAAGGTGATTTTACTTCTATGTACATCACTGATGATATTTGGAATCGTTGTCTTGTTCATATTGCAAAAAAAAAGACTATGAAAAGTTGGAAAGGATGCATAAAATAAAAATAAGTGAAAGGATGGAGAAAATTCTTACTGTGTGTAACTTAAAGAGCTCAGCACATTTAGTTTATCAAATGGAACACTGAGGGGTGACTTGATTATGGTGTCTGAAGACCTCCACAGGGAGAAAATAGCAGGTACTGAAGAGCTCTTTCAGACTGCAAAGAAAAGCGTAACAAGGACAAATACGTAAAAGTCAAAACCAGACAAACTCAGCTTAGAAAAAATGACGGATTTTTCCTGACAGGTAAGGTGATTATTATTGGGAACAAATTACACAAGAAAGGAGTAATTTTTCCATCTTTTCATGCCTCCAAATCAATGTCTGCTGCTTTGCAAAGGGTCTGCTTCAGTTGAATACAAGTTGCTAGACTCAATACAGGAATATTTAAATGAAATGCAATGGCCTGTGATAAGCAGAGGTGAAGTAACTAATAGTTCTTCTGCATCATTACTTCCATAGATCTTTAAGAACTTCCCCAAGGGTTTGGATAAAGAAAGTTTACTTTCAAATATAGAAGAACTAGTTTGACCTTTTTTGCTTAAACAAAATCAGAAAAGTAGTAAAAAGTAATTACGAGGATTTTATTAGCCTTGAAAAAGCAAATATCTGAAAGTTTTTATATGTGGCATTTACTGTTCCTTGCAACCTTCATTACTTTTTTTGAGTGTGTGACACTGTGACCCTATATACCATATTTTCCCATTACCCTGTTCTCTTCTCCGACCACCCTCCCAATCCCGCCCGCCTTCCAGCAGCAGAATAGGAAAGACCCTCTGTAAAAAGGAACTAGGTTTTTAGGTAACTTCAAAATTCAAACTTTTGAAAGCATGTTCTCTGTATATGTCATGCTTGTGTTATACATGTAAAATCATCAGTTTTGATTTTTTGGACTATGCAACACATAAACATATAAGAAAATTAATTTTCCTCACTACTGTGGATTCCTACTACAGGAAGGATGTCTTGTCATTCACAGGTAGTAAGAAATACGGGGTCACCTCAGTATCAACACTTAAACAACTTCCAATGTAAACAAACTAAAACTATGTATGAGAGTGAAAAGGAAGTGGGGAAAAGAAAAACCCACAGTGTGCCATTCCTCCCAGAAAGCTCTGTGAAAGCTTCAGCTCATTTCAGGGGCACACATACACCCAACAATCCCAGCTTTGATAACCAGGCCTGGTCTGCATCTAGTGCTTCCTGGCCACCCCACAACCAGCTGGCCTTGCTCAAATCCACCCCACTTCACAGACACCTCCTTGCACCACTCTCTCTGAGCCAGAATGAGCCCTTTTCTGCCAGACTTTGAACAAGAAGGTGTGAGACCAAAAAATACTGCTCCAATAAATACTTTATGACAGTTAGGCAATCAGTTCTCCCAGGCGCTGCAGAGGGATCATGTGTACCTAACTCAGGGATGAAGGGTACACCGGTTACCTCAGCAGTGCTAAATCCAAGCACGTTCTACTGATGCAACCTTAAAACTCATTGATCCCACACAAGTAATAGAAAGAGCTTGATTACTTCCACCTGAAAGCATTGGCCTCTGTGTAAATGAGATGCTGGCCTTTAAAATTGCTAGGCAATATAGATTAAATCATACTTTCATTTAGAAGTTCATAATATCCAGAAATGCCTTTGAGAATCTGGACTCAATCATCCAAACTCCTTTCAATGTTTTTAATTAAACACCTAAAAATTATTATATGCCTGCATGCCTCTGAAGATATGTGCTTGCAGGCTTAATCAAAAGTCCAGTTGAGGTACTGGAGCGACTGCTGTTGCTGTCAGACACTTTGTAGTGGCCCCTGATAGAATCTTGAGGAGGGATTTAAATGCTTTTCTACAACTCATTTTATTGCACCAAAATATAGGAGGCGAAATTTTGTGTGGTTTGGGATTTTCCCACCAGTCCTTCCATTCACCCAAATGTGCGCTTGAACAAGGTCAAAATGGTGATCAAGTAAGAGAATCTTGTCTTCCTTTTCAAAATTAAAATTCTTGATCAAATATCTGAATTTCATTTAGGAAAAAAAGAAATACTGTTATCTGCCTTAATTAGCCCAGCAGAATAGACAGGAGAAACCTGAACTTAACTACAGCTTAGATGGCACAGCGTCAATTAATGACAAAGATTTTCTTAGTGCCTTTGAGATTTAACTTTCAAATACAATTAAAATATTTATAAACTATTGTTGTATCAAGTGTTTATGGAAAGCCTTGTGTCTAGAAGATGGTTTGTTAAATACTTGGATTTCAAAACAAGATGATGGCTTTTCTGATTCTACATAGGTGTGGAAGGTCAAATCAGGTGCTAGAATGTAACTTAAAGAGGCAGAAAAAACCTTTGATGACTTAAGCTATTTGGTGGATCTTGAGATTGCTTGTCAAGCTGTAAGCAGGCCTCAGTTCTCTGTAACTTTAAATAACTGGAAAATATGGAAACCCTGCAGAAAAATAGTCAAGATGAAAAATAAAACTTTGCATGTTTGCGGTTTTTTTGATGGATCTATGAGGAGAGTTTTTAAGGAGCAAGATTTAAATTATGTCTACTTGTCAAACTATCACAACTTAGACTATGTCTACTTTCAAAAAGTTCTTCGGGACTGACTTTAGACTGACCCTTAGAAAATTTCTCCTAAATCTCAGTTGACTCATTATTACTGTACTTTTCCTTCTTGAGTAGAATTTACTTTGCAGATTTTTTTAAAACAGTAAATAGGAAGGAATCACACCTCCAGACTAAGCCTATAAGTGACATCACAGTAACAGAAGAAGGAAGGATGTTATTAAGAAGTTGGTGTGCTTTCACAAAAATATCAAAATGCATTACCAAATCTGCTAGTAGAGCCTTTAAAGTTATTATCTCAAGCAGAAGAGAGGAGTGTGATTCTAAAGGACACCATAACATCATAACAACACCAGTAGTAAAACTAACAAGAGCTGAGAAGGAGGCTCTGGTCAAATTTTTTTCATGTAACTGTAATAAGCTGAACTGTTCCCTGCAGGATGAAATGAGGGATGGGGAGGGGAGCGAGACTAACAAACACACTGCAACAACATTCTCCAGTAGCAGAGTGGAAGTATGAAAGCATGAAATACAACAAGGTATAACAAACACATCTTTTTGGCAGATACCTGAGATGAGCTAAAGCACATCTAAAGGCAAATTACAAAAACACCTATCAGCAGGATGCAGGCTCTGTTCCACTCGGTTCCTCTGAATGAAGTATATATGGAGATCAAGCAGCTGAAAAGCTTAGTCAGGAAAGCTCTAAGTGTCAAGGCTACGTTCAGGGCACACACAATATCACACTGCGTCAGAAGAAGGAAAAAAAAAAAAACACAACCAAAAAACCAACCCAGGAGGATCTATTTCAAATACATACCATGTCAAAAGGATGGCTCAGCTGTCTTTTGGATTTTCATAAGTCAATGTAAAAGGCTTATGCCAATATGAAACTAAGATTGAGGTCTTTTAAAGAACATAAAAATCAATATGCTGCAGTTTCCATGTTCATTTTGGGTTATATTTTATCACCACATTCAGAATTTAGCAGTGGGTAGGACCTTAGAAACACTTTAAATAAAGGCAAACGTTGCTGCACACGTTTAAAGGTTGTCTGTCTTTAACATCAAAATTGTTAGGAGTCTACAAATACTTGTACGTTGCCTACAAAATAGTATCCTGAAGTTTAATTCTCTTTATTAATAAGCACCTGTGGGTATCTATTTTTAAGCAGCTTAAAGAAGAAAAGCATGATCTTGTCTTTTATTCTCCCCTCAGGGACCATTATCTACCTGAACGTCAGAAGGTATCATTAAAAACCTTACAATTTATCACTACCATTACTCCTCTGAACCAGTCATAAACTGAGCCTCAACAAGATCTTTCAGATTTAGATTACATGTGGAAGCTTTCCTTCTCGAATTAAAGAACCAGCTTCTCCATTATAGAAGTTCAAGTCTACAAATACCCTGGCCAAAATGAAGACAAATTCACACTACTTAACAAAAATGATCTTTTTTTTCTGCCTTCTATGATAAGGACTTTTAATATTTTTATGTGAGCTTTTTGAAGAAATATGCTTAATGTTAGAAACACCAAAACTGTGAAGTTTGTGCTTCCATGATTTTGCTAGGGGGGGCTCAGAGAAATGTAAAGGGCCTGTGATTTATTGTGGCTTAAACTGAAACAATGAGAATGCAGAATTTTACAAAATGAGTACTTTATCCAAAATCAGTATGTCTAATATTATCATTAGAGAGCCTAGACAACTAGCTTAGACTATGTACCTGATTTTTTGACCTTTATTTGTAAGTAAGCTGAATCTAGACCTTGTCAAGCAGCTAACTCTGTCTCTCTTGAGAAACTTTATGCTGCTGCAGATGTTTTCCAGTGACCAGTCAGGCTACAGGGAGTTCCCAGGGTGTTACACAGCCCATCTTAATATTTCTTATTTGCCACAGGTACATTGCCCTGGTGAATACAGACTCTCTGTCTCTGGTAACATCCACCTTTCCCATTGTTTCTTTGTGTTTTTTTCATGAAGGACATGACCTCCCTTAGCAGACCAAAGTGCTTCCTATATGTATATGGAAGAGGGAAGTGAGTAGGGTTGCCTGGCAAAGAGAATAAATCTCATTGCTTAGGGGGACAGAGGTAGCAGCTCCAGCAGAAGATTTTCCAGGGTCTGTCTTTCCTTCTTACTCTTTGAGGAGGCTCTGATGCTGACGTATGCAGAAGCCGGTTGGAAGCAGGCGTTTTACTGAATATTTGCTTCCCCTAGATATTTTTTCAGGAGAGAAATAAGGAATGAATTCAGAAATCTCTCACATGGGAGTCTTGGCCTGTGGGTATCACTCTTGTTCTCAAAACAAAGCACCTGGTCTCCATTTTGCCACAGGGATGAATAATAACTGCCACTGCTGGAAGGGTTTTACAGGACAACTACACACTTGGACGTGTGGAGACCCAAAATTCTGGTCATTATTACTCCTGTAATAATGTCAAATGGGAGACAAGGGACCTCACTGTATAGCAAGTACAGGATTATGAGGTAAGGCAACAAATACATATATCAGTAGAGAGCCAGCTGAAGGAAAAGTCATTAGTCCCTCACAGGAGGCATCTGAAATGCTTTCTCTGGATACTATCCATTCATCTGCTTTCCTCACCTGCCTCAGGAAAGCCCACAGCACAGATCAACTGAATGCACACTTTCCCAATGGAGATGCTACAAGTGAAATGCAGAAAACTTTAAGACGCAGTCAACTGAACAGCACAGCTAATGATAGCATCCATGGTGAAAATATTTTTCTTCTCCTGTGCACTTTAACAAGCCAGTCATTCTGCAAGGCACGTGTAAGAGTAAGTTCTGAGGCTGTTCATCAGCCAGCACCTTTGTAAAATAAAATTTCTGGGTGAGAACAGTAAATGAACACTGAATACCTTGTCCGAACGAATCCTACCGTGCAGATTCCCATCTGTAACTACTCAAGGAGGCCTCTCCCAGTTGCCCTATGATAGCCACAGTGGCTAAGCTACATCAAATGCAGTGGGAAGTGGATTTAGCTATGTAGTCAGTCAGCAAATAGAAAATCCTCTATCTTCCAGGTACAAGGAAGTTTGGGAACCCTAGACATTCACTCATAATGCACTGCTGAATAGCACTGATTTTTAGAGCAGAGATGAGCAGAGAACCGTGTGTTGCACAGGTGGATTGATGTGAGGAGCAGAGAAAACAGAAGGGTTTTGCTCACGTTCTTGTCAGCTACTAGTGGAAACTCATGAACTGAAGTAAATCATGTTAGGCCATCATACACATGCAGAGAAGACAGAGGTTTCATCATAAATAATGTCTGAAAATTGAAAATGGCAAACTCCTTAGAATTAATTTTCACTTCCCTAGGGATTAGAAGGTGAATCTAATGAGAGCTGAACACTTGGCTTCAGAATAAAGAAATATTCCAAAGACAACGCACAGGCTAGCATGCAAACTTCCCAATAGGACCATGGAAATGCTGTGTACCTTTACATATTCTTTACATATATGCTTTTCTGCAGAATGCCAGCATGGTCAGACACTCTTCTTTCCACATCCTCATGCCATCTGTACACATCCCTTCCCCACAGCTAATGCGGCATGGGAACTCACGTCTGTCAGTAGGCAGAATGACATTCAAACTGCCATTTCCTCGTGCCTTTCAAACTTCACAAAAGAGGCTAACAATAAACAAAACACGATGTCTTCCTTGAGGAGAAGAGCACAGGGTTCACATCTGGCAAGAACTACCTGATTCTTACAGATGGGAGGACCAAAACAGACACATGAAGTAAGCTTCATAGAAGTAGAGTTTATCAAAGCTTTTCTGGATGTTTTTCTCTTAAAAAGCAATATGTAATTGAAATCAAAACTCTCTTTGGGAACTCATCTGTTTCAGAGAATTTCATTTAATGGACAAACTAATCACATTTTGACTATACAATGAGAGCCAGGAAGATTATCCTCCCTTGCTCTTGCATCCCAAGCCATCCAAAAATCACCAAGTTCAGAATTTCCTGCCACAGCACCTTCTCAGCAAATTCAAAATCCTTTGTTGGGAAAAACCAAATGAAAGGTCACCACTCCTACCTTGCTCTGTCCCCTTCACCAGAAGGGTTTAGCCAGCCTGCGCCCGACAACACCATCTCCGCACTGTGCTCCCTCTCCATGTTTTGGCCAAGAGCATGAGCTTTCCCACCCTCTCCTGGCTGAGGACAGACAAGCTATCTACAGCTTTTTGCCTCACCAGCAGCCAAACTGGAAAGTTCTTGTAAGTTTTCACTTTTATTGCCAGTTCAAAAGGGCTCTATGTAATTTGTCTTGCTTCCAGACATTGATTCCAGTTACGTCTTTCTCTGAAATAAATGACTACCTAGCTGCTAGCCCAGCGGAAGTGACTGGATGGATACCAAATTGCTTTTCAGAAGCCAAACAGATTACTCACTATAAGCTATAGCATCTCTCTAATACTGTCTCTAGTAAATATCCCTTCCAAGCCCCTCCTCTGCTCTCTCTGCCTTCTCAGTATCTGCCCTTCTTATCACAGCATCGTATTGGGAACTCATGTTGGGAAACTTCTTTTCAGCTTATAAAACCCAGATTTCATTTAGTCATTGTCTAGCAGAGTGTTAAAAGTATTAGAAACATTCAAATTTTGTTAAAATGAGCTGTGCTTATCAAACTACCAATACTGTTTTTTAAACCTGTCCTTTTACACGTTTCCAGTTACCCTGGTCTTTGTGCCACCTGTAAAAGCTGTTGGTAAAGATCAGTCTTCAAAGTTGTGATGAAAATTATGCCAGATTTGGCCAAACCATGCAGAACCTACCAAAATTATCTCCATTCAGTGAGGTAAGGCCAGATGTTCTTTGAGGTCCTGAGATGAATCACTATCAAACCATCTGATACCTCTGTACTGATAACAGTAAGGTGTCAAATGTTTGATCTTGTAAAAAAAGGTTAAAAGCCATAAACTTCCCAAAATACAGTACTATAGATCTTTACTTTTAGCAGACGAACCCTTGATTTCATAAAAGAATGAAATCATACCAACTGCAAGTATAAAGAACAGGTAATTCAGTTGGGTTGACTCTTCTGGAACTTCATTTTTCATTTCAGAGCAATATTCTTTCCAAATATAAATTAATAAAATTAGAACAATAAATTAAAGCAAATTAACAAGTAATCTTTTGATGTTATAAAAAAAAAAATATTGATTTAAACAAATACATTGAAATGATTTTTTTTGTAGGTTTTTTTTAATATTTTCACTCTCATTTGGAATGAATTATGGAGAAGATTTAAAAATAATCTGGAAAGGAGTTAGTTTTACATCTCTTAATAGACTCTTCCTGTTACATAAGATGCCACTTGGTTCAATGAATACAAGAACAAAAATGTGTTACTGGTTATATTCATCTTTCAACATTAGACTAAGCAGAGGAATACAAGCTTTCTCTTTTCCCTTAGGAATGAATCTACATATCTGTGACACAGCCTCTTGTTAAAACTGGTTTTTAATTGTAGAAAATTATTCCGTTCACTGGAAGCTTGAAAGATAATTTTAAAAGAAATACAGGATTGGCTATTTTGGATCCTGATGATAGCAGCTGCTCTCAGTTAATGACTTCAGGAATAATGTGGGTAAGGCAAATACATAGAAAAATTGAACCCGGAATGGATATGAAACATCTCCCAGAGTTTTTACCAGAGTATGTTTATGGTTTTGATAAGGGCAAATCCATAGTTAAAATTGCAACTTTAGTCAGGAGATTTTTCTTCCCATCCAGCTGTCACAAAAAAACACTATTTTCTTTAAAGTCAGCACTAAATTTTAGAGAAATAAAGTCAACACGGAGGAGGAAGAGAGGAAAAAGACTTTTATGCTTCCAAGGACAAGTCATTTTATTTATTCACTTCAGCCAAATATTTCACCTCCAGAAATATCTTCTAAGACCTCGGAGGTAAAGCTAATCTCAAAAGAAAAGGTTTGGGGTTGAGATAGATTCTGATGATGTCAGGACACACATAGCCGTATAACTTTACTAAGGTGAGGTGAGATAATTTTCTACAAACCCATTTCATGCCTGCACTCTCCCTCTACAGGGAGAGGACTGTGCTTCCCACCCGGTGTCTGCATTTCCCACCAGTGCGAGAGATAACGTGATGACCTTTTTTCTCTCTTACCCTCTCTCCAGGAAAAGCCCCAGCCACAGGAGAGCGTTACATCCCACATGCCGTGGCTTGGTGTGAGCCAGGCACTGTCAGCCCACCTGGCCAGCTGCTGGCCTGACAGCAGACACCCTGGGGCTGGTACACGTGCCTCACAGCTGATGCCAACACCAGGAGGGCTCCTGCAATCCATCCACACCGTGAGAGCCAACTGCAACAGGCACGCAAAGAGTGCAGGTTGCAACACATACCCAACACAGAGCTCCTCCTGCTCTTAAAAAATAACCATCCTCAATGTGCCTGAGGACTCTGGGGTGCTTACAGTAGTCCTGGTCTTGTGACTGGGCTTTGGCTTTCATATCTAACAGTTGCTGTGTGCTTAATGACAGTGAACACCAGTATCTCCATTGTACACGCGAGGACACCAAGTCACAGGGCCATAAAGTGGACAGGACAAAGTGTTGAAGTCTGGGAGTAAAACCTAAGGAAGAATCCAGGTCTCCTGAGACATAGTTTAACAGGTCAAGCTGCCACCACCATAACCACTCTGCTTTCAACACAAATCTCTATTTACAGGAGCTGTATCAAACTAAGTGACATTTCTTTCAGGAGCTTGTACATGTCATCACAGTGCTGTTCTCCCATTATTTTTCCCTCTGAGGGAATTCTGAGAGGGTTTTCCCTCTCAGTAGAAACATACTCTACCACACCTGGATGAGATTTTGGACACCCATCACTCTGCATCCAGGCTGCTCAGATGCTGGCTTGCTGGTCTCCATGAGCTTCTTCAGCAGCCCTTTTCCAGAAGTAGCAAAACTACCCCTGAGGGGGGTATTAAAGCAAGGAATAGGCCAAGGCCTGCCTACACCACAGCTTATGGATAAATTTCAACCTGTTTCTGAGGCATCTCAAGACCACTTTGAGTCTCCTGAATCTACTGCACCATTCACACTTCAGCAATTTCACTGAAAGTCTCAGAACATAAGGGATCTTGTTTGTGTCACCCAAGAGGTGACTCAGTATCAGCCCTGAAGTAGTCAGGCTAGATGACCTCTTTGCCTGCAGGTCCAGAGGGGGTTAGGAGAAGGAGAGGAACAGATCTGCAGCTTAGAGACATGAGGAATGGCAATGAGGGGTCTCACACAAACCGTGTGCTCAGCTGCAGGATAAAGAAGAGCCACAGTCTGTCCCCATCCTCCTTTAGAATTGTGGCAGCTGGAGGAGAGGCAACATGAGACAGCTGCTCTCCCTTACCACCTTCTTTCATAAACTTCCCACAGACCTTGGCTTTCCAGACAAAAGGACAGCACTACAGACTAGGTTTTTCAACAGGTCATGAAAATCCATCTTGAGGTCCAACCATGCAGAGATCCAACCATGGATGTGCGTGTAAGAGAGAGGGATTGAGAGCTTAGGACAAAAATGAAGAAAACGCACCTCTTGATGAACATTTGGAATGTTTCAAAATCATAAGAAGCGTTTGAAACTGCAGGTTTTTGTATACATGTAATTCAGCTAATGATTCTAGCAGCTTTTAAAACATTTGCCACAGAGAAGGCCTTGGAGAAGGGGATATAAAAAAAAAAACAACCCAGCATATAGGTGTTTTGTCATACTTTTTTTCCTCTTTTTTTTTGATTGTGTAATCAAGAGATGGACCAAGAGGAAACTGAAGCAAAAGGCTAATGTGGGAACTGGTAGGAGAGTGAGCCATAGCCATCTAGACCCTCACAAAGGTAATCTTAGGATGGTTACAGAAGGAGAGAAAAAAGGACATACATATGCACCAGTCTAATCCGCACAGGTTAACTTTTAGGACTCTGGCTAAGATTGAATTTATTTCTACTGCCCAGGCCAGCTAATCAACTATCATTATTAGTGACTGATGGCTTAGGAAATCTCTGCCTCTCCAGCTGTGTGAGTGTCAAGTATTGAGTCTCTCTTCTCACAAGAGAAATACAAAAAATAGATGAAATTTCCACTCTGAATGAAGGGCAAAAGGGCATGTAGGAGTACAAAAATTACAGCACCACAAAACTGGAGCAAACTAGTTTCTCCACATTGACCACAGGCATCTTTATTTATTGCACTGACTATTAAAGGGGATTTTATTTCCATTATTCAGAAGTACTCACTTACTTGTAATTCATCTTTCGTAAAGTACCTCATCAATAACTTCACTGCTTCTAGTTCACTTCCCCTTGTATCATCTGACAGCTATTCACCATCCTACGATTGCTGGACCCTTATCGTGCATGCTTTACTAACAAGATCCCTTCCAATATATCCATTTTTCTTTCGGTGTACAAGCTGATTTTATTTGAGCAATGAACAGCTATTTTTCAGATTTTTTGCAGGATTCCAATGGACTGTGAAGCCAGAGTCCAAAATGTTGCATGATTTCAGTCTCCTTGATTGCTCATTGTCACCTCGCTGATGTTCAGCGTCCAAAGGACAGCGACTAAAAAGGGCCGAAAGAGAGAGAAATCATAGTGCAAGCTAAAATATATACCAATACACAAGTGTAAGTGTAAATATTGCCTTTCACTAAGTGGTTTAATATCAAAAACTAACACAGATACACATCTTTCTCCTGTTCCCTGAAACACAATAGGAAAGGTATTTCAGCATCTGTTTTGGTTTCTTCCATCCAACACCAGCAGCTGGAGTTAAACACCACTAGACAGAGAAACAATGTGCATTGCTTTACGTTAAGCATTTCCACATATTTTTATCGTTTCCTTTTTTTCCCACCTTGTTAAACAAGCCACTGGGTAACAAGACAGCGATGTATAAGCATCCACACGAATAAATACATAAAGCCATCCCTCAGGAACTCCTCACAGGGGGAAAAAGCTGCCTTGCAGAAGTTTCTCTCTTCCACTTGAGCTTTCCCTCGGATGTGAGCAGCCTCTCATCCCTAGAGGGCAGCCGATGAACACAGCTCCGGGGCACAAAGCGCCTCATCTGCAGGCTGCAGGATTTATCACTTTTAAACAGCTTCTCCCTTCTGTCTCTAACTACACACCCAGGCAAACCACTGGGACTGAAAAGGTTTGGGTCATTCCAGTTACTTTCTTCCAACTCCTCATGTAAGCACACCCAGAGAGCATCCGTAAACCACCCCCACCCCCCTCCGCTGTCAAATTTAGGGACTTCTATTTGCACCTCTTCCAACAGGTACTCCAAAGCCCCTTACCTTATGATGACAAACATGACCAGAGAGTTTCCCACCAAGCCGACAACGAAGACCACCGAGTAGACAGCAGTGATGATGATGGGGATGGCAGGGGAGATGCTGGTGTGGTTGTGCTGGGTGTCCCCAAAGGCCCCAGTGGCATTGCTGTCGTAGTCCCCCCAGCCCAGGAGCCAGCTGCTGCTGGTGCTGGGGGGACGACAGGGCCCCGGGGAGCAGGTGGAGTCCGGCTCCTCCCGGAAAATCTGTACGGGAGCATCCATACGGGCACGACCCCGACGGGCAGGACTGGGAGCAGAAGGAGAGTGCAGACAGCAGGAGGTGAATACACTGGAAAAAGGGAAGAGAGGAAAAGGAACAGAAGTGCTGTCACAGCCACTGGACTTTAAGACCTCCAAATTTGCACTTGTTAAGGGGAGCTCTGCTGTGGTGGGAACTGCAATTTGCCAAGCAGACATTTAAGCAAACCACATTCATATTAAAAAATTAAAAGTTTTACATCTCGCTACGTAATGGGTAAGTGCTGCTCCTCCAGGTGCACAACAAAAGTTTTCCTCCACTTGTGGAGATTGCACAGAGAAACAAGTGAGATGGGAAACAGCTCAGATCCACCCCCCCCACCCCCCACCCCCCCCCCATTTTAACCCTGTCTCTCCCATCCTCCATATTTTAAGTCAAACAGTATCCTAATGACAGGGGCTCCTTCCTGCCTCAGCTCTACTATAAAGAGGGGGAAAGAGAGAGAAACCCACCACCTCCCTGCGTATCGTTTTTCTCACCCTGCTCTGAGCTATTTTTTTTCCAAATCCCACACCTGCTTTCAAAGAAGAGACATATTCATGGCATAAAATACCTGTTTCAGTCCAGGAAAAGGAGCGGAGTCCTCAAACAGATGTTTTTGGCAGGAAAAGAAAAAAAAAAAAAAAGAAAAAAAAAGAATAAAATAAAGCAGCTGCTTGGCTCCTGGAAGTACCACTGACCTTCTACGACTTTTGAACCCGAGGCACCTGCACCTTCGGAAGGGTGGGCTGGTTCCCGGGCATGAGCTGCGACGTGGTAGCAGCAGTTGCTGCTGTTCCAGCTCCCACCACTTTGCCTTTTCCCTCTCAGGCTCCCTCTGCCTTTCTCCCTCCCTCCCTCCCTCCCTCCCTCTCTGCCAGGGCTCCAGCAGCACTCTGCACGGATGCACATTCTCCTCTGCCTCTGTCCCCGCAGCTCAGAAGCTCACATGACTTCTGCCTAAACACTGAGAAACAGATAAATTAAAAGAAAAGCACACGCAAAGTAAGCTCTGCAATGAATGAATGCTGATTTCTAATACCTTTTTCCGAGTGGCCTTTCCTCGTTCCCCCTCCACTCCCAGGCCTCAAGCAACAACCCTCTCTGCCTTACTGAATCCCACATGCTTTTACACACTAGTAGATGCTGAATATAACGGGAATTTTGAGCTACAATACCTTGTCTGCTCCACCAGTTCTTTCGTGCCTCAGCTCCACAACTGGGCACCCAAAACACTTCTTGCGGGGTGGCTGATCCCCTGTTCCTTTACACCTGCAACTTGCAGGGAAGAAGCTGGCTAGCAAAGCAGAGAGAGAGACTCTGATTACTGTCCTTAGTTTATTCAAGCCATCCTACAGTGTTTGAGAAGCCAAGAACTCCCTGTAATGCTGCTGGAGCTCTGCTCTCCCCAGGCTCCAGCTGCAGCCAGGGATGGACAGATGTTGTGTGCAGAACACCATCTCTCAGAGCTTGTCCCTAATATACACCATCAAGCAAGGGCTCGGAACACACCTATCTGTTTTCAGGATATCCCTTAATTTGCAAACAGACCTTGAAGTCTCCTCCAGGAGTTCCTCTAAATGGCAAATTGGAGAGGTAAGGCAAGACCCTGAGTTGTTGCTGCTTCCTTGGAAAAGGTGAACAGCAAGGCTGGCTGGATCTCAAAGGATGTAGCAGGAAACCAGGTCTCTGCAGGGAATAGCCAACAGTCATGCCTCTCTGGGAATTCAGTGAAGCTTAGACATCCAGGAAAGGAATTCCAGGTTTCCTTCACCCTTTTCTGATGTTGAAACTTTACTTCATGCTCCTCTTCTTGAGCGTGATTAGGCTGAGGTTTCTATTTTTTTTTCCTAAACCTATAAGCAAGATGAGAAATTATGTCAGCTCTAGTCAAAATTCATGAAGGTTGTTTAAAAGGTACAAAATCTCTTCTCTTAGAGGCAGAGGCTTGTGCAAAGGTGGTGATGGCTTTGACTGTGGTCACTGCTTTCCCCAGAACATCAGAATCTGCTCACTATCATCTCTACAGAGCTGTCTAAAAGTTTCATCCTTAATGAGGACTGAAAAAAATGCAAAACAGAAAACCTGTGACAAAAACACTCCCAAACCAAATACATTTTAAGGATGGAACACAGACCTGGGACAATAATAATTTTTTGGAAGATAAAGGGAGATCCTAACATAACCTGTGCTGTTTTTATTCTCAGCAATCCATGGGCTCTTGCAAATGTACTGAAGGGATACTACTATTACTTCTTCTCATACATGGTTTACTTGACAATTTCCTACTTCTTTCCCAGTCTTCTCCACATTCTAGTATTAAAATACACAGGAGAGCTGTAAGATAGCAGTATTTTAGCATTCATTGATAATTCATCTCCTATGAGCAATCATTTTGTTTGGATAAGCACTTTAAAGTCGTGGATGCCCCATCCTTGGAAGCATTCAAGGCCAGGTTGGATGGGCCTTTGAGCAACCCGGCCTAGTAGGGGGTGTCCCTGCCCATGGGCTGGAACTCGATGGTCTTTAAGGTCCCTTCCAACTCTAACCATTCTGATTCTATGACTCTAAATTTGAGCATACACAGCTGCAAAATATTAAAAAAAAAAAAAAAAAAGGATTCTAAGGCTAAAGTGAGGGAGAAAGAAGCAACAGTTTGTTACTCTGTAATTGCTACAGGTGGATCAGAAACTTCCATGTGGGGAAGAAAAGTCCATTATTGCTCTGCATAAATCTAAAGCACAGACAATATAAAAAACTCACTAAGATTAATAGCGCACTCAAAGCTTTTTCAGGCACCAGTGGCTGGACAGTAAGTTACCCTTCCTCTAGCTAAATCCTGTGCTGAAACTCTCCAGTGATCTTAGAGGCAGCACAGGAAAGATGCGCTCACAGCTATGGTCACTGACCCTTAATGGAGCATGCATTGCAACTACATGGGACTAGAATGCGGTGGAGTTTGATCACGATGCTGCAAATTACAGGGAGAGTCAGAAACAACGTTTAAGTTGTCTGGTGCTTTCTGTCTGCGTGTGCTCACGTTGGGGGCTCAACTGTGGCTCTTGGTAGCTGTAGGCCTTTGGAATTCAGCAGACAGCAAGCGCTAGTTTCTCACTAGGGTAGAGAAACACCTTTTCTTCTGCAAGTCAAGTCAAATTTGTATAAACTGTTAATATTTTCCTTTCTTGTGTTTGTTTTCTTGATGAAAACTGTAATATCTGGCTTATCAGCAGTAATTGGTCTCACCACAGGTACTGGAAACACCTGTGATGATATCAACAGAATAAACAAGGGCAGAGGGAGAACCTTCTCCAATCTTCCATCACCATCTTCCTCTCCTTCAGCATGTAGCTGCTTAGTGCCTCTGTGCCCTTCGCAATAGTACCGTGGAAAATGCCAGGAGTCTCCTGAAGCCATGAAGGTAGAGGAAGAAAGGGTTCGCAGGTGACTTAATCCATTCCGTCCCTATTCCCTCTGAGAGATTGCGTTAGAAAAAAAAGGCCCTGTTCTTTCAAGGGACAGCAAGGAAAGGTTTAGGGAAGAGAATCAGCATAAAAACATGGTCTCAGTACTCAGCTACAACTTTCCTCCAGCGCTGTTGTCCTGTTGCTACAGAGGGGTGTGCCTTACACCCCCACAGATTTTTTCACTACGGCACTGTAGAGTTAGCGTTCACCTCAATGGACTATGGGAGACACAAGAGAAATTACCTGGACCTTTTTTCATTAAAATGCAAAACTACATACCAAATTTTATATTTAGGGAACATTGTTTAAGCTGTGAATTCCAGTCCTCAGAGGTAAAGAAATTCCACACTCGGTGGTCCAACACTTAAGCACTACAATACATACGCATTTACACAAACTTTGTTTTTTTTAACCCAGGCTCTCTGCCTCATTCCCAGACCAGCTGCACAATATTGACACGTTAAGTGGAAGAGCAACCATAAATTAGGAATTTTGTATCTGTAAAGTGTTTTCTTTTGCAATCCTAGTGAAATTCTTTGAATGAATAAGGAACATGGAGGGGGAGGGAGATACACGGTATTTCAAAACAGCAGGTGGGAAGGGCTTCAGCGCTGCCTTTTTGATTACCAAAAACTGAACTAAAGAGCTGCCCCCATCAGCACACTGCTTCAAAAGCCGAACAATGTGCCAGGACATTAATTCAGCCCTGACTCAGAGGTAAGAAGGAACCACACTGAATCACCGGCACGACTCTCTCTGCGCCGCGGCAGAGACCCAGCTCCATCCCTCCGGCACGGGTGGGCTTCGAGAGAAAGATCCTTTGCTGCTGACCCCATCTCCCAGAACACCGTGACACTTTCTAGGTTTAAGTTAAATGCTTGGGATCAGGCAGACCTTGAAGTTCAACCACGAGTTGTAACACTGGATGCTTTGGTATCTTTGCTATACCTTGATCAGAGGTCACTTTTTGTTCTAGAAATTGGGAGAGAGGCCAGACGAGTTAAGCGGAGCAGGCTATCCAGATGGGGTTTCTAGCTCATAATTGGTTTTACAACCTTATTGACCAAAGGCTACAATAATAGTGCACCTGAGTAAAGGGAGGAGATGTTGGAAATAATTTCTGGTGGCTCCAGTTGCCAGGGAAACAAAGTTCTCCTGGCTCTCTGCATCCAGATATGTTAGCTCACTGTGTGAACGCAGCTCTCAGGAAATGGTGTATTTTGTCCTCTTTGAGGACGAGCAAAGGAGAGGAAGGGGAAAATGAGAGGTTTTATACACATATATTGGTCATAGCAGACTGCAAATAGTCAACGTAAGACTTGTGCTTTGTTGATTACTTGGAGATGGCAGAAGCTCGTATTGCATTTTAAAATAAATTACTAGTACAGATCTCTATTGTTACCATCAGAAACCAACCCAATGAGACCCTGAGCACTGGGGCAGCTTCTGTGGCCTGTCCCAAGACACATCCATCTTCCATGGGAAAGACCTTGGAAGGGGGGTGAAAGAAGAACCAGCTGCAGGGAGACACTGGGTGGGTGTTGAAAGGTTTCTGACCCGAGGACTTAAAAAAGGAGGGGTGACATACAAACAGAAGCTAATGGACGGCAAGAAGGTGGGTGGCTGGGATTAAGGATTTCAGCAGATAACACCAGGAGGCCATTTGCTCTGCTCTGCTGTCACCCTGCCACTCCCCAGCCAGCTGTGGCACACAGGCCAGTGCCACGGAGCAGGGGCAGAGTTGTCAACGCAGGTCCCCACTTAGCCATCTTCCTTGAATTTCAAATCACCAGTTTTGTATCTTCCCTCTTTTCTGGAGCAGGCTACAGCTGTGACTCCCAGAGGAGATGTAAGGACGCTGAGAGGGGTTGAACATGGGCTCAAGAACAAATTTTAGTGCCTCTCTTTAGAAGATAAAATTGTAGTATTCCTCAGGTATCTGTATAACAGATACAGATACCTAGCCTACAGCCCAGATCATCTGATACAGATCGGGTTTTTTAACTTAAAAAAAAGAAACAAAACCAAAACAAGTCTCTCTAACTATTATTTACAATTACTTCTCCTGCTGTCGTTATCAGTTAATCATCTTTCACAGCAAGTTGGCTTCCCAGTTTGTGGAAGGATGGTTCTGCCGGTAGCTAGTACTCTGCTCCAGGGAGGGAATGGTGATCAGCTACCACAGCTCCAACTTCCACCCAGCTTGGGCTCTGAGACACGAGGTACTGTTGATGCCATTGATAAGTTTTATGGGAATAAATAAAAGTCACTTTAAGATTAACCTGGTTGTTTCTTTTTGGGATGATCCCAGTGGATTATGTGGGATAAGTACTGACTTCTCCCCAAAAAGCTTAAGCTCCTGCAGAGCCTTCTCTTTAGCTTTTTTGACAAGAAAAGAAGGATGATTCATTTTCAGGAGGTAAGAACTGTGTTGATTATATGCCAAAGATACCCAAATCTTAATCTTCTTTGCTTCAGACTTGGAATTGTTTCTTCACTTTTTCTGATGCCTGGCAGGAGTAAGAATCAGACTGAAAACAAATGGTGTAGCTGGAGCTAGAGAAAAGCAAATTTTATACACACAACCCCTAAACCTCGCCCCTCCCACCTCCTCTGCCTCCTGATTTTAGCACCTTCATTCATACATAATTAATTGCTTGAGCACAATAGCATTGTGATAAGAGAGGGGTGAATTTAGTTCTCTGAATAAGGGGTTGTGCCTTCACCAACTGACTGAGGCCATCTCTGCTGACTCCAGGATAGAGCAGGGAAGGGGCTAAACCTCCTCAGCTGCTCTCCCTTCCTTTTTCCCCACCAATTGAGTCCAATACCTCAGTCGATACCACAGAGAACCCACTTGAGCTGTAGTAGTGAAAGGTGTATTAATGGTGATGCTGAGAGTGAAGAGTACCAAGAAAAATCAAGTGTTGAGGACAAAGCTTTCCTCAATGCAGAAGCAGGACCGATGTGAACCAAGGATTTTTAAAATATATATATTTACATGTGATACTGGCAAAACAAACCCTGAATTACTTGAGATTGTTTGGGTTTCTTAGGGCCCTATCAAACAAAGGGTTAAGACCTGGCAAGCTCAAGCAGAAGGCTCGGGGAGAAGCCCGAAATTTGTCTGATTGCACAGAGAAGCCATTTAGCCAGGGGACACCTGGGGAAAGGTGAACCCGGGGCGCGGCGGGGCGGGAGGAGGCAACCGGTACCCACGGGGGGGATGCAGCCGGTACCCGCGGGGGGATGTAGCCGGTACCCACGGGGGGGATGCAGCCGGTACCCGCGGGGGGATGTAGCCGGTACCCGCGGGAGGGAGGAGGCAGCCGGTACCCGCCCTCGGCGCTGTTTTCAGAAGGAACAGCAGAGGGTGTCGGTGCCCCGACACGATGCCACCACCAAGCAAAGCAGCCGCCCGCCGGGGACCTCTCCCGTGTCCCCCCCGCCCGGTTGCGGGGTCTCTGCCCCGCCGGGCTCCCGGCGCTGTGGCCGCCCTGTCGGGACACCGCGGGGAGCCGCAGGCAGCGGGGGGTGAGGCTCTTGGCAGCCCTCTCCCTTCTCCCCTCTGCCCGCCACTGTCGTGTACCCGTTTTCATTATTTTCCCCCGGTTATACTTGTCATTACTCGGCCGCGCCAAGCGACAATAAGGCAAGTACTTTGAGTCTTTCAAAGCCATTTGCTCAGCGCATGAAATAGCAGCATTTGTTAGACGGTAAAGACAAAAAGACATTTAAGCTCATGCACAAAATGTCACAAGGAGGACAGGCGGGCCTTTTTACACCGCATTGTTTGATGCTGTTTCTAAACTGTAGACTACTAAGTGTGAAAATTAATCTTAAAAACTCGTGCCAGTGTTGTGCAGCGTATGGAAGAGAGCCTTTTGAGACATTTGTTTAAATAAGTGACGCAAGAAGAAAATAAGCCTGGGATCAATTTGCCAATTGCTTACAGCCGAGTTGGGTATCAAACTGGAAAACCGATGCTTCACTTTTAGGACCGTACTAAGTGGGTCACATAAAATACCAAAGCCCAATTTCTTGTCATTACTTGCTCTGTGCAGTGTCATTAAATTCAGGAATACTGCTCATGGCAAAAAAAAAATACCAGGCTAAAAATTTCATTTCTAAAAGACAAGGAGGAGGAGAAGGAAAAGTCTCACTAAAGTACAACACAGAAAATGGCAAGAGCAATCCAAGCTGAACAAAACCTGCAGAAGGAGAAAATGTTGACGAGGTATCATTAGTGCAAGCAAGTAGCACCGAAAGGAAACATCCAGTGTAAATTAAGACTTTGTCAGGAGAATAAAGGAAATCATCAAAGGCTTAAACATTACACTCAAGTATATTCCACGTGACTGGGTTGTCTTCACCTTTTTTTGATTTCATCTCTTTTACTGTTATTATAACTGCCTATTATTACAAATTATCAGCATATTCATAAAGTTAATGGCACCAAGGCAGTTCCTTTTTATTTGAATAAATTAGAATCCCATACCAGCTAATTTTCCAAAGTACTTTTCAATTGTGGTAAAAGATTACTAATTGCTCTTTGTACTGAAGGAATCTTTTTAGTAAATGCAAAGATCCTTTGAAACCTCAAGAACAGAAAGTATTTTAGTGCCCAATGGTTTTATTTCCATTGTTTTAATATCGGGTTTTAAGTGAAGACACCTGTGTGCCTTTACTGTGAATTCTTACTTGCTCTGTCATGCAAAGTGGCAGAAACTGCTGCTTTCTACCAGTAGGGAGAGTTGGCCAGTCAAGCATTTTACACAGCTGGCAGTTAACAGTGGAGTCATCTGGATTTTGTCCACACGGGCTATTAAGGAACAAAGTATTAAACATGTCTATAAGTCCTTATTTCATATGACACAAAGAAATCATTGATTAGTTTAGAAAACACAAGACATGTATATAGCCTGTCATGTTCCTGACTTGTAACTCTTTGGTTTGTTTGCATCCTACAGACAGAAACTCTATCCCCTTATATATCCCGACAGAGCCCAGCAACCAACTTCTTATACAAATATACAATTTCTAAGAAAATCTGCATCATAACTAAAACTGGTATTACTCCTAAAATTTACTTACCAGAACACAGAAAGCTTTTTATAGGTGTGTCATCCAATGGCTTTAAGTAATTTTGCACAATAGGTAAATTCCCCGAGACTGTCCTGTGATCATCTGGCAAAGATACCATCTTGTATAGCAGGTTTTCCTCAAGCCAGAAAAGCTCAGGTTCTGCAAATAAACCACAGTCAAGTGTCTTGAACACAGTTTTTGTAGAAATTATTTAGATGTCGCTTTATTACTGCTGAAGATGGATGGATATATACAAATACAGAGAGAGTGTGAGAGAGGGAGCTCCAGCAGCTGAGGCTGGCAAATGGGTTGGTAGTTAGGGCTAGAGAAACAACCCATTTTTAGGCTTTAGCCTTTCCTCTTGGAGCTTTTGTAGATAAAAAACTATTCAGAGAACAGACTGCTGTCTAGTCTAGTAGCTAAACCTCCTCCTAGACACATAGAAAGCCAAGGATCACTTCCTTGCTCCAAATCAGACATGATAACCATCTTTATCACCCACATACTGGCCAGGAGAGCCAGTCCTTATTGTCTTCCACCAGTAATGTGTTTGTCCAGAACATTCCCATTTAAATTGCCAGTTTCTTCAGTAGCCTGTAAATTCTAGTAATACAATTTAACTATTTCAACGTAAATGATAAAATCAACTTGCTAAATTTTTAGATGTGAATCTGAGTGTCTAACCTCAACCATGAGAATGTGAAGGTTTGACTGTAGATTTTGACTTACATTTACCTTGAATTTTATCAAGTGTCTATGGGGCGTTCTATAGTTTAAAGACACATCATGCTTGTAGAATGCTTAATCCCAACTCTTAAACTGATGAAGAGTTAGGGAAGTCTCAAAAACTATTCAGATTAAATGTACTCTGTTAGAAGTCAGCAATAAGTTTAGACACAATTACGGGTCCTCTATCAAGATAGGCTTATAATTTATGATGTTTAAACCAATATGGAAGAGGCTGAAAATTATAAAGAAAAGCTTTGGGATAAAAGAATGTCATGCTCTTTTGGAATAGTCAGGTAAGTGTAGCAGGATTAAAATATTTATTGTAGTATTATAATATCTGTATCCTGCTAACACTGTGTGGCAGTGACCCACACAGTGCTGTTTCAGAAATCACAATTTGCATGCATCCTCTCAGAAAAGAAAGAGATCTTCTCTTCAGAGATCATTTTAGATAAATCCTGGTTCCACAGAAGTTAGGGTCTGGACTTCATAGACAGGTCTACTGAGTGAAGAGGATCATGATGAAGTTCTCTTTATGATTTTTCAGAACCATACAGGATACCTTGTGTCATTAATTTTCCCTCCATTATTAGAAATACCAAAAATATGGGACCAGCTATTAGGAACTAAACAGGATGAAAAAGAGCTGTTCTTCTACAGGAGAGGTAACACTAAATTTTGCGTATAGTCTGGACAATACAAGAATGAACTATTTGAAATAGACAGGATCAAACAGAAGCCTCTGCTCTTCTACCTTTGTTTCCTCTGAAAAAAAAAAAAAAAAAAGAATGATCCCAAGGCTGCCACAAAGAGTTACATTCCTGGTTTTTCTATAAGTGTCTTGAGGGAAAGAAAGCAGATAAGCTGTTCTTATAATTAGATTTTTCTCTTCTTTTGTGTGTCTATGGCAACAAAACAACCAGGAATCTTCACAGTTCATGGTCATCCCTGCTGTTCGGCCCTGCCCCGCGGGCAAGATCAGTCCCACCACCCCTGGAAGCCCTTCAGGCAGACACGCTGGGTTTTAGGTGAAGGTCCTCTTTCATGGATGTTGCCATGGAAGCTTCTTAGTAACTAGTCTCTGATAAGCCTTTGCTATGCAATTGCCAGCTGGCTGTTTGGCTCAAAAAGCCCTCAGTCCCTCATCACCGTGATTAATCTGAAGACCTGTGGTGTTTTTCAGCTGACACTAGTATTATGCACCTGCAGTTTCCCTTGACATGTTGGCCCTCTATTCAAACTGCTTGTTCTCCTGATCACCCATTCTCCCTGTAATTTCCTACTCTGTAGCTGCTAGTTTACCCCCTCGGGTTAGTATGTTATACCAAACTGTATCTTAAGGAAGAAATCATAAAGGAAAATAATAAATATTTACCAGTGAACTGTGGCAACTCAACCATTTCTGTAAACCTAAGACAATATGATAATCATAATCAGGTGAAACAGTAACTTTATCTACATAACGTGAGCTTTCTACATTGACCGTTTCTGCAACAACTGATTTTGACAAATTGAAGGGCAGTTTCATTTAGTGTTGTTCTTTCACAGATTCTGCCACTTCAAAGGATAAGTAAGATTTTACCATTTCCAGATTAATAATCCTTCCTACAGAGAAGGTGTTTCTGGGAAAGGATCCAGGTTCAACATTATTGAATTTACATACCATATACACACACAGTTGGTGCTGTCCCTCTGTGATTGATAGCCCCATGTTGCTTTATAATGGATTTTGGGGGGTACACTCCCCTAAAACAATTTACTTCATAATTATGTCCAGGTAGGTAGAGGATTTTTAAACCCCCTGGCTCTTATTTCCCTATGGGCCTTGTTTCATGCATAACTGGACACGATTCAATAAATTCTGCCAGCAAGATTGTCTGAACCAGCCCTTCATGGAGGAAGAAAGGAAACACCAACGAGTGATGGAGGCTTTCTGCATTTCGTGCATTCTGATTGATTCTAGCACAGTGTTTTACAAACTGCTTAAGCGCCACAGTACCGCTGTGAGGCACAGTAAAAAGGCTCAGTAAGACAGAGAAAACACATAAAAGTTACACTGTGTTTCCAGACGTACAGAAGGAGTAAGTGAGAGAACCAGAAGCAGACTCTAAAGTCCCTTTTTCCTTATTCTCTCCTTTACCTGATAAAGTGTCTGGCTTTTCTGCAAGGTTTCCTGTCATTCCTCTTCCTAAAGCTTTTTCCCTGTGTTAATATCACTGGAGAGTTGTGCATCCGACCTGTGAGTCAAATAGTCCGTCTCTACCAAAAGCTATCCACCAGAGCCTGGCAGGACTTGGACCAGTTGGCCCTGCTAGTGAGGCCCGACAGAACAGACCTTTTAAAACAGTGAAATATTTTCCTCTGGTTCTAGATCAATACGAATGCTAGAAAGTAAAAACATGTCCAACCTGTGAAAACATGTATCCTTAGTATTTCACACCACCTGCATATTCAGGGAATTAGTGGCTTTCACAGTCTCAATACAGCTCTTTACCCTGCAGGAGAAAGCAAGCAATTGCATGAGCCATCTATTCAGCTCTAGACGGACAGGAGTTTTACTGGTATAAAATCCAGTGTTGTGACTTTATGACAGAAAGAATTATTGATTAGAGAGCATAAGCATAATTTCAGAAATTCAGCAGCAGCAGCACTAGCAGCTAACAAGTGCTTCAGCCACAAGCCTTTAAAAACCTTTTTCTACAAATAAAAATATATATACTCAATAGACATTTTACTTTGAAAGATATAAAAAACAATTAATTTCAACTATAAAAAAAAACCAGAATATGCCATTTGCATTTCTAGTTTCCATTTCACCTCTCAGAAGATAAATGAATTGCACACAGTCTTATCAAACCTACATTTTGATAAGACTTCTTATGTCTTTGAGGTTTGAAAAAGATCTCTTAGAAAGCATGAATTGACACACGAGAGAGAGGAAATCTTCAAAGTGGTTTAGCCTTAAGACCAACCAAGAAATAAGAAAACCAGAAAATAAGAAAGGGTGACACATTTGGTTCTGACACTAATAAACTATAAGGTATAACTACCATAGATATGAAATACAACTGCCAAATTATAATTTACAACTCCTGGGGAGGATTTAAATTTGGGGCTTTAAAATTCTACCAGATATTAAAACAGAATTGAAAGATGGCTCAAAAGTAATTTATTCACTGATAAACTATTGGCTCCATAGCTTTCCTTCTTCAATAGAAGATGCAAAAATTTTTGCTCCTAAAATATTATAGGTGGACACATCCTTCTTCCTGTTTGTCTCCCTAGACTGCACTGGTATTAAACCTTTCTTATTCTTAATTTTAAGATTTTTTTTTTCTTTTGTCTTCCTTCATTTTACACTCAGCAGAAAAGAAATATTTCCTTTTCAATCACTTCTGCTGCAACTAAATTCTGAACATATAACTACTAATCTCTTGACCATGATATCCACAACTCAATCTCCACTATATACCTATTTACCTTTTGAAACAGGGACATAGACATGTGTGGAGGATGGAATACGACATAAGGTAGTATAATAGATTCCTTGGTTCAAATTTGGAATTTTTCACCTTCTGGAGTACTGAATTTGTCCGAGCTTAATGAGTTTAGTAATTCTTCCTCAATAAAAAAAAATTGGTTTACAACCATCAAATATGTCATTTATGTAGCACATATAGAGTTTTTATAATAAAAAGCACTGATAAGGTGATATTAGACATCTTCAGAGATTTTTATACAGTTTTATCAATGTTATCATTCCCCTTTGCCTGTAGAGTGAAATTGTCTGTAGTTAAAAATCATCAAACTCATAAAAGACAGGTAGTGCCTAGCTAGCAAGGAGAATGCTTCCAGAATGAATAATATTTTAAAAGCATATTTAACCTACCCTGGCCTTCCACTGAAAACTGGAAGTACAGAATAAGTACTGAAAAATATGCTCCCATTGAAAAATGTTCCAAATTACTTTGATGGCTACAATTAGTTGGCTGGATTAAGCCATTTAGCTGAATCACCAAATTCAGCAAAATAAGCACAAGTTTGTGGCCTCACTGTCCTTGTCCTACAGTAGCCAACAAAAAAAGTATCGGCAGCAGTCCTTGGAGAAAAATGGGTGACTTCCCTCTACAGCAAGCAAAGAAAGTCTCCTCCTGCCCTTTCCCACAGCCCCTGGTGAAGGGCTACTCCCAGAGGGTTTTAAATCAGCCTTTAAGCAGTTCCTGCTGCAGCAGGTAGAGATGCTCAACCATCACCATCTCTGAGATACTACTTTTCAGTTTTCACACAACTTACCATGCTAAATTTGTTTTGGGTTGGTTTTTTTTTTTGGTTTTTCTTCATGTTAACTTTCTGCCCTTAGCTTAATGATTTTGAGAGAAATTAGCAAAGAAGAAAAGCATTCAGGCACTTCAGAGAATGAGGCTAGGCAGTTTGGTTTTACCTTGTCTTTTTGCTGAGGCCCTCTGGTATTTACACATCTTAGCAGGAAGACTTCATAGTTTTTCAGAACAGAATCACCTCGAGCTATGTGAGCGTTGATGGTATGGCAATTTCTCCAAATGCTGCTATAACGAAAGCTTGTGAAAAATCTCACTTAGTAAGTAAGTGCCTCGAGGAGACTTGTCAGACCATGGGAAGGTGATGTCTCCATAGAGTCAGCTGAACGCAGCAATCTCAGCTCATCAGGTCCTGCCCCCGTGCGGAGGCAGCGAAGAGGAAAAGAGAAGCACAGAGTAGAAGGAAGGGAAGGAGGATTATAAGGCTGGGGAAACTGGGCAAAGAAAGAGGCAGAGACAGACAAAAGCAGCTGCCTGTTTGCTTTCTGCCTTCCTTTAGAATAAGACGTAATAACTGTAGACCGTACACGGAAAAACTGATTTTCAATTATAATCACTGTAGAGAGATTGCAGCCTAGGAAAATGGGCTGTGATTATTTTTTAGCTTGTTAACAGTAGACATAGTTTTGATTACTTGAATCTTTTTTCCTACCTATTCCACTTTAGAATTTCTTTTGTACTATATCCTTATATTCAGTAGTTACTCAGCACACAAATAATTGAATGAATATCATAGAACAAATCCAGTTGAAAATGCAAAGATTGAAATGACATCTCCCCAAGATTTTCCAAAATCCAGTCTCAAGGCAGTAGCTTTCACAAGCTTTGGTTTGCCTGGTCCGGAGCCAGCTACATATCAAGCCTTTCCAAGTCAGACTACTGGGAATTACTACTACAAAGAAAAAACAGACACACTACTTCACAAACTGGCTAATTACTTCCACTAAGGGCTAACAAAACTGAGCTAATAAAAGTTAAGAGTGAAAATAGAGGGAAAATCCTGACCATTTAAGAGAAAAACACCCATTGACTGCTTCACCATCATGACTGTATCTGTAATTTCCAGTATTTATGGGTTTTAGAAAACCTTTAAAATTCAATTTTTTAGCACGTGAAAGATGGAAATTTCCTATACTGAATTCTTCTTAACTGCATATCCCCCTTTTTTAAAAATCTGTAGACAGTATTTCACCTAGCTCTTACACAGAAAACTTTGCACGTAAGTTTTCATAAGAAGAGTTTGGTGAACTGTTTCTTTATTGTTAATAAAAACATTTGAATTTGGAAGGACAGTTACAATGACATTTGAGTGCTTATAATTAAATATATATAAATTAACCACCACACATAAGTACCTAAGGAAAATAACATTAATTTAGCGTGAAAATGTGCAGGTTTTTGTAATTTTAGAGCCTGTTTTGATTGTAAACATGATTAAATATTTAGTATTTGAGAGGGGGACCAAGGAGGGATGTCAAGCGATATTTTTTAATACTATAAAAAATGTACAGATAACAAATATTTATTTTGCAATAAGGCTAACTGAATCTTCATGGCTAAGCTAGAAGGTAAAGCTATAAACCAGCATAGCAGTCTATCTGGTTTATATATGTTCTACAGAGATGGCATGCTTCCAGTCTAGAGAAAAATGCATAACATGTTGGTACTGAAGTTAATTAACACGCTATTCCCAGAGAACCACTCAATCACAGACTTAGAGGTAGTAATGGATTGGCAAAAATGCACTGTTCCAAGCGGATAAATGATGCTCAATCTGACCTTTGAAAAACTCAAATTTATTAAACACTTCACCATATAATGCATTTTTAAGTGTACTTCCTTTGGAAGGAATTAGGCATACACCACTTCTGTCTGTTTCTACTTTCCTGATATAAATAATAAAAAGGGGCACTGTGCCCCAGACAACTAATCTAAGCCAAGCCAGGACAGTGATCATCATGGAGACCTTTAATAATTTGTAAATACTTTAAAAATAAAATAAATTGTCCTAGCAGTATTGGAACAATTCCTGTCCTGTTTAAAACCGCCTTCATCAGCCTTACCCTCATATGGGGCTCCTAATGTGCTCTCTCTTCTCCATTCAACCATCCAATTTCACTAAACTCATCTCATATATTAAATCCTTTTGATTATTCTTTTACAACCTGGGTTAAAATTTGCCAATGGCTTTAAAAGCCATTAGGAGAGAAAGACGGAAAGATACATGTGACATTTAGTTTTTCTCTTTTTACCTAAAACCAAGTACTGCAATTTGATACCTTCTGAATTGTAGGTGTTCTATATGTAGCACTAAAGACTACAGCGCTGTCAGCGATGGCATAACTTCAAATTAACCAATTTCTCATGGTTGGAGATTAAAAGAGGATAGTATTCTGAAAACAGTGTTTTCCTACCCTCCGGTTCCAATAGAGTTGAAATTTTGTGAGTAGGAACTGACCTCAGAGAGGTTAAAGATGTATAGAAATTTCTCCGGTTTCAAGATAAATGTGATGCAGAAAAATAGTCCCTAGAGTGGAATACACTGGATATCTGGATTGTAGCAACAGCGGAAGGAAAGAACCATCTTCCAGCAATGACCATCTAATCTATTTTCTTGATAGGTACAGAATAATGGTAGAGACTGCAACATGAATTCTGATCCACTGCTTCCATGTGCCAGAAGAGGAAGATGACATGGGCTGCCACAAAAGAAGAAGGATACCTGAACAAGGACAATGAAGAAAAAAACAAAAACCAAAGTGGAATGAATAAAGGCTTTGAAGATAAGCTAAGTTACAAGAAAAATGTCAACAAAAAATAACTATACATAACAAAAAATCCATAAGGAGGCTCTAGGGAGACCTTATCACGACATTTCCATACTTAAAGGTAGCTTATAAAAAAGATGGGAACAGATGACACGTCCTTGGTTCCCACTTTGCATACAGTGAGTGTTTGCACCCATTTTATTAGCATGTCAGCCACTGGCAATTTAAAATGCAGTTTTGACAATGTGAACAACTACACTATTATCAGGCTATTGGCTTTACCTGGATTTGAAAGTAAAATTTATAAAGGGGAGCAAACAATTTGCAAACGTTACCTGTTCTAAGGAAAAGTCATATCTTACTCATATCTTCAAAAAACAGTTGATTGCTTTCGGTTCAATAATTATTTTATACTTGCCTCCTTGTTAAAACTTTAAGTAATCAACATTATATTATTTTTTTAAATATAAATTAACATTGGTGGGTTTTTTAGTTTTGCATCCTTTATAGTTCTACAGTTGATAGGATTGGTAGTACTTGAATTAAGCTTACAAAAAACTTTTTATTTTAGTTACATTCATCATACACTATTTTTACTAAATCTCTGAGAGGCTTGCAAAAGATTCTTTACAAAAGATAATAAACACTTTGTCTGGAAAATTAAGTTTCAAGATCAGTAGCAAACAGAAAACAAAGATTTGAAACACAAATAATTTTGACAAAAGTGGATCTCTGCTTTTAATTTGTCCAGCAGTGATAAAAATCTAATCAGTAACAGAATAAATTAGTTAGAGACATTTCTTAATTATGGAAATTAATATAGACCGAAGCTCTTTTACAAAAACACATTTCAAAAGAAGGCAGAAATCTCAGGACATTCTTAATTCATGGGGGACAGGAAGTAATCCTCAAGAATGATAGCAGACTTGCACTGAAATTTTTCTTTTTAAAGGGTAATGTATGCAAGAGAAAACAGAGAAAATATATTCTATGCAATATTCTGGAAAGTAAATTATAGTGAGAGATCCTAGCCTTTAACATAAGGTGTGAAATAAAGGAAATCCCTTCAAAAAGGAAACTGCTAAAATTAACTCAGGACGCTGCTGATCGTTGAATCAGGCACAATATGATCCGGAGGCCACCAATTTACTTCTTGAGTAGCTAGACTGAAGAGCCTCTTGAAAGTTCTCACAGCTCTACTAGATGTGGTCACCATGGGCTCCCAGAGGACTGGAGACAGCCCTGGTTAGAGTCCTGCCTCCTCACCTATGAGCAGGTCAGCGGCACAGCTCAGTAGGCCCTGAAGAGGAAATCCCATGAGATGCCCATGAGCCTGGCAGGGGGAAGGTTTAGCCGGGCACAAGGTTTAGCACCTGGACAGCCTGCAGGTAGTTCTGATATGGGGAATAAAGCTGCCCTAAAGTGGGTAGAACAAACCTTAAGTGACCTTATGTTTAGAAGCCTCCTTGTTGGCATCTGCTACGTCATGGCCCTAATTACTGGACTGGAAGCTAACAGGGGAAAGTGAAGTCTCTAGCCACGAACTACTTTTGCTGCTCTTAGCAGTAAGAGACATATTAGAGCCATCTAGATAAACAATGGGAGCATTCCTTCTGCCTAATCTATATCTGTTATACTATTTCCACCTAGCTTGAATTTATCACACTGCTTTTTTTTGGTTTGGGCTTTGTTTTTGTTTTTTTTTCATCAAGGTATCTCCAATATTTTAGATCTCTCCTCTGCCTTTTATGTGCCAGAAACTTCCAAAATTACTTTGTGCTAAACTGCCTTTCATATTGTAAATTTTCAATTAAAAGAGAAATGCAACGAGAAGCATTTAATATCCATAATAATCCACACCGCTGACATTACAAAGGGAGCAAGGAAATGCTTTATCTCCTCTTAGTATACGCTAGTTCTGTACAGCACAGAGCCACAAAGCCACTGAGTCACCCTCTGCCCAACTCAGGGAAATAATTCCCAAATTTCAGTTCCAAATGAGATATGAGTGCTGAGGCCTGTCTCCTGTGACAGGAGTGCCAGGGGAGACTAACAGCAGGTAGCAACTCATGGTCATGGCGTCAGTACCCACAGCCAAGACAATCACTGCACTGGAAAGTGCTTCCTGGTTGGATTCACAGGAGCATTTTGAACATTGGTGCTTGATAGCAGCACAATAAGCACAACCCTGAATTAAGATCCTTTAGAACAAACTTCCTACACGGAACCACAGAATTGTTGGAGTTGGAAGGGCCTTCTAGAGATCATCTAGTCCAACTCCCCTGCTAAAGCAGGATTGCCCAGAGCACATCACTCAGGACTGCATCCAGGTGGGGCTGGAAGATCTCCAGAGAATGGAACTCCACGACCCCCTGGGCAGCCTGTTCCAGGTTTCTGTCACCCTCACCATAAAGAAGTTTTTCCTCATATTTGAATTGAATTTCCTATGTTCCAGCTTGAGCCCATTGCCCCTTGTCCTATCACTGGAAACCACTGAAAAGAGTCTGACTCCAACATCCTTTAACCCACCCTTTAGATACTTATAAACATAAATAAGGTCTCCCCTCAGCCTTTGCTTGTCCAGGCTAAAGAGTCCCAGCTCCTTGAGCCTCTCCTCATAAGGGAGATGCTCCAGTCCCTTAATCATCTTAGTTGCCCTACTCTGGACTCTCTCCAGTAGTTCCCTGTCCCTATTGAACTGGGGGGTCCAGAACTGGATGCAGTATTCCAGTTGTGGCCTCAGAGCAGTACACAAAGAGAGTGGAGTGCTGCAAATTGCATATACACCTCAAAGAGCAGGGAGCCCACCTGAGGGGCTGGGGCTCCCATTCAGCCCACTGAGCATTTGCTGTCTGGTCAAAGTTAGTCCTCCAAGTTTACTCTACTGTTGGTGAGATGTGGGCACCAACAAGGCGCTGACCTGGTGCTGAGGATAGCCACAGATTATTTATCTTAAATCTAAACAAACAAGCTATGAGTATCTCAGACCCTGTAGTTCACTTTGAGGGTGCCCATCAGAGGGGAATTCAGCCCAAGTATTAAATCAGCTTGGAAAAAAAGCCCAAATCATATTTGTGGCTGCAAACACAATAACTGATATTAACTCTTCTAAAAGAGAGTATTGTTGCCAAACCCAAATGTACAGTAAAGTGTTCTCCAAAGAATGCTTGACTTAACCACACTTCTGTAGCTAGGAGGTCAATAAAATGCTTCATAAATTTTGGGATTGCTCATTGGGATGAATAAACCAGTCTATAGCCACTGTAAGCAGGCTTTATTCTTTGGTTCCTTTAAAATGCTAATAGTTTTAGCAATCACATAGTTCAAATGGTTTGTGCCATTTGATTAGACAAGTACTTATGCCTACAGACTCTCCTGGTGTTATTCTCTAGCTTGATATTAAATATTCTTATTATTACTATTCTGAAATATGAGAACTGAAAAATCTTCCCCCCTGAGAAGTCGACATCGATTCAGTAACTGGTGTTACATACAAAAAGTTCAGACACTACTCTAAGGAGATTACAGTCCTACAAGGGTATGAAAAATTTATTGGAGTTTCACTGACAGCTATTTTTTTCCTTTCTCTGGCTGGATTATATTCTGTCTGGAGAGAATGAAGGAAGGTCTCCTGACCTTCTAATGTTGACTGTGATTACTGTGTTAAATGTCACTCGTTACACTTATTTAAATGCATGTACATTTTCTTTCTTGTTTCTGTTTCTTTTCCCTGAAAATTCATGTCTAGATACAAAATTTACTTTGAAATTGCTGTAACATTTTACTTCTTCATTGTGTCAGTACATATCTACACTTAAATGTAACCAATAGAGTTTTAAATACAAATTGGTTTTGTCCCTAGGAGACAAAAAATATAAAATACCTCCACAGTTACTTCCGTTCATTGCATTCGGGGTGCTTCTCCAGTTCATAGGGTACTGCAAGATTGGCGTCATTTATTTTCATAGTTACTGTGTCTCAATATAGTATATATCAATTTAGAAATAAAAAGGCAGCTTCCTAACCATCTGCGCCTTGGACAGTCAGCACAAACTAGAAGACTAAGAGGATTTTTTATTCTTTTTTTTCTCCCAATTATGACCAGGAATAAACATTCTGTAGACCAAATCTTTCCCTTGCTTATATTCCAGTAATTCCAGTGCCTTTATCACCTGCTTTTGGAGACAGCTATCACACCGTCACATCTTGTACAACGAGATTCATCAGCACATCATCTCCTTCAGCAGAGGCTGTGTATCCTACCAGCTAATATTTCTCCAGTGTGACACCAACTGTGGCTTTGCTTGAAGAAGAATAGTCATGCTTTCAAACAGGGTCAAAAGGTTAATTCATCTGATGAAGGTTTAGCCTAGGAGTCTCTGGGTTTTCTAGCACAGTGAATTTCTGAGGACGATAAACTGGATAATTATAAGCAACTAATTTGTTTCCATACAGCTGCCATTATCTAGGTCAAGGGCAAGGCAGTTTTTAATGAGCTTTAATATTAAAATGTTTTAATTAACAGATATTTTCATCCTTGTAAGGCGGTCTGAGGTTGAAATCCTGGCCTCACTAAATTCAGTCTGATTGTACCCAAATGTGTTGACCTGTCACTTCTGCCACTGTCTCAGCCTATTAAAAACAAAAGGGCATGAGGAAACCAGACTGCAGTTTTTCAAGCAGCTACACATGTGTCAGGGGGTGTTCTTTAGTGACTATATATAAAAATTTTCCCTTTGATATAGCCCAGCCATGCTTTTCAACTGTGTACACAAGAGGTCTGTATCACCAACAAACATTACCCAGCTCTTTAGCATCCAGCTGGTTGTCCACTACTACTCAGAATTAAAATGTTTTGCACCTACACTGAAATATATATATATATATATATATATGGATTGGTTTAGACACACAAGGACTGGAAAGTCTGGACCACTTTATTGTGTCTCTAATGCCATTCACTCCCCTGCTGTTAGTGTGCTGAAGCCTTCATGGTCTGGAACATGTCTTTCCTCAGTGTGGTCAGCAAGATCCCCACCAGCACAGCTCAGGAGTGTGCATTGCCTTAGCCCTGTGCTACTTCAGGAAACAGAAATGTGGCATTTCCTTCCATATGCCACAGAGACCAAGTTACAGAAACCAGCAAGCTGCAAAGCTGGCCAAGTATCCAAAAAAAAAATTCCATGGAGCGAACACAAGACTTTTAAGAGAGGGTATTTCCAATGCTTTTAAACTTCGTCGTCAATGATGCCAGCTATCATCTTCTGGTTATGTTAGCAACCACAACTTCTTGGCACAAAAATACATAAGACGTTGGTCCAGTAGGACAATATGTATTAATGTCAATGCTATTATCATTGTACCAATGCTTGCAAAGCTAGCCAACCCATCTTCCTCCTTTTGGTTTATTCTTGAAATCTCACTGGCACTGGCACTTGGTTGAAATTTACTGATTTAAGAGCAACACTTTCAATGTAGGGAGCTCCCCAAGCTGAGCATGAAAGGCGCAGAAAAGACAGAGGGAAGGATGCTTGGTTTTGATGTGATTTCATCTGTGCGACTCTCCCTCCTGTGCATATGCATTACCATGGAGATTTTAAAGGAGATGAACTGTTTTGTTACGTTCAGAATTTCTGCTTCATGCAGGGAACACATTCAGCAGAGAGACGTAGTAAAAAGATCAGTACAGCTTTATTCCTTATGATTAGTATGAACTGCTGCCAAAAACACCCAAACACCACTGTTGCAGCTGCGGGATCCTGCAGGAGTTTAGGTTCCAATTTAATCTCAGCCCTGAATTTCTTTGTCATTTTGAACAAGTCCCACTGGATATCGCATTTGCTAAGGGGAAGGAAGCAATATTCCCCAATTTCACAATGGCAGGTTAGGGTTGAATTAAATAGCACCTTGCATTTGCTTATAAGTTGTGACAGAAAATAAAACCTTAATTCAATGCTGGGTGAAAATCAGAGTGGCAACCTCCCTCTCCACTGCGAGCTCGGGGTACCTAGAAATGTATATATCCCATGCCTCTCATCGCAGACTCTTTAATTCATCAACTATCACACCTATCTCTGTAGTTGGGAAGAAAGGTGAACAAATCATATATACGTTCATCATCCATCCAATGTCCACTCACTTCTGACCTTTCTCAGATCCAAAATCCCTCAGTTCAGAACTAGGCTGAAATTAGATTTATTTCCTAAATTTTCACATATTCTTCTTCCCCAACCCCCACTGGTCCTTAAATTGTGTCTATATGCCTTATGTCTCTGTGGTGAGTTGACCTTGGCTGATGGCCAGGTGCCCACCCAGCTACGCTCTCACTCCCCATCCTCAGCAGCACAGGGGGAGAAAATAAGATGGAAAAGCTCTTGGGTTGAGACAGGAACAATGAGATTGCTTACCAAGGGCTGCAGCTCCTACCAGGAGCCTGCTCCTGCATGGGCTCTCCGTAGGCTGCAGGGAATACCTCCACCTGCTGCAGTGCAGGATCCTCCACAGGCAGCAGGGTGGATATCTGCTCTGGTGTGGTCCTCCATGGGCTGCAGGTGAGTCTCTGCTACAGCGCCTGGAGCACTTCCTACCCTCCTTCTTCACTGACCTTGTTGTCTGCAGGGGTGTTTCTCTCACATTTTCTCACTCCTCTCTCATAGCTGCTGCACTGTATTTTTTTACCTTTTCTTGAATATCTTTTGCAGAGGCACCACCAGCTGATGGGCCCAGCTTTGGGCAGCAGTGAGTCCATGGTGGAGTCACCTGGAAGCATCTCTGTCTGACACAGGGGCAGCTCCTGATCTCCTCTCACAGAGGCCAACTCTGCAGCCTTCCCCCATACCAAAACCTTACCCCATAAACCTAGTACAGTCTGATAACTTTTCTTGCATCTTTTCAACTCTATTTGAATACTGGTTCACACTAAGCCATTGGTATGAACACATCAAAACTTTGGGGCACTTCAGACTCCGGTGTGTATAGCAAGAGACCGTGAGAAAAAAACCTAAGGATTTATAAAAAGATGTGGAGTCCTTAGAAGAATGTGCTGAAGAATTCTCTTTCTTCCTTTATAGGAAAGTGAGAAATATTTCATTAATCTTCTCACAAAGTATTTGCTCCAGTATCTCCAACATTTGCTAAAGGCAATATCTACCATTTTCCTCCATAACACTCCATCATTCATTTTTGGTACCACTTGAATGACACGACACTATTCAAAACCTACTGTGAAGGCAGTATATCAGTCTAGTACTTAGAACAGATACAATTCATTATTCAAGCACCAGTGTTACTGACAGTATATCAAAAAGGTCAAATGAGCGGATTAAAAACTTGCAGTATGAATTAAACATATCAGTTGATCTTTATGACAGTGAATACATTTCACACAGGCAACAGAGATTTGTACGTTTTCTGTTAACAGATTTGGGCACATCTTTTGCACTTTCTGCTTGAGGAAGTGCAAAATATGTTTCGAGAAAGGCAGTTGACAAGCAACAAGATAATAACAACGTGAAAATTTTGCACATTGCCACTTTAAAGGGAAACCTTGACTGAGAGTTGTAACAGAAAGAAAAACCATCATTTTTAATTCTCTTAAATGTACAATACCTTTCTAGCTGAAGACATGGGTCGAACTTTTCTGTACATAAATACCACATAGACAAACAGATAATTCTCCATTTTTTATCTTTAAAGCATTCTGTACAGAGCTTAGAGCAGTCAGATTCACTTTTTAGGCTGCATGCAGTCATTGCTAATCTAGGAAGCATAATTTTAAAGAGACTACTTAAATCAGAGTCCATAGGACTAAAAAACCCACACATAGGAATACAAAATCCAGACACAGAGAGTAATGCAGATTTCTAATCATTATCCTAAGCAGACCAGTTTGAGATATATATATGTATATATATATTTCATGTTGGGTTTTTCTCCTGGTCTCTGAAAGCAGCAAGCTCCCAAGAAAGCAGCTGTGACTCATTTTTCTCACAGACCTCTTCCAGTCTTTCCTGTACTGGAATATGTTGGAGGCACCAATGTTTACAGACAACACTCCTTTAAACAGGACTGGTCCAACAGAGCTTTGTCAAGAAAAGGTCATGCGCAGGCTCTACAGGTCACAGTTACCGTAATTTTCAACATTTCCACACTTCGCATTTAGTCTAAATTTTCAAAATAGTAAAACCACTGGATGCCAAAACTACCATTTCCCACCTGATCAAGAATGCTTTGCACTTTGCAAAATAGTTCTTTTGTACCTCTTATGTTCCCCTGGGGTCATCTTTGGTCTCAATCTAGATTGCTAATTGCTGTGTGATGAACACCATTTCCCCAGAGGTCCCCTCAGTCAGGTGTTATCTGCCCATCTGACGAGTCTGTAATATGACTTCCGCCATTGATAAAGACGTGAAACAAGACAGGTCCCAGGAGAGACCCCTGGGGCGCTCTGCTTCTCACCAGCCTCCAGCTAGAGTATGACCTATTAGCCACCACTCTCTGAGCCCAGCCATCCAACCAGTTTCTAGGGCTTGGCAATGCCAGGGAAACACCTGTCTGATGAACAACGAATTAGCACACCTCTCCTGACCATGCTGGGCCTTTGGCTCTCCTAATCTGAT
>JAOQGH010000012.1:113299555-113311272 GCA_025769975.1 Gallinago jamesoni
TGTGGTTGGACTCGATGATCTCTGAGGTCCCTTCCAACCACCACAATTCTGTGATTCTGTGATTCTGTGAAAGATCTTTTCCTAACTGAGGTTTCTTGCCTGATTAACTGCATCTTGCAGATGTCACAGAAAGAGAAAAATTAAATTAAACAGACTTGTTTTTTCCACATGAGACTATTTACATTGTGCCAGGCCATATTAGTTGTCATGGCTCTACAGCAATAAAGTACACATTCAGACAAAAAAGAGAGAAGAGTGACCAATAATCCATGGGAGACCAGTGTAGGGAATCAGCAACCATAAAAGACCACTGAGAAACAGGATAGAACACCAGTCTGAACCCTATGGAATATTTGGGCTATTTCTACAGCTGGTCTTTTAGACTTTAAATTACAAGTTTTCCACAGCAAATTAAAGGAAAAAGAAAATAACTATGGTTGCATCTGCAGCTGCCTATGAAGTATGAGAGCTGAATCAACAACAGCACTACAAGAATAGCAGTTACGCTTGGGCAAAAGGAATTCATCACAGGAAACATCAGACCACCAGTTAAAGAGGTCAAAGACCGTTTCAGTCAATTACTGTTGAAACACATGGATGCCTCCTGATTTCACAGAAAAGCAGGAGCTAACTTTCTGCTCATATAAGTTTTGAAAGTGCTATATAGTGATGATATCCATGCTCCTGTGATAGTGCAGACACATGCTTTTATACATTCTATAAATTTGTGTAAACCTTGTAAACGTAACTTGGCTAATCTAAATGTCTGTATGTCAGTGGTTATTAGATATCACCAAATATTCCAGTCCTCCAAAATAACACCGAACCACATCTAGAGAGCATACTTCTGCCAATGTCCAGGCTTTTTCTTCAAAAAAGCATTTAACTCCATGATCTTACTAGTCCTTAAGCTTCAGAAGAGAGTTCACCACCACAACCCTCTCTCTTTAAAGATCACTCTCAGCCTTACCTGGAGTGATGAATCCTGCCCAAATTGATACCTGGGTACTGGACTAAAGCAGAGAAATGAACATCCACAACCACACATAGGTTCAGTTCCCCTTAGAACAAACATGCACCATTTGGGGCTTTGAAAATAAGCAGCTCTGACTGTATATGTCAAAATTTCATGTCAAGCACAGGTCTCATTCCAAATTCCAAGGCTTTTCTCTCAGCTGCAAGAGTGAACTGGTATCATGGTATAAACTTGACAACTTCCTTGGAAAAGAATAGCATATCTCATCACTCAGTATTACTCTTGCTATGTAACTTGTATGTTCAAATCTTTCAAATGACCTGCTCTGTTGCTATTACAATGATTACAAAACTCTGCAGTTCCTGATTTATTTCTTTCAGCACCACTTAAGTTTTTCCTTTTTTATGTAGAATCTGCTTTTAATCTGAACGACTGTCCCTTTATTTGCACAATTAAACAAGTAGTAGTCTATCCACTCAGCACAGTTCCTGATACAAGATAGTCCTCTGGAATATTTCCCTGCTCTGACTTTAGAAGCCTGAACAATGCAATTGCCATCATATGCAGCTATTTGAGATCCAGCATATATTTTTTCTTTTAGTGAGAAACAGCCTACTGTTCTAATTTATACCCGCATATAATAGGGAGACCAATAGGTTTAGGTCTTGGAGCTACTCCATAGCTTTCCTTTGTGCTCAGAGAAGTTTCCTCCCACAGAACCTTCTCTCCAGCTTAAGACATCCCAAGAGTCAAATTAATGAGGGTTGTATCTCTGGCCCCATTTCTGTTCCCTGGAAATGTTAGTTCCCTGGAGCCACAATACCAATTAACTGCTCTTTGCCCAGGCACCCCAGGTTGCTAAGACCCCGGAGAAAATCCCTATAAAGTTTAGAAGACAATCTCTCTGAAACAGGCATTTCATATCTCCAACCGTACATCTGTGCTGCCATCACAAGCCTCTGAGACTCAATGAAAGCTGAAATCATGCTGTAGCCTAAATTAAAATAATCATCAAACTCTATTACAGATACTACAGTGCATAAGCAGTCAAACCACAGATGGCATTTGCATTTTTACCTTCAGAAAAACCTATGCAATTTTAATTGAAATAAAGCTACCACAAAGTTTAAGAACAAGCTTAGCTGAACATGTAATAACGAAGATGGTTTGTACTTGCAAATTAGTCTCTCCTTCCTTCCTGTTTTCTAAAAATATTCTTTTGGACATGCATACTGCATTTCCAGACCTGGCGAGCAATGAAAACATCTATATACCCTGATAGTATTTTCCTGTTCTTGCAGACCAGCAGAAACGTCTCTGGCTTTTTGTATGTTTTGTCACAAGCAATTTTGTCGCAGGATTACAAAGGGTTAAAAATATCATCATCTGTAGCTAACTTGCTGCCTGCTGCCCAAAATACTGAGGTATTTTGGCATTATATTTTTCAAGGCCTGTGCCTTGTATGGAAATTTCCATAGATTTTGAGGTCTGGGACTATCATTCCGACATCTTCCCTAAGTCTTGAACGTAAAGTTCTCCCATAACATATTTAGCACATCACCTCAGATGGAAAAGGGATTTAAAAGCAACCAAATGTGTTTGGAGCCTACTGAAGTGGCTTATAAACTAAAAGTATCACTTTAGCTGCACCACCTCAGCTTGCAGCTGCGTAAACTGGTGCTTAGGCCTTGCATCAGGGTGAATTTCTTTTGTATGAATTTCTGCTGCATCTTTCTGCCTTCTCCTCAGAAACTAAATGAAGTCAGTGCTGCATTTCCCATTTTGTGACCGGATTGATACTGTTAGTTGACCACAGAAAACATGTTTTCTTCCCATGTCTTGCGCAGGGGCCTGTACCAGGGTCCCCCATCTTGCATGGGGGTTTGTAGCAGGGTGCCATGTCCTGCATAAGGGCTCGCAGTAGGTCAGGCACACTGTGGGCAACCCCGTTGCCAAGCCTGGCTCCTGAACCCATAGTGAAACCATCTGCTCTGGGCCGAGAAGAATCATCCCACATAGGATCATCTCACAACACCTTCAGCAGCTCCAGCTTCCAACCAACACCTCCCTGAACAGCCTGATCACAAGGTATCAAGGTACCTTTTAGGGCTGTCACTATTCAAATAGGCTTCAGGAAGATGAGGAAAGATGAGTTCTATTCCCTGTTGGACAAGTATCTCCATTACTGTTAGTTATTAGCTCTGTCAATGTAAATTAAATGTTATCATTCTGTGTGTTACTTAGAATTCATTATTAATATTTTATAAGGTGGTGTTTATTTGTGGCAAGTTGATTGTTTATTCCTCACCCACACAAGCAGCTTCAAGAGGTTACATAACCAAGATACACATACATATATATATATATTAAAAAAAATATATAATTGTGTGTGGGTGTACATCTAGCGATTCAGTCCAGGTTTATCAGGCCACAGGGAAAGCCAAATTTAAGTAACAGGAAAGTCCTTTGAGTGATAAGGACATCACGTAGAAGTGGTTCTTGTCAATAAAAAGTTTCAAAATCATTCACCTACATGCTGCATAAAGTCAGCATTTCTGTGGAAGCCCAGAGAAGGTTGTTCCTAATGGGTGATGAGCCTTCCGACCAGAGGCGCAGGAGAAAGGCTCAACCAAAAAGGCTTTTTTGTGAAGAGCTAAAAACTACGTGCTGACTCAAATAGCCCTTGAGAGGTCATGCGATCCCAAAACTGGAATAGAGCTGCAGAGATAAATCCTAAGTTTCCCTTATTACATAGCAGTTTCAGCTGAAAACACTTTTCTTTTTTAACCCAGCACTCTGGTGAATAAAATGGAAGTGATAATGTTAGATGAACTACCTTCCAAACGTTAAATATATTGGTCTGTTAATTCCCAAGAGGCAGACACCAGCAAAAATGTGTTTTCTCTGTTGCTGAGGCTTTCCTTCTAAAGCTGCACACCTACCCACACAGAGAAGAATTAATTCACTAGGTGCTCCATTGCTTTTACCTTTATTATTACTGAATACAGCCCCAGGTCCATCACCTCTGCAGAGCTATTTCTGCTTGCTTCTGGCCAGAAGGGTGTTGAAAAGGAGGAGAGAATAAATATTGTTCTTCTCACTTAAAAGAGCATGCACAACAACAAAGTGAATTTACATAAATATCACTGAGAAATGCTAACTTCCTAGGCCAATTATAGAGCTGGTGTAAATTGAAGTTGTTCGTTTGAAAGCAAGCGAAGCTATAGTGGAGGTAGCTCCTTTGAAGTAACAGTGATTTAATTCCATCTGAGAATCTAAGCCAGAATCTGGAAAAATCAATGTTACTCTAAAAATGTTAGCTTATATAGAACCTGCTCGATAAATAAGACGTATTCAGCTTAGGATAAACACATTTCAAAGCGCTTGTTTACAGAAATATCTAGTCTGTATGCGGAAAAGCATCAGTTTCTGAACATCAGGTGATCCACAGAGCTTACTGCAGTCTTCTCCCCACATGATGAACTTTCTGGTCAGCCTCCACCTAGCATGGGAGCAGATGTCCTCCCATCCTATGGCCAGCTTCAAGTCATTCTGCACTGTAGGAGATTTCTGTGAGGTGCACTGGGGCAATACTGAAGTATTACTAAAAGCACAGGGATCACACTGTTTACCACACCATAGGACCCACCTTTTAGACATGCTTCCCCAATCAAACACAAAAGCCAGATGCAACTAGTAGATGTCACTGAACTTGTCCCCTTTTATTGTTGATAAAGAGTATCCCATTTTAAACTGTGGGAAAGCCAAAAATGCCACCCAACTTTCCATTTATAAATGCACTTCCATCTAAATGTTCTTCCTGCATGCATTTTCAGATCCTACTTATGAAGAGACAGGCTGAGTGAGGGAGGTTGAAGTAGGGGATCAGAAGGTTCCTCCTAACCCAAACAACTCTGTGACTTGTGATAGCACATACAACCATCAAACACCAGCCACATATGTTCACCTATGCTAACCGGCCTGTTGGCACATAGCCACCACCTTTCCTGCCATCATCAGCTCCAGAGTGCAGCACCTGGGAAGTTCTGCTCCTGCCCACCACCCTGGTGTGGCTGCAGAGGGTACCCATGCCACTGATGGTGGGTGACTAAGTCTGACCCAGGGCAACTTACCTGACCAGGATCTGTGTCTGCAGCTTCTCTTCCTTGGGCATGCCACAAAGGGTATGTGAAGGAACATTCCCAACCCTGACTCATGTTGAGCTTTTTCTGGATGATCACTGGTCTGGTATCCAATTGGATACTTGCCATGATTTCTTCTAGTCATTGTTGGTGTCCAGCAGATCTTGTCTATCTACTGTTAGTTTGGAAAAAATTGTATTTAAGGTCAACAGTTTCCTTTTCGCAATTCCTTACAGCTCACCAGTTAGTTTTGTAGCTGTCTGACAGGCTCTGGGTTTTAAGGGAAGGCTGTGTAGATTCCTCCACACAGGTAAGCTTCTCAAACAAGAATGATCTTCTGGAGATTTTTTCCACATTTTAGCTCAAATCTGTCCCTTCTCACCTTGAACAAGAGTATACAAAGGCCGCATGCAATGGAAAGTGGCACCGAGAGAGAAGTTGCTAATTGCAGATGAATTCACAGTCTGTCTAGCTGTACGTGCACCTCTGCTTTCAGGTTAATAAAAAAAAACAGTAAGACATTCCATTATTAGACATAATAGGAAAAAAACGTTTCACAGATCAGTTATTACACCCTGCACAAGGAGAACATCCAATGTCTAGCCATGCTATTATCCTATCTCGGTGAGAACCGGAAACTGCTGGGAGAGAAATTAAAAGCAAATAAAAAAGGAATTGTGTAACAGGACCTCATGAACAGGGACAGTCATTTTCCCAAAACAGAGTTCTCTTTCTCTGATGGGATCAAATATAGTGAATCAATACTTTAACCCAGAAGCGGTTCATGGTTTTCAGAGGAAATTGTCTGGAGGACAGGACATATTTTCCATGATTAAGACCCATACTTTAGGGTATAAATATATCTTTAGCTCTGTTTAATGTTATTTTAATATAGTTACCACATTTTGGAAGAGGGGAAAAAAAAGAAAAGGAACTGTTTTGACACAGAACACTGACAGGGTTGAACTGGAAGATGCTGTTTTTTCCCTAGAAATATATTTCCGAGTGCACTAAACCCATGAGGTTAGTGAGCAATAAACAAAAGTATTCTTCTTATTAGCTTGTGTCCTTGCTTTTATTGAGTCTTATGTGTCTTTGCCAGAAAGAATATTATTTGTTTTCTTCCTTTACCTCCCAAATGTCTTCAATCTGTACAAATTGGGTGTTTTATTCTTCAATTGCACTTTCATATTTTTTTAAAAATATATATGTATACACACACAGAGTGGGAGATAATTTTGATATAATATACATAATATTAATATAATATATATAAGTAATACTTAATGTTCTATATTCAATGTTTATTATATATTTAAGGGGGGGTTATGTATATAGATATGTCTAAAAAACGTTTTTGTAGAAAGATACATGAGATCAGTATTCAGAGTTGCTTCAGAGTTTCATTGTAATCAAAGAGTTTCACCATAGTCCTGTGTCCTGTTACCAAAATCCCTGTTGTCCTAGTTCAACCCATTCCTTCACTTTCCTTCACTTCCAGTGCTATGAATAAGGAAAACTGTAGCATCCACACATCTGAAGCTTTTTCTAGAGGTCTCCAGTTTAGAAGCACTGTAGCCTAAATCTTTGGTGTTATGAAAGTGCAAGCCCCCTCTGGGTTTTGTACCCTGGAACTGGTGAAGATTTTCTGGCCAGGGAAAGACTGAGATTCTTAGGAACGCATTCCTGAGTCTTGCGCTGGGTCAGTCCTTCGTAATAACTTGGGAAACCATTTGGCAAATTCAATATCCACCCTGACATTGCAAGAGATGCATAAAGACACATTTCTACATACAGTCCTGTAAAAAGAAGGGAAATAAAGTATTTATATCCAAGTGAGTATAAATACTGAAGGAAGGTATGTACCCTGTGAAGGGCAGCACCACTGTGTTATGGACTCCTCACTATAAACAGTTAATTCAGCGAGCTTAGTTGATCAAGCATTTTTCCTTTAAACTCTTAAACTCTTAGTTATTATCTGTTCTTATCCACTTGCTTTTCTGCTGAACTCCCTCAATTCAACCTTGCAAACAAGGTTTTAGACAGGAATTTTTAAATTTGAGCTTCCAGGTAAATACGTACTCAGAAATTAATTCTCAGCATGTCACTCACAGTTTTAATTTTATAAAATACATATATTTGAAAAAAGTAGCAGTGAGGTTTTTCTTTGATTTAGCTAATTTTATTAGCTGTGGGAAGCAGCAGAGTAGCAGCCTCTGGCCAAAAAAAAAAAAAAAAAAAAAAAAAAGAGCAGATATTTCACGGAGGAAGGGAGATTATATTCCTTTTTATATTCAGCATCTGCTTTAATCTTCTTTGACCTGTTGAACGATTAAGCTCTGACAAAACTGTTTGCACTTAGATCTTCCTGAAGACTCCTCTCACTGGGAAGGATTCTGCATCTATTAGGAAGGATTTGCTGATCTACCTTTTCAATATTATCATCCTGCAGAGGATTCTGCCACTTCTTTGTTTCAAAAATAGCGTGTTCCCTTTCTGTCACCTGGTCACTGCTGTGCATGGAACAAGCACCCACTGCACTGAGCATTAGGGCATTTTCCCTTTGAACAAACTTTGCTTGTAAACTTAAGTCAATAAGAAAAGCAATCATAAATATTCAGCATCAAGACTAGAGTATATGCCTGTTACCATTACACAGTAAAATTTTTCATCTTGAAAATGCTAGCACTTGAATACCAATGGCAGACAAGTGACCTTCAGGGACCCTTTTTAGTTGCATGCATCAGTTTTAACTGGACAGTGCTTCAAATACAAGTGCTGGGGATGTAATTATTGTTGAATGCAGATTTTCGCTGCCTGAAATAGGGACGGACAGAAGATCTACCTAAAGCTTTGGCCCAGAAAGCACATTAATGACACATAAATTATAATTAAGCAAATAAATTTCTTTTTTCTGTATATGGAATAATTATTTTTAATAAATATATATAAAATAAAATACAAACCAACTGTTCCTCGCATCTACTTATCTGTTGCTACAAACAGATGAGCTATATCTAGCGTTACTTCAACAGCTTCACAGAAGCATACTTCAAGCCACATACTTGATCAGCTAAAAAGCATGGGCTCATTGGAGTCATTAAATAACACTGGGTTATTGGTCTAAGAGGAAGAGCTGAAGGCAGACTGTCCCCTCTAATGTTAAGTATCACCCATTTCCATGGAGCTGTACCACCTTTACTGTAAGGTTGCAAAGACACAGAGGTAACCGTTATCTGTGTAAGCATGAATGTTCGTGGAAGACTACTACAAAATCCACATTACAAAGGAAAGCTTACATTTTAATTTGAAGATTTATCAGGGTATGTAGTGATAGGACAAGGGGTAACAGTTTTAAACTGTAAGAGGAGAGCTTTAAACTAGATATTAGGAAGAAATTTCTAATTTGTATGGTGAGACACTGGAAAAAGTTGCCCAGGGAAGTCGTGGATACCCCATCCCTGGAGGTGTTCAAGGCCAGGCTGGATGGGGCTTTGAGCAACCTGGTCTAGTGGGAGGTGTCCCTGCCCATGGCAGGGGGGGTGGAATTATATGGTCTTTAAAGTCCCTTCCAACCTGAACCATTCTATGATTCCATAAAGAAAGGGAAAGTCTACTCTTCTTTCTGTCCTGTAAGAGAATTATCTAAACATAATGTAATTTGGGGAAAAAAAATCAGAAAAATGTGTATTTTAAAACACATTTCTGTAATTTTGCACCTGCAAGGTTGACAACATACTAGACAGAGGAGACAATACAGTGTATTACTGTGCTATCTAGACACAGGCTGGCAGCTCGCATTCACAGCTCTTCAGCCCTTCCCTGAATAGCTTTGTACACCAGAATAGGACTCAAGGCAATCACATTTATCCAATGCAGTCATTGTCTGCATGAATACTCATTTTAATTGCCAGTTTAGTGGCCTTGCACAATTCACTTGCTCCATCAGTTTCCCAGATGTATAAATGGGACTCTGATACAGGCCTCTCTGTGAAGTGTTTAGTAATTGAACTGATGAAAAGTATTGGTTGAAACAGGAACCCTCACAGAATTACCATGTGATGATGATGATGGCAGTAACAACAATAATGATAATAATAATGATAATTTCATTTGGCCATTCCAAGGACTGATTTTTCTCCTGCAGCTTGAACACAACGGACATCCCAAAAGTAGCGGCTTTCCCAACTGACTGTGGTGTATTTAAAAGAGTGTTTCAGTAGCGTATGCTACTACAAGGTTTAAATACAGAGAAATCTTAATTAGCAACAATATGTTAGTGGTGTTGGTATCTGAAATTAAATTAGATCTTGCATTCTAATTCAGTCACACATGTATGCACATACGTGGTTTCTTCTCATATCTGCCTTCTTTTCAGAAAGACAACTATAACCTCTACCTTAAAACATCACAACATTATTTCCTTCAGCTGTAATCATTCAATAATTACGTCACTTTAAAACAATAGATAGAAGTATGTTGAGTATTTTACAACATCAAAATATTATCTAAGCTTTAAGGATTCAGTAACTATATCATATGTCTCCCAAAAATAAGAGGTAGAGAAATCTTTGCATTAGCTACCAAGAGAGGCTAGGCATCTAACTTTAGTTAGACACCTGAGTTTCAAAAAACAAAAACATGTGTGCAAACAAGTTAGTTTGACTGTGCACTTGAACCCCAAGAGCATCACCATATGAAGGGTTTTGCTCCCTTTTGAAAATGAGCAAAACTGCCTTGTAGCTAGTGCATGGATCATCGGGGAAATTAGATCAGAGCAACTACCTTCCTATAAATTATTACACCCCTGCTAAATGCAACATAATTTCCTCCACTAAACAAGAGTTCTGAATAAACATACCTGGTTGCGGAGAGTTGCTTGCTCTATCAGCCTTTGCCATTACACTGTTGGAGGGGTATGAAGACAGATTTTAAGAAATATATTTCCATAACCTTCTTAGAGGACTGCAGGCAGAGCTGCAAAAAGAAAAGGCATAAGGGCCTCACTCTATCGGTTTTATCCAGAAGTTTAAGATCTCACAGAAAGATATTTAAATGTACGACAATAAAGACATATTAAGGGTTAAAGAATTTTGGAATAATTCTTGATACATTTCTGATATGAGCAAGCTAAAGGAATCTGAAGATGAAGATTTCAACAGCTAGCCAAAACAAATTATTTCTGCTTGATTATCCACTGGAGTTGAACGTGGAGACTCGGGACTGTCTTCACAAGTGAGTTTAGTATCCAGTGTGTCTCTTGCCAATAGCGTTATATTCTTCTGAGGAAAATGCAGTTTTGTAAGTAGGGAAGGGAAGCTTTGACAAACACTGTTCTCTCCCCAGATTAATTATTTATACTGTGCCTACTCACTTGTGAATTTAACAAATGCATAGATTACCATTAAATACTTCAATTACTCATGGACTTCAAATAATTTCTAAGTACTTGATATTCTTGTAGTGGCACAGACTTTATGAGGACTGTACTAGTATGCTACAGAGAAATAGGAAAGAAAGATTACCACTAATCTCAGCAACAGATGTCAGAACTACAATTATAAATCCCTTGAAATACCACTCAATAAAAGCTGGCTAGAGAATTTTGAATTTTAACTCTTTCTAAAAGCAGTTTTAGAGCCTCTATCCCATAGTTTGCTCCCGCTGTACGTGCTGCAACACTCACAAATAACTTGCTTGGGATTCCAGATCACACTGAGATCTCCAAACACATCAGTTATCTTTAGCATATACAAGAGAAAATTAATTTGTACGATATCGATGACATAATTGCCCATGCCACAACCACTATCCATGACGACAGAAAGCAGGGAAGAACAGCCAAAGTTTGCATGTCCCATCGTGGCCAGTGGGAATCACCCAACTGCAGGGTGGATTCAGAAATTCATGTGTTTAGTCATACTCTTTAAAAGTTGTATTCATAGACAAGATATTCAACCCCTACCAGTGACCATAGGATGAAAGCCCTGACGATGTTTTGGTGCTTTCCAAGTGCCGGGTCCTGCACTTGGGTCACAACAACCCCAGGCAGCGCTACAGACTTGGGGAAGAATGGCTGGAGAGCTGCCTTGCAGAAAAGGACCTGGGGGTGTTGGTCAACTGTCAGCTCAACATGAGCCAGCAGAAGGCCAACAGCATCCTGGCCTGTACCAGGAACAGCGTGGTGAGTAGGACCCAAGAGGTGATCGTTCCCCTGTACTCAGCACTGGTGAGACCCCACCTCGAGTGCTGTGTCATGCTTTGGGCCCCCTACCACAAAAAAGACATTGAGGTGCTGGAGTGGATCCAGAGAAGGGCAACAAAGCTGGTGAGGGGTCTGGAGAATAAGTCTTACAAGGAAAGGCTGAGGGAGCTGGGATTGTTTAGTCTGAGGAAGAAGAGGCTGAGGGGAGACCTTATCATGCTTTATAACTACCTGAAGGGGGGATGTAGAGAGGTGGGGGTCAGTCTCATCTCCCAAGTCACAGGAGATAGGACAAGGGGTAATGGCCTCAAGTTGCACCAGGGGAGGTTTAGATTGGATATTAGGAAACATTTCTTCACAGAGAGGGTTATCGGGCATTGGAATGGGCTGCCCA
>JAOQGH010000012.1:113316078-113351215 GCA_025769975.1 Gallinago jamesoni
GTGTTTTTCTACCAGGAATACAAAGGCCAATTCACTGCAAAAGTGTAACGTAGACACTCTGAGTTCCTCAACAGGGAAGGCTGTTCTCCATCAGCTGCAGAGAGAGCAGATTCATAAATTAAACTAATTTTTGCTTTTGTTTGGGTTGGTTAGTTTTTAATTAAAGTGCCCAAGGTTTCCCAAGAATTTTGAAAGAAAGCTTTTCCCCACAAAATGAGTGCTGGGAAAAGATTAGGTTCGTCTCTAATTTACTTCCATTGTCATCTGAGGAACAGCAGGAGCAAACATGCAGCTTTCTTGGAGAACCTGAAAGTCATCAATTTCAGGCAATTTAAACCATGAAGATCTTCCATAATGTCATGCACTGGCGCAGCTATAGCTATGATATACCTAAAACAGGAATGATTTACTGCAGATATAATGCTCATCTTGACAGAGAAGAGGGATGGAAACCAAATCCTGAAGAGGCACCTGTTGTTCTCAGCTGGAGAGATCACATGGAGAAGAAACTTTATCAGCCTACTCCTCCTACAAAGCCACAAAAATATAAAGTACGAACATCGCCACCACATTTCAGCACTTACCTGAGTTTCAGTTATTTGGTGGAACAGAGGGAGAAGCGAACTTTGGGGAGTTTTTTCCTCTCAAAGACAAATTAAAGATAGCAAAACCAATAGTAAGAATAACTCCACACAAGATAATTCAGACAAAAATATTTTATTTTCTAAATCAAATCAGTCAACATCAAAAATGCCAAAATTGAGATGATCTGCATTGTCTCCAGGCAGGCCTCCTAGGGACCATACCCATGTGCTTAAGTAATATAATAGAACTCTCCTCAGGATGCCTGCTTTATTTGGTGAACAGGATGAAGAAATTGCCTCGAGAGCAACAAGTGTGCTACAGAAGTTTGACACTGCTGACGTATTTTTGCATAAATTGTATTTCTATCACAAGGTCTGCTGTGCAAAGTTTGTGTGGGAAAAGTTTTATTTATGTTTAATATAAGCAAAGTCAGACACAGTGCTCCATAGACAGTCTAATTTAACTTCCAGACAGAGAGCTGAATTTCTCCTGAAACAACATATTCAGGACTAGACAAAAAAAAACACCCAACTCCTCAATTGGTTGTAAGTTCCTACAAGTGTTTCTAGAAAAAGGAATAGTAGAGAGCAACCTGGAAGACAGAGCAAAGTCATTTTTCTTGCCAGAAGTTCAGCTCACTTTCTTTAAGTTAAAACATAATAATAATAATTTCACCCTGTCAATGTCCCTGTATGCCTACAAACAATGATACCAACCAAAGATCAAAACCATATCTGGGTCAGTATTGTTCTTATGAGTGACTGAAAAACTTTTACTAAAATCTGAAGGAGAATAAGATCTAATTAAAAGAGTAAAAATCAATTCAGTTTAAGAAATACTTCAACGTAAATTTGAATTTTACAATCTGTAGCACTTTTCTTTCTAAAAATAGGAAATTCAGACATAGTGGTGCAATTAGCAATGGACAAGAAGTGCTTTATCTGCAGAAAACAAAAAAGTACATTAGAAAATCAATATTTCAACAAAACAAAAGCACTATTTGCATAAACCACTCTTTTCACATTCTAAAGGCAATGAACAAATATTAGACATCATTTCTGCAAACTGCCCTCTGCTGCACAGGATCGTAAGTGGAATTTATGACTTTGCTGTTGAAGAAATTTAATCCCAGATCCTTTTGACTAGAAGGAGACAAGTTATACTGTGAATACATGAAAAGGAAAGGGAAAAGAAGGATGAACAGGAAAAACACACACAAAAATAAAACTAAGAACTTCTATTCATATGTTACGTAATATATTAATTCTTTACAGGACACAACTGCTTAATTTCTGATATTTCAGCCTTTTCTATTTTTTAATAAATGAAATATTTCCCCTGTTATTAATTCAAACTTGCGATTATATAGGGTTTTCTATTTTTTTATTCGCTTTAATTATTACAGCATGAAAATCGGATTTCTTTTACACTTTTTTTCTGAGCATCCAATAACGAAGAACTACCCTTTATAATTCAAATAGAAATATTCTGTGCTCTGAAATGCACTGTAAAGTCTCATTATTGTCTGGATCATGTCTTTAAAACATGCTTATGTAAACAGCAAAGTTATCCAAGGATAGTTTCCATAGTTTCAGTGATATTTGGTCTATGAGGCTTTCCCTGTATGTCATAAGAGAAAAGGTAGAGAGTCAACAATAAATCTTGCAGTATTCAGTATTGCAATTTTGTGTATTTGAAGCTTCCAAAAGCGTAACAGCATTGAATTTTGTCTTTATAAAAACCTCATTCTTTTCATGGACTTTTTATCACCCTTCCTCAAAGAAAGAAAACCAATAAACCAATATAAAAAAATTTGCACATGGCATCCTTAACCAACAGGTCTTCATGCCTTTGGCATTCAAGACAAACTGAAAAGAAAAACAAAGGAAAAAAGAGAGCAGAAATGAGACATCTTTTGCTCCAGTCCTGGAAGATGCATCAACACTTTGAGCTATACATTAACATACATTGCTGCTCCCAGTTCCACGTAGAAAGCAGCACCACAGCATAGCGAGTGCCTGCTCAACATTAGGGAGGGATTTCAATGCTTCATTTCTGAGCACGCAGCAGAAGCAGGGCCACATTCCTGTTGTACTCCCCTCCAGCCCTTCTTCCACAAGAATGCACCCACAGGCAGCAACCTCCCCCTGAGGAGAAAGAGCTTTTCCCCTCTGATCACCCATCAGTAACTACCATCATCCCGGCATCAACCTGTTACAAGAAAATATATTAAGCAGTGAAAGATCTAAGGAGACACTTGAATGTGAAGCTGGTCACTGAGGTTTTGAAGGAAATGACCAGAGAGAAGTTTCTCAAAATGGAGATGGTTTCGTTCACACCAAGGAGCTGCGTGCTGAAAGGCTTAGGGGAGCTTGGCAGAACCTTGGGGGCTTTTTTTTGCAGGCTTGCAACCAGCGCACAAGCAGGAGGAAAGGTCCCTGGAGGAAGCTCTGACCTCTGCGACGGGCGCAGGCTGCTGGCACGTCTCGCTTTGTGGCCATGGGGATGGACGAGGCTGTGTGCCCGGGTGCTTTCTCCTGCTGCAGTGCAGCAGCTGTCTTCTCAGGTTGATGCATTACCAAGATCAGCTCCTCTGAGACCGTAAATGCTTGGTGTTGTCATGGAGCCAGCATTATCTCTCTAAATGTAATTTATCTAAAGCCTAGAGAAGCCCTTGAGTCTACACTGTAGGGAGAGAGGAAAGCTCAGCATTCTTTAGGAAAAATATTGTGAAAAGGAGATTTTGTGTAGAGCCTGACTAAAGGCACAGGTAAGCAGGGGAACCATCACGCTGCTTTACAAGAGCAGGCCCACAGCAGACATTCAGGTAGGAAACCAAAAGTGACAAAGTGTCACTTATCTGTATTATGAAGTGCTGAAAACATTACCCTAAATCAGTGTGGGATGGGTCAATGTACTCCCTTCCAGACCAAACAGACATCATTAGCCCAAGGGGACAGCCCGATCTAAGATAGATAGGATCTAAACAACATTGCCTCCATCAGCACAGCAAGCTGAAGACAAAATGTCCATGCCCAGCCCTCTCTTCTGCCCAAAAAGCCCAAGGCATTGGCTGCAGGAGCAGCTGATGAACCAACCCACTGGCCTATTGGCTATTCTGGGGTAAGCAAATCTTCTTCTAAACCCGACCATGATTTCAGGTTGAACTTTCATAGAATGGTTGAGGTTGGAACTCAACGATCCTTAAGGTCCTTTCCAAACCCAACCATTATATGATTCTATGAAGTTTAATCAGAACTATTCTATTCTACAGAGAAACAGACACAAACCCTTTGGAAGACATTTCCTGACCAAACTGGGAGGGGTATGGGAAGATGTTCAAAAGATTTTAACCAGTTCAGCTCCCTCTAAAAATTAAAACTTTACTAAGCTTTTGTTAACTTTAAGCAGTCAGTTGTGTGAGGATCAACTGTGTACTGATGAAATTTAGGATTGACTCCCTCAATGTGTTTAAACACTGATTTGGATGGAGGGAGAAAGGTTTTATGATACCTTTTTTTTCAAGACTTTGATAAAGGATGCTGGAGAGCTGCCTTTAGAGCCTGGAAAGCCAGAGACACAACAGGGACTATAATGCAAGCTTTCAAAGCCCCTTCACAATTTTGAGATAAAAGATGATTTCCACTTTTTGTTCCAGATTCATTTTAAAGGAACGAGTGGGGTTTTTTTGTTGTAAGGACAGAGGGTCTCAGAGGGACAAACCAGAACTTTATTCATCAGTTGACTCATTGTCCTACATGTCTCAAAGAATTTAAAAACAAGCTATCTTCTGCTTTCTGGCCCTTGTAAAAGGAGTTTGTGATTGTACCAAGAATATGGACTATGCTCCTCTGTTAAGATGAGTGCAATTCATGGAAGCTCAGTTTGCTACAAGATTGCAATGGCTCTTTCTTTTTAAGTCACAAAATTGAAGGCAGATACTCGTCAGGAGATCTGAATGTGACTGGCTTTTTCAGCCACTGTCTTGCATCTTCATTTTTCAGCAACAATAGAACAGTTACAAAAGAAAGAGACTATAATGATACTGACGATGACCAAGGTAAAAGGGCTTCAGGCAATACACAACACCAAGATATCCATTAGGGTAACATACAGCAGTCTCAAGGTAAGGCAGAAGTACTTCTGACAATAAACAGGCAGAATGTACAAAGTTTCGCCTACTTGAAGTTAAATACAAACATTCTTCAGCCCCCAAAGAGATATAAAAAAAAATCCAATGAGTTGAAAGGACAGGACAGCTCCTGCAGCAGGCTGAGGACAGAGGGTTTGTTGAGTGGTTTTGACACTATGCCACGGTCTTGGGGAAGCAGGGAGGGCTGGGAAGGGGTAAAGTTTCCAGTACCCAGTTCAGGAAATGCTTTTCAGAGACAGCCATTCAACACCCACTCTGAGGCAGCTCTTTTCTGTTTCCGTTCCCAGTTTTCATCAGGGAGATGAGACCAGACCTCCTAAAGATGTGCAGTTCAGCCACCTCCAAGGCAGTGAATGAGGGTTTGTCTGCTTAGGAAAGCCATTGTTAAGGGGAAAAAAAATCTTCAAGAGTGAAACCAAAGCACATTAAGTAATCAGTACCAAGCCCCCCTGTCCATGCTGCCACTCTGATTTGACACACTAATGGCCCCTTTGTTCGGTTTCATTGAAGAAAACCAACTTATCAAAAGGTTATTGAAGAATAACTATTGCAGACCATTGCCGTGCAGCCACATCCTTCCATAGGAAGCAGCCAATGTCTTTGATGGTTGGACTAGATGATCTTAAAGGTCCTTTCCAACCTAGACAATTCTATGGTTCATACAGGAGGAAATCCTGCAATGATGCACAACCTTGCACATCTGTCAAAGTTTCTGCCTTCCAACCCCTCATCAAGAAGAACATGTAAAAAGAGTATCCAACAACAGTATTTCTCAGTTTTCTTGAAACTGAAGAATTACCTGACTGTTCTAAAAGATAATCCAGGTGCTATCCCATGGTCTGATGCAATAAGGATTTTCATTTGCAGTAAGTGAAAACTAGGATGAATTTTGAACCTTCATTTGGATGAATCTCATATCATTATTTTCTTCATGTTTATCCTACTCATGCATACCTACACAGGAATATCAGGGTGTTTAGGGTTTTTTTAGAGTGGAGTGGGTTTTTTAAACAGTTTTGTAGTGTTTTCAGAGGACTTCTTGAAGTCTTTTACATTGGAAATAACCTTCAGGCTATGAGAATATCATTCACTCCGGCTAAAAGGGCCTGAGCAGAAAGCCATGCTTAAGCCACCAAATCCTGGTGCAATCCAGACTGAAACAGATTTCAAGTATCTTGGTAGAAGATTGCATCCCTTTGATTTTAAGCCTGAAAAAATTACCAGAGTACCTGCCACAAAAAAATGCCCTGAACCTCTACAAAAAGGAGGATTCTACCAATATGCTTTTAGTGCTCACTGGTAGGTCCATAGAGCCACTGAAGAGTGTTTCTCAGATAAAAGAATGCTTTTAGCAACAAACAGCATGGCAGAAATAGACAAAAAGTGGAAGTGAACAAACCAAGGATTCAGGGAACAGTTTCCCACTGAAATGAAGAAATTAGATTTCTTTGCCTGTCAAAAAAATCCTTGTAATTTGTTACGCTTTTGGAAAGTTACCAGTGCTTTAGCTTTGAAAAAGGTAATCTTGTTCCATGCTTATTTGCCTTCCTGTTTCAAATTTAAAAACAATGTTTTAAAGATTGTTTTTGAAAGAAAGAAATGTTTCTTTTCAATACCATAGTGTTTGCTTTAATTATGTAGTCAAATTAATGTTTGAACAACTTTTTGAAGAATGAATAAACGAAGAAATGCAAGAGGATGGCAATTCATACTGCCCTAAGAAAATATTTTTTGATTCAAGTAATTAAGACTTTGAGTTTTCAAACAACCGAGCTATCAGTGCAAGAAGTGGGGTCAACCTGTTTTGGTACCAGTAATCCATTTGTTTTTCAGAAACAAGACTACCCTGAAAGTTTCTCGGTTGAACACTAATACTCCAGTGCTCGGCTCCCACCACACAGATCCTGCACACTCTTGAGCTTTCCTTAGCCATGAAGTGTTTGTTCGGCCCAACCCCTTGCGAAAAGGGGTTAGCAGTGCAAAAAATGTTCAGGCACAATGCTGAATGTTTCACTGGACAAACCAGAGCAGAATCGTATACTCTGAGAAAAATATTTTGACTTGTAGAGCATCTACTTGGTGGACAGTTCAGTAGCGCTGAAGTGAACCTAAAAAAACAGCACATAGAGTAAGGGTCGCAAAATAAAGTGCTTCATATGAAGTCAAATAAAATTAGTTATTCCACCCAAAATCTAAAAATTCTGGGGAAAAGGAGGAAGGAAGAAGATAGGGAGAGAACAGTCAAGTTTTCCATGCTGTCCTCTTCAGTACCATCAAAGTCTGATTGTCAGGCTGGCTACTTATCAGGCTGGAAAAGCTAGAGGAGGTCTAAAAGCAGCCCTAATGGCAACACGGTATAGAGTGGAAACCAGAAGGGAGTTGCTCTGGGGCAGCACACGAGCTGTAAACAGACTGAGAAGTGTGAGCAAGGCAAAGGGCTGCCATTTGCAACATCAGCATTGCAGGCTGACGTGCATGTTCTTTGTGAAGAAGCCGTGAAAAATGTCTCTGCAATTCTTCCTCCCCACAGGACTAATCCACCTTGACCCCAGCAAGCCTCTAAAAGTTGCAATAACATTAACTTTGTGCCGTTGCTTTAATCATGGCATTAGAGCAGAGAGCATTATGGCATGTGAATGTTAGATAATATGTTAGAGGCAAGACTCAAACCAATAAGGCTGTGCCACTCTTGCTCTGAGGATTTTGCAGAAAGCTCCAGCTCATTGCAAACTCAATGGAAGAAATAAGCTGAAAAGTCACACGCGCATCTTCTATCTGAAATGGCTGCTCAGAAGGGAGCACTGGCCAAAGAAATTCACAGCCAAAAGCATTAAGCCTTTATAAAACAATCCCATTTAAAGTAGCTACATCTATTGTGTATTTAAAAGCAGTATAAATTCATGAAGCATGTAGTACGGTATTTTAACACAAACACTATTGTAATAAATTCATCATCTTTAAGTCTTCATCTGTGACAAAAATGTATTGTGAATAGCTGAATTTTAGGCATAGCTTTCATGAAGTTTTATGAATCTATAAAATACCCAAGAATTTTAAAATTATATTTGTCTATAGCCTTGTTGCTCTGGAACAGCAACCATTTAAAAAGTCACAGCTTATTCCCACATCAAACTTTAAGGTTTGCAACAGATTCTGGCATTCTTCCACTAGTGCCTGCATGACGCAGAGGCCAACCTGCTGACAGCACCTTCAGAAAGCTACTTAGGATGTAGAAGTCATGATTGAGAGAATAAAAAAGGCTGAGAGAATGAAGTACTGCAAACAGTCTCCAGATTCCCAGTTGTCCTCTCCTGATTTAACCTTTTCACAGAGGGGGAAAAAACAGTTCATCAGCTACAAGAGGAAATCACAGCAAGACAGAGGTTTTCTGTGCTGCTTCTCTTGCGCCTGCTAGCATTTGCTCCCTCGTGACACTGAATTCAGAAATTCAGATCATAAATTAGTAGAGATAATATTTCTTTTTGTCCTTTCCAGCTTTTCTGAATGACTATAGAAACTGTAAACTCAACAGTAATATAAAACTACAAGTATTTTATGGAATTTCTTCCAGGCACAAAATATTATCAACAGTTCTAGGATTTGCATAAAAAGAACGGAGCAAAAGCACCAGAGGAACTGCCCACTCCTCATGCCAGATATATACAGGGCATCTGCAATAAACGTCCCTAACACATCAACACAAAGAATTCAATTTGGCAGTTTCCAACATAAGGAAGGTTCCAATGTTCATGTAAGTAAATTAAGATATCAAGGACAATTCAAACCCACTTTTTGGGTAAATTTCAAAACAAAATAAGTTTTTCAAGCAAAAAGGAGATTCAGTGTGGTGAAACCTTCTTGTGGCACTACCTTCTTTATGGGCTCTCCTGTACAGAATAAGTACAGACGACTACTGAGTATTCCTCATTCTGTCTCTTGCATTAAAAGAATGCTATAGGGTTGCCCTTTTAGACACCTAAGATGTCACTCACATTTAAATCTAACACTGTACAGGTTCACGTGCCATCAAAGGAAGAGTCTGTCTGTCTCAGGCCAGAGTCTCCAACCCCAGCCCCAGTATTTTATTTCCTTAGTTCTCTGTGCTTTCTAGGAACTCAAATCTTCCCTCAGAGTCTTCTGTTGTGTTGAAAAAACAGGGAGAAAATGTGGTTTTCCTCTTTTTCTCTTCTTTTTGTTTCCAAATTGTCTCCACTTGAAAAGACTATCCTACAGCTTGTAAATATAGCCCTGTCTCACTCAGCCTCTCCTTAGTCAGATTAAGTGAGTGACTTGGAGATGATCTTCTCCAGCAACACTGAAGATCAAAATTAATCAGCACACAGAACTATGCCAGGATATTTTTAAACAAATGCCATTATTAATATTGCAATAAGATTACCAAAAGCTCTTAACGCACTTACTGGAAGCAGCAGGGGTAGCAAGGCAGTGGAGCCCCTCCTTCACTGTTTCGTGCATAGCAAACTTTCTCTACCTGTTACTGGTGACATGGTTAAATAGGATGACAAGGTCCAGACCTGCACTTCTCTGAATGCCTTTATGAATTTGATTCATCCTTAAAATATCCAAATAACCTCTTCCACCCTTGAAAATGAAACCTTGTCCTCCAAAGAAATGTTAAGTGTATCTGTGGAAGGTTTTCCCAACGGACAGGTTCTGCTTGCCCTTGTGTGTGCCTGGCTGCTCTCTGCCACATTTGAAATATCACCTTTGATATGAAGGTTCTTTGATATGAAGGCTTCTTTTAAGAGAAGCCACTTGGTGGGTAGGACTGCAGGCACATCAGGTCAGGTAGGGGAAAGGTCTCATGAGGAGTAGTGAGATTGGTTTCAAAGTGAAAAGCAAGAGGTACCCCTCTCTGTTAACCAAGCCTCTAGCACTGGGGCTAAAGCACTGATGTCTGGGGGGAAACAGCTTAAGCACAGTCAGATACCAGCTCCACTGAGGGATGGCTATTTACAGCCAGAGATTGGGGTGCCAGGGATGAGATGCCTTCTCTCCAGCTGTTAGTTACCTCATCCAAGCTCAAAGCTCTGTGTCCAGCCATGGTGCACAGGAAAAAGAGTCAAAGTCCATCCAAAGTGTCTAGCTTTCAGAGAGCCCAGAGCCCAGCAATGCATTTCAACATTGTGGATAAGTGACAGGGTGGGAAGCATGTTCCAAACACATACAACAGGCATCACCTAGAGCAAAGTCTTACAGCTGCAAAACAAAGTAAAATTCGTCAAACCTACAGATTTTCTCAACTCTTTTGTCTTATATGTGGATGAGTTTGCAATAGCCAAGGTAAATTTTGGTAACTTCTTAAAACATCTCAACCCACTAATACTAATGAACCTGTGAAAAGAGTAAGAAACAGAACTGTAAAGAAAGCTTATTAGTTTTTTAGATGCCATGGCCTCTGTTCTGCACCAGCAGTAACTCTCAGAAGGGAACAGATTTACCAGGAAAACTCTGCAAGATCACTGAAGCAATTCTATGGAGTTAGCTTGGGGTGATGTCTTACTCCTTCAGAAAACAGTTCTTTTTGCTGTGTTTCCTCACTGCCAAACTTTTCTCTTCGTCTTTAATGGAGCAGAACTTCACTTGCTGTTTCATATGCATGCTTGAATTAAAACTCAAAATCTCTTTTTATAGCTGTGTGAGGGGAAACAATGACATGGGACTTGTCAGAGACCCTCGAACCTCACAAAACCACATAATCAAAGCCTCTTAGTTCTAGCCCACCCAATGCCCTGCCTCTGTTCAGTCTAACAAGTGGTGGGTTCCCAGAGGACATGCGGCTGCCCTTCAGCAGGACCTGCCCAGAACCACTGCAGCATCAGCTGACATCAGGGGAACTCCAGAAAATTCACTTAGGAGATGACAGATATGTAAATTGTTCTTATGTTGTCTGTGGCAGAACAATTCCACCTCTTTTTTTCTTTTCTTTTTGAACCAAAGTTTTTGCCTTTGGAGGAGCAGAAAAAAAAAGTTTGGGAGCACTGTAATGGAATAGCATCTATGATTTATAAAATGCATCCCTCGCCTGTTAGTTATTAAATCCACTACTGACAATAACTTAGACAGGCTACATGCTTTATTTAATTTCACGTTTATTTACCTCATAAATTGTGAGGTAACGGTGAGTTTGTAATTGAGGCATTTAAATTTGCATTTGAAAGGAAGGCTTACTGCATGGTGAGATAAAGGGGGTTTTAATTTTCCTTTTCTGAAGTTATATCTGTGTTTCAATTTGTAATTAGGATGTTTTTCACTAAAAAGCACACACAACATTTCTTTGGGGAATAGTTTCAGAAACTATCTTTAAAAATAATTAAAAAAAAACACCTTATTTTACTAAAGCAAAGTACCATGTATGGACAAGAACCCAATTTGATTTATGAGCTGATAGAACTACTCAGTGTAACTGGCAGTAACTACCAAAAATTAACTTACCACATCTATTATCCAGTCAAAACTGTTAAAAATAATTAATAATTTGTTTTAAAGCATCCATTTTAATAACACAGTTTAAAAAAAAAAAAAAAAAAGAGGAGTGGGATTTTTCCATTGCTTCTAAATTACCCTGGAGAGAGGGCAAGTTTATTTTTCATGAATTGTTACTAATGGAAATAAATAAACGAAGGCTAATTCTATCTGCCTTTGAATGGGCAATTTTTGAACAGCAGCATGTTGAAATAGTTATTTTCATGCGTAATTCCCCTAACTAACCCGTAAAACCACCAGAATTCAGGCAAGTATTTTTTCCTGTGGCCATCCTCACCAAATCTTTGCACAGGCCATGGCTTCTGGAGCGTGACATCCACCAGCCTCAGGACCAGGCTGTCCATCAGCTGCCTAGAGCCCGTAGAGCGCTACCATGAAGAGTCATAGAAAAGAAGACTCACAAAGATACATCTAAGACCTCGACTTCCCCCTAAGCCTTTCCCAGCAGGACACATTGCTATCCAGCACAATCTTCAGTCCTATGGGTCAGAACAAGGTGCAGAACCTTTAGACAACAATAATACGTGCAGTTATGTGGTATATATATTTGTATGGTACACAAGCCAAAAGGCCATTTTAACTTCATTATGGAGCCTGACCTCACAATCATGGAGCGACCACTCATGAGCAAAGTTCAGCAACTGTTTAACTTAAAAGAATCTAATGTTTTGGCAAGGGTAGGATTTTGCAGGTACCACTGGCAGAATCCTGAGTGAGCAGAAGCCTAAGAAGCTCATCTGATGACCTTATATATTTGCCCTGTTCAGACTGGACCCAGTTTGTGCATACCAGTTTTTCAAAAATCACAGTAGTTTAACAGTTAAGTAGTTGCAGACAAGTAAACAACTTCTGCTAGAAAAAGATCATCATGGTGTTCCCGTAAAGACTGAGGCTGTGCAAGGTGGAAGTTGTGCGTTGACTGGGAGATATGAACTGAGCCATCAGCTACCATCCAGACTGAATCATTTGCCAGGATGAGGAGTTGCAAAACCTTGCAAGAGCGCATGGGGTTTCATTCCTGCTAAATGGAGCATCCAGAAGCCCAGCTGAGAAAGCACAATGTAAGGAAAAAAGCTCTTCACTTTTTGCAGGTTTGTCTAGGGGAAATTAGCTCCAGCCCTGTAACAGTTTGACTTCAGAAACTGCGTGGAGGGCTGCAATATAAAAAAAACCTCCTTGAAGTCAAACCAGCATGAGAATTAGAGGTGTTGTCTTTTATCATTTCATTGCTCTGCACTTGTCTTTGTACGAAGGAGCAGATTTCTTAAACTTTACACTCTGTTCTTACCTTAAAGTTTGTCGGGAGTTGAGAGTAGCACTCAGGCATCCCACCCTCAGACAAGTCACCAGAGGGCTAAACACAAGGTCAGGAGTTGCCAAGGCATCACCCAGAGCCCTTCACCACGTCATACCAATGCTCCTGCAAGGGATGGGATACACGCCAGCAAGTGTCAGTCAAAGCTTCTGTGCCAAGCAGCAGGTTGCAGGGGAGAGGATCTGGTAATTATGCAATTTCCCTGGGAAACGAGACAAAGACATTTTACACATACATTTTGGAAATGGCATCTAAATTTTTTCTTCTACTTTTAAGAAAGGCTGATGGATTTGGGTCTTTTTAATCAAGAGAAGACTGAGGGGGGATGTGAACAGTGCTTATAAATACTTAAAGAGAGTGTGTCAAGAGGGTGGGGCTAGACTTTTTTCAGTGGTGCCCAGGGATAGGACAAGAGGAAATGGGCACAGACTTGAATATAAGAAGTTCCACCTAAACATGAGGAAGAAATTCTTTACTTTGAGGGTGGTAAAGCCCTGGAACAGGCTGCCCAGGGAGGTGGTGGAGTTTTCTTCTCTGGAGACATTCAAAACCCACCTGGACATCTTCCTGTGCAGCTTGCTCTGGATGGACCTGCTTTGGCAGGGGGGTTGGAGTAGATGATCAACAGAGGTCACTTCCAACCCCATATCATTCTGTGAAAGGCTATGCAATTTGTGTAATGGAGGTTATAGGTGATAAACATGTCTCCTGTGAAATAAATCACACTGTTTGTATAACAGCCTAGAACAGAGTGAACAGACATCAGGAGTGGAAGGTATTTATCTTGTGCTCATCAATCAGTAGAGAGTAGTATAATTAATTACTATAACACAGCCATTTAACAAGGTACATTGTCATTTACTCACATCCCAGAGTGCACCTGAAAAATTCCCACAGTAATCTTTTTGGCTGAAGAAACTAGAAGGTGCAACAGGAACGACTTGATTTAATGTCAGGTATTTACTAGAATGGGAATGTACATTTGAATGAACCACATGTATTTTAAGATTCATTCACATTATTTTTAAGAATTCATCACCTCAGGATAAACATTACCAAAAGTGATCCAATTCACACCACAGATGGTCCTGCTGATAACGGCTGAAGGACAGGTTTTTTCAGCAACATAGGAACTCAGCTACCTGCACTGGGACCTTCAGCCTCTAATAACTGCTCCAAGGCACCGATCGGTTCTCTCACACTGTGTAGGCCAACGCTGATGACAGCTTTAGGATGAAAGTTTGTATTCCATATACCTTTAAGAACAAAATGAGGTGAGACCAGGCCTGAGGAACCATAGTGCTTCTGTGAAGATCCTGTGAATACCAGCTACATCAGCCATCTTTCAACAATTCAATGGAACACAAGTCCAAGACTGAGGGTTAAATTGAGTTAAGAACTGCACTTACTTTGAAAACCGAAACTTCCTCAGGAGAACTGCACATACCAGGGTGGGGGGAAAAAATGGGAAAGACCTGAACAGACTTACTGCTAATATATGAAACAGTGATCTGTGGAACACACCATACTCCTGCCTGCTTTCACGCCTGCCCAACAGTACAGTACATACATGGCAGAAGCATCTTACTGTCTCCTCACAGCAATCTCCCACTCTTTCTCCTGCACCTTCCTTTATAGCATAAATAGCATAAAAATTACTCATTAATATATAAGACAGAACTCAGCTGTCGTACAGTAAAGCAGGACTCGATCACTCCAGCGTTTCCGATTGCCATCCTGCACCCACTTTTCCTCCACACTTAAATACCTATCCAGCAATTTAAACCCAATTTAAACTCCATGCCAGCAATTTTTCGAGAAACCTTCCCAAGACTGGCTGACACACTGTCAAAAGAAAGTGTTTGCAAGCCAGCTTTCTACATAGGCAGATAGAAAATGACAGCCAGATGTCAAGCAGAACTGCCTGTTACAAAGGGGAGAAACAAGCCCTAACGAGAATAGCTGGCTGGTATACTTCAGAGAGCTGGGTAGCTGTCTGATCATTTAATTGTGACTAACTAACCTTGCAGCAGAACAGCAAAATTAATTGTATTTCTAATTATCTCAAAATGCTAACAAAAACAGGATAAAAGAGTACTGAAATATTAATTAATGTCAAATTTTCTCACAAGATATTTGGGCACATGTAAGAGATGGTCAAAAATGTAACTCCCTGTGGTCATTAAACTGGCTGAACCCTGGGTGTTTCAGTTGCTGTGAAAAAATTTAGAAATTTCTTCTGTTCTGCTTTGAAATAAAGATCTGGGCAGCCATTGAGTTTGGCTTCCTTTAACTTAGAACCCTGAAATGTTATTTAGAGTTTCATTTTAAATTATATTGCTTCCTCTATAGAAAATATTATCTTTGCAATATTTCATTAAAATTGATAATAATGCAGAGCTATTACTGGAATATTCAGATGTGATATTGCTGTTATACTCATTATTCTCATTTCAATTTTAAAGTGATTAAAAACAGACTTATTTTGTATGAAATAACACCCTGTCTTTTCTAAATTACAGCATCTCTCTTCATATTGCCGTGAAAAATTTCCAGGATGGAAATGATCCTCTCAAAAGCCTTTTCACTGAAGCACTTACCTTGGAGGTAGTAGATTTATGTTTACATACAGTGAGTGGGACAGTTGCAGAAGAGATTGAGAGGCTCAGTGCAGAATATTCAGGAGGCTGGCACGTTTCCCTAGGATGCAGATCTGTAATTGATTCCTTGCTCAAAATCAACCAGAATGGAAAAAGATTTCCCTCCAGCCCAAGAAGGACCTTATCCACTGGTTTTGTGGGATCTAATGGACACGCGTGTACAGTCTTGCGGTCCCAGAAAGTATGTTCTAGCATCATGTGTTGCAAGTGGAAAAGAATATTAATTTTTACACCAGATTTGGCTCCATGAGCAAGATAGACCTGGTTTAGCAATCATACTGGTTGCCACTTAGCTGGGAGCAGCTCCACAGGCATTACACAAATGCAAGAACAGTGTCTAAATGCTGGCCAATGGACCCTGCTGTTACAATTATGTCCATACGACCCCTCTTGGACTTTAGCAATATTCAGTAGTGAGGTGAGGGTACTGGGGAGGAGGGGGTGTTGTAAAAGCAAGTATAAAACTTCTCAGTTCTGTTCAGAGAAGCTCCGTATGGCTCCACAAATAATTTCTGTGGATAACAAAATAGCATAACAAGCAGGGTCCAAGCCTGGCAAACCCACGGTCTGAGCTGGTGAGCAGAGAGATGCCATACTAATTGGTGTCCTGTTGCCTTTTGACTGTTTCTTCATTCCCTGGAAGGTTCCTCTGAGGAGAGGAGTTACCCCAGCACAGCATGTTTGAACATGTTAAAAGTGATGTAGGGCTTTCAGGTAATGCTGTGGTAACAGCAACTGCTACGAATACTGGCTGGAGAGTCTCCGGTGCATTGCTTGAAAATTTCTATTCCAAAATTTTTCCTATAAATATGTCAAGTTAAGTAACATTTCCCATTAAGAAAGATTTTGTGGTTCTCCACTCGAATATCTGGCTGCAGAACAGAGACCTCCAACTCCTCCATACCAGAACGAACAAGATCCTGAGAAGGTCCTCGTGATCAGAGCCTTAACCAGGGCTGTGAGAAATAGTACCTGATCTAAAGAAGGGCTCATCCCTGTGAAGAAAAGGAACATATTTCATTTCTAAAACATGAAGTAGCTTTTTACAGAACATTAAAAGCAGTCAGTGAAGTGAAATGGTGTCTATGGGTGTGCATGGTGGGGAGTAGTTCTGATAATACAAAGAACATAAAAAGTATTTTTTATTAAGGACGCTGGAAATATAACCTAAAACAGGCATGAAAAATGCATATTTATGTAGATATAATAAGATACTCATGGCTGTCATTATAAACTTAAATATCTAGCTTTTTAGATTTAGGGACACTTCAGTATAATCTTAAAATTAACCTGAAATCCTGTTTGATTTCAAATTAGTAAATGATTTATAGAAAAACTATCTTTCAAACCACTGAATATAACTTTAAAAGCACACAAGTAACTTTATAGCCTAAGTACCACTGATTTCCAAAGAAACTCACATTTCTAATACCTAAGCTGTTACATAAGTAAATCTAGATCCATAAATCTAGATTTTTATTTTTTTTAAAGCATAACCTATTTATTATAACCAACGGGTATGTGATTAAATGACTACAGTCTTCTCTTATCCCAAAGTAGTTGCAGTATGCGGGGGAAATACAGTCATGTTTCTATATAATGCATAGGCATTACTGCTTGCTCTGTTAACAAAATAATGTTTATTTTGACAGAAGCTGCTGGGAAACTTGTGAATACCCTGATCTTACTGCCTACCCGTTCCTCTGCTAAAGATTTTGATAAGTCTGATAAATCACGCCGCTCCAAGAACACTGAGATGCTTTTAAAGATCAGAGCAATCCTTTCCCCTCTGTGTTTTCCTGCTGTATATTCTACTTACCCACCTCCGCAAGGGGAGGTTTGAGCACTGTGCTCTGTGGGGTTTAGGTGCATCTCAGGTGAAGACTTCTCCATGTCATGATGCTGACTTTGGGGAGGGGTTGGTAAGGAGGTGGACAGCAAGTTCTCCCACAACAGGCCGACCCCTGCTTCCCTCTGCCCTGGGGTCTCCGGGCAGGAGGCAGTGAGCAGGATGAGGTCCTCAACCCACGTTGACACCTAAACAGCCTGCTGGGGTGCAGAAACTTGTGGAGCAGCATATGGGGGGGGAAAGGGGGCACAACACACCCAGACCCCGCTGTGCTGGTGGGCAAGGCCCACGCCTTGGCTCAAACAGTGGTGGGTCATGAGGAACTAGGGTAAATCTGAAACCCCCTCCCAGTGTCCCAGCCCACCCAGCTGAGAGTCTCCCTTCCTCTTTAAGGCATGATGCCAAGGAGGCAAAATACCAAGGCTAATCAAGGTTGTGGCACCTGTGTGCGTATCTCCTGAGAAGGATGGGGGAACCACAGCCTTCATAAATGCATCTAAATCACCAGATAACGATTCTGCAATCGCATTATTCTCCATTTCACCACCAGCACCACCCCATTAAGAGCCAGCTTGGGGAGTAAATCATGAATAAAACACTACAAGAAGCCCTCAGTTTTCTGAAGCATCCTGTGCTTCCTGCCTGAACGAGCTGCTTTGGCTGCAGCCACAGCAGCTGCAGTTTGCACTATTCAGCCTTTCAGGATGGGTTTGGCTCAGCAAAACCCACTCTGAAGGAAAAAAGAAAAAAAAAAAAAAGGCAAGAGACCTTTTCCTCATTTGACAAATACCTGGTAAAAGGAGAGCTGCCCCCCTGCCTCAGAGAAAAGTCATGTGCTCTCAGAAACTCTCTAGTAACTCACACAAATCTTAATCCAAGGCTAACAGGAATTGAACCGTTTTGTCTTCCCCGTTACGCCTCACCCCATATGTTTTTACAGTGAATGGGTTTAAAATATCTATTTATCACTCTGGGATTGTGCTACGTGGCCACTGGGCACATGAAGAGTCAAGGCCCCCTTTACGATACCCAGAGGAAAGCTGCTAATCCACAGCCACACACCACAAGGGCTGCTTTCCTGATGACCTCCCCCTCCTTGCTGCCAGCAGACAGAAGTAGTAAAAATTGCGCAGAACCCAGGGGATGTGGTGGGGAAAGGCATTTCACACGACTCGTTTTGCTCCCCCCTATCGAACACAAGAAAGGTCAGCAACAAGGGGCTCTGCATCTCCACTCGTAAATTTTGGTGTAGAATGGCAGTAGTTTGGGCACTGTTTTGACTTTACATAATTTCAAATTATTGCATAATCATATTTAGGGAGATTCGAGCTACAGTGGACATTCATAGGAGCTGGAGGGTCCCATATAGCAGAAGAAAAGAATAAAAATGCAGAGGAACAGGCAAAACACAGAGGCTCAGTTGTTTCTGGGTGTTTACATCACAGAAGTGCTAATTACTATAATTTGATGTTGCCCAGATTGCAGCACTCCATGAAGTTAATGAATTTTAGCATAGTGACAAATTATTTTTGTTTCTAAGTAGACTGCATCATATTCTCCTTTCAGTGAAATGATTTTAAGTCATTAAAATTTCAATTCAATTTCAGAAAAAAAAATTGCCATGTGAGGCATCCAAGTATTTTGAGAAAGCTTTCCCGGTGTTTCAGCTGTCTGCTTAAAAACACACGCAGCTAATTTCTGTTCACCAGTCCCGCCATTCACAATCACACCCAAAACACGCAAATCACATCATTCTTCATACATCCATACATCATCCATAGCACCAGATTGTGCAAAACACTCCCCTGAGAGGCAAGGAGGTACTCAGATTTGAAAGCATCACTTTTCTGTTCTCAGAAACCCAAAACATGCTGATGAATGAACAACCTCACAGCTGCAGAAACAAATAGTGCTTTTCCTCCCAACTGCCTCCACCAGCATCCTCACAGATGACTTACGCACCTTTTTTTTTTTTTTCTGAATTGCTGAAACACCCTGCGTGTACAGCTGTATGCATATTGATATTCCGCTCTTACCAGATGCGTACGCTGCAGAACTTCTAATTACAGAGTTGGACACTGCCTAGATGATAGTCTGTCGAATTAATAAATTATAACTCAATCATTTATGGCAACACAAAGCCCTCTTGTTGTTTTGGGATGGGGTTTATTTATGGTTTTGAGCCAAAGCGTAAGGATGTTAATGACTTTTTTTTATTGGTTGGACTGGATGACCGTAAAGGTCCCTTCCAACCTAGACAATTCTATGATTCTCTGACATTCCTCATATACACAAAAAGTAATATTACCTCAGAAAAAGACTTATGGGCAGACAGTCATAATGCATTCAGGGGCTAATACAAAGAATGCAGCAAATGGGTCAACCATTTGCTCTTTCATATCGTGTTTGCTTCAAGTAGAAATAACCAAAATAAAAGAATAGGAGGCAAATGATTAAATGACCGAAGTCCTTAATTACAAGGAGTTTGATGGAGGTGCATAAGGTCGTGAGCAGTTCTGGTGATGGGAGTGAAGGGGAGCTGGAAGACACCCAGCACTTTGCAGGACTCAACTCTCCTGGGTACTTTCTGCTAAACTCGCAGCAGAAACTGGTGTCACCTCTGCTGACAGGGAATTATCATCTGCCACGCCAGGCCAGGCTCATCCTTGTCAGAAATTAAATGAATGCTACTAATTCCTAACCTACATGAAATTCTGCGGGTTTTGTATTAATTTTTTTTGTAATATAAACTTATGTAAATTATAAGAACCCTCTCCCTTCTGAGTGCAGGAAAGATTAGATTTTTAATTTCATCAGCTACACTGGAAAAATCTAGTAAGTGATTTTATTAAATTAAGCTTCAAATTAATTACCTTGAAGGAAATAATTGCACCATCACTTCTATTTTATACTAGCAAATAAGGGAAAGGAAGAAGAAAAAAAACACACACAGGATGGATGGGTCTTAAAATTAATGAGCTAGGAGCTAACGGTCATTAAATAAAAGAACAAATAATCCCCCCTGTTTCTTCTTATGTGACAATGACCTATTAGCCAGAACTCCAGGGACAGTTGGAGTCCTGAGGGAGAAACAATGCCAGCCCTGCAGGGCCCCCACGCTGAAAGGCTGAACGCTCCTTTAAGTGGCTGAGACCTGACCCCAAGCAAAAGCTTTTAAATTCTCCCATCCTCCCCTCAGGCTTTTTATCTGACACTTGGAGTAGCCACACTTAGGACAATTGCATCTCTGATGTTATTGCCAAATCATTTTTCCCATTTGGGAGTGCAATTCTTTATCTTCGCTGTACAGTAAGAACACCGTATACCCAGAAGCACCAGTGTCAAATTCCACACAGTTCTACTGGTTTACTGTTTCATAAACAGATATGTACTTAAATGACCATTAGGGTCCCTTCCAACCTTAACCATTCTATGATTCTATGACTGTGGTAATTTTTTAAAAAATATCTACATAGAGTTGACATACATAAAGTTACCTGTTTTACAGGGGGTTGGACTAGATGATCTCCAGAGGTCCCTTCCAACCCCATATCACTCAGTGATTCTGTGAAAGCCAGAAGAAACAAATTAAGAAGTGATTTAACATCTGGCTGAAGCCACATTACCAAATATGACTAAAAACAGAATCATCCCAATATAAGATAATAGCATATGTTTGCAAAACATGATTGATTGCTTGTCTGACATGATATGTTTAATATGATTTATTGCTCTAGCAGCCAGAGCATTTCTTTAGAGCCTTGCAAAGCTGCAATCCCGTTGCTGTGGAAGTTGATGCACTTGCCCCAGACAGGCTCCTGGAGCCTTCACAGTGATGGAAAAAATACTACAAAGGTGAATTATTAGCAGACTTGAGCTTTTTCTTAAGAAAAAAAAAAATCCCAACAAAAAAAAACCCCACACCATTAACATTTTTCTCATATTTTAATTCTTAACCATCTATGAAAGGTCAATGGAAGATGCAAACATCAGCATGCTTTTTAATTCCTGTAAAACAAAATTAGATTTCACTGTAAACATTTTAGTTGCAGCATTATCTATATACTGCAGGAGTCAATGTTTAAAAAAAAAGAAAAAGAAAAACAGCTCAAAAAAGGTGTACGCAATGTGTATTTTGCTTCAGTGACTATGACCTTTAAAAAATATTTAAGCTGCTGTGTGATTTAATATTTCAACAGCAAATGCATTTTAATGCACAGAGGATCATTCTCAAAGTTCAGAAAACTGTTTGTATAGATGAAAAAAAAAGGACTAAAAGATCATAACAGAAAAAAAAAATAGCTGTAGATTCCTTCTGAGTGTGGAATAAACTAAAACTAGCAATTTTGCTCATGCACAGTCTGACACCACAGACCTCTGGTCACTCCCAGCCCCAGACCAGCATTTTATAAGCAGCTTGGTTCAAAGTTCACATAAATCACCAGGAAACCTTCCACTACTTCAACGGGCTACTTCATTGGATTAAACCCTTCTCACTTCTGTCAGATGTTTTCCTGCAGCTGTGTTGCAGAGCAGAATCAGAGATTTTGTAGAAAGGACAGATCCCTCATGAGGAGCCTGTGCGAAGACACCTGAATACAGGAGAGGTTACACCACCACCACCACCTGATCTCTTCCCTGGTTGGGGATCACACTCCACTTGTTTTACTGACACATTGAGACACAGCATGACTGCAAAGGCAGATCACTCTCACTGCAGCAGAAGTGCCTGCTGTTCTTCTGCACGTGTCTTGCGGGTATCTTGGCTTTCTTTACTGTTCCTTGGGGAGCACCTCCCATGCGCTGATCCATAGCTTGATTCAGCACCTGGTGCCACCTGAGATGCTTCAGGGAACCCTACCTGCTCACACTGACTAGTACAACCAATAATCTCTAGGCCATCTCAAGTTGCACTAGACACCCTCACTCAGGTAATTAAAACATGTCTGTTGTGTAGGGGCATTCCCACTCACCTCCCCAGTGCATTTGTGACCACATACCTTGAGCTCGCGTTGTCTCCACAGCATCAGAGCCTTAGCCTTCAGTCCCTGGGCAGGACCCTCAGCAAAGTGGAGACAACACTGTGAATGAGGGCAGCTCTTGGATGCTTGATCTTCTCTCTGCTCAGATTGAGGACAGGAAGCCCATCCCCTTGCCCCAGCAGGAGAGCGGTGGCAGCACTGAGCTCCTGCTGACAGCGCGTGGCCCATGCACTGAGAAGCAAGAGGGAGATGTGCCAGGTTGATAAGGCATTTTCCTGCAGGACACTGTGAATTTACACACTTGTTATCTTATATGTAGGTTCATTCCTCCTAACAGGAGCTAGACAAGAGGGGGTTTCCTTCCTTGCAGGCAGGAGCATTTCCAAGCCCGTTACATCCAACAGTCATACACATATATTCATCGTACATGGACACACAGGGGGTGGGTTTTTTCCCATTTGTATTTAATTATCAGCTCACTAGTCTCCTTCCGTAGAGCCCACAGGTGACTATTGTAACATACATTGCTTTAGAAAAACACTCAGCTCATTAAATGTTTTTTCTATTTTGTTTCCCCTTCCCTTCACCAACATTCCTCGCCAGTCTGAGGGGCTTTTGCTGATACAAATAATCATTTATGTCCACTGGAGGCAAAGCTCCCAACTAAAGCTATCAACTTCTTTAGGATATTTTTTTTTCCCAAAAAAAAGTAGAATTTTACTTTTTTTTTTCCCTACAAAGTCTGTGAGCATTCATTCCTTGTAGCCCACATCTCCTGGTCGGTTCAGGCTCAGGTAGAGTTTGAACTAAGCAGTATGCCAGCACCAGCCACATGTTGACGGCTGCTTCTGCACCTTTGGTGCTACCAGCATTGTCATTAGCTTAGACAGCTCAAGGTCTCCGATAGACCCAGAAGGTACAAATTCCTTTTTGCCTTTTGGCCTGTTTTTGGCAATACCTGGACTGAGGTCTCTTCAGTTAGAACAAAGCAGCATGGAGTACATCATCTCCGGACATAACAGTGCTTTGGATGGCTGCTCCTGTGTCTGTCAAATATGAGGAAGAACTTCATTACGGTGAGGGTGACAGAGCCCTGGAACAGGCTGCCTCGGGAGGTTGTGGAGTTCCCTTCTCTGAAGATCTTCAAGCCCCGCCTGGATGCAGTCCTGAGTGATGTGCTCTGGGCAACCCTGCTTTGGCAGGGGCGTTGGACTAGATGATCTCTAGAGGTCCTTTCCAACTCTGACAGTTCCGTGATTCCGTGGTGCTGCCAGTGTTGGGAGGAGTTCCAAGTAGCTCAAGGTCTCAGGCAGACCCAGAGGAACAATTTCCTATTGAACTTTTGGTTTGTCAGCAGCAGTATCTGAACTGAGGCCTCTTCAATTAGAAAAGCAGCACTATGAACAGAATGGTCTCTACAAAATTTTATTACTTTGGGGCTTTGTTTTTTTCCCCTTCTGTTTGTCTCAGCTTTTGAGATTAAAAACTGGCTGTGTTGTTCCTTTTCCCTAGGTTTAGTGGCATAATACTGCTTTAATCTCTCCAGCTGGGCAACTGCTGGGTTTACAGAAGTTGTTTATCTTGTTCTGCTGTTGCATTATTTAAATATTCCATCACAGACAGTGGCACTCAAGCTAAATATTTAAAAAAAAAAAAATCAATAAAACAAAACCCTTCAAAATATTATTGGGGGAAGTTTTATCATGACTGTACTGTATTTCATTTTCACAGCAGCCAACCTTATACTCTGTTGATGCTTGTAGACATTTGCAGCTCAAAGCGAGCTTCAGGAAAAAATATTAATGAAAAATTGGCAAGTATACTGGAAATTATTCATCAATTTAGCTCAATTCTCTTTCAAAAATACATTTTGGAAAATTCAGGAGCAACAACACAGCTTATGAGGAAAATGAGACCAACAATCTTTGGACGGATGCTCCCCAAGAGGACAGACAGTTCAAAACCAGCTTTCCTTAACTTCAATATGTGAAACTCTGTCTTTATCAGGGATGGATTTGAATTATTTCTGTCAATGAATTACTGCAATGAACATATTTGTTTTGAAAGAACACGTTCATGGTTCTTCACAGGGATTGAGGCTCAAAGACCTCGGCAGCTATCAATGTTTTTATTTATCCCAGGAAGAAGCTTTCACAGCTAGAAAGATATTTTTTTTTTTTTTAATTTCTGCTTTTTTTTTTTCCTCATAAAAGGGCAGCAAGAGCAAGTGTGCAATTGCTTTCCAACTATGTGCTAACATGCCAAAGGTAAACAGCAAAAATTAATCTCTGAAGAACTGGTTTGAATGCCTGTAGTTCTTTTAGCTCCCAGGAATAATTTTGTTGCCCCGCCATGCTCCATTGGATTGTGTGGAGGCTTTCCATCAGCATCTACCAAAGATAGAGTAATACTGACATAGAGATGGCTCCAGGAGGAAAGCTGAAGGTCTGAACATACTAATACTAACATACCAACATTAATAATTTGGGGGAGGGAACAAACCACCAGATAATTCCTTCAGCCAAGAGGAGGCTACACTGCAGGACTCTCTTATAGGATGGTGTGCCTATGAAGAAGTAAGGGTTCAGAAGGCAGCTTGTCAAATTTGTGCAAAACAGATTAAACCTGAAGGTTATTAAAGATAGATTTTCATGCAAAAAGAAATAAACTCCCTCCAGAAATCCCTCAGCTTTACTGGACGCTGATAAAGCACTTCAGGGCATTATCAAGGTTACCCTTCCCCTGTTCCCTTCCTCCTGGGGCTGCCCACTCTTTCTCTGCCAAACAGACCTCGTGCCTCAGGGAGTGCAGACTTCCTCATGATCCCGGGCTCTTCCTCCCAGTACTGCTACTCCAGCCAGCTGGTAACACACTAGGAAGGCTGCTTTGATACTGCAATAGCATGATGGGAATAAAACAAGTCACTAAGGGAGCCATAAAAATCACATTTTAGTTATTACACCATAACTTCTCCAAGCAGGCCAGCCCTACAACAGATCAAACTTCACTGACAAAAAGCTTTGTTTCCCAGAAAACCCCAAATTACAACTCTCACAACATATTTTTTCAAGTCCTACTGCCAGGAGCCCCTCAATAAATAACGTCCCAAGTCATCTGCAGCACAGTCATCTTCCTATAGCTATTTGTCCAAAGAACAGGCTCCAAATATCCACAGAGCTATTCAGTGCTTTGGCAGTACGTTACAAATATTTATTGATTCAGTTTTCCAACCGACTCAAGCGTTCAGCCTGTTACCTAGCATGGAGGTACATATCTCCCTCTTAAGTCCTGCCAGGAAAGTAAAGGATTTCTGCCAAATTAGTTTATTGCTATTCTCTTTCCCCCATGGCTGTCAATACCACAGAGACCTGTAGATAAGCTTTCTGCGCAGGGACTGATTTTATCCTCCATTCTGCTGCAAACAAGGTGAGATCAGCTGGTGCCTTCCTGATAGACCTGCTTTTCCCCAAGGGCAGGGCTGAAAACAAAGCATCCTCTTCACCCTAAATCCAGTGAAATATTTATAACCAGTATTATCCATGTGAACTGCATACATTACATGTTTTCATGTGACAGAAGCAACCACTACAGGGAGAGGTGCAATCCAGCAATGCCACCAGATGATTTCCCGTGTAATCCATCTTTTTAAAACTGCAGCTTTGTTCAGTGCCAGGTACTCCAATCACAAGAGCTGGCTTCATAAACACTTGGTGTACTTCCTACAAGACAGACTTAAAGAAGAGATCCCAAAGGCAGTAATTCTTTTCTCCATTTAAAAACAGGTCCAAGATGAACAGATAGCTGGAAAGCTTCCTTTGAAATGATTGCATGTTCACTGATTTAGTTTCACGAGCTCGCTGTTCATTGCATCCTGGCAGACACTCTCTGCACAATACATGCTTATAAAGCTATTATCTAGATCTGGTGGTTTACATTCCCTGAGGTTTTGTCCATGTACATCTAACATAATGCTTATCAGCTGTAAGTGCCACAGGGATAGGAATTTTAAATTATTCCAAACAGCCCATAGCTAAATTGGCCAAATAAATTGTTATCATTTCAGGTTCAATTCATCATACACGTCATTTTGGTGCTGTTATCCACAAAAAGGCCCTGAAGATGCTTTGCTTGTCGTCCACTTATTGAGCAAAAGAATCATGATCCAGTTGTTACCATAGTTCACCTCACAAAGGATTACCAACCACTGATGCACTATTGAAAAGAGAAAGCCAAAATATCTTTAAATCCCAATTTCCCCCGATTTTTTTTTTTTTATTAAAATAATTTTTATTAATACACCTTCTTTTCATCTTTAAAATAATTGCCCATTGCTCAGTCACAAACATACCTTTCATCATTTAAAAAGCCCCCAAGTCTCATTACGCTAACTCTCTCCTCCTGCATATATGAAGGGCAGCCCAGCAGGCATTCGTTAAACCTCTCCTTTGAAGTACTATTAATCTGATGTCATGGATGTTTCTTCTAACCTGACCTTATGAAAGGGGGGGATACGCTTTTCACCCACTCGTTTCCACATAATTTAGAGCCCATGTAAAGCAAGAAAATGAGAAATTATGCCTCTGTAAAATTTGAAAAAACATGGGTTTAGACTGTCATCCCACCTGTTACACCAGTTCCCTGCTGGTTCTGCTTGCTCACAGCGCTCTGGGGACCCTGGAGCTCAGCCTCCACGCAGAGAACAGCAAAGGTCTGCACACACTCTAAGGGAACCTTATTTTACACACACTCCCCAAGACACTGACCCGGAGCAACAGGCAGGCACAGACACCACACAACTCATTCATATGCTGCTGCCTGGTCCTGAATCTGCTTCAGATGAGGGAAAACACGTCCCCACCGCCATCCACCATTCCTTTGCCACGGCTTCCCTCTAAACAAACAGGTAAGAACCACGTCTTCCTTCCGAGTTAGGCACAGAAGCAAAAAAAAGACATGAATAGTGGATATGGTATGAAATGGCAGGTTGCATGGTACGTGTCTAATGCCAGAGCTGTGCACACACAGCTGTGTCAGCTGCATCTCCTGGAGAGGTACCGCATCCTCCTGCTCCGCTTTGAAGAGCTGTTGCTCAAGCAGGCGTGGATGTGCTCCGCAAACATTTTTTTTGGCACCTTCTGTCATCAAGTCGACCCCCACGTGCTCCCAGCAGGATCACCCTTGGCCGTGGCTCAAGGTCCAAGGCGCTGCCAGGCTTCTCAGCTACTGCTTTCTTGCACAGAAAGAGCATCTCCTAGGCACTTCTGCCACAATAACAGCTTCCCAAGGCATTTTGTCTCTCCGCTTTCTGAATCCTGTATCCCTGGATTTTTGCTACGCCTTCATCATTACAGCCTTTAAAATTGATGTCTCATTTAATTGGTTTTACACTAACAAAAGAATTTTGTTGACTTCACTCACCACGGGTTTTTTTTGTGCAGTTCTAAATTGTGTCTGACTCTACACGTCAAGCACACATGAGCCTTTCCTACACAGCAGCAATAGCTAGAAATTGAGGAATATCTTCTCCCAGGTATTTGGGTTGCATAAGCTATATTAAGGGAACATTAGAGAACTACGTTTTGGGGAACTGCATTTTGGAGGAGACTGAAGACAGAAATGAAAACACAGCAAATGAAAACACCCTTGCTCTTGCATTAAATAAGCTTTAAATCACACTGGCAAAGTACTGCACAAAACAGAGAGCAAATAGAACTTTTTTGCCAAATAATGTTTACAGAAATAACATGATCCTTCCACAGAATTTGAAGTCCATGGTAGTCTTCACATGCTATCCTAATTCATTCTGAAATTCAGATCATAATTATATTTCAAAATTTGCATGGTGGATATATATTTAAATTTCCCATTAAGCAATTTACTTTTTTCTGTGTTCTTGTTTTTCTATCCTTTTAACATGAGAGGAAAAGAAAAAAAAAAAAAAGAAAGAACTTGTTTGGATAAACCGGTTCTTCCAAGTTGTTAGATGGTTTATTCATCATTGTTCCTGTACCTTCAGCAAGACTTAAATAAGAAAAAAAAATTACTTTTTATTCTTATTCTCTCATTCCCCTAAAGAGAATACTTGGGAGCTGACGAGGTAAAAATGATGTGCCAGCATCCCTTTTCTGTCCATATTTGAACACAAGCAAAGTGGTAGTGTTTCAACAAACCTCTGCCATCTATCATTCCCAGACTGTCCTTGAGATCTAAATGCTTAAGACTGGCTCCCAGTTACTCATTTTTACTTTACCTAATTCCATAAGAAAGAAGGTTTAAGAGGAACATAAAATTTAATGCAAGAAAATTATAGTCTCTTACATTACAGTGGATTGCTGCTCTTACAAATAATTTATCTATTTTCTTCTCTTACTAGTCAGTTTTCAGAGAAAAAGTTTAAGCTTTAGAGTACTCATTTGTAATAACAAGTGATCTAAAACCAGAAAACTATGGATAAATGCACTTGGTTCAAAAGCACTGAAACCCCAACAAATAACTTGAAGTAAACATTGCTGTAACACTGGACTCCCCATGAAACAGAGGAAAAACAATTGAGTGAAGAGCTATAGGGAACTTCATTATTTTTTTATGGTAAAAAAATAGGTTTTAGTTGGCAAATGAGTAAACTGAAGAGGCAGAACTGTCCCTTCCAAAACAGAGACCCAGGGATGGGTATTGGAGACTAAATAAAAATTATATTGCTTAGACACCACAGAGAGTTGTTCATTTTACCTTTGTTATTAGTGATTTTCTATATCACTGAAGAGACAGAGATAATAGGGCTTCAGCCTTCAAAAAAAAAAATCACACATAGTCTGCCAGTAACAGATTATACAGCTTATTGTACAGATGCAAATGAAGCCACCACTAAAGATATGTGCAGAGGATTCAATTCTCTTTTTGACCTTAACTCTTAGGTGCCAATTGCCTGCCTTGTTTCAAATAGTTGTGAAAAAGCACCTGCCGTTTCTGTAGATTTTAATCTTTCTGCAGCTGAACAGGAGCTCTGCTCCAACAGCTCTTTTAGAGAATATAAGGATTTAGGATACTGCAGACACCCATTTTCTTGGGCAACCAGAGTTTGTTCCCTTTCCTCTCAGAAGGACGGGATAAACCAGGCAAAGCAAAGCCTGCAGAACACTGGCAAAACCCTTATTCCCCTGTCTGTACAATTCAGGTCATAAAATATCACAGAAATTCTGGAATTAAAAATGCAAAAGGCTCCAGGGAGACCTCATCGTCAATGGACATTTTGTGGATATTTTACAGACATTTTACATGGGCGTTCCATAGATTAAAGGAATGATACCTGTGCATTAGATCAAAGGATGGGAAGGGGGAAAGGGGGGTGGTTAATGAGGGTGTATTGGATAGTGTGGGACCTGAGCATGGCATTTCCCAGAGACGTTGTGGCTGCCCCATCCTTGGAGGTGTTCAAGGCCAGGTTGGATGGGTCTTTGAGCAACCTGGTCTAGTGGGAGGTGTCCCTGCCCACAGCAGGGGGGTTGGAATTAGATGATCTTTAAGGTCCCTCACAACTCTAACCATTCTATGATTCCCTCTGTTAGCTTTGCTCAGCTCATGAAGACTCACAGCAAAACTCAGGAGCTGAGCATCCAAATCCATCTGCTCGGACTCGAGTCACATTCAGTCAGAGACTACATAATAAGGGAGAAGGTGCTGTTCTGTAACCTAAAGGGTGAAACAGCTTGCAGATTTGCAAGAAAGCACATTAAGGATTTCTGCTTACAGATTATAATAATCTTGTAAGTACAACGGCTGCAGAGCTGATGTCTCTCCCCACAAAGCGCCAGACAGCTACTCACAGGGAAAAGCGTACAATAACCAAAAATTATCAGAACACATGTTTTTCCCTCCTGATACTGAGACCAGTCACCTTACCAAACTGCTTCAACAAATGAACATTTGTGGCTGTCCATAACTTCAGGTAATTCATCTTATGCTGTATTTTATACACCTAAAGAAGGAGGCTGAGCAGAAGATGGCTGTCTTGAATGCGATCACGTTTCTTTTACACCTGCTTCCCAGAAGAAAACAACCCACTGCGCGTACTCAAGTTATAATTATAAATATTAGTGCTAAACATTTAAACCACTAAGGCTCTGCAGATAATACAGCACGTATGGGATAATGGGCCCCTATTTCAAGCAAACAAGAAAGATGCTGTTAGTGTGCACAGTGCCTAACAAAAAGAGCAACAGCCCCCATCGGGGCAGGGAGAAACTACTGTAATATAAATAATTTGCAAAAGAAGATTTCATTTCACATCTGAATTCAGAACAGATATAAAAATATGCTATTTTTTCTGGGACTGACATTTTAGATAACACTTTGGTCAAGCAGTTCCCTGATCGTCTTCATTTGCTGTTGCTCCCCAAGAGTCAAACCCTTCTCCCCATCCCATAGCCTCCACTTCTTTTTCTCCTAATTACAAAGCTGTTTTCTTCCAGTCAAGATATATAAGTGATAAATTGTGACTTATGTAATTACAGCAGCTCATCTAGCTCAAAATGATGGCATCGGTTAATCACATAACTGCTGCCAACAATAACAAAGAGGAACAAACCCGTTCTAAACAGAAAATTAAGTCAAATTAAAGAACAAATAACCCTGATGGAATCACAACCTGCTCGTAGGTATTTTATGAGCAAAATTCATCTCAATAAATCCAATAAGTTCTGTAATTATGCACTGAATACTGTTTCTGTCTAAGTGGATGAAATTTTACGGTGAGTTTTAGAGAGAAACAATAAACCGCTATATTAGAAATCAAGCCAGTATTATATCAGCTCTTCTGTGTGCATGAGAGCCATCTCTTATCCAGGTGTTAAGTGGATTAACTTATATTGCCATATAAGATGAAATCAAGTTTGCCTGGCTAGATTAAATTTCTGTTCTAGTTATGGAGAGTTCCTATTAACTCTGAAAAGCATTTAAGCTATTTCAGAACGCAAGCCTAAATGGAAAAATCTGCAAGCCTCAAAAATAACGGTTTGAGTACTCATTCTGGTTGAGAATATTCATGTTCAAATATCTCATCATCTGCCTAATTTGAAATGCCAATTTGAAACCAAGTATCTCTCTCCAGATGGGTATTTTGACCACCAGCCTAGTGCTCTTGGGAAGTTTTTTCATCTGCTTTGGTGGAGCAGCTGATTCACTAAGAGAGCTGTAACCTCTGGCTTTTGTGTCTATAACTACTTTGTCCCATCCTCTGCCCCAATATTTGACTTTCTGTGTAAGGTAGAGGGTAATGCGTCAAGAAACAATCTGTTTCCAGCCTCAGCTCCACTGCCCACTTGGATCTAGATATAAACTACAACCACCCACAGAACTCCAGCCCCCAGTTCACTCTCTTGGAGACCCTCGTGTTTGTATCATTAGTTCAATGGCTATTAATTATCTCCTTTTAAGGTAAGCGTACAGGGCAGCTGGTATCATGCTCAGAGTAGTTACCAATACCACAAGACCTAAGCAAGTTAGTTAAGGTAAACAAGTCACTAACAGCTCATCATCCAAACAAGTTCTTTAAAAATACGCGCGCACACACACACAAAAAAAATCATGCTGCATTAACAATCAGCCTGTTAAACTTTGGAAATATTTCAGAGCAATTCAGGTCAGGAAGAAGACTGCAAATCCTCTTAATTAGAACTTGTTATGCAGCTACACACATGCACAAACAGTCCCGCATTTCAGGAAAACATGTTAGAAGTTTAAGTCTGGCAAGCAGAAGCAGAAGTTAACCTCTTCTTATCTACAAAACTAAAAGAAAGCAGAATGACTTCATCCTCTCTGCTAACAAAATTAGGAGCACATAAAAAAAAAATCTACCCTTACATTCAATAATCTTCCAAAGCCTTACAAGGTTTTATAGTATTATACTAGTTATCCCCATCAGGAACACAGATGGTGCTCATTCCCTGCAATCAAGAATGAGGTTAGATTGGGCCATGTTTTGAGATATCAACTAGCGAAGGCCAAACAGAACAAATGACTGAAATTACACGGCGAGAAGGGGTGGAACCCAAATAGCATTACACAGCTTTCATGGTGACGTGAAACGGGTCAGCATAGGGAAGGCACCTAGTGCCACTGCCAAGTGACACCGCCATCAAGGACCACCCAGTCAATGAGTAAGGTGGCACAGAATTATCTCTGAACACCTACTTAATGCTACATATCTCGGAGAAGAGAAGGCTGAGGGAGGATCTGATCAACACTTATACATACTGAAAGGGTGGGTGTCAAGAGGATGGGGCCGGTCTTTTTTCAGTGGTGCCCAGTGACAGGACAAGAGGAAACGGGAACAAACTTGAACATAAGAAGAAACACGAGGAGAACTTCTTTACTGTGAGGGTGGTGGAGCACTGGAACAAGCTCCCCAGAGAGGTGGTGGAGTCTCCGTCTCTGGAGACTTTCAAAACCCATCTGGACAAGTTCCTGTGCAACGTGCTCTAGGTGGACCTGCTTTGGCAGGGGATTGGAGTAGATGCTCTCCAGAGGTCCCTTCCAACCTCATATAATTCTGTGTTTCCCCTCGTATCTTCATCTTGCTACCCGCCAAATAAAGTATAAGGCTGCCACAAAGAAACTGATGAAAAAGGAATACCTGTGTGCCATCAACAGAAGATCATAGCACTTATATCAGGAAAAAAAAAAAACTATTTAAAGATGGAAAACAGCTTTGGGGAAACTATTCAAAGAAGAAAATCAGCTTTGGGGAAAGATTTTGAGACAATAGAAGTGACTTTCCCTATTATCTTCAAGGGAACATTACCGTGGGAACAAAGCAATGCAGTAGTAAATAACACCTGAATGACTTTGGATAGTTAAGCGGGAAGAGAAGGTTGATGTATTTGATGACAAAGTTCTTTGAATGCAAGAGAAAAAACAAATTCAGGTAACAACACACAACAAATGTATTGCTGTATCATAGGGCAGTTCATTCTGTGTGAGAAACAAGTCGAACCAGCAGACTCCGTCAAAAGTTAATTATGAAGTACCATGTTTACAAAAGCTGTTTTGCTCCCCTCTAAAAGCAAACAACCACCAAAAAAAAAAAAAAAAGTGTTTGCGTAAACAGCTTAATTAAAGGCATTTTTTAAATTTAGGTGTAATACTGCAGCCTTCACCAGAAAGCCACAAGTCTGACCTGGCAAAGAAAATAGAAACACAGCATATTGGCTCAGTAATTAAGGCTCCAGTTATACACCAGCTCATTAGTTCTGCCTGTGCTCTTCACGCTTAAGATTTTGTTTGTGTGAGGTGTCAGCTCCGTTACACACAGCTCCTCATAAACCAGTTCCCTCTAACACAGATATCAGGACTTTCTAACACTTCTAATACACCAGGCTTCTGGTGCTGTTAATTGCTTTATGCATTCTGACTTGAAAAAGAAAGCAGACTTTGCAATATTACTAGGACCCACTAGAGACTTCTCCACTTCTCCCCGGAGGTGTTCAAGGCCAGGCTGGATGGGGCTTTGAGCAACCTGGTCTGGTGGGAGGTGTCCCTGCCCATGGCAGGAGGGTTGGAATTATATGATCTTTAGGGTTCCTTTCAACTCTAACCATTCTGTGGTTCTGTGAGACAGAGGTAACAGCATTTCTAAGTGACTTTGGGAGGCATCAAGGGTGAGAGTTATTGCCAGATAAGTAGCTATAGGAAAATATCAGCAAAAGCGTAAGTTATAATATTCTTACTTATATTAGCTTCAGTGAATCTGGAAGCAGGAAGGTTGACAGCCATCAAAGGACAGGGTTTCTGGTCCAGTCTTCCAAAAGGAAGGATGGGAGCAAGAAACACAACGGACATTGAGACAAAATAAATGAATATTGCAGCCTCTGAGAATGTGGGACCAGAACCAACAAGCCAGGCCTTTGCTGGTCTTTTCTGAACCTTTCCTACAATCACGAGACAATGCTCAGCTTCCACGATATAAAGGAATCCCAGCCCTTCAGGGATACTGGTTAAGCCCTGGGAGAAATTCATGGTGGAATGGATTTCCTTCAGAGCCCTCCCCTCGCCCCCAGAACACACCTTCTCCGTTCCCCGCTGCAACACCACCTCGTGCACAGACACTCGCACAGGCCGCAACCCTCCGGTTCAGGAGAGGTCTCTGCGAAGATCTGCCCGGGAAAGCCAGATCACTGGATCAGCCTTTAAAAGGGATGAAAACGAGAATAACACTCATGCCAGGGCAAATCCACCAGCACAGCTCAGGAGTGGATCCCTCACTGATGCCCTGCTCCTCCAGCTGCCGTAGAGGCCCAGGGAGTATGGGGTTACCAAGCAAAGCCCTGCACTGGCTCACGGCGTCTGCTAAGAAAGCATGAAAACTCATGAAAATCCTCTTGTTTAATATTAAACAGTTATCCCTTGAAGCCCTGCCTTGGGAGGGAGGTGACAACACAAGTTAGCTGTGGAGCCCGTTCTGCCTGCGTGGTGTATAACCAGCTGTTTTCATAACAAATTGCGTCAGAACACAGATCGCTTTTGTTTGGCCTCTTTGGCTTATTACAAATCCTGGGCTGCCACAGTGGTGATTAAACAGCCTTCCCAAGCACCGCTTTAATTAAGCGGTGCCACTAAATTAGTTATGTTAGTCAGGAGCTCCTGATAGTGTTGCAACCTTTATTTTTAACTCCTTTACTGCAAAGTTGTGCTGAGAAAAAACACACCATCTGTCCTCTGCTTTAGTATTTACCAGACACTCATTTTCAAAAATGCTAGGAGAAGGGCACGCATTTTCGCCAAAGTAATATTTACTATAAGCAAATTCCCAAAGATTTAGAGCTTTATGCAGGCCCCATTGTAAAGGCCTTTCAAGGCAATTATTGTATTCAAAATAGTATAGCCAAAAGGTATTTTAAATAGACAGATGAGTTGCTACCTGGTCTGGCAGAAAAGCTCAGAAAAGTCAATGAGAACATTAAGGGTTTAGCCTTTGGTCATCATTGAGGAGCTCCTCTGAAAGTAAAAAAGCCTCCGGGTCCAGTGGAGGGCCATGAAGATGATCAGAGGGATGGAGCACCTCTCCTATGAGGACAGGCTGAGAGAGCTGGG
>JAOQGH010000012.1:113352273-113367906 GCA_025769975.1 Gallinago jamesoni
CACTGGAACGGGTTGCCCAGGGAAGTTGTGGATGCCCCATCCCTGGAGGTGTTCAAGGCCAGGCTGGATGGGGCTTTGACCAACCTGGTTTGCTTACCTCCCCAGATTTTTTGCTGCCAGAGATTTTTACCTGCACAACCCAACCTGCTCCTCCTGCTCCCACAGAGGTGAATTATGTCCTCTCAGGCACGGTGCACGCCTCAGCCTAAAGGCAGAAAGCCACGAGACTTATTACCAGCCCCTCAAATAAGTCTCAGAAGCATCATCCGATCAGGGCTGGCTCTATTTCACTCGCTCCCGAGGCACTTCAGATTGGAAATAGCTTGCCTACCACTTCATAAAATGACACGTTTTATCCGCAATTTCTAACGGCTTCACATAATAGGAAAAATGGAATCGAGATTAAGAAAAAGCAGCTTTAAAGGAAGTACAAACAACTCTCACCCCTGGAAAAGCTGCGTGGAGCTGTTTAGCCATAACTACACCAGGAGGAAATATTACCTCTCCCAGCTTGCCCGCTGTTTATGCCGCGGGGGGGGGTTTCCTGTGGATATGGCAGAAAAGAGAAAAATGAAGCTGTAAGTCGGCTCACAGAAGGAAACAAGTTGGCAGCAACGAAATATATATCCAGCACAAGCCATGCAGCCCCGTCTGCTGCTTTGCCAGTCTTCCAGAAAGCCAAAAGGTTAAGGGGGAACAGCAAGACATTCTCCACGGCCTGACGAGCCAGCATTTGTACGGAGACACAGCACGGAAGCAGGGTTAGCCGCGTTCACAACAGCGAGACAACTGCTGCTGGTACACCATGCTGAAACCTCAGCATATGCTCCCAAAGGGTTTTATTTGTCGGTTTCTTCTAAAGTAAGCAAGGTGGTAGCTGTCTGTCTACAGAGACAAGGGGAAAAGGCATCCATATAACTTTCTTTACATCTCATGCAAGGCCATACAAGCCCTTGACAGCTGAAGTGGAGCCTGAGAAATCATCTCCGATTTACTGATCTCTTTTGGAATCCATTTACCTGATGAATGTCCCCATTTCAATTACTTCTGTGGAATTCATTTGGGCACACGGGAGAAGCAAACAGCTAGAGACGTTGCACAGCAGGCATTTCAAATGAAATAGGGCTCGAGCCACCGAGCAGAGGGAAAAGTAGATGGCACAGTCTATTTTGACAAAGGCTAAGATTGAACTTGCTTTTGCGTAAGTCATTAGCATCACCTACACATGCTGAAATAGAGTTTCAGAATGTTTCTCCAGAAGTGGTTGCACACTTCGCTCTTGCTGATTTATGGGAAAAAGGACACTAATGAGAAGAAATGTCACCTTTGTATTACATTGTTATCATTGCTTTATTTCAGAATTTTATTTTAAATTGAGCACGTGTTACCCAATTCTGTCAGGCTATGAAGCCCAAGGCACACAAATTGAATTTCAAGCATCATGCTGCTGCTACTGCAGAGCCTGGGTCTTCTCAGGTATGACCAGAGTGAATATAAAATACTTCTGTTACAAGCACCACATGAAAAAGGTCTTCAAGAATATGCTTCTCAAGTCATCTTGGGGTGGAGAGGAATATTTCAAGAATCTATTGATTTCAAGTAATATATTTATTGTCTCTGGTGATCTAGGATTACTCCAGAGTATGAACTGGCTTTTTTTAACCCAAATTGTGACTTGCCATATCTGTCTACAGCACTTAAGCAATGGAAGAGTCAAAATTTAAACTATGTTAACCCGAAGCTGCAGTCTCACAGCCAGTGAGAAGATGGGTTCGCATCCCCATCGCTGTAGAAAAAACACCTCCATCTCTTCAAAGCACAAACCTAGATAACCACATCTGCATAAACAACATAAAAATTTGCAAGTGAATTTAAAAAACAAGGAATGAATGGCCTTTGCCCTTCGAAAAGAAAAAGGGCAAGGGGAAAGAATGGATAGTGATGGCAACTGAGGCAGCACTGAAAAAGATTCAATGAAGATGGCCACAGAGATGAAGTTCGGCCTAATAGTTTTGAACAGGCACACACGAGAGGTTTTCTCTGCATACAGCATTGAGCAGCTGAAGACTAAAGTTGGATCTGGAAATGGGGTTCATATGCAACCTTGAGGAAATGGAGAACAGTTAATTCAGTATCTACAGTTTAAATAAAAACACCTGACAAAAATTATGTCACTTAAAGAGGCATCAAGAGAAAAACAGCCTTGCAACACTTCAGAATAAAGAGGCAGAAGGAAAGGATGGAGGGGAAAAAGGCACCAAAGAAAGATAACATAAAAGGAACGAAAGCCAGAGAAGACCAGAGGTTCATCTGTGTGCAAGAGGTGCAATTGTACATGACTGAAGACTTTATTCTCGTGCAATGAACCAGCTGATAGGGAATTCAGACTGTGTGGAGAGCAGGGACACAGGATGGAGAACAGAGGATGAAAAAGATCTCAGCAGTTTGGCAGAATAATCCACTACTTATCCTCCACACTGACCTTCATCACAAGATTCTCATCAAAATTATCAATTGCTATACTGGATTAGGAAACAAAGATTAAAAAAAAAAATGAAGATTGCCGGAATCTTCAACAGTATCCCTTTCATCTCCAGAAAGGGCAAAGAGGCACGACAGGACAAACAGGCTGCTGTAAAGAAGTTACAGTGCCTAGTCCCTGCAGAGCACTCAAAGCCCTGAAATATATGCTCAGCTTTGTTCCAGACCAAAGGAATAATAAAATTAAAGTTAGGAAATGGAAACTTCTTTAGAAACAAGATCTAAGGAGCTTAATGCATTCTCTTTAGGGGAAGGTTTCATCCCATCCCAGATTTCTGAGGGGAAAAAAAAAAATCAGGACAACGCACGTTAAATCAGGGAGGATAAAATTTAGGAAATGTAATGTCTATAAATGGGAGGAAAAAAAGTGATCTGGACTTAGAAAGAGGCCTGCTAGATTGTTCTCAATAGGATAAAAATCTTGACTCTTCCTTTGGCATTAGTATTTGACAGAATTTGAACTGGAATGTATAAGTAAAACAAGTAAAATAAAACAAGACAGAAGAGGTATAAATAACGCTTTCTCACCAGAACTAAGTTTTTCTACATTTCTCTTATTCTAAGTCTCATCCAGCATTTAATTGACGTAGTATGACAATGCATTTATATTGGGAAATACCTCCAATTCTAAGAGGGATTAGACTGTAAAACAGAAATAATTAGTATTTCAGTTCTGATTGCCATCTGAGAGAGGAGCGACATTCAGAAATAGAATGGAAGGCACAATTTGTGCACTTTTCACTAAGAATGTCTTCTGTAAAAGGACTTCACCAATTGAAGACGTCCAAGACGGACTACAGAATCTCACCAGGGGTCTCATGCCTGTATGTACAGATAGGAAAGGATCGGCTCAGTTCAAGCGCACTAGCTGAGGAAGCCAAATACAAAGTGATTCTTTGTAAACGCTTTGAGAGTAAAACATCCTGTGATCTCCTAGTCAAAATCAAAAAAAAAAAGTTGCAGCACTGGGGAAAAAAAAATCTTAAAAGCAAAAAAGAACATTCCTAAAGGATATTTTTCAACCCAGTAAATGTCATGTCAAAATTATTTCATCTTTTTAATTGATGACCAAAGTCTCATGCTGTGTGTTTGCATGATTCCAAACCCATTCACTGCGATCCCCACACTGCCAGGCTCATAATCTGAAGCTCTATGTCAGCACCTGAACCTGAGAGAACAGGCTTATTTCACACACCTCCTTTTCATGAAAGTTATCTAGAGAACACAGGCCTTCAAGTCTGCAATTTCTCATGTTTTCTTGCTACAAAATAATCCGATACTGTAGAGGTTCTGTGATTTCTGAAACAATAGGTTTTAACTGTCATCGCCACAACTGGGTACCCAATTTCTTTGCCCATTTTTTGGCAGAGCTGGATGCGTGCAGCCTTTTTTAAATAGCTTATGATGACACTGACAAAAAAATATTTAAATTTTCAGCTTGACAGTTTTGTCTCTACACACAATCCAGACAAGGCAAACTGACTGAAGAACCTTGAAAAAATTATATCGTGAATATGCAGATAAAGGCACCAAAGATGACTCATGTAAAACTTAATTGTTCCCTTCTACTGATTTAGTTTTCACAGAGGAACAAATCGTGCACTCCTGGGAAAATCTGTAAGATTATCAGATGAAAAAAAAAAATATTTTCCCACTGCCCACTTTTATATGAAGAGGGCTTTTTTTTTTTTTCTTCCCTTTTTAAAGTTTTCACCCAGGAAAGATTAATTTCCCGTAGCACAGAAATATTCTTGGATACAACCAAGTAAGAGAAACAAGACACTGTGCATAACAGTCAGCCATTATTCCATTTCTGGTTTTTATCATGCTCCTTACTGGACAGTGATTTAACTTACAAGCAGCAGTAAGACAAGGGACAGGTCACGAAAAATATTCTTAAAGGACACCAACAGTTTTTAGCACATCATTTGTGTTTGGCAATGGCTGATACACTCAGAGCAGGCTGTACCAATGGAACATGTACAACCCAAGGTAAGAGAAGTTCCCAGGTAACTCCCCAAATGCTATGCCTAACATTTGCAAGCGAGACTGCTGCTTTCTGTGGCATGGGAACGGTGATACCCTTGACCATTTGAAAATTTTAGCAGCAGTTCAGGTTTTTTGAATAATCATTTTGGAGTCTAAGGGGACGCAAATAAAAGTGAGGTAATAACATACCCGATCATCCTGGGAGTGCTAGCTCCGCTTCTCGACTTTGATGCAGCACGTGGTTCTAAAAAGAACAACTCCCAACTACTCTGCAGAAGCCGCCGAAGGAAAAAGTAAAAAGCTTTAGGACAGAGACGAGTCCAAAGGATTTCTTCGGACCCTGTCATTTACTGGGCTAAAATTAGCACGTCATATTGACCAAAGAAAACATTGACCCAGTAGATCAAGCATCAGAAATTGTTGGCAATCCTCAGTCGATCATGCAGGTACACAAAGGCATTTCTGCAGCTCCGGTGAGCTACTGAGGAGAAGTTGGATGCAGCGTGGTATGTCCAGGGCCCAGGCAGCTCAGCCCTCTCCAGCTCAGCCCTCGTTTCCTTCTAGCAGAGTAGCTCACACTGGCCAAGACCAAGATCCAGCCTCCTCTTCAGCCACCTGCAGGCCTGAAGACCTCAAAAGCCTGTGGGAATAGCAAACAGGCACCAAGCATATGATTAAAGTATTTTCCTGCTTTAGTTCCAGATGTCAGAACTGTTCTTCGCCATGTTTCCCCTCCCTCCCTCCTCCTTTACATTGTGACGGGTTTAAATTCTTTTCACAGTTGCTGCATCTTGCAAACTTATTCAAATTTATTTTCATTTAGATTTCAGAGCAAGAACAAAGTTTGAAGGAAATCGCTTAAGCAGATGTATCATGGAAAACAAAAGAAACAAAGAAACCTCAAATGCAAAACTTTAGCCAGCTTACAAAGATTTCAAAGACCTAGTTACTTTCATTACAGGAAAATAAATGGAGTTTGTTTATTCCTGGATGCAGCCAGAGAGTGAAAACAAAAATTAGGAAAATTGAGAAAAAAAAAAATCATAAAGCTGGATTACCGTAATTTGGAGGAAGGTAACTATCTCCTCCCTTTAGAATGAAGTTAGTCATCATGGCAGCCAGTCTCCATTCATCTCCCAACCTTCATGTCACCAGAGGGAAGGAAGGAAGCTGCTGGCTCACACTTCTCCTAACACCAAGCTCTGCCCACACTGTCATCACATGCCCTGAGGCATTCAATCTGGAACCTGCCCACCTGCCCCATGCCAGATTTTGGGAGAACAAGTAGAAATGGGGCTCAGTAGCAAAAGCTAAAGCTAATTATAACTTGTCAGACAAAACCCAAATGCAGTAGAAAGTTTTATGAATTAGTTCAAATTCAACAAAAGCTTTTGGTTGAGTTTCCCCATTTGCAGAGGTTAAAAGTTCCAGGACAGCTCTGCCCCATTTTCTCTCTCGGGATCATAGATCCAAGGCCTTCCAGCACCTACAGATATAGACCTGCCATAGGACAGGAGATGGAGAACCTACTGCTAGAAACCAGTCCGCAGCTCCCTGCTGCGCCAAGATTCCCCAGGACATTCCAAGCCTTTCAACTCCTGCAGAAATCTCAGCTCTGGCAACTTCACAGTCCAAATTACCAGCTGCACAGAAAGATCCTTCATAATCCCACCACCCCAAGTCCTTACTGAGGTTTCTTTCTGTACAGGTGTCGGCATGATCTCGCCAAGATCACAACCCTTGAGCCACCTGAATGTTACCATCAGGGGCTGGAAATCTCCTGGCTTTCAAGTTCCACAGGCACCAGAGTACCAATACCGCACACTGATATAAGCAAAAAATCCTCTTCATTTCTTTAAATACCTTTTTCCATCTCCAACAAATTTCTAACTAAATGGAGGAGAATGCCAGGTATCACATAGCTTGGAAACAGAGCCCATAATGAAGAATTAAACTATGCACAGAGTAATACTAGCAAAGCAACAGAGAGGAGAATTTATTTGTATAATACACAAACACATTTAGATGTTTCGGCACAACCCAACTCCTGTAAGTAATTTTGATTTGTGTTATGAATAGCTTCGTTATTTCTAGCTCCCAAAAAAATAGGAGGGGTTGCCATTGGTGGCATTCATTGTCTGTACTCATACAGCTCAAACCCAAACTCCCTTACCACACACTGCTTCAGTGCTCCCTTCAGACAAGGAAACACCACATTAAAGCCCTGTCGTGGTTCTTGTGCCCAACATTAGAGCCATAACCATAGGACCAACCTTTTAGAGCATCTTCAATATAAGTCTTAGGCTATGCTTACATCAGCAAGTGTGACGTGAGAATCTGACTTGTAGTGCAAGATATTTGGCGCTAAGAATCCAGTTTTCGCTCTGTGTGCACTTCAAAGGGCCATACTTCAAGCAAAATCTTACCTGGTCCAGTGGACTGAACACTTGCCAAGCAGCCAAGACACACAAGACACGTCCTGCAGTTGAGCTTCATGATGGGGGGGGCGGAACTTGGTGATCTTTAAGATCCCTTCTAACCCAAACCATTTTATGATTCATGCACCGGCGCCATTGCGTGATGCAATTGAAGTGTGAAAAGCAGGGAAGACTCAGAGATTTACTTCAAGAGCATTTCAACTGACCCAAGATAAAAACAGCAGTGTAGGTGCACTTTGTTCTCCCAGCAGCTTCCCACACCACCAGCAGCCATCACCACTGTGGGATACCATTCAGATAACCCTCACTCCAACTAAAGTCAGTTTAATTTTCAGGCTTCAGCATCTCTCCTCCTATACACACAAGTAAGTGACAGTCATTAATTTACACAATCTAATTTTAGTTAAGCAGGCCAAGATACAATTAATCAACCCCTAAAGTCTTCTCTCTCTCCATTACAAAAGTAGTCAAATTTCAGTTATATATGATAAAAATCCAGACTGGGTAAGAAAAGTTTTCCTTAATTTGTTTTGGGGTTTTTTTGGTTTTTTTTTTTTTTTTTTTTTTTTTTTTTACTTGATGACAAAGTACCCTAAGCTTCCTCAGAGACTTGCACCACACAAGTCTACTGAAGAACATAAGCTATGTTTTCTCATTATTTTTTTTTTTTATTCTAAAAACAAATCACAAGAGTATTAACTGCTTAGTGTTGTACATGTCTGGAGCTATATTCCTATATATGCAACAAGACTGTTTTCACGTGCCAATCCAATACAATCTTTGATTTATTGATGCTTACATCATTTTTACTACCAGCAGCTACAAAACACAGGAAAGATTTATACTAAGCCAAATAATTTGGCTGTTAAGAAAATACAATGGATTTCAGAATGACACCAGGACCCTAACATTTACAAGTATTTTCAATAATGAAAACACTCCAAGAAATTCAAAGTTCATAAGTTACTACACATTTGTTATTAAAAAAAAAAAAAACACCACCAAAAAAAGATCAACTTGATCTCTGAGCTACAATCTTAACATTGATGTTATACAGCTCAACTAATTGTCTTAAGTGTATCAATTTTCATTAGCGGAGAGTTCATTTTCTTTTCCTCTTCTCATGTCCAGATTTTTTAAAGTATTCTCTGACGAGAGAAATCTCCCACCTCCCAAGAGAACCACACATTTGCTTTTGTATACACAATTTTAACACTGTTTTGAGACCTGGTATATATTTTAGTACTGATAATCAGCATGTCTCAGGCTACTGCATTTCCCACAGACCACCAAGTCAAAGCTTTATTAATTTGTCTGGAAACATATAGGGACTACTTGCTTTTCTTGGAAAGCAACAACACTGATAACCCACTTAAAGAAAAGAACAATTTTTCTAGGCTAATTATAGCATGGAATGAATATCCTTTAATAACATTCTTTATTATGAGAATAAATACATTAAACAAATGCAATATATTAGCCACATTTCCTCATATACATTCAGAATATAACAGGAAGCTAATAGCCATAATCATCAGAACTAGTTGAACAAAGAAATTTTTACTAAGCCAATAACACTGGAGGAAAGCCAGAAAGTTTATGTGCTAGTATCAGGCAAAGAACATGTGATCTCAGTATTTCCTTGACAGTAATTTAGAGACAAACATACTGTAGTTATAAGCATGAACTGATGGAAGTGTTCAGCTCCGGGCAGTGGCCGTTTGAGGTTGTTCTGACTGCAGCTGCTTTCCAAGGTATTCCCTGAAATACAACAAAAAATTAGATTGAGAAACATTCTGGAATGTGGGGAGTAGGATAGTGGTGGGAATTATGAAGTAGAGAAAGAGGAAAAAACTTTAAGATTATTCCTTCCAATACTATCGACTAATATTTGATAGTCAACTGGAACTACTATGAGAGTACTTAAGCTTTAGGTATCTGTCATCTATCACTCTGAAAATAAAGTATAAACCGAACACCAAACTGTCTGGAGAAAGAAAAAGCCCAGTGATAATATTTAGAAGTTTTGGCAGCTGTTACAGAACACCCACAAAGTCCACAAATTTTTCTTGCTTAATATACATATTAGAAACTGTGGTATTTAAAAGGATCTCTTTCTATAACCCAGCTGCATGAGCACGAGTAATAGTGATGGACATACTGGCAATTTAACCCACAGGCTAGAAAAACAGACACTTACTGAAGAACTATACGTTCAAGCTAGATGAAAGAAAAAATAACCAAGCCAGGCCCACTGTACACCAACAATTTCTTTGACATGTTTTCCTCATCTGGATTTTGAAGTGCACTACGTCACTTGTTTTATACTTGTCCTCTCCACATTGGAACAAACACCAAGTTCTTAGCATTTGCTTTGAGCAACAACATCTAAATTCTACGGAAAAACAGCACACAGTTTTTCTCAATGTTCCCATGTTTTACTGTCTCCTGTGAAAGCAGCTCAACACGTCACAGAAATGCAAAGAAGCTGAAAGAGGCCCAGTAAGATATGCGTTGCTGCTTTTTACAGAAAATAAACTTCAAGAATTGTATCACAGTATCAGTTGAGAGGTTTTAGGACCTGTGAAACGTAGGCGTTCTTTTTTCATTGCTGATCATACAGTTAGCACCACAGTTTTTCCTCACTACACAGTTATTTCAACCTACACAGGTTAAACGTTACAAGCAGCTCGGAGAAATGATGTTTAGAATTAAGTCTTTCAAAAAAGAAAACCTAACTCAAGGGTATGTACTTTTGCTTCATTTAAAAAGAAAAAAATCAGTTTCTAATTACACATTTCAGAAATCTCTACGTTTTCAGCTTAGTGTCCTGTGGAACAGCTATTCCCTATATATTTTATTTCCTATCGCACAATGAAGACTAGCATCACAACTGTACCACTCAACAGAACTTTCCTCAATTTTATAGGCAAGTTGCTAGAAAAGCAAAATTCCTATAAATTATAATGTAACTTCAAGTTCCACTTGAAGCAAAGAAAATAATGCATCTTTTTATATGCTGAACTATACATTATGGTTTAGCACCTTCCTTCTGAGCTTTTTCAGGCGTTGCTGCAGGAACACAGTATTTTAACGATCGGGCTGCACTCAATAGGTACAACTCCTGATCGTAACAGGTACATCACCACCCTCAAAGCAGAGACACCTGATGGCAAAGAAGGAAATGAGCTGCTCTCTTGGGGTTTTGCAGGACTAAAAACGTTCCACCAAAATAAACAAGATTTGACAGCCATCCAAAAAACACAGCCAGCAACTATGGAAAGGCTTCCCAACTCAAACCTCCTTCTGCTCCCTCAGTGTTTTTTGTTGGTTTGTTGTTTTTTTTTTCCCCTCTTTCATGCCTATTTGCACGGACTGATTCAAGGGTTTCTTGTCTAACATCCAGCCTTGAAGGCAACTGACACTGCATACATGGCTGTGCTCACAAGCTTGCTAAGTTACTTATTCTTAAAGCACCTGAAACTTTTTGAATGTGAAATTCCTATGGAATTACTTAGAAGTAATCAAGCTAGAAAGCTTAGAAATCAATCAAGCTATCAATCTGTAACAGTACAAGTATTGCACAGCTTACACTGCTTCAGACACATGTTCAAGGATTCCTAAAATCAAACCATAATACAGTGTATTCAGCAAAAATCTGAGGGCACAGCTGTATCGTATTTTGTAGGTACTTAGTGCCTTAACAGATACATTCAACTTCTAAGGTGATACAGTAGATTGGACAAAAACCTTCCCTACAAAACCTTTTATTTTAGTCAATCATTTGGAGGTGTGAAGTTAAGTCCAGGGACAAGGAAAAGCTCTTATCCTGTTCCCACACACGGAGTGAGTATCTGCAGCTACTGCTCTGTGCTGCCACACTGCAAACCCAGGTGAAAAACCCTAAGCTGTCTCTGCCCCATCACTTCTTTAGCCACCACCAAAGGCCACTGAAATCAAAAAACTTGTCCCACCTGTTCATGTTTATTTTGGAGAAGATAAGGCTGAGGGGAGACCTCAGTGTCCTCTACAACTACCTGAAAGGAGGGTGTAGAGAGGTGTGTGTTGGCCTCTTCTCCCAAAGGAATAATGACAGGAGCAGAGGAAATGGTCTGAAGTTGCACCAGGGGAGGTTTAGATTAGATATCAAGAAGAATTACTTCACTGAGAGAGTGGTCAGGCACTGGAACAGCCTGCCCAGGGAGGTGGTGGAGTTGCCATCCCTGGAGGTATTTAAGAAACGTGTAGACGTGGCTCTTCAGGGCATGCTCTAGTACCTGAGATTGTTGGGTTGTGTCTGTTTGTGTTTGGTTTTTTGGGGTTTTTGTTTGTTTGGTTTTGTGGTGTTGGTTTTTTTGTGTGGTTGGACTCAGTGATCTCAAAGGCCCCTTCCAACCGTGACGATTCTGTGATTTCCAGCTGAGTATCACCAGTTAACCTAGGACAAGTTCTTGTATGGTCTATGTTGGACGATGAGAAGGATTGGTAAGAGACCGATAGGAGGGACTTATGCAGCTTCTCAGCATGAAGCTTTCACATGCAGCCTTAGGAGAGCAGACTGACAGGTTATCTGCCAGGCCTTTGGTCACTTCTCCCTCCCATCTTCCACTAAAACTCAAAACTACCAAAAATAGTGTCAATAGGCTGCTGTTCTCCCTCTGCTAAAATACATGCTAAAAGGATAAAAAGATTCAATTATGTTTTTTACATCCTGGTATTTCACCACAGCACAAGGTTAAGTAGTACTGTAAGATTCAGTCTTCACACATAAATTGGACACATAGTCTATCAGTATACTATTACAAATCAAGCATCTAAGATACTTTTTTGTTTATCCTGCACTGTTACTTAGTTAAATCTTGAGAAAAACTGTGATTTTAGAATTATTGTTTACACCACAAAATTAAAACTACCTCTAAGAATCCAAGCATTCAACACACTGTGCTGTAAGAGCACCTATGATGAAAGAAGAAGGGCAGACCTTATCAACAAGGTAACAAATCACAAAATATTCAGGACAGCATCTGACAGATTAGAGATGCATGCTGCAATGGAAAGAAATAAGACTTGATTTTTAAACTTATAAGCTACAAACTATGAATTGGACCGCTTCTCCCTATTTTAAGCTTACTTTGTTAGTCTTTCCTTCACAACTGCAGTAGAAGGCCATCTTTACTATAACAAGGTCACTGTGGTTGGTCTTTTGCAAGCACATCCAGTTTCTAAGATGGTTAAAACTCAGAAGCAAAAGTCTACAACATACAAATATAGCCACTACTGGCAGAGATTCATGTGTGCCTGATCAGCTCATATTAGAGACTAAGACAAAACACATCCTGCTATCATTTATTTCACATGTATTTGGGGCCTACATACCCATTGTCTTTCAATACACAATCTTACAAATAATACCATTACTCCCTTCTAACCAGGCTGAGCAGATCTGCAGGGTGTCACTCAATATGCGTTCTACAAGGTGTACAAAATTCAAGTATAAAGTTGTGGAATAGGAGAAAAAAACAAAAACCGTCTCTGCTTGAGAACAAGTTCAGTCATCAATTCTTTCCACTAGAAAGCTGCCTTTTACCTTGAGTAGGCATTGTATTATTGTATATAACATTTCAAAAGCCAGGCAGAAATAGTAAACATTCTCAATATAAATACACCAGCTGTTATAGAAGGCTTGCTTTTCTTTTAAATCATTTAAGGGGATGAAGGGAAATGAAATTCGGTATACAAGTAGCCCAGTAGTATTAAGCATGCTTACATATAATGCTTTACTCCTTAGCAGCTTTCCAGAAAGAGAAGGAAAGTTAGCACATGTTTAATGGTGCTTCCTGAAGTCAATAAGCATCTGGAAAAGACTGTGCTCTCCCACACAAATAGACTTACAATTAAGCACGTCATTTTGGTATATTCCCCAATGTGGGATTGTAGAAGTGAACTCTGTGGACATTTTTCCCATGCCACTGTTCCTAGAAACACCAACTTGGAATCAAGCACTAGAATCCATGCAACAAAAAGCAAGAATGCAATTTGTCCTCCAGCATTAATAACTAAGATGCAAAGTTCATTGAGCTAAAGCTCAAATAACTTGGAAGTTCAAATTTGCAAGTTTTGCTCTTCGGAACAAGGGACCGTTTTCCTCACCCTGGGACAGAAAGACCTTTATAAATGTCAGTTTTAGCCCCCCTTTATGTTGACTTCCTTCAAAATAAAACCATCCTTATTACAAAGCAGACGAAGCTGGTCCAGACAAGCTTGCAACTACGGTTAACTGCATTCAAACATGAAACAACTGATTCAGTATACATTTACAGGAGCACAAAATATTACTGCTATGCTGCGGAAAAGCATCAAAACACACAAGTGTAGCCCATCACTTTGGAGAGGAAATACAAAATTTTCCATTTCTCAGATAAACAAAACTTGAAACACCACGTTTTCTCACTTCCTTCATTATTTAGAAGTCTGACAGTGAGGCATAAGTAATTTCCATATGCAAATTAACCTTTTCATTCATATTAGAATAATCAAGTGAGATTCCTTTCACACTAGCAATTTCCCCTTTTCAGGCCTAATCTTTAAACACACATTTTCTGTGGTATCCAAAAGGCTTTTTCCAAGAAGAAAAGGAAACTTAGAGGTGAATACACACATTTGTTTCATCTCAAATCTTTATTCCAATTTGTTGCTTCATTCAGTTTAATTAGTTGTGCTGGCGTATGAAAGACACTGACACCCTCAAGCTGAGATATACTTAAGTGCCACAATAATTGCAACAAATGCTTAAAGGTCATTTAGGAAAAGGGACAAGAAACTGATCCAACACACAAGCCATCCAATTCAGCAAGCTTGGAATAAGGAGATAATTGCAACCTGGCTCAAGACCCTATCTGAAAATGTTATACTAATTTTCAGCTTGAGCAAAGGACAATTGTCAACAACAATCTATGGCAGATGGGAAAGTTTTAAGGTTTCAACAGATTTCTAGAGGTCATGTACTTAAAAGAACAAGCTTTGCAGTTTTATTGTTATACTCCAAATTCTAGATTTACACGTCCTTTAAGGCAAACTGAAAATAATTCTTTTTGGCAGGCAAGGGAAGAGAGGCAGATAAAGCATAGAAGAAAGAAAGGATGAAATTCTTCTGTTCTCTCTTTTCTAACAATATTTATCTTAAATGTTGCTTAAATCAAATTTATTAAAGATCTATGTTATCCAAAAAATATTTGGCCATCTTGAACATCCGTAATTTCTAGCTTATTTTTGCAGATACAAGATGCAGAATGCTTTCCTTTGACAAAGAACAACATAAAAGTATTGATTTTACTTTTCTCTATTTAAACATAAACCTTGAGTCCCATGCTTTTGAAAGTGAAAATGAAAAGCTAGTTCTAAAGAAATTATTCCCTTTATGAAAGAGTACTGAAGTGCAATACAGCTACAATAAAACGTCTGCTACAAGACTCAAGCAACTCAAAAGACATTGCCAACACACATTGTTACAGACAAATCATAAAGATACAATTTAGATTAGATATTAGGAAGAAAATCTTTATTCTGAGGGCAGTGAGGCACTGCAACAAGTTGCTCAGAGAAGTTGTGGATGCCCCATCCCCTGGAGGTGTTCAGGGTCAGGCTGGATAAGGCTTTGAACAACCATCTTTATGCTGTATTTCTATTATGGGTCTAATAACCTGGATTTGTTGACAGAGAGACACTGCAAGAACCTCCTTTTCATTCTGCAGTTTCCCTTCAGAGAGAATTTGTCCATTTTTTGGAAGATTAATTCTAGTCTTCCAGTTCACAATTTTACATGTAAGCCATAAAGAAACAGTAGATCAATGAGCTCCTATTACAAGGCCATTGCTCAAACATTTTATTAGATTTTAAAAGAAAAATCTATGAAATTCAATTCAATATATGCCTTTCTATTAGGGAGACAAGGTATAAGTCATTTTTACTTATGAGATGCACTATGAGCTAACACACAGAGCCATTCTGTGAATTAAAAAGAACCAACTTGACTGAACCATGCAGCTTGGTTTGAAAGAGGTTCTATATTAAAATCAGAAGATTTAGTCGCCACAATGAACAGCAAGCAAAAATGCTTTTAACGCTTAAGAGCTTTAATTTTGCACAGAATATTTCAGAACGACTGACAGATCACATTTAACTGAATTCTCTTATCAGGAAATCCAGTCTTTCAAGTAATACTAATCAGAAGTGAAAGTATTAATTTTGTGGTGACATGTTTTTCCAGCATAGCACATGAAAATGAACAATTCATTTGAAAAAAAGAAAACGCAGACTGAGCAGGAACAGGTCCAGCAGAGGGCCACGAGGATGATCAGAAGGATGGAGCACCTCACCTATGAGGACAGCCTGAGAGACCCAGGGTGGTTCAGCCTGGAGAAGAGAAGGCTCTGGGGAGACCTTATAACAGCCTACCAGTATCTGAAGGGAGCCTACAGGAGAGATGGAGAGGGACTCTTTGTCAGGAAGTGTAGCAACAAGGGGCAATGGGTTTAAATTCGAAGAGGGGAGATTTAGATTAGATACCAGAAATAAATTCTTCGCTGTTTGGGTGGTGAGACACTGGAACAGGTTGCCCAGGGAAGTTGTGGATGCCCCATCCCTGGAGGTGTTCAAGGCCAGGCTG
>JAOQGH010000012.1:113377964-113388409 GCA_025769975.1 Gallinago jamesoni
CCTTGGGAGAAGAGGCCAACCCCTGCCTCTCTACAGTTTCCTTTCAGGTAGTTGTAGAGGGCAATGAGGTCTCCCCTTAAATTTTATGCAGAATACTGTTATACAGAGTCATTTAAAAATTAAAAGGCATCCCAGCAGTTAAGAACAAAGCAGCACACCACGTTTTTTGGACTGTACAACTGTGAACTCTCAGTTCAAGACCATCAGCTTGATCTCAAAAACATCATTTGTTCAGTCAACTCTTGTGATCTAAAAAGCAGTTCTGTGCTAACTCAAAGATAGAGATGATGAAAGCTATACCCTGTAATTGACTCCAGTTTTGTGTAGTAGTTATTTTGTTAGCATGAACAGAAATACACAGCTGTAAGAAAACAGTTTCTCAACTCTTAATATTGGCTGCGTTTTTTAATTAAATGATTTAATCAGTTTTAGTGGAAAACAGCTACCAGCAAAACAGATACAACCAACATGGCTTCACGTAGGGCAAATCATGCTTGACAAATTTGGTGGCCTTCTACAAACATGCTACAGCATTGATAGACAAGGGGAGAGCAACAGCCATCATCTACCTGGACTTACGCAAAGCGTTTGACACTGTCATGCATGACATCCTGGTCTCTAAACTGGAAAGACAGCAATGAGGGGGAATGGTTTTAAAATGAAAGAGGGTAGACTTAGATTAGGTATCATGAAAAAAATTCTTTCCTGTGAGGGTGGTGAGACACTGGAACAGGTTGCCCAGGGAAGCTGTGGATGCCCCATCCCTGGAGGGGTTCAAGGCCAGGCTGGATGGGGCTTTGAGCAACTTGCTCTAGTGGGAGGTGTCCCTGCCCATGGCAGTGGGGTTGGAACTCGATGATCTTTAAGGTCTCTTCCAACTCTAACCATTCTATGATTCTATATAGGTCCAGTTAAACACAGAAAATATTAAATAATTATGTGATTCCAGACTTGAAAACTTACTTGAGTAGTTCATAATTCTTCTCATTTAGTCTTACAGCATTCTCCCGCCAAAACTTCTCAGACTTGTGTACAGGACTCCACTCCAGTCTGCCTGACTTGAGCTCAGAACTGTACTCATCGAAGGAGCTGCAACACAAAACACCTAAATGAAACACTGGCTAAGCATCCACGAGCAGAGTTTGAACCATGTGCCCAAGCCTGTTCCCAGCAAGACCAAGTTGGAGCACGACTTGCTATGACGCATTTGGAAGTCAGCTCTCTGCAGAGCATGAGACCTGTTCCCTGCCTCAAAGTTCAACACTTCAAAAATAAGGAAAGGCATGAACAGCAACAGAAAAACATACCCTTCCATCCACCCCAAAACACAACTCTTGAAGAAGAAAAAAAAAAAAAAAAAAAAAAGAGGAAAAACTCAATCTACACAATCACATTTGGAAATTTGGTACACACTAGCCAAAACTTAAGTTAATCTGGACAGCAAAATGCATTCTAATCAGGAAGTTTTCAGTTTAACTGGAACTCCTATAAGATCCCACTGAAGTCCTTTAACAATTTATCAGTTACAAAGATCACATAGCCAGAAGTGAACATTTATTTTCTATTCAGCCTGTAAATACTCACTTAGAATAGGAAAAACTTTTATATACAACCAGCATCTTTGTGTGCTCTACCTTATCAACCAGTATTTATGTATCATAATTCTGTATATTATTTAGCCTTAAAAAAGAAAAGAATTTTACCAATATTCATATAATGGTATTTTTTTTTAATTTTCACGCTGCAAGGCATACCTAAGATCCTGCACGCTCTCCCCAAGCTTGTCCAGTAGAAATTTGATATCTTCACTTATGTCTTCATCATCATATTTCTGCTGATCCAAATTCTCTAGCTGCTTTAAAACTTTACACTGAATCATGGCAAGAGCATATTCTTGGCGAGTTTCTCTCTCAGTAGATTTCTCTAATAAATTCTAGGAAGTAAAAAATTTATTTTGTTAGTTTTAAAAACAGACTACTTGGAAAGAAAGTGGTATTTTAAGAAATTCTTATTGGCACATTTTGATTTATTAAGTGACGGAATTGACTACTTCCCGAAATAATTTCTCCAAAGAAGTAAAGTATAATGTGCCAAAAAGCATTGCATTCAAGTTTAGGTCACTTAGACCTTTTTCCTCCTAGATGGTATGATACCTTCAATACCAGAAAGTATTAATTCACCTCCTTTGATCATATTCCACATCTAATCAGGCTGACTACAAAGACTAGTCAAAGGGCAGGCCTACATCCCAAATCCAGAGACTCTTGGCATAAATGACTACTTTTATCTGGGATTATTGTTTTAGCTTTCTGTGCAGCAATAGCACAAAGCAGGAAAGTCTTAAAAAGAAAAAACTCCAACACAACCTGAAGTCATCTCTCAAACTCAGGAGTTACCATCTAGATTAGATCAGCTTCCTTTGTATTTGGGAATATTCCAACTAGACATTTTAATTCAAACAGAAGCTTGTTGGTAAGACTGAAATTATAAGCTCCAAATCTAACAGTCCAATTCCAATGTCATTTATTCATCACATTTCTATTCAATTTAATCAGCTTCAAATTATGTTGTTCAATCAGGACTAGCCACCTGCACTTTTTTATAGAGTTGAAAACAGGAATTCCATATAAAAGACAAAGTCCTTAACAAACAGAACACGTGCTCGTAGAAATAAGCCTTAACATCTACCAGAAATAAGCAATGAAACCATAAGAAGAAATTTGACTACATCACTCATTTATGTCACGGAACCATTACATTTAAAGTTTCTAAGACAGACATCATATTAGCGGGACAGAGCACTGCAAGTAAACGTTAAAACTTGCATACTGAAAATAAGACATATTACTGCTTTTAATGGCCACATACAATTAACTTTAATCAGCAAAAAGCCCTGTTTCTTTTTCAGTGAGAGAACTGATAAGTAAAAGATATTTAGGTAATGCTAAATTACTTTAAAGTTCTAACGAGAGTAAAAGAACAAGTAACGAATCTTAAAAGACAAAACTCAACAAGTTCAAGAAGCAGGTAGATAAAGTTTCCAAGAACTTCCAGTTAAGAGAATTACAGGCAGATAGGTACAAAATGAGTTATAGGCAGGAAACAGACATAAAATAATTATGAAAAAATAAGGAAAAAAATTTAATAGGTAAAGAGAAAAATTAATTCATTCAAAGTAGACAGAAGTACCCAATACCTGCTACTTTATGTAAAAAAATTATGTTACAATTACATATTCAGGGTGCAGGCAATTAATTTGCCAGAGATGAAACAGGTCAAATAAGGAGAAATCAAGTATTTGAGAAGATGTATGCAAGTTGTCAAGACTCACTTCAGTAAAACACAGGCAGTAGAGATGATATAGGGAATCACCAAGCCTCATCCTTTATGCAATTCACATATGTATTTTTTTTTCCCCACAAACTGACATTGTGGGATGTCAGGAAAAGGGGTATTTTGCCTTTGCTACCTATTTTAATTTTGCTTCAGAACTCACAGCTCTGACGTCTAATTTCTAACCTATTTTTTCCTGGCTGCCAGTTTATCGCCTCATTTTCATGCCAACATTACTCTTTAATGTTGGAGAAAGAAAACAGCTAATTTCCCCAAAGCCTGTAACAGAACCATCTTATTCTTTCTTAGCCTTTATTTATTAAAAGAACTTGGCTTCATTTTTGTCTCCTCTGTTTCTAAAATCTACTCCTCCTACTCAGAATACAAATCCTGTTTTAAAACAGGATTACAAATTGCTATAACATTCCTATATTACATACAGGACACTTAGCAAGCACATACACAAACCTACATGCACTCGCATAGTTAGCGTCCATGAACACAAATTGGTACTCTCACAATGAAAATAAACCTCAGTTATTCCAAATTATCTAGGACCAGCAATCTTCAGGTGAAGTGGACACAATAAGTCAACTAATCACTTTTATATAAATATTCTCATTCATCTTGACACAGCCCCCAAGAAAAGATTTTTGGACCAGTAGATAAAAATAATTTCTAAGTCAGTCAGTTGGACAAACATATGCATGTTTAATATAATATTTTTAATCAAAGATTAAGGCAAAATTTATCATGTATTAGTAACTACAGTGTTTAACACTAGTACCAGCAGAAAAAAGAATCTCGAACTAAAGATGGGAGATCTCTAGTGCCTGTGCTAACATAGCTTTTTTTAGTCAACCTTATTTTAAGAAGACATTGAATAGGAGACCTCTATTATTTGTAAAAGTGCGTCTATTACTCAGTTCACAAAAGGAAAAAAACAAAGAAGGAGAATCAAGCTTTCAATCCGGTTTACTGATATGGTCTAGCAGAAACAGATGTGCATCACCAATATTTGGGACCTCCTCATTTGAGAGAGAAGGACAACGCGATTGTAGTCAACAGACACTTACCCGAAATGCTGCAAGGATGATTCTAGTTACTTTCTCTTTGACAGATTCCTGAAGAATATCTGACAGCACTGGAACAATATTATACCGACGGAGATATTCACACATTTGAGGACTAAATGCCAGCAGCCACACACAGAAAATCATCTGATACTGAAGCTGGAAGCCGCATTTGTTGCTCAAGACCCCCATGATACTGAAAAATTAACATAGTATACATCTAGTTTTTAAATAATGAAATGCATTTATCTACCCTGAAACATTAAAAGAAAGTGTTAACAAGAACTTATTGGAAAGAGCTCCTGAGGATGAGTGTACACCATAGTATCCTGCACCAGTATTTATCACTGTGCAAGCACCTTGTTCAGAAAGCCTTCTTTTAAAGATGTAGTTATTTCCTCCCTAGCCTTACAGCCATAAAGCAGCTTTTCCCATGTGAGCTGATGTGGTACCGAATCCATCTTTAGGCTCACTGAGACTCTTTTCCTACTGACATGCTTGGAGCATTATTTGTCATCCTAGGAGAAACAGAAACAAAGAGCTACTCCTTGAGAGTTAAGAAAAAGGAGGAGTAAACAGACAGAGCAAAATCTACAGAAACTGACCTCATTTCCTTAATTTTATCTCTCCCCAGGAGTGTCTGAAATAAGCTGAGGTAGTCATTATTTAACAAGAGAGTTCTCAGAAAACAGCTTATACATGTAACACATCACAAATATACAAGGAACTGCTAGAGAAGAAATACAATCACAAGATCTCCAAGAAGAAATCACACAGAAGCTTTGTTCAGCAAAAGTTTTGAAAATTTAATAAGCCATTTACAAGTCCATTCCAAAAAAGCTAATGCAGTTTAAAAACATAATTAACTACTTGGAAGATCATTGCTATCAAAAATTAAGACAAATTCAAACTTCTTGAAATGCAGGCTTATTGTAATGCAGGCTTATTGTAATGCTTTAATAGTTTATTAAAAAGCTTGGTGAAAAAGTTTGTTTCAATACCGTCATCTTGACACACGTGAACATCTTTTGAACTTTCACTTCACTGGCAACTGACTTTTCTCCATTTCAGAGTACAGTGATATTTTTTCTTAAAGTGCAATCCATATTGTCACCATTCCCAATAGAGGCACACATGGCAGGAAAAACATTATAGACAAGCATTTTTTAAAGAATGAGTGACAACATCCTAGCCTCATGTAGAGCTATTTATGAAGAGAAGCTGGATAGAAGAATGACCTAATTCAAGTCATATGTAGAAAAAAAAAAATACTAAGCTTAGCTCTAGAACCTGTTTATCCCTTCACTAATATTTTCAGACTGAACAACTCCAAGCTGAAAGGCAAGGAATATTAGCAGAAACACATTTTGTTAGTCCTTGATCAATTAAATAAAAACAAGAGCACCTTCAGCTGAAGACAAACGGCTGTATTCCCCTTTGGATACTTATTTAAGCAGTTCCTCATGAAGAGCAAAGTAGCATTAAAGCCGCAACATTGGTACTTATATCTGCAATTTTTATTTGTCTATTTGACTGCGTTAATATTTGAAAACAAATAGGTTTTGCACTCTAATTTGAGCAGCTGTCTTTTGCAAAATAGTTCTATTCCAAAACAGGTCAGTGGGGAACGTGCTACTGTAAGTGCAAGTATATCCATATAAATTGAAATCAATGCTCACCAATTTACTCCATCTGCTTCTACCCACGCAAAGCGATATTCATTGACCCTGAGCATCAGCTGCAGACATCCAGCAACACATTGTACATACTGGGAACTCTGGGTGAAAAGAAGAACACATCACTTCTTACAAGAAGAGTTAGGTAGTAAGTACAAAGCTCAGTTTTCCAAACTGGGCTTTACTGGCATACTTCAACACACATTTTGTCAGCATCACTTCCAGGTTAAACAGGCTCACTCTTATAATGTCTTATATCCCACTATTAAAAAAAAAAAAAACCTCACAAGAAAAAGCAAGAAGCAAATTATAAATGGAGAAGAGTTCTGAATAGGAAAGCATTATGGAAGTAATACCGTTTTACATTACCATAACAGATTTTTATAACCCATTTTAACACGCCAACTTCCAGCACCAATGAAGGAAGGCTGCCTTCTCTTTGATTTTACTGCCAGAGCCCTGCCATCCAGTCAATTCTTATTCCACTGAGTAAACTTTGGGAAATAAAAATCAGCAAACTGGTTACCAAGCTTGAAGAAGTTTGCAAGTGGTCATCATAGAAAAAGGAATCTTGAGCTCAGGGTCTTCCTACTCCCATTTTCCAACTTGGAACAGCAGTGTTTCCAGCAGTTTCCAGAACAGAAAATACAATCATTACAATTGTATTTTCTTAAGCATGTGCCACACATTAAGTACCATGCTTATCATAATGAGATGTATACTTATACAAAAGAAATTACCATTAGAAAAATAAGTATGCAAAACCATCCTCAAAGATTAGCTCTGCATTTTAATTTTTTTTCCCTTCCTTTCATTAAAAGCTCAGCACAGCGTACTGTACTAAGAAAAGAATAGTAAGCCTAAAAGTTTCCCATCAGGAAAATACTGAAAAATGCAACACTGAATTCTATTTTCATTCAGACTCCTCTATGAGTCACAAAACCAGAATCATTAAACAGCTTTTCATCTCTAAAAGCACGTATTTTCTGTGCAGTAACACATATGATAGGCTGCAGTTCAAAAATGGGGTTTGGTCAACACATCCTCACTCCCACTATATCAACAGAAAGATCCCAAAGTACAAGAGAATTGACATTTTTTTCTCTCTTCTTGTTTAACTACCGGCATCTTCAGTAATACTCAATTCAATTATCTTCAGTAATACCCAGATGTGCTGCTAATAAAATGTTGGGGTTTTTTTTTCCTATAAGCCTTTCTTTACTAAGTGTCTTGAAAGTGGTAGATCACTCACATAATACGAGGTCAAACTTTTCAAACATTTAATAATGAAGTTAGGCAATCCCACATGAAGAGAAAAGAGAAGAGACAATAAACAGAATTTAAAATAAAGATTAATTCATTCTGTGTCTCTCAGAGGTTTAGACCTTTACATAAAAGCTGAGTCTGAACACCTAGGCCCAAAACATCACACAGAACTTTCATTTCCATGGGTAGGTTTCACTCTCATACACCATGCAAATAAAGCAGCTATAAACAGACAGCTCTCCCACCCCAAATAATGTATTTATTTACCTGCATCACCAACGAGTGTACACTAAACTTGGAGTTTTCTTTTTAAAGAATCTTTCATAAAAGTATTCTCTTCCAACACTATTATAATTGAAATTTCATAATAGCTCCCAGCCCTCATTTCCTGTGTACAATGCTACAACTGCCTCTCTAATTTACTCTGAAATAAATTAGTCCAGACTTGCTTGGAAATCCTGCATGAGCTGGATTTGAAATCAGAACACTAACGAAGTCAAGGTAATGCTTACCCAACTTAATTATCCTAGCACATATCTGCACTATCAGTTCAGGTGCTTTGGGACCCTGCAGCAGTTCAGTGGTACATCCACATGGTGCTACAGTACACCAAATACAGATTTCTAAGCAAGTTAAAACAGCTCACAGCTCCATAACAAGTTGTGTTGCGTGCTGTAAACTATTTACTCGTTTACAGCTATATGGCTGAGGGCTGTCAGCCTGACAAAACCTAACAGTATAGCACACAGAACTGCACATGGAGTACTGAAATACTTCAACTTCTCTGCTCAGTCTAATTTTACCCCCTATCCATGGTCACGCATAACAGTCTTACACTTTTCTATTTTAAATCTTATTCAGGTGGTAATTCAGAGGCTTTTCTCTAAAGCCATGACTACACTTACAAGAAGAAAAAAAAAGAAATCCAGATTCATATTTGAGTCTTCTGAAAAACTGTAAACACTTTCAGGTTGCAAAAGGAACAAAAGATCAAACTGAATTCTACTCCACATTCAAAAGTTATGATAAGCCACCCCATTGTGCCACAACAAAACAGAGAATCCAGTTATGATGATCACTTGTGTTTGCTGTACCACCGCAGTTCATCTCCAAGCTCAACAGTCGTTACAGTGACATGAAATTTAGCATAATACTGATGCAAAAAAGGATAATTAATTTTCCCCTGAATTCAAGCTATTCAAATATGAAAAGCTTGCTCTTGTAATTTCATGCTACAGAGACTGAGGGGCCATCTCAGGTTTCTTCTACAAATCCAACAGTTCAGTGCTAAACGGACAGCATTGTTCAAATACTAAATTTATTGCATGCAGGTTTTTTCAAGTTTTAACAAATAGAATGCTAGATACATCTACAGGTTTGACCAAAACCAATTTGTAAAATACATACTTCCACTGTCAAGATTTTCTGCAAAATCAGTGTTTGAAAAATACTTTTGTTTCTTGGCGCCATCACCTGGCCCTCTGTTGTTGTACAGTTCTGATTCCAAGTACTTTCTATTACTGGCACCAGAACAGCTCTGCACCTCAATCCAAGGAGTGGGTATCACCTGCCTAAACCAGCAAATTGACCAATTTCAAACATATACTCACATCGCTTGTGGAGACTGCTCCTGCTTCCACAGAACCACGTAGTTTCTAGGGGAAACAAAAAAAAAAAAAAGTCTCAAATCAGAGTTGCCCTTCACCCTTAACAGAATGGTTGTTACCAATTTTCTTTTAATTGTCCGATCTCTCAAGTCATAAAAAGAAAATATTAAGAATCTAATATAATATTTTCCTGGTCAATATATTATAATAATATATTGAAGTTATTTCACACACACTATCACATCTAGAAGAACATGCTTGGAGCTGATCCTGGTAAATCAAGATTTAAATTTAGTTCTTTATTTATTTTATGTGTGTATTTACTCAAGACTTTTGTCCAGCTTCATCTTAGAATTTGAAAACTGTTCTCTTGAATCTTTCTAAAGGAAATTCCAACTTTAAGATTCTTCTTTCAAAGAAAAAAAAATCATTTTTAATAAACTCACTTTGGAAATCTACAAAAAAGATACCATTAATAAACCTACTGAATGATTCTTTGCTCTCCAGAATCCACTTTTGCTGCAACACTCCCTTAGAGAATGACAAATCACTGGGTTTTGATAAGGACTGAAGGGAAAATCTCCAAAAATGAATACAAAGGAGAACGATTCATCTTTCACAGACAAGCCAGTGTTAGGCAGATCATACTGAGCTAATGCCATAAAAAAACCTGTCCAAATAAGTCAGGTGTAATTTCAAGGGACAGGACTAAAAATAAATACTTTGTACTATGGTAACCTGGAAAAAAGTTTTGATACCCACTTCCTGCTGCCATATGATTTTTCATCCCAGCAAAAAGCTGAGAAACAGAACAATCCAAGGAGACAAAAAAAAAAAAAAAAATCATCACATGTTTTCTCAGTGTCCAGAAGAAAAAAAAAGATGTTAACCAACAGAAAAGGCAAAAAGCCCATTTTAGTGTAATTTACATTTCAAGGACTAGAACAGAAAACATAAAATATTAAGTTAAAAACTGTGAGTTTGAATAAACGATATTTAGCTTTAAAAATGACAAAGTCAAATTTTAGTTGTTTTTTTTTTTTTAAATGAAAATATACCTCCTGCTTCCACATCTGTATATTCATATTCTTGAAAAGAAGTTTCAAAAATCAGTGTAATGCTTAAACAGAAATAGCTCTTTACCTGTGAACTGAGCTGAGTTTTAATCCAGTTGAAATAGTAATTCAAGTCACTGCCTTCCATAAGCTCCCTCCCCCAGGCAGCCAGTTTGGCAATAATTCTTGCTGCCTGAAAAAAAGAACGCAATAAACAGATTTTTCAAATGCAGCATTCAGAATTCAGTGTAAAGTCCTCCAAGCTCTGGAAACTGAGTTGAGGTAGAAGATGGCACCTTACAGAAATCTGCCTGTTTTCTATGTAGGGCACTCCTCATGCCTAGTATGAGGACCTCCCCTGCGGCAGGGGAGGTTTAGATTAGATATTAGGAAGAATTACTTTACTGAAAGAGTGGTCAGGCACTGGAACAGCCT
>JAOQGH010000012.1:113389026-113405388 GCA_025769975.1 Gallinago jamesoni
CACGGGGTTGCCCTCCTGCCAAAGCCCTCCAGCTGCCTTGGGAGCCCCCTGCTCCGGAGAAGGGGTGCCGGATGGCCACCGTTAGCAGGCAGGCAGCTCTCCCAGCTTGGCACTGGAGAGAGACCACTCACATCAAGCAGAATTTGAGCCTGGACACAGGGGAAAACTGTTTTTTTGTCCAAACATATGCAGTGATGTGGCATCAAGTCTCCCAGTGTGCATAGGAAGGAATTTAAAAAAAAAAATTAACACAACAAAACCCCCACAAACCTAAAACTTTGTTTAGAAAACACTCATGTGCTTGAAAGGAAAAAAAACTATATGCACAAAGAGTATTAAGAAGGCATAAAGGAGTAACATTTTAAAGTGGATTTGTGTCACATGAGGTTCTCTGTGACTTGTAAAGTTATTTGTGTATTTTTGCAGTACCTAAAGAACACAATATCCAAATAACACATCTATGAGCAGAGAAATACTGCACAGAGAAATTTCTATACTATACATTTGAAATCCACCATTCCAAGGAGGCTAATTAGTTTGCACTGCAAGGGTCTAAAAAAAAAAAAAAAAAAAAAAAAAAAATCACACTTTGCCTGAACACTTGACAAGTCAATACCATCCGAGCTTGCTTAGACTGCAATTTTGCAGAAAACCACACACACACCCCAACCAAGAACCCCCCAACAGCCTCCTCTGTCATCTGCACCAAGTAAAACCCAATTTCATGGCCCCGCAATGAATCAATCAAGTTTAATATAAAAAAAAAAAAAAAAAAGCACACCACAATCAAGCCTGACATTTTTCTTGAAAACAGGCCAGCTGACTATTCAGGTCACAGCACAGCCACACTGGCCACACCTAAGGGCAAACAGCACAACTTGCCTGGAATTCCTTGTACCAGTACTGTCACCACAGCACAGGACAGCCCTGATTTGATTCTACTACACCATGCCAGTATAAACATATGCAGTGAAGAACAATTCATAGCCATGCACTTTTCCAGCTTTTCAAGCCATAATACAAGTTCTATTGGTAGAAACTATGGTCTCCACTAGGAATTTACAGTAACACAACCATATTTTTCCTCCCACAAGGAAAAAGAATTGCTGGAATGAAATGGCCGGTTCTCACCACAGATGACAGAATAATATTAAGAATTTCAGAAAAGTTAATCCATACGCACACTGAGCAGCACTCAGTGGCTCAAAGCACAGCAGATACCATACAATGCACGCAGTTATACTGGGTTTGGCTTGAACAGATTTAATTTTCTTCATAGCAGCCCATATGATGCTGTGGTTTAGACTGGTGATGAAAACCCAGTGCTGATAACACAGCAGCGGTTTAGCTGTTGCTGAGCTGTGCTTGCACAACATCAAGGACCTCTCTGTTTCTCACTCTATACTTGCAGGAAGTAGGCAGGAGGGGGCTGAGGGGCCAAGAGGCTGGGAGGGACACAGCCAGGACAGCTTGACCAAAGAGATATACTGGCTAGACATCGGTCTACTGGTGTTGTGTGATTGCTTTTGCATCGCTTCTTTTTGGTGGATTTATTTTGGGTTCCTACCCTCCTCCCTTTTCCCCCCCCTTCACTTAAACCATCTTTATCTCAACCCGTGAGTTAGTCTCGCTTCTGTCCTCCCAATTCTCTCCCCAGTCTCGCTGTGGGGGGCTGTGCAGCAACTGGGTGGGACCTATCATAGAATTGCCTGGATTGGAAAGGATCTTTCAGATCACATAGTCCAACCATCAACCTAACACTGGCAAAAACCACCACTAAACCATGTCCCTAAGGACTACGTTAACCTGTCTTTTGAACACCTCCAGGGATGTTGCCTCAGCCACTTCCCTGGGCAGCCCATTCCAATGCTCAATAACCCTTTCAGTGTAAAAATTTTTCCTAATATCCAATCTAAACTTCCCTTGGTGCAATTTGAGGCCATTCCCTCTTGTCCTATTGCCTGTGACTTGGGAGAAGTGACCGACCCCCACCTCTCTACAACGTCCTTTTCCTGTCAGCCAGGATCAACCCAGCACAACAGCAGAAGCTATTTCTTCCCCAGTATGCTTGCAAACCATTTTAAGCAGATTTCAAGTGGCATTATAGTGATTTGAGCATATGAGAGAATAAGGCTTATCAAGGTAAAGCTATTTCCCTTTCACAGTATGAGAATTTAAATTCTAATATTTGTACAGCATGGCAGTTGTGACAAAAGTTATTTTTCTAGTTATGTCTTACTACACTTAAATAATTCCCAAATCCTTGCTTTTCTGAGCCTTTAAAACCTGCTCAAATCTCCCAGAGAAAACAATGTCAATAAACGATGTACGTTTTCTTTCTAAAATGTGGTCAAGTGAAGTTTGTATTAAGAATGACTCATCTAGACTGCAAGGGGAAAGCTGTCCAGGCAGTAGTTTAGCTTCAAACTCCAAATTCTTCTAAAAAAAACCAACAACAAAACCAGCATTTTTCTCTACCATCTTCAGAGACAGGTTCATTTAAAACTTACCATATGAACAGTGAAAAGATCTTGTCGATTCAACATCGGCAGAAAATAGGACCATGCAGTGTTTTTACCACGTTTTGCATAATCAAAGAAGATACAAACACGCTGGTGATTTTCCTGTAAATATTGGGAGAAGGGAAAAGACGAGAGACTTGTAAAAGGATTCAGCATAAGGTAGGTACTTGCTCCTCATTATGTCAGCATACATTATCAGAGTGTATCCTGATACTGTAACAGCCTATGGAAATTTTTCATTTTGAAATCAACTGTATGCCCAAGTAACTGTCACTATTCCAACATTAAGGCTGGAGATCTGGGGGAGGGAAAAGCAAACTTTGAAACTTTGGTTATATCTCAGTAGTCCAACATCTGCTTGAGTAAAATTGGATCTATCCTTTTGGAGAAGCAAGAAAAATGAGAGAAATGAGAGACTAGCTAAATACTCCCATTTTCCAGAGGAACACTATTCCTCACCCAATCAATTATTCTTGAATGAAGTCCATAAAAATTTTCCACATATTGCTACTTCCACACAAAAGCCTGTTGTTCAACATGGCTGTGTGCTACAAGTGAAACCATGGAGATGTAAGCTAGTCCTGTCTCTCCAATTCTCTCAATGAGGAGAGAGCTCTTCTCTCCCAGATGAGGCTGCAACTGGTTGGGCTGTTCTCAGGCAACCTGCATACCTCAGAGAGGACATAGTCACCAGAAGCCTGTTCTCCATGGCTTCTACGCCAAACAAGAGACCACAAGTACCTGAACAAGTACCAGATGCAGTTTCTTCAAGCATTTCACCTAATAACCACAGCGAAAAGCAGCTATTATGGTTCTCCTTAAAGCAGACCAGAGAAAAGGCCATACAAACCTGAAGAAGAAAGAAGAGGTCTGCTATTTCCTAATAGCCTACAGTATAGACAGTCTTCCAGAAAAATCAAATACCTGGATTCTTGCTCTTCCCCAGCATTTCCATATAATTTCTAGCCTGGTGGATAGCAAGCTTTGATTCTAAAGAGAAGTCTCCCATTGAAGACAAGCTATTATAACAAAGTATACAACTCCTATCAAGGAAGGTAAAACTGTTTGAAACACCGAAACTCACATGAGAGCAGTATCTCAGACTCCACTACCCAATGAATTTAATTTTCGAACTCCCCTGGCTGAAGGGCTTTCCTCCATCAATTCAGCACCCAATTACCGATTTTATGGACCAAGAATCAGCTAGGCAAGCCTGCTTGCTGGAATATGATCCATTATACACAAAATTACCTGGACGTGTCCATGAGCCAAACACTGGCATCTTACCGAGCATCAGAGTTGCAACCAACCAACCCTTCACTGAAAGGATCAACGTTAATGCACCACATTGGCTGGAAATTGCTGTCCTCATCACTGACTGGGGAAGGTCAGGCATCACTAGTTATCTGACAGTCTTAACCCTTACAATGATTAATGTTCTATATGGCATGTGTCAAAAAAAACCCTCAAAAATCCTCTCAAAATGTGCTGTTCAAACTATGAAGTAAATAATAATAAAAAAAGATCTGTGGAACACAGTGCCTCGTTGGAGAGCCTCCACTCTGTGAGGGCTAGTTTGAAGAAAAATGGCAGTTCAATCAAATAAATCACTGTTAGTATAGACACATGCTACACAGAATCTAGCTAAAAAGATCAAAAGTAACTAGATAAATGAGTTCAGTTTACAATATAAGTAAGGAGGAGACAGACAGCTCTGGAAGTAGAAAAGCTGAAACAACTTCAACATGCTGTTAATCAGAAAACTAATCTGGTTTGCTGTTAAGGTGCGGGGAAGGAGTGGAAAACTGCCTTTGGCCCTGAAACACGTAGTGCTGCACCTTTCTAGGCAGCTACTGACTACACTGATAAAATGGAAATCCTGAAGCTCTCATGTCAACACTTGAATAATTTAGCATCTGTCATTTCTGAAGAAGCATAATGAAGCCGACTTGGGAAGTATTGCTACCAGCACCATCTACTGTGCAGGGTCTTAAAGATATCACAAGTAACAGACTGTGCAGTGTGACAGAGTCACTAATCCAGAGAAACTGTTCCATGTATTTATCATATGAATAGAATAAGAAATATTTCCTCAGGGATTCCAGTATGTTAACACTCCGAAATAAGCAGTGATATTCTTCTAAGGCAATTGCCATATTAATTTCACTTCTGACAGCCTCCAAACAAAATCTTTCTTAGAACGATGATCAAAGCCATCAGTAGTACTGCTGGAATAATCCTAAACTCCCAGGTAGGTTTTCAGTGTGCTCAAAACACAGCTGATATGATATTTACAACTTCACAAGAAAAGTACAGAAATATAATAGAAGAACCACAGATAGTCATTAACAACACAGACAAAAGCTGGATAATGTTACCGACAATAATTTCTCAAGTATCAGCTACCAAAGGTAGTGACCATCCTTCCTCAGAACAATTTTACTCAAAGAGTCAGTGACACCATGAGAGGCAATTGTTCAATCCTTGAACAATTTCTCACTTAAAATCTTCTTTGCATGTACTGAATTAAGACTACTTGGGCAATGACAGGAGACTTCATATCAACTGTTGAGGATTTTTCTGCTCACACAGTTTGCAGAGATCCTGCACTAAACTCACAGTCATGGAGTCAATGGCCAATATGCTGCTTTCTGGAAAGAAAACAGAAGTCCTGTTTCAGCCTTGCATGGAGAGTTAGAAAGCCTTGGGATGATCCCAGGCAGATGCCTGCACACAAGACACCCCTGGATAATTAAGTCACACAGAGCAGTGCAGCCTTTCAGACACTGAAGCAGAATTTTTAAAGTGAAAAAGGCATCCAATTTCAAACAAAAGCAAATATATACTGTGCACTGACATCTCTGTTCTCCTGTATCACTATAAAGCCTGGACAATTTAAAGTCATTATGTTTAACATTAAGAATTCTGCATATGCCATTTCTGTGGCAAGGTAAGGCCCTAAATACAGAAATGTCAATCAAGACACATATTACAGAACTAATATGGCAAATAAGACATTACTCAAAACTACTTTCTGTGACCACCTAGAACTAATGCAATTGTTTGAGAGTGGGCCAGTGAAAGCTTTTACCTCTGGGGCATTAATTCCACAGCATAGGATCATCTATCACATACTGTAGCTGTAGGCTATGTGCTAATGTCACAGCACATGAGCAAAACAAGACCTCCTAACACTCACAAAAAGCTCCAAAGAAGGGCAAATGAAGCAATTGCTTCTGTGCATTCAGCACATGAATGCATTCAACACAGAAAAGGAGACCCATTCTTCACAAAAGTAGCCATAATAAACAGAGTTCTCACACACCAAGACAAAGTTTGTCATCGAACTCATAAAGCAAAACTCAGTTCAGTGCCCTAAGCAAGGCATGGCACTGAGGCTCCCTTCTGTCATCTCTGCTTCTTGATATTTGGGCCACACTTGAGGAAAAGCACATCTAAAGAAGAGAGGAGAGGGTCAGAGTGACAAAGCTGCAGATGGGCATGAATAAACTGCCACCACCAGTATTATTCTAGCAGTCAGGGCACTCACTCAGGGCTCTAATGTGCAGACAGGCACCTGAAAGAACACCATAATCCCCATCTTACAGGCATTGCTGGAAGGAAAACTCACATGGTTCACCTCCTACAGCAACGCCCTAAATGGTTAAGTTATCACCAGACACATTTCACTGTAACCTTGTATTAAATGTAACACAAAAACAGCAGAAGAGAAACTGTCAAACAGCCAGACGTTCTATGTGAACATCAGGAGAAAAACTTGCACAAATCAACCCATCTTGTTAAATCATTACTTCAACCACTTTTTCTTAGCCTATTAGAGTGAAGAAATCCAAAAGCAGGATCATCTCATTGAGTAAAAGATTCCTCTTGAATTGCCCAGGTCAGCACAGAAGTCCTGACACCAAAGTTAATAGCCTGCTTTTATAGAATCATAGAATCATTTGGGTTGGAAAGGGACCTTAAAGATCATCGGGTTCCAACCCCCCTGCCATGGGCAGGGACATCTCCCACTAGACCAGGTTGCTCAAAGCCCCATCCAGCCTGGCCTTGAACACCACCAGGGATGGGGCATCCACGACCTCCCTGGGCAAGTTACTGTATCCCATAGCTACAAAGAGCTACATATTTCACTGAATCAAAAGTTTCCATTTTATAAATAAACCATGGAGAATTTCATAACATGCTGTCCTAAACAGTCTAACTTGTGTTGGATACCTGAAGCTGCACAAACTATACCTTCTCGCTGAGGGTGGCCTGGCCAAACAAACACCTTTGCAGGAAAAGCTTCAAGAACTTCAAGTTAGAAGTTGTACCCTACCTACACAGCAGGAAAGAGCAGAGGTCACAAATCATCCCTTAGCATCCAAGTTTTGCATCAAACATAGCTGAGAGCCAACAGACACCCATACAGGTCTGCTTTATTTCCAGAATATGAACGTATTTACACAAGTCTAAATTACCCATATGACTTTAGTCTTAACATTTAACTTCTGAAGACAAGATCTGAAAATTTAAAAGAATATTTTTAATACAGCATGACAAACACCTGAAGAGACCTGAATTAGGCTAAGGAAGCATTAAAGAATGCATTTAAAGACTTAAAAAATAAGACAGGTTATTGACCTACTTGCAGCATATCATCAACCATAGTCAGAATGTACTGAACCGTCTGTTCCTTGGAGATATGAGTCATCAAGTTTATAAATGTTTTAGCACACTAGAAAAAAAAGAAAGACATTAAAATTAATATTAGAAATTATCTTCATCGCTTTTGATAATATAAAACAGCACCTCATTAATTCACAGTTAAGTCTTACATAAGCATTGAACATCCCAGCATCTTATTCAATTGCAATAAGAGATGAATACATTTGGCATTATATGACAAAGAAAATTTTCTGTCACATGGATCGTTAGCTCTTTACAAATTGTTTTATGGCTTTCAAATGAAATAACAAGTACTTGCTAGTGAAAGTCAGAAAGGTGCTTTGTTGAAAGACTGATTAGAAAAATCTCTTTTATGGCAGTGATGAGAATCAGTGAGTAAACTGACAAAATATCAACAAATTTAGACACAGTACAAGACAGTTTCAGCAACGTGAACGGAGGGAGAGAGGGAGCAAAGGAAGACAGTTCACTCTTACATGTTCATGGCCTATACCTTGTAGACAAATCTTTGTTCGTATTTGGGCTGTTTTCTGGCTACTTAGAATTTCAGGAACAGTCACAACACTACTTTTTACACTTCCTCCTTCCCCACCATCCCATTCAACTAAGACTGAAAGAAAAATGGAACTCTTGAGCTGCTACACTGTAATTATATAGAGGCATATAATGTTCACCATATGTTTTATGCCACTATGCAAATTATGGTCCATTCAATAGCAGTCACACAAGACAATTTGGGGGGGGGAGGAAGGGAGGGGGAACAGCTCAAAAAAAGTGACTCAAGTATAACTCTGCATGATTTAAATAAACTGGGATGAGGAAAGATTTGAGCTAGCTTGTCCCACAAAATCCTTCAAAAGTCAGATGACATTTAATAATTATTTAATAGGTCTTTAAAATAATGTCCAACCTATATCTAGAAAAAAAAAAAGGTTATAGCAAGTTTTATACTTCTTCCATAACATCTTAAGCATATATAGCCAACATCAAAATAGAGTTGGTACAAGAATTTCCTTCCATCCTCCTCAAAAGATAGATTAAAAAAAGAAAGGAAAGTTACCTGATTGCCTTCTGTTTGCAACAACTCCTGTTTTTCCTCAGGATTTCTTTTCTGTTCAAATCTTTGAATAAATTCACAGTCTTCACCTGAAATCATCTGCCCTCTGAAAAGCAAAATACAAAACCATAGGCACCACGTGATGTTGCGCCTTGAACAAGGGAGGTGTGGGGGGAAGGTGTTTTTTAAGATTTCTTCTTATTTTTCCTGATTCTACTCTGTTTAATTGGCAATAAATTAATTTCACCAAGGAGAGTCTGTTTTTCCCATGATGGTAATTGCTGAGTGATTTCCCTGTCCTTATCTTGACCCAAGAACTTTTCATCGTATTTCTTCCCCTGTTCTTTTGATGAAGGGAGAGTAATAAACCTGCCTTGTCGGCATCTGGTAGCCAGCCAAGGTCAACACACCAAACCAACCTTAATTTTCTTCAAACTGATAGCTCAACAGTATCGCTTTACCAATCCTATATCCCACAGCAGAACGTAAAGAGCTCCTTTCTGCAAATGGTCTCACATACAAAGAATTTGTAACTAGTGACAGAATAACCTCTCTTAAGTCTTCCCTATGCATCGCCTCTGCTAAACAGCATTCTCTAATTCCTAAACTTGCAGAGGCTGACCACAATGGTCAGTGGAAATAACTGTAAGAACTGAAATACGTACAGCTAGCACATCATGCCAAAATTATAACACATAACATGAATAATAGTCTAGTCCTAGCTGAAAGAAGTGCTGAAAAATTGTTACTTTAAGTTTGCCATAACCACTGAAGAGAATTTTAAGGACTACAGAGAACTTGATTCCAAATACATTTTTAGTTTTCACTAATTACAACATCTCAGCTTTTCCGGGTAGTTTAAAAACAGACATACATGTAATCTCATCCAAACATAGAACGAGGGGGCTTGATATAGTAAACTGCTGTGGGTACCTGTAAGCTAACAGATCTCTACTTGATCTTCTCTTTAACCCAAAATTCAAGGGGTTACTGCCATCATCAGTGCTATTTCAGAAAGCTGTTGACTCAGCTAGAGAGCTGGCAGAATATATATAATTATATATATAATAAACCAGGAAGTTGTTATAATATAAAACCTACCATCACAACAAATAACAAAGTTGTCAAAATGGTACAATCAGATACTGCTCAGGTAAGAAAACAAATTTTAAATCAAGTAGTCCTGACATTATGCAAGACTTTAATAGGTGACTAGTTAATACCAGGAGTGCTTCAGGAAAGAAGAAAATTGTATACATCATGAACACAAAAGTCACAGGAGATGAAAGCATTAGACACTGGCTCTGCTTCATCAGTTATTTCCAAGACTCATCTCCTCTTACATTTCCACTGAGTCAAATGCCTCCTCTGCTTTGAAGAGGTATATAGCATAGATTCATTTAATCCATTCACATTCCAGGTCAGTTTCCAGACCATCCATTATGAGGAGGTCCTTTAAAATTCTTGTAAACTTATGGGAAATGTTCACTTTTTTTTAATAATTGGTTCACCTGGCTCACAGAAACAAATAAATAAGACTTACAATAGATTCTTATCTTTCCTTGTACTTAAATGGTTATGTCTTGAGGACAGCCTCACCAGAGTCATCTTTTATCCATTAACTTTTCAAGCAAAGAACATAAGTAGTCCAGTACCATACGCACTACTGTATTCTAGCTCCTTTGGGTGAAATATCCTCACATGCGCTTAAGAAAGGCAATTAAGACTTACTAGATGGAAGATTCATAAAGCAAATGGTAGTCCTCACCTAATTTCTAATAAAAACTAATTATAGATGAAAAAGTAATTAGCCAGTGATGACCATGCTGCTACCACATGCCTTTTTAGACTGACTTGTGTTTTTTCTTGCCTATTAAGGATGGATTTAAGTAGTTGCTGAAAGATCAGAACAACCCATCCACCACAAATACAGGGCTTAACGACCCATAACTAGAAGCCTCTCATGTTTCAATCAATACTGGCCAAGCCAGGGACTCGTGGATGATATCGATATAGAGTAATCAGATCTGTTTGTTTATAAGAATATTGTCATTTAGGATGCACTTCAAAGATGACATAAGGTGAAACCTTGCGTTTTAGCTTTAATGCTCATTAAAAGTCTCAGTCTAGGAACAGATATGCTTCTTTATAGCCAGGCTATTAGAAGAGCTCTACCAACTGTCAAGGAAAAAAAGCTTTCAAGCTTTTGCTTTCATCCTACATTAGCCCACAAGAAAAAAGAAAAAGAAAAAAGTGCATGGATTAATGTTGCCTTGTCAACAAAAGAGGTTAGGATTTAGTCTTTATTGCTTTGCAGGTGCCATTCAAAAAGATTCTTTCCAACCCATACAAAACAGTACAAGGGATTTGACAGTTTTGTAAACAAGTTGTTAATGTGTTATCAAGGATCTCATACATCTGATCAATGGAAATGGATGAATTTGAAATTAATAAAACTATTGATCTCATTCAAATAACTGACTATGTAGTAAACCTTAGCAACCAGTGCAAAAAGAAAAACATGCAAAAATGCAGATCAGCCTCAGGTAGTGTGTTCCAGCTACCATGATGCTGTTACCACATTTTCCTTATCCCCTCTTCAAAGAGGCAGGAATTTCTCAGCACCTTTAAGGAAGCAATTTAAGTAACCAAACCTTCCCTCCATCCTTCTTTCTAACAGCCACTTAATTACTTATTTTCCAGGATCTGTCTATACAGTCTTTTGTCAACAGGTAAGAGTCACTTTGAACTTAAGTTGTCTGGATATATCTGGTTTAGACCAGGAGTCCTGCAACCACATTTTAAAGCACTATGCTTGAGATACTAAGGCCTGCCCTTGAGAGCACTAGCTACAGGAAAGTAAACTGAAGCTGTGTAAGATTTAGAAAGCATGAATTTGTAAGACTACCATTTTTCAAAACCCCTTGGTCTCTCAAGATGATTCAGAAACTTGTGATTCCTTCCTTCTATTATGCACTTCCTCCATCAGCTCTTGTTCCTTTTTATTGTTTGAATGACTTCACAAAAGTCATTCCAGAGAGTAGTTGGAGTTTTTTTGTTTGGTTTCTAGGTTTGGGGGACTGGTGGTAGGTTGTTTGTTTTAAAACAATCTGCAGCAAATACGAAGTTCATATAAGGCCATTATGTCAAGGTTTAATTTCTTTTATCCAAGTATCTACAGTACTTTCCATGTACCTAAAGGACATTCATTTGATCCAATTGCTCAACAGCTTTAACATTACAAAATTAAAACAGTAAAACAGACTGAATGTACCCTGCAAGACTGGAACCAAATTTAAAACACAAAACAAGCCAAAACCCATATAAGATAGGAAACTCCTATCTTTCTTTTAAGACAAGATTTGCTTTTAAAGTCTGAGACGTTTAACCTGCTTTAGAATGTTCCCCCAGAAACTAAAATAGATGTTTTAACATCAGAATCCACAAACATGTATGTAAAGTACTTAAAGACACATGGGAAGCCATGTACAAATCAGCCATCAGGTATCTCAGCTGATGAAATATGACATATTGTCAGATGGCGTATACCTAGAAAACCTAAGGTGCAGTAAGATGCAAGTCAAAAGTCTGAAACGAGGTTGCTTTTCCCCAGAAGTCATTTACCACCCTTAGAAAGCAAAACCAAACTTGCTTCAAGCAAGAAAACGCACCCTCAAGTAACCACATGGTACACAACAGCAATGCACCGTATTTTTCAGACGGCATCAACACCTCTAAACTACTACAAGCCCAAAGAGCCAAAGGCAGGAAAGTCTCTACAGAACTAATGGCCTAAACAACGTTTAGTTCCCGAAGGTAGCTAGATCCTACACATCACCTTCCACTGTTCCAAGTTGTGTTACTTTCTTCTCCCTCAGACACAGGCCATAGCTAGAACTCAATGTAAGTAAAGTGTAAATTTTAGGATTTAATTTTTTTTTATCCCCCACAGCCTAATGAGCAGTGAACACACCAGGAAACCAGTACTGCGTGCAGCTGTAATAGCTAAATATTTCACTTTTGTGCCAACAGTATACACGGAAAACATCAGAAGTCAGCAGTTGTGTGTTAGCGTAGTTTGACATTTAGCTTACAGTTATAACCCTCAGAGATGGAATAAACAATATGCCAGTTAAACTTTAGCTTAAATTGACTCTACAAGAGAAGTCAGGCTACTAAAGTCTGACCAACTATTAGTAAGCCATTTTACTTTTGAACTGATGAATAGATAGCAGAAAACTTCATAATTCCTTCCTATGTGAGCAAGACTCAAATGCTGTTGCAACTGATGCAATCTTTAAAGCATCTTTATACAACTGTCACACACAAATCTTAAAAAAAAAAAAAACAAAATTCATCAGAATTTCGTGTGAAGTTCTTTAACTCCAACTACACAAATGCTATCTATAGCTTAAGGAACACAAATTATGTCGTGCTTGAGTTGATGTGTTAGCTTAGGGAAAACAAACAAAAATTCTTCCTCTAGTACAAAAACACCTGATGACTTGAAGTATGCCTCCATATATTTATATTCAAGTTTAATGCAGACTGCCAGAATAGGAGCTCAGAAGAAAGCAAGAAAAGTGTCCTTCAAAACCATCAGCACCCCATTTTCCTTCTACTCCAAAGACCTAACAAACCATCTGACCTGTCTCTAACAGGTGCATCAGAAGCAAGCAGTTTCCATTCATTAATAGTGTGCTTCACTCCAGAAATGAGTCAATATAACTGCACTAAATGACTTTTCAACAAATCCTCAAAAACACCATCATGTCCAAACCAGCCTGTTGTAAAAGTTCATCCTTGAAGCTCCCTTAACCAGACAGCCAGGCTGTTGTCAGTAAATACAAGGCACAAAGATTACATACATTTCAGAACAATAATAAACAGGACACACTGTCATTGACACACAGAAAGCACCAGGCATTGAACAGACTCACAACAGGGTGACAAACACTAGCCAGATGTACTACAGTGGTCTCTGAAATCTGGCTAATCTATCAAAAAGAGGAAATAAGTAGTACATGCTTCTTTCAACGATTCCAAAAAATAGAGCAGAGTCCAATTCTACATCTAGAATCTGAAAAAGAACCATCAACACTGCCTCCTGGTCAAAAGAAGTTACATAGAAATTTGCTGACAAAAACATAACTCCCCCATCCTTATTCAGCACCAGAGAGAAAACACCCCAAGAATAAAGGCAAATTATAAATACTAGACCATATAAAGCACTATCAAGCAATGAATACCATATATGTATTCAAAATACAACTCCTTGCCAAACAGAACCATCCCCTATACTAAGAAAAGCAACAGATGAGATCTCACAGCATTATAGTCTGAAACACTAGAGACACTGTAAAAAAGACTATCCCATATTCACTTAGATTAACAGCAAACAATTGCACACCCACTTCTTGCTGTCAAGTTACCACACCAACCTCACTCTTTTGCCTCTACCTCTAGAATTATCAAGATTTCTGCTACTTCAGTTACAAAGCAACTAACACTGAAGTAATGTGTGTACCCTCAAGAGATAATACTAATTTACACTTTGCCAATATTCTTCATAGGTACCTGTCATGAGGAATGCAGGGATGCAAAAATCCTGCATTACACTTCAGAGTACAGAGGACTAGTAAAAGTCTTCTTCTAGTAAAAGTTTCTTCTTGTTCCTCAGCACAAATCTATTTTCCTTAGCTTGTCCCTATAAGCTCTCTAGACAATATTTCTTCCACTGTTTCCAGTGCCATTATATACCTTCCAAAGTAAACTCTGAGATTGTCTGAAATGGCAAGCCCAGCTCTCCCCACACTGAAGATGTTTCAGCCAACTCCCCAATTTACTTGTTTCAATTGCTCTCCATGACTATTCTTCCTTTAGCTGAGGTACAGCTTATTTTCCTGGACTACCAGTCAGTTTTCTAGAAAAACTTGAATTCACATATAAGGCACTTCAGCAATAGAGACAACATATCTACATATAAGACAACTCTTATTGTAAACTTCTCTTACATCAGTACTTGTCCAATAAGGAAAAAATGGAGAATACTGTTTGAATGATAAGGAGAAAAAAATGGACAGTTTTGCCACACATTCACACAAACTTGTATTACTCATTATTACAGCATTCAGTTCACAAAAGTAGAGTTCCCTTTTTTGTAATAAGTCACAAGAAAATTTTCCCCAACCATTTCCACTTAATGTAGACTTTTTCCAACTGTTTTCATGGGACCAAGACAGATTGTTCCTCATTATAACCCAATACTCCAATGTAACCCAAAATCCCAGAAAAGTCTAATACCTAAGAGGAAAGGAAAAAAAAAATGTGGAAGGTTTTTACTTACTGGAGATATGACTGCCAGTTTACTTTGTTTGCCCGAACTTCAGCAGCTTTGGCAGCAATGATGTTTGTTGGGACAGCAGCATCTACAGCACCTCGGATATCCATCTTAATTGATAATTAAAGTGTACCTAAAAATGCAAGTCAGATTTGAGACCTCATTAAAATACTAAAGAGCTGAACTTCTGTCCAATATTTTAAAGAAATAAAAAGGAAAACCTACTTTCACATGTTCTGTTCCCTAAAACTGTACTAGGTACTTCTTGAGAAATCAAAGTTTTGTAAAATATCTAAAAGATTACTTCCCTGGAACAAACAAAAGGAACCCATACTTACATGCTAAACTGTAACAAATCACAAGTTTGCTAAAATAAAAGATATATGCCATTACTAAATAACTCCTAGTCTTTTAAACTCTTCAACAATCAAAGTTATTTGAATAAAAACTTCTCTCCTGCAATGTCCAAGTAGCCCTACAGATAACAGAAGCTGTCTTTCTTCCAAATCAGGGTTAAAACTCAGTGCCGCTCTCACACATTAGGGCTGACTTCATTCAGGTATTTGTCTACAAGTATTTAGACATTAGAAACATATGAACAACTTCAGAAAAAAGAAAAAAAAAAGTTATATAAATTAACAACCAAGTTAGACAGACTAACAAGAAAATTTAAATTATCATTGTCCAGAAAGCAAACTCAGAAATAAATACAAAAGCTCTTCCTCAGAACATACTACATTACCATAGACAGTGACCTTCAGCACTTCTCCTTTCTCCTTCCTTTATGGTTTAATCTCCACCTGACTTCGATGCCAAAACAAGAAGTGTGTTTGCAGAAGCTTGAGACCCAGCCGGAGCTGGAATTCCTTACAACCTAAACCGCATCAAGCCTCTCCACACAGCCTGCTTCTGGACCTTCTTGGCTCCCTTTACAGAAGCAAGAACAAACCGGCACATTCTGCCCCATCCCTAACAAGCATACCTCGTTTGTATGACTGAATGAAAACATGCTTCAAACAAAAGAAAGGGAAAAAAAGAAAAAAAAGAAAAAAAAAAAGGAACTACCCCGAAGGAACAGGAGCAGCAGAACTGTCCTCCTTTTGAAACTACTTCTGTCAGCAGACACCCACTACGACGACATCGTTTAACTATGGCTTTCAATGACCACTAAAGGTTTCGAGCTCTGACATGATCCGGACAGCGCTATTTAAGTACTCTTAGAGCCGCAGAGGGCAGGGTGGGTGACAGGGTTTCAGCAATACAAGCCGAAGAAGCCGAGAGGCGCCTGGGGCAATGAGGAGGAAGGAACATGGCACCTTGTCCCGCCACTCCCCGCACAAACTCGCAGACCCGGCCGCCTCATGAGAGTCCCAGCGGTGCCCAAGCCCTGGGGGAAGCCGCGGAGCCCTTCAGGCGGGCGGGCCAGAGCCCCCCGTGAGAGGCCCCGACGACCCCGGGACGATCCCCCGTGAGAGGCCCCGACGACCCCCCCCCCCGCCCGCCCCCGTGGAGGGCAGCTCTCACTCACCCCAGGGGCACGCCGGCGGGTGTGGGCTGTGGGAGGGAAAGGCCCGGCAAGCCCCGGTAGCCCGGGTACCCGAAGGCCGCCGCTGCACTGCGCTGCACTGCGCTGCGCTGCGCTCCTCTCCCCCGCCCTCCGCCACCGCCGTCACATGACACCGCTCACCTGACCGCCACGGCGGCCTCCGAGGGACAATTCACCAGCCCCCCCCCCCCCCCAACAGCACGGGGGG